>VWZW01007347.1:1152590-1752590 GCA_013397115.1 Edolisoma coerulescens | reverse complement strand
GCTATGAAGGTGATTAAGGGACTGGAGAATCTCTGCAATGAGGAAAGGTTGAGAAAGATGGGGCTTTTCAGCCTGGAGAAGAGAAGGCTCAAAGGCAATCTTATCAGTGTATACAAACACCTCTAGGGAAGCAGTAAAGAGGATAGAGCAAGGCACTTTCCAGTGGAGCCCAGTGTCAGGTTAAGCAGCAGTGGGCAAAAACTGAAATACAGAAGGCTCCATCTGACTTTCAGGAAACCTAGTTATTAGGAGGGTGACTGGACAATGGTGCTGGTTGCCCAGAGAGGTTTGCAGAGGTCTCCATCCTTGAAGAGATATTCAAAAGATGTCTGGACATGGTCATGGGCAGCCAAACCTAGGTGACCCTGCTTGAGCGGGGGGTTGGAAAATGGGAACTTTGGGGGTCCCATCCAACCTCAAACATAGTCTGAGGCAGGCAGACGCCAACACTTAGTACAGCAATTTCTGCCAAAGCCAGCCTGCAGCATCATGTTAACCTCTTCTCACACGAAGATATCAAGAGGATTTGTGGAATCCATCAGAAAGGCATTAAAGAGTATTATCCTCTCTATTCTATTAGTCCCTCAAGCAGCTGGTTGCGTCTAATACAAATGGAATATGTATTATGCTATTAAGACATCTCTTTTTCTGCATTAAACACATTGTACATGCATGTAATTTAGTAAAATAAAAGTCATTTCCTTGCACAGGATGAGATTAGACAGCTTATTTTTCCTTTTTAATATCAACAGAACAATGGCTCTTCAGAAAACTAATTGAAATTGGCTTAAAAACACTATAACCACTATTCATTTTGCAGAAAACAAAAAGAGGTACTGAAAAGCAACCCATCTACCTTAGCACTTTCTATAGCATCTACATAGTGTATAAGAAAAGGGACATCAGTATTCAATAAAATTGTTTCCTAAGGTTTATATACAGGGAAAATAATCCCTCTCTGTCCTCTTAAGGTACTTGCAGTCCATTCAGTGTGGTAACAAGTGATTTAAATCAACACCAGCAACCTTAAAGCAAATATTAGCTTTTATATATTTCACATTTTAAATTACTGTAAACAAGAAAGCAACCATTTTCTCTTTGTTGCTGAGGTTTTTCTGGAGCAGCATTTGGGAAATTTCACTGGCTGCATACCTTAAAAGAGCTACTACCCAAGCATCTAGCCACATGCTGGTGATGCAGAGAGGCTGTGAGAGGAGCGGCAGCGTGTCTTTGCTGTGGGACCTGCTTCTGGCCCTCTTCACTTCGCTTCAGTGAAAGCACCTCCTAGCTCAGGCACCTCTGTTTTATTCATTTTTAGTGGGGGCAGCTGCTTGCTGAGGAGCGAGGTCAGTAATTACTGCAGCATGGGGAGGCTCATTTGAGCCATGCTGATTCCAGGGCAGGATCTCTGCTGGTTGCTTTTTTTCCACTCCGCCAATTCTCACCTCTTTTTTTGGTTTTTCCTTAGACTCAGCTTCTGATTGATTGATGTGCTGTCCATCACTTTCCTGGAAAGAAAACATATCCCAGAAAACATCCCAGCATTGCTGCCCAAAAGAAAACACTTTAAATTACTTTTTCAATAATACACTGTCATGTGGCCTAGTGTCCCTTTCTAAGCTCCAAAAAAAAGACTATTAGGTTTCTCTCTTTTTTTCCTATGTTGTAAGGAAAATCAAATAGGCAAATTTTAGTATATAAACAACCTCAGAGCATTACAATAGTAGGAATTTATGTTTCTGCAGATGTTTCCTAGGTCTTATAAACTCAAATTAATTTGCCCCTTGTTGCGAGAGCCTACCTGCATTTTCATAGGGCCGGACAATGAAGCCTTCTGGCTGATTCTTTTGAAGTAAAAGGTGTGATGTAAATTAATACTTAGGCTTTCTTTGCTGTAACTTTTCTCATCCATGCCCTCTGTTCTGTCTTTTTCTGACTTCTTCAGTCTTGGCTTCTTGCCTGTTTGACTCACCTACCTGAAAGTTTCAAGTGACACGAGTGGAGCTTTTTTTGTCTGAAGGTGCCCTATACTTCTATATGTATACTCTCATAATAGTTTTCCTTCAAGTCTGTTAGTAACTAGTGTTTTCTACATGGTATAATTGTTGGGTATAATTGGGTAAATATAGTTTTATGATGTGTAAATATGATAATTAATTTTATTTTACAAATGAATGAGTGAGTGAATGAATCTGTTGATTGATTACTTGGAAGGCAAGAAAAACCAAACTAAACCACAACCCTTCTCCCCCTTCGGCCAAGAATTTAAGAGGTAAATATACATAGGGTTTGGGAAAGATTTTATCACATGAGTACCCTGATGTTAAGGAGGACTAATTTTGCTTAAAGATATGCAATGTATAACTTTAAGTGGTACTTATTTCTTCTGCATTTATTTCTCCTGAATATAGACAGCTAAAAACGGGCATTTAGTTTAAAACTGTTGTCTACAAACTCTGCATCATTAAAGGAAAGAGGTAGGCATTTCTAAACTGGCATACTAAACGCTGTCTGGGAAGCTCTCAGTGCCAGATCAATCCCACCATGAGTTGTTTTCCCCAGGTTGTTCATGTAGGAAGCATAGATGGAATGATTCATTTGGCCTATCTTGCCTGACTCATAGACCCTTTACAAATCCTGCCCAAAGTATACAAAATTTTGGGTGAAAACTGAAATTATTGGGGTTTTTTTTTTTTGGTTTACTGTAATGAGTATAACATTTAACATTTAACCTCTTACTCAATCTGAGTCCAAATATTTAAACCTCAGGGTTCTTCTATATAGCAAAAAGGAATGGAAAATTTTAAAGGATAAATCTTGCTGTACAATTTTATAACATTTGCACTACAAATAATTGATCTTTATAATCTCTAAATCCATATATCAGTGCATAAGAGCAGTAAGGATGTTTATCAAATGACTAAATGAAAAATGACTAATTGTATTTGTCAGTATGGCACAGCTAAGAACACCTGAATTTACAGCATTTGGAGTCAGTTTCCTTAAACCAACATATTTTCTTCTATTAAGACAGAAAACTAAGGTATGAAAGACAACTTTGAAGAAATCATCTGTGACATACCATCAAAATAGATCATAATTTGCATTTGCTTATGAAATAGTCCCATGTGCATTAATCACTTGGAGTCTGGCAAGGGTTCCTCATATCTGTGTTTCGTGGAAGATCAGTTCCTGGCAGCTCTGTCTAACTAGGTTTGCAGAAATAGATGACTTGAAAAGTAAAACCCTAGAATATAGAAATAACAGTGAAGAGAATCTGTATCTCTGCTATTTCCCCCTCACCCCACATTTTTTCTTAGACTTGACTATGAGAACTTTTTTAAAAATTAATTTTCAATTGGAAGAGTTAGAAATTGATGCAGAAAATGTTTGTTACCGACTTTCATCTGTTTTGCTGTGGATTATTATTGCTTTCAGTCTTACATATGGTTAGTGGCTAGTGGCATTGCCACTCCAGTTTCAGTCTGTCAGGCAATGGAAATGAGCCAGATCATTTATAGCTTCATCTGTGGTACAGAAAGTAAGAGGCAAAGTAATGTTCAAGGAGACAAGTCCATGCTCAATTTTGGAGTGAAATCTATTTATCACTTCAAGAAATGACTTGAAACAAGTGGAATACATGCGCAAGAAGGCATAATGTAGTTTAACCCCTAAGAGAAACAGTAGCACACGGCATGATGCTATTGCAAAAGAGCAGATCCTCTCAGAGGTTTACACTCAGGTAAATTTTTCAGATAGGTTTGAAAGAAAGCATATGTCTTGTGTGTTTCACAGCTGTCACACAATCTCAGGTGGGCAATGCCTGGCAAGTGAAGGCAACTCGTTTATATACCCAGCCCAGCCAAGTAGTGACATCTCCAGCACTACCATTACCTCATTTCCTGCAAGGATTTTGTAATTTACCTCTTGACATGCTTTCTCGTAGACAGGTGACTCCACCAAGAAAACCAGGTAAGATCATAGGTATAGCAAGTAATTCATTTGGGAGTGTCTGCTAACATAAGATTAGAAGATAAGAACAAATGATGTAAATCTTTAGCTCATTTTATCTTCCCAGCAATCATTAGGAAGATTTCTAGAAATTTCCTGACCTAGAATTTGAATTCAAGTCATCATATACAATAGCCACAGCTGAAACTACCTTACACTTGATGTTTTCAAAAACTTCGTGTGAAAATAGTCGCTCTTGTGGGAAAAGAAAGGCTTCCTTTTGATTTCAGTCTGGTACCCAATAATAACTCTCCATTTACAAAAAAACCAATAAATAATCCATTTTACCTACATTTACTGTAACATTCACAACTGTATAATTTCTTAGATCTCCCTCCAGATGAACTTTTTTTCCAAGCAGAAGTTTCAAATTAATCACCCTTAATATAAAAGCATTCCCACACCATAACATTGTTAGTAGCTTACTACTTATAGCTATACTTTTTCCTGTTTTACTATATTGATTCTGAGAAATTTCTGTGGAAAAATGAAAACATAAAATCCATAAATTTTTATTGGTAAAAAGAGCAGCCCCCAAAAAACAGCATCCATTGAGGCAATTTTCTGGTTACACACATTCATCATACTTGTTCAAATAAGAGGTTTAAATAATATAACCAAGATCTGTAAGAGACACATAATTCCCAGGAATAGTGGTTAAATATTTCAGTGCAACATTTAAGTTAATTCAACATTTTGAATCACCTAACCTACTTGAGGTTGTTAGAGTGATCTCTACCCTTGAAAAAAATCTGTTTGAAGACAGAGTATTTGAAATTAAAATTTTCTGACAGCTCTACTGACCAGTTTTCAAAAAAAACCACATTAGTATTAGCACTGACTGATCTTGCACAGGACTTCTTTGAAAGTAACAGTTACTTTTGTCCATTTTCTCAGTCTGTAGTACTCTAGATGAGAAACAAGCTAGAAGTTAGTCTTTGCTTCAGGAAGTATATGGCAATCACATGTGAACTGCCGACATGCACATTATAGAGTAACAAAGAAAACTGTTATAGAGCTACTTTAAATGTGACAGTACCTATCTAGGAATTTATTATGACAAAAAACAGACCCATAAAAAATAAAAATAACTATTCTTTGGGATTACCTTTGCATACATCTTGATTTCTGAGAAGAAAAAACATGAAAGTCAAATAGAAATGTAAAAAGAGGCTTTTGTAAAAAATAAATGAAAACCACTTAATTCTTCTTGGATGCCTACAACAGCACAATGAAATTTAAGAAATATTTCCCTCTGGAAAACATATATTCTTCTGTTGCTTAAAAGTTCACTCTTGGCTACTACAACAATAAATGTGTATATTGGCGTAGATTATCTGCAAAGAATAGGATTTCTGTCAGGTTCCTTTTTTTTTTAATTTAACGTTCTCTCTTTATAATTAAAAAGTAATTAATACACATCCTTTTTTTTCAGTATTTATAACCTCATGAGTGACAGTTTTTCAGGTGTTAAGAAATTAGATGTGAGAAAGTCACTGTTTTTCAACTGAGTCAACCCTGACAAAGGGCTAAAATTTATAATTGATATGTATGAAGCAAAGTAATAAAATAAGACCCAATAGCATTTTGACTGTTTTTCTAATTTCCTGGAGTCAGTCCTCTGGAACAAGAGCTTCATAGTTGATATTCTTTTTCTCATTTCCATATTATCAATATGGTATTTTATTTTGCTATCACTGAAGAGAAAAGCCTTTTTCTCTTCTGTTCTGTCTCCCTTTAACCACTAAGACTATTTCATTTCATTTGCATAGGACAATGAGTCAAAGATATGGAAATTTTTGTGTCTAGCTATTCCTGATGGAACCCCAACTTCTTAAATATCAGTAAATGATGAGTTACTTTATTAACAGATCAGCTTCATATTCTCACAACACTGCTTACTTGGCTTTTTTGGAGTAAGAAAATTTTTAAGAAAAATTTTAGTTTATTGAAAATCAGTCATAGAAAGACCTTATATGATCACTCAGCCTGACTTCGTATCTTAACCTTGGTCCTGGTATTCAACCCTGTAGTGCTACTGAGTCCAGTAGCTTGTCATTTGATTGATACAGTCATTCCCTTTGAGTGCAAGATCCAGCAGAGTTTAGCTGAAGTTCACATGAACTGCTATTACAAGTGTACAGAGTACACCTGTTTCCTTGGTGACTAAAGAGATCCATTTTTCATTACATGATGACAAAACCCAAATATGCCTAGAAAATTCTACTAAGGTCCCATATGTTTTTTTAGATTTTTCTTGTTTTTATAAAACATTATTTCCTTGTAAAATCTTTCTTTTCAGTACCATATAATGTTTTTGCCTTTATCAGAACAAGGAGATATATATATATATATATATATACATAAATATTTATATATCTATCTCTTACATATATTTTTATATGTATATCGATAATATTTTGTGTAACTCTCCTTAAAAAAAGGATAAAGCAAAACAGAAAATAAAGCAGACATAGAAGAAGACACAGGAATTATTAAGACATATTTGTTAAGACTAAAGTACTGAAAAGAATTTTATCATTCACTGTCAAAATGCTTTACAGATTAAATTCAATTTAAATAGATAATTTTACCAAAAACTTAATACCTTAACATTTAAAAATGTTAAATTTGCCCAAGCAATCTTGAAAGCTCTTTTTAATGTCTTTACATTCAGTAGTTCTTGCAATGTGAATGAAAAACAGGATACTTAGTCAGACTCAAGTTAAAAGGGCACAGCTGCTTCGATGGGAAAGTTTCCAGAATAGTTTTTCCGTACTTCATAGGAACAACCATATTTAAGCATGAAACTTTCCGGTTTTCTTGGGCAGACAGAGGCAAAACTTCCTTTTCTTTTTTATTTTTTTTCCCTTTCTCTAAATGTTAATGCAATTAATTAGGGAGGAAGGGTTGGGTCACTGTGATATTCATTTCAGAAATAAAAGTCCCACTGTCTTCAACCAAGCCCCTATTTAACTCCTTGAGTTTTGCTTTTAATTTCTCAGTGGAGTAAATCAGCAGCTCACTGATGAAAAACAAGAAAATAACCAGGAAAAAGTCTGGGAAAAACTTTCACAAAAACCAAACCACACGGTTTCAAGTTATTTTAATCTCACCATATAATTGGCCTCACTTGTGCTCAAAACTCAAAATTCAGCCAGTGCTTCCAGGAAGTTTGGTCCTGTGAGATTTCATTACTTCCAGTTCTAATAAAAGTAGCATTATTTTAAAATTATTCTGAAAGCTAGAAATAACCAGCTACATTGTGAGTTTATGGTGTAGGTTCAGTTTCATTGTAAGAAAAATCTACATGTTTGTATAAATTCACCTCTGTAAAAAAATGACTTCTCCACTCAAACCTAATGTGACTTGTTAACAGTTAAAAAAACTGAATTTGGTTGTAGATTTTGGACGGATTAGTTCCATGGAATAAAGGATGGAATGTAGTACAATAAGAAAACACACGAAAAACAAAAAAGAAAAGAAAATGGTAACTCCTCTTCAAAAGTTTCAGGGTTGAGTGGCTTTTCTTACTTCAGGGAAGACTCAGATGGTATATCCAGTGGAAGGGGGAGCAAGCTGTCTTTAGCCCAGAGGGGCAAAACAGAGGTTTAAATCCCTCCCAGGTCTGAATTCCCAATAGGACATTTAGTGTCTTGGTTTCAAATATGAGTTTCAAAGAGTAACAAATCAAGTTTTTTCACTTGACAAGCTAGTGCTCAAGCCTAACACCTTTACCTTCTGTTGATTTTAAATTCACCAAGTCTTCAGCTTTTATGTGCATATTTGCCTTTGAGGGCTCTTCACTTCAAGGACTCTTGGCTGTTTTCTTGCCACATGGACCTCATGTACATATTTCCAAAGGCAGCACTGACCCATTTTATGCAGGGCATTACACACATCCGCTGAAGAACCCTGCCAGAATGATATAGAACTGTGGACTTCGGCTTAATCATGTAGTAAGAGTCCTCTCTCTTGCTACTTCTCCCACAGAGTAACATATTTGAGAGTTAATATATGGCATCCTAATTAATTTTTATTTTCTCCCTTAAAAGGAGCTTTAGTCTGTGTCCTTTAGACTGTGTCCTCTAGGTCTTTTCTGAGTTGACAAAGATAATGTAAGATATAGGAGCATTCACCTCTATAGAACAGTCATAAGCCCAATTGCAAAATTGTAGAGAAACTCATAGCCCTGATTTTTAGTTTGCAACTTTGATCATGTTCTTTTAACAATCTCTTTTCATGTAATTAGGTTATATAAATAACAAAAGTATCCCTCAGGTGGAAACTCATAGAGCTGATCCTTTGAATACCATGATATTAAGGTCACAAGTTCCTATATTTTCCTTGATCTCAGTGGATACCTGGTACAGTCACAAACTTTATGACCGCATCAGCAGAGGGGATTTTACATCCTGGCTTCCTTAGAGAATCAAACCCAGAATTTCAAATAATTTGAAAGTTTTTCCCCATCTGGCAGACTTACAAGGACTCTGAGAATGTACTTTTTCTCTGTTTCAGAAGCACCTATTAGCGGAAATAGAAATATCTCTTGTTTAGAGCTCCTGTAATAGACCACATATTTAAGAGAGGAAAAATATGTATGCAGCTACAAAGTATAGACATTCATTCTCATTTTCTTGTCTTAGATAACATTCTCAAATATGTTTCACTCTTAGACCAAATGAGTACTGGATTCTTTTATAATTTTTAAGCATCTGTCTTTCAGAAAACAAATCTCCTTGCTTTCTTTGCCCAGATCTCCTCTTTTCCTACTCTGACATTCTCATAGAACCACTTCATTCTTTCCCCTTATTGTTAGGTCAGTAAAGGATAGCAGTAAGAATGGATTATAATTATGGAATTCTTTCTTGCACTAAAAATTTTCTCTTATTCCACTGTTAGGAAAGTCACTATTAGCAATCAATCATTGTGCTATATCATTTTCTTTTTCTACAGCCTTATAAGCTTTGTTGGAAGGCTGTAATACTGGCATTTTATTCCATGGTTCTTCATGGAGATAAAGCAGCTCATTCTGCTAAAAATAGCAGAAAATCAGAATGCTCGATGCTTATTTATTCCTTGTTTTTGTGAAGCACAAAACATTTGATTTATAGTAGAGGCTTTTGATTTTTTTGTCATTGTTTAGCAAAAATTCAAGGCCAGAGAACATCTTGTTTCTAAACCTCTTTTTAGTGAACATCAATCATTTAGAGATGATTTCAACTTTGAGCAGTTTCAAGTAATATTGCTTCACTTTTCTGTCTTTAAGGTTAAATGCTATCCATGTGAAATGCTTTTCACAGTATTTATAAATAACTATTTCATTATCAGGAATCAAAATACTATTGAAACTGGAAATCAAAACAGCAGAAACAACATAAATTAATACAGGAATTTATTAATTAGGTTAACATGAGAAGTTTTCACAACTTCAAAGCTGTTGAGAGAAGGTATTGAATTTCCTGTTGTTTTTTGCTACTTGATTTTCTTATTTTGTCATCATTTTCTTCTTTATTTTCCTCTGAAACTGATTTATTATGTTCATTGCTTCAGAAATCTTAGTTGCTTCACATAGTTTTATCTCTTTATCCGTAGGGTCAGGTAATGTGTTTTAATTTTGGCTTTAAAAAGTAATAAATAAAGCAAATGATGGAAAGAAGTGAAGAATCTCATATAAAATAACAGCCAGAATGGAACATAACCTTAAAATTCAACAGAATAATATTGTATTTTGGCAAGTATTGTGACGTGAGACAGATAAGAACTTGCTCGATTCAAATCAAGTTTCTGGTTTTTTGCTTAAGTGCCAGAGTTCAGCTTCCAGGCTCTTTCCTGGTGTTTAGACTTCATTTTACAGATAATAGAGCTGGACTACTTATGATGGTCTAGGAGATATTCTGCTGTACTCTTTGTACCATGTTGCCTAAGCTGTGTTTGGAGCACAACAAAGATTTTGTTATTACAATGTCCATCTTATTGTTCTGAACAGAAGTGATAGAACAGTCTTTGAATTTGCAGGGACTGCTATGCAGTTAAATCCTCTTTCAAAATGTCAGATCTAGAGATTTCCATTCGGAAAGCTTAAAATGCAAAAAAACCCACCCCACAACCCCTCAAGTAACTCTTCCTTTTCCACAGAAGTACCTGAAATCTTCCTGAGGCCCTTCAATGCATCCTTCCCTCTACAAGTAACACTGTCTTTTTGCCTAGAAATGCTGCATATAGACATACCTCTTTCCTTGAATTGCATGCCTTTGCCTTCATGGTGGGTGAAGTACATACACAGGTATCTTGCTTCATCTTCATCATCTTCCTCAGTCCAGAAATGCATTATTTGTATGAATGACCCACAAT
Organism: Edolisoma coerulescens; assembly: GCA_013397115.1. NCBI lineage: Eukaryota > Metazoa > Chordata > Aves > Passeriformes > Campephagidae > Edolisoma > Edolisoma coerulescens. The sequence continues at coordinate 1,742,222 of VWZW01007347.1, read as the reverse complement.
GAATTACTCACCTTCTGCTTCCTTCTGTACAAATATCAGACACCATGACTATGGCACCTCTGACTCCTGGAGGTTAGTTAAAGTACAGAAAACATGCCAGCCTGCTGACTGGTGACAAAATGCTTCTATTTGTGGTAATAAAAAGGGGTTGTCACAGAATGATTATTCAAATTAAGCAGTTAGGGAAATATTATAGATTATTTTACTTTCACAAAAGAGCCTGAGTTTCTCTGAGTTACATGAAGACTGATGGTTTTGACAGAGCACAAAACCCAAGAGAAAGATAAGGACGTTTATTTCAGAAAGAGCTTACTCAAAATTAACAAAGTCTTGGTTAGTCTGTTCTTATGTCTGTCATGGCATCAGGGTTCCTGTTTATTTAGTGTTGTTTCTTTAGGGTTTTTTTTCTCTTTAACACTAATCAACCTTGTATAAATGCACATTTACCTGACTGCTAATTTCTTTCCTGGAAGATGTAATAATGTCTTTTTAGCATTTCTTTTTGAAAGGAAATGTACCTGCAAATCTTTAATTTCTAATTTATTTCTCCCAGGTTTAGAATTAGTCACCCACTGATATGTATCACAATACAAGGACCAGATTAATACAGAAAATACACATGTCTGAAGGTGACTTCTTTCAGTTCTCAAAAAAAGGAGCACTTTTATTTTATAACACAAGCTCCCCTTTTCCGTTTGAAGATCTTTACTGTCCTGGACTTTATTGCATGCAACTTCACAAGTAGGAGGACTTGTTAAAAGATATTACAGAGAAAAGTGAGTAACTTTCATTATTTGCTCAGCAAGATAAGTGGAAATACAACATCATACCACTTTTCATAGAGTGTAAGGCACTACCTGTTTGTTGCAATTCTTTCATCAACTCGCCACACAATTTTCTGAAATGGCTTCTTTGTCATTGCAAGGAAGCATTTGCTCTATAAAGACAACTTTAGTAAGGACTGCAGGTAGGCAAAGCAATGCATATTACTCCAAAAAGACTGTATTTCTCATGTTTCATCTTTTTGGGAAAAAAAGACAAAATATATGGTATGTGAAATTTATCTTGACTTTCCTTTAATGTCAACACCAGATTAAGCAAATAATGGCAGATTCTGAACCTAATGCATTTACATAAATTTTTAGAGAGGAACTAATTACTCAGTGAAACAACTTATGTGCTTGTAATATTGCTATCTTCCCATTTTGATGGCATACTGTAACTTTATGAGGAGGCAGGAATCTGCCATTTCTGACAAATGTCAGAGACTTGCTCAGAGACGTAAACTAATATATGTCTAAACATTTTACCAGAAGTTTAAGAATGACGGTCTATTTTCAGAGTCTCCAGTACTAACCAAGTCTGGATAATAGAGATTCATTACTAGATACTTGCCAGCCTTCAAACTGACCAGCTGGGTTCTAGTCAACTTTTTTAAAAATCTGAAACTGATGAACTTTTCAGAGGGGAAAAAAAAAAAAAAGGTTAAATTCCCCCTCCAGGTTCCCTCATGATCTATCTGCTCTTTCCTGAGGTACCACCAATGAAAACTTTGCAATGGTTATTCAATTGCAATAGGATAGGACTCAAAGTTGATATTATTCTCTATTCATCAGCCCTAATAGGAACCTAAAGGTTGTTTTAGCACCCAAATGTGTTGATACATACACATAACTGAAGTATTCTGAAGTCTGACCTCTGGTTGTGGTTATTCATGTTTCTTGCAGAAAAAAAAAAAAAACCAAACCAGATCATATATAGCCTCTTCTGAATTCCCATCCCTCCAGAGATGTCTGGGAGGGCCTTTGGTTAGATTTATCGCCTTCCCCCATTAAAAAGTTTCTCAATCTCACTGATGGATAAATTCACCCATTATTATGCTGAACAGCCATCCTGGTCAACAACACCATGATCTCTGAGAATGTTAAGAATGTTGGATTTATTCCATCAAATTATGGCTGTATCTTATTTTGGCACAAGTACACTTTGACAAAGTGAAATATGGTGGATAATATTGTAAGGATTAAGATTTGCAGATCTTTGAATCTGTTTTCCTTTTCTTGGGGTGGGAGAAGTAAATGTTACAAAAATATTTTTATAACACTCACTATGTGTTTTATTAATTTTCTTTTGAAGCTGAATAGTTTTCTTATCTAAATAAGATAGATATGGCTAAACAAGCCAATTTTTTAAAAAATGAAAAACCCCTACCCTTTTACATGGATAATTAGTATTTGCACGTACATGGATACATGATATCTGCTTCCAGTTTTTCAGTTCAAATCTAAATGGAGTGGGAAAAAATTAAAATGTGTTGTTTCTTCTGAAAGCTGTATATTGGCAGACGTGAAATGAGCTTTCAGCCTGAAAGCAGAAGTAGTTACATTTGCATTTAGGCATTATGAGTGAAAATAGCAGCAAAGATTCAGCAATACAGACAGCTAAAGTGTTAATCTGGAGAGCCTATCAGGATTTTCCAAGCTGCAGTAAGATCATGAAGCCATGAAAGCACCTTCTATATGATGACATATATGAGTGCTTGTGGTGAAATACATTTCAGAGAAGATGTATTTAGGGAATGTATTTTCAGGATTTAACAATACCAAAATAAGGTGGTAGAATCCGAATGTCAAAGAAGAGTGGATTAATCGTATTCTTAAATAGTAGGACATGTATCTATCCCATTAACAGCAGTTTTCTGTAACTTATAGTCACTGAAGATTTCTCTAAGAAACAAAATCTGAGATTGTGTGGGAACTCCTCTTTATATATTTCATAAGGATCCCACAGGAAAAGGAAAAGAAATAGCAACGAGAAAAATTGTTCAAAAAAGCTATCTGTGGCTAAAGTTTGAATGCTGGAGTTTGAGTCACATCTCTCTATATTTCTAATGACATATTCAGAGGAAGAAATCTTCCGGCTAGAACCAGGAGGCTTTCGCCCTTCCTTTGCACAAACAGTTAGGTTTGCCAGAAATGTGTTCCTATCCATTTAGAAATCAGTTAGCAGAAGTTCAGAGAAAAGGAAAAAATCCAAATGATTTTTTTCAAGTGATCCAAATGTAGATTATGCTTTAGAATTAGAAACCTGCTTGAAATACAAGAGGTATCACATTAATTATTTCAATATTCTGCTTTCCAAAATGAAGGCAGGGAATGCCACCACTATATCAGAGGCTTTAGATATTTATTTTCCCTTTTTTGACTATGACTACACCACAACAAAATGTTTGGTTAAACAGAAATCCTTCCATTCAGCAAGGTAAAAATGAAGAAAAATGATTTCATATTCAAATTAAATTTTACTGTATGAATCTGAATGTATACTTAGGGAAAATTAGTTTAGGATACCCATGCAAAAATATTTAGAATGACCCCTTAGAAACTACTTTTTATGAAAATTGCAACTGACTTATTAGTAAAGAAAAAGACCATGACTAAAGGTAGAGGCAACAATTCTGAAATTGGACTTTTCATGAATAATAAATGCCTTTGTGGCTATTTTAGTGAATGGGGGAGTATATACATACATATGAGGACACATGTGACAGTGACTCATAGAAACAAACTGACACCTAACAGGGTCCTGGAGCCTTGCTGGGGTGTGAGCGCAGGCACTACCGAGGGCTGACACTGCCCACGCTCCCTTTCAGGCTCTTGTCTCTGCATTTTTTGTGGTGTTTTGTTCCGTCTTTCTGCCCATGGAACCACAGCTTTATGGCAGAAGCAGGTATCTAAACCCACACTACTCCCAGCTCGTCTTTCACATTTCCTACACCAGGGTCTTGCCATGCTTCCTAAGCCCAGAATAGTACGTAGTGCTTGGCTGAGGTGAGAATGGCCAGAGCAGAGCTGTAGACTGTGGTTTCCTTTTCTGCTCTTACTTTCTGCAATAAACTTTATGGACTTCTGACTTATGCAGGATGTGCTCCTAGCTGGTCTCAGGTTGACTCGAATTTGGTCAGTTCATCTGCTGCTTTTCTCCTTCTTCAAAAGACTCCCTTTCCAGATATGAAGACCTTGGGGCATGGGAAACCTACTCCCCTTCACAATTTGCCTGGTGGTCAACCATACTCACTGTTTAAAACGATGTGTTTCAATTCCCCTGGGCTTGCTCTGTAGCTCTTAATCCTTGCACCTCCTCTCTCTCCTGTATTAGTGAGCCCTTCACTTTACAGTGTTTTTTACCTTTAAACAGGCTTATATGCATCATTCAAACGTGAACCACTTCTCAGACTTCTTTTTGAAAGCTGACACAAAATAAGCTCTAAGTCTCTTCCTGAAAGGGACTTCCTCTTCCCCTGAGTTCATGCTCTTTTGGCATCTCTTCAGATTTTTAACAAGTTTTTAAAAATGTTGGACAAAAATCCTACATGATTTCCCAATACAGAAGCAAAATCACTTCTTTCCTGCTATTCACTCTTTTTCTCTGTATTTATCCAGGGATTGCATCAGGCCTTTTTGACCCAGCATTATAATGGCAGTTCCAATTGAATTGTCTATCCAATGTGAATCCCTACATCACTTTCTCTGAGACATTCTTTTCCAAGACACCAATTTTCCTATTCTATTTGTATGCTTTCCTTTCTTTCTTTTCTTCAATTATGCAAAACTTCTCATTTGGCTGTATTACAGATTTTTATTCAAACAGGCAGGATTTATCACACAATTCAGACTGTTTTACTGAACAATAAAAACCCCACCAGGGCTGAAATGCAGAAAGCCATTGTATGGTGTTTGATAAGGCCTCTCTAGAGAAACTTCCCTCAGGACGGGCTGGGAAGACCTGGCTTGCTACCATATTTTCAGACTGGTCATATGGTCCCACTCACAGAATAATTGAAACACAGCATGAAAACAACTAGATGAAATAAGCACTTGCCACTAACTTAGTCATTCATCAATATCTGCACAGATTTTTTCTCTTACATGAGATTTCCTTACTTGTCTTCTAAGTTTGAGACAAATGCACAGAGCAACAACAAAAACAACAACAAACCTTAATCAATTATTAGAAAAAAAGAGGCTCAAACTGAGGGTGTGGGGTAAACAGTTACTAATTTTTAAAATATATATGCTGTGCCCGAAGAAATCTAACAAAAATTCGGATATTCCACAAGAGGGCACAACCCAGGAAAAAAGTCACCTCAATACTCATAACTAAGTTGTAGGACTGTGTATAAACACAAGGTTACTGCCCATAACAATTTAGACAAAATTTTTTTTCTCATAATATATCTTACATGTATGTATGTGTGTATTTATTTTACACATACACTTGTGCTATGTTTTTTTATACATAGTACATAGTTTAAAAAGCTAACAAAACTCTTGCTCTGGACAACTTTTCAGAGTTTTTCCCAAATCCAAAAAAAAAGCAAATTTCCTCTGAAGCTGGCAAATTTTGCCTACATCTATGAACAGCCCCCCAAATGACGTGCGTTTCTACAGTTGTATATTTACACCTTAGGACTTAGAAGTGTAAGGTGTAATTGCGGTTTTGGTATGCTTGTTTAAATTAGGAATAACTGCAGTAAGCCACACTGTCTTTAAAATGGTGTACTAACATAAAGTGTGAAAAAGTTCATTTTAATTCAGATTTTCAGTCCTGAATGACCACCAGCCTTTGACCTTTAGAAAGTTATATGTTGTCAGTACTATTTTTCAGATACAGAATAAGACTTGCTAGAGAGCAGCTATTCTGGAGCAATCATGGTAACAGATATTCTTACTCATAAGTAAATTTGCTTCATTCTAGCCTGGATTCACACTCAGTAAAATTCACACACCCTTCTTTAATTCAAATTAGCTTCCAAGGTCAGGAAAACCTTTATCCTTAGCAAGCCTTCTAGTCCTAAATTGCATCCACATGGAACTTCCTTATTCTTGTTCCTGTTATTTCATGTTTAAGGGATCAATTTAGTCTCTTTTCACAAATAGGATGTCAGAAACGTGAGATGACAGGAGTATAATCTGTACCAATATGTTTCTGAAATCTGAGAATTTGAATCTGAGTTTGGGCTGGGCTGGGAGATGGAAGGAGCAAGAGAAGGGAAGACAAGCTTAGAAGTGGCTGAAATACATGGGAGGATGATGAATAATTCATGTTTAAACACTGTTCTTTGTCTGCTTTGAACTTCTTTTCAGACATGATTTTGAAATATCATGTATCTCCAGATCACGTGTAAAGCAGCACCTTTGTAAACCTTTCAGCTTAGGCTTTGTGAAGACCTTGCCCTCAGGGCATATTGAGTCCATCTAAGACCTCTGAGGTTCCCCATAGCCCTGTCAAGGTGTGACTGTGAACCACTTTAAAATATGACTTTGTAAGTGCTTTAATAGGAATCAGAAGAGGAATGGCTTAACTACTCACCCATGGCCCTAATAAGTAAATAATTCTGTGGTTCGTATCTCTAATTTCTACTTTTTCCTCCCAGTGATAGCTCAGGTTTATTTCTGACAAATGAGGAAGCAAAAGGACGTAGCAAAGGAGCAAATAGAGTCAGAAATAATTTTTTGCAGGGTTATGAATCTTAAGATAAAAGTTAATATTTGCATTATTCAATCATTCATTCTCACATGAAGTTTATATATACCTTTCCTGCTTTCTACTAGGAAATTAGCTATTCTTTTCCCATAAAATTCTGTTAGCATCTTGCTCTCTTTCAAATCTTAAGTTCCAATATTATTTGGGTTTTATATCCTTTATGTACACCCCTTTCATGAAGCGATACTGTACTTTTATGGTTTTATTATTTTTTATGTCTTTGTAGAACATATGTCCTGAATAAAATTACAATGAATTTGAGGATGATGTATATGCAATTATACATGTGAGATTGTCCTTATTTTTGACAGTGGCCCAAAAGAGATCTAGTCAAAGACTTTGGCTATGCTCTGAGCTAGAAAATGTTACTATAAAATATGGCAGTGAAATGAAAACATAAAACGCCTATCTGTAGTGTTTATGACTCATTATGTCATATCCATGTATCTGTAGAAAGCAAGGTGGATGTATCAACTTATATAAAAAAAGATATGTTAAAAATCAGGTTTTACTTTTAGCCCAGTTGTCATCTTAACGAATTTCTCCATGGCAAATTTGATTTTCCATACATTTCTTTCACACATACCCTTCCATAATGTAACTGTTATAAAATAAAATCTGTTTATGTTTCTTTTATGTGTTTTCTGTTGTTCAGGAAATCAAACAAGTAATTATCAAGAAGCATATGCTTGTTTTCTTTTATTATGGAAAAATGTTACCATTTATCTTTGAAATATTGTATGTCAGGAAGAGTTTACTTAGAAATTTAAATGTTATTGCATTTTTGTGGGCTCATTCTATTACTATTTTGCATTATATATGTAGTTATAATATCAAAAAATAAAAAGATGAGCCTAAAAACTTTTTTTCATCAGCAACAGTAAATTGACTTTCCTAATAAGTTTGGAGATCAGGGACTGCTTAGTTTTGCATCAAACCCCAGTTTTACATTATTAAATTTGGACATATGTTTTTTTCCTGCATTTTGAAGAAAAAACTAAGAGTCTCTGTTGTCCACAATATTTTGTAGACATCTTCATCTGTCAATCCAAGACAAATATACATTAAAAAAAACCTTCAGAGCTAATTATATATTTTTTCAGGAAATATAATTAAAGGATCTATAGAAATCCATGTATTTCTTCTTTTTGACTGTTCTCACATAACTGTTCTTAATTTTTTTTTATATTGTGCATCTTATTGTTTTTCAGCAATCTTCAAGAAGGAGATTGACATCTATTTGCCAATTATACTAATTCTGATTTTTATAATCCTAAAGATACAACCAAAATTTTAGAAAGTGTTTAAAGAACAAGACAACATTTTTCTTCTTTATGATTCAGCTATATCTTGATAGGATTTTTTCATATGTTTTTATAATTTCTGAACCAGTTTTGCTATTTCCCATTACTAGAACCTTTTAAGGAAAATCTAAACCTAGCTAGATTATAGAAAATCCACACTGAAGTTTATCTCATTCTTCCACACCCAAGATTAATCAGACATCATGCCTGATCTCAAGGATATTCACTTTCCTCAGTCCATGTCTGTAATTTCCTTAAAGAATAAGCAACAGAACTCAGTTCCATCCTTCTGTGGCAATGCATATAATTTGTTTATGAAACAATTAAAGATAGGCCATGAATAGCATGGGGCAGGAGATGAAATTGAAGGACAACAGTGACTTATTGCATAAGAGTAAAGATATGGATTCACTGGAAAGTTTTGTGCGAGAGTAACCTGAGGATAAGACTTCAGTAAATTATGGATCTATTTTAACAGCCATGTGTAAAGAAAGGGAGAAGACAGCTGTGCTGAAGACAAGAATAGGATTCAAACTTTGATTAGTGCTTGCAAAAAGGGAGAAGGCTGGTGCAATGATACTCATATGTGTCTCTCTCCCCTTCAAGCTGGCAGCATTATGAAAGAAACTGTAAGAAAGCTGGTATCCTGAGATATGATACAGATCAAGGGAATTGTTACTGCAAGCCCTTGGTCATGAAGAAGGCTTTTCTGTGGAGGGAGACCAGTGCAGAAAGAAGTGAATTACATGGAGAAGTTTCCCCTGAGCCAATTTGCAGTACTACAAAAGATTATGTGCCTCATCAGCAGGTTCGCTGATGACACAAAATTAGAAGGAGTGGCCAATATCCCAGAGGCTTGTGCATCCCTCCAGAAGGACCTGGACAGACTGAGGAGATGGGCAGAGCAGAACCATCTGAAGTTCAAGGTGTAGGGCCCTGTACCCTGTGGAGGAATAACCCCTGCACCAGCACAGGCTGGGAGCTGATCTGCTGGAAAGCAGCTCTGTGGAGATGGACCTTGGGATCCTGGTGGACAACAAGCTGTCCAAGAGCCAGCAGTGCCTTTATGGCCAAGAAGGCCAATGGTATCCTGGGGTGCATTAGGAAGAGCACTGCCAGCAGGTCAAGGGAGCTGATCCTGCCCCTCTACTCAGCCCTGGTGAGGCCACATCTGGAGTGCTGTGTGCAGTCCTAGGCTTCTCAGTGCAAGAGAGACATGGGATTCCAGCTCCAGCGCAGGGCTGCAAAGATGATTAAGAGACTGGAGCATCTCTCTTAAGGAAAAGCTCAGAGTGTTTGGTCTGTTCAGCCTTGAGAAAGGATGACTGAGAGGGGACCTCATTAATGCCTATAAGTATCTGAAGGAAGGGTGCCAAAAGAATGGAGCCAGGCTCTTCTCAGTGGTGCCAAGCAATAGGACAAGAGGAAAAGGGAAGAAACTGATGCACAGGAAGTTTCGTTTGAATATGAGGAAGAACTTCTTTACTGTTTTCGTGACCAAGCAGTAGAAAAGCCTGTCCAGAGAAGTTGTGGAGTCTCCCTCACTGATTTTCAAGAGCCACCTGGATGTTATCCTGTGCCATGTATTCTAGGTGACCCACTGCAGTCCCTTCCAATCTATCCCAGTCTATGATTCTGTGATTATTATGCTCAAATTTTGAAATTCACTTCTAGGTCTACAATACATTTCATGGAGCTTGAGGAGAATCTAAACAAATATTTGGAAGAGAGATATAAAGTGGGCTAGCAGCCAACCATATCAGTCTCAGGAAAGCCACAGAAAACTACCTGTAGACTGGAAGAGGAAGACAGGGGATGTATAACATTTCTTTTTCCTTCCTTAGGTACTTCAGAGGCAATTTCGGCTGGGGGAACTCTCAGTGAGAACTATTAATATTTGTTCCAAAAATTGTTATCTTCTTTGGCTTGATAGGTTATTGTCAAAATAAGTCTTCCACAGAAGTGCACTGTATCAAATTTTAAAAGTATAGGCAAAGCATTACACAAAGCCACTGTATTTTGTTGACTGTAGCATTCTTTTTTTTCCTTTCTCTGTCATAAGGGCACGTAACTTCAGTTTCACTTCTGATGTGTGCTCGAAGAAGACAGACTCCTACTACTGACATAGTTGTCATCCTGAAGTAAAATATCTGGAACAATATTTCTGGAACTAATTCCCTTGCCACACTTTACAAAATGTTTGAAAGATGTGTTTTACATTCATAAAGATTCCTTTTAATAATAAACTGAAAGTTAATCTGTATCCAGTAAGTCTTTGAAGGTAAGAAGCAAGTAATGTCATTTCCTTCGAGACACATCAGACTTTTCTTACCTGATAAAAGAAATAATTGTCTGGGCTGTTTGTTCCAGTACAGGCTTTTACTACACTCACAGCTACAGAATCAGTCTGAGACTGATTGCCTTCTTTTGGAAGTTATTAGCATAATATTTATTTTAGCATGGATTTTTTTTTTTTTTTTGTAAAGAGTGTGTATCTTTGTAAAACAAAATTCCATAAAATCTGACCAATTTTTCAGACATAGACATTATGAAGAATTTATTTTATTTATTTATTTATTTTGGTTTGTTGATATTGTTTCAGCAAAATCAAAAGCAAAAATTTAAACATTAATTTCAAAAGAAATGAATGCATATGCTTGAAATTACAGAATATAAATAATATGACTGCTTTTTAAAGCAAATGAGAAACAAGCATATTATTAAAGATTACAGTTTCAGGTTACAAAAGAGCAAAACCTTGAATCCTTAGTATTAGGGAAGTACTCCATATAACTCGGTGGGAAAAAGATTAATCCAGATAACTGCTGGTAGAATTACTGACAAAAATCTAAAGGAAATAAGAAAGTTTTGTACACAGATTACTTGATTTCAATGTTTTCTTACCTGGAAATCTGTGAAGCTAGGTGTGTTTGCAAAATGTGGGAACATTCATCAGAACACTGATACTATGGTAGGCTGGTTAAACATTAAACATAGGCAAGCACTTTTTGCATCTTCTTAATACATTTAATTTACATTAGTATATAGTTTTGTAATAATTTCTTACTTTAGTTACCCATGCATCTGTTCCTATTAAGAAAATGATGCAGAAAAAACGAAGGATAAACTCCACAAAGATGCTAAACTCTATTTAATAGGATACTCTCAATAAGGGAAGAGAAACAAAAGGAAAGCTGTTCTTTGCCTGTAGCAGTATAGACCTGTGAGTGTTAAAATATGGAAATCAAATTCTTCTGTTTCATAGTACAATCAAAACACTTATCATTTCATTGGTTTTAAAGTCATTGAGATTATTCAAATAGTTTCTTTACCTTCTGCTGTGATAAAATTTTAGGGATCAAGTCTGTTCGGAGAAGACTTCACATGGAATACAGGAATGTGAGCATGTTCCAAATTTACTAATTTAAAAATGAAGTATCACCGCATTAACCCCTTAATAATTGAGTTTTCACTAATCTCTTTCTTAAAAATTAATTTTATTTACTTTTACTTTAAAAATTGTATTTAATTTACTAATTTAATTTTTTAACAATAATTAATTTCATCAAAGAGGACAAAATAATGTTGCAGTGGTGGGAATGACCCAATTCTTCTGGAGTGTCAACTGAAGGAAGGTGAAGCCATCAATTTCTGTCAGGTTTTCTTCACTGTCAGCTTGACCTCTCAAAAAGAGCCACTGTATGTGATTTTGGAAATGTTATTCTGAGAGCTAATTCCTTTTTGTCTAGAAACAGAGGATATTCAAATAAATTTAAAATATCCAGTTGTTTCTCTTCAAAAATAATAAATGCTCTTCACTGCTTCTCATCTTTTATTCTCTCTTTCAAATTTATTCCTACCACTGATCATTGCATGACACCAGCCTCCATTTTATCTTGTTGTTCTTTATTCAATGATTTCTGGACAGATGCAATGGAGAGGTTGTGGCACTGCACAAGAAACCTACAAACCTTATCACATTTTTTCTATTGTGTATCTTGTCAGGACATCTCATCTCTTTGACTCCACTATTTTCATTTGTAATGTGTAATAGCTATGTCTTCTTACGTTTGCAACAGTATTTGAGGTCTGCCAATGAATATTGCAGTGTCAGGCACAAAAATTTATTATTCCATGGCTGAAATAGCAGAAGGTAAAATAATAAAACCAAGCACCATATATAAGAGCACCTGTGACACATTTGTTTTTCAAAATGATCCATGACTTTTTCCTTTCCTGTTGGATACAGGATGCATGAGGGTATCCTGAAATCTGCCCAAGAAATCACATCAACCTTCATTAAATTAAAGCTACTGTAAGCCTCAAGCATTTTTGTAAATATCAGAATACTCTGTGCTTCCAGAATGAGCCTGGAAAAAGGAAACACCCTCTGCACCTTGACCTAGAATCTGTATGGGATTCCCTTTTGCCTTCAGAGGCATGAAGGCGGCAGATAAAGGAAAGTAAGCATCAGAAATTGTGAACATCTGATGTTTCTGAGACCCAGGAGAATAAGGAGGGAATTGGTATGATACAGTGACTTCTGAGATCAGGCAGACTAGAGGAGAATTCTGAACACTCCTCCCACTCACAAACATATTTGCATATATTAATAACGGAGCATGTTTATGTTTCAGTAGAAATAAAAAATATAACAGGCAAAGGAAATAATATGTTTAAAAATTTTGTTTACTTTGTTGTTTTATAAATATTAAACAAAAAATTAAGGAATTTTAAAATATCAGACTTGGAGCCAAAACCACACATTTAATTAATTTTCCTTATGAGAAGTTGATGTGGCATAGTCTTAGGCACTTCAATAACTATTTTCATTATTCCACATACATATTCCACTATATCCCAAATTCTTGTTATAAGCACTGCCTAAAATCTCTAGCACTTATTTCATGATCAGAAATTCACTGTTTTATTTTGGCTTCGCCATTCAACACATCCTTTATATCTGAATCATCATCTAAATTCTGTCAATTATACAGTGGGGTTTTATGGCACTCATCAGAGCAACTGATGATGCGATTCACACACAGTGCTATATTTCCCGACATCCATGTAATGTGAAGACTTGCTTTCATCCTTCGTGAGCATTTGGAGCAGTATCACAGAGAAATAAAGCATGCTTTCCAAGAAGTGAGTGCCTAGCCAACCACCTTGAAAGGCTTTTGTGGGTGTGCATCCTTAATTTTCTGTATTGTGCGAGACACAGCTGGCACTTGTTTCACAGCAAGCAAACTCCTGATCCAAAGGCAATGTGACCACATGACACCTGACCTCTAAATCCTTTGTAGCTCCATGACATAGCACAGTCAGCAGTTGGACTCTTGAAAAATGCAGCTGGAAAGCTTAAGAAAGACTATCTGACTACTTGAAGTAAGATTTTTCAGGTAATCAGAAGTCTCGAGCTGGCTAGAATTCTCTCTTGCATACAAGTATGCAAACGTAGAATCAGCTAGATTCTAACCTAAGCTGTGTGCAAGCTGGCCTTAACTTACTGCCTCTGGATACAGGGGGCTGACAAAATACACACCAATGATTTTCCAAAATTGACTCCAGATTTGGGTGATTTGTATCTTATTTGAAGGCTAATGTTTCACTTAGCTTTAGACACCCACTCACTGAAAAAAATACTCATTAAAGTACCAAAAATCTCCAGCCAGCCTTGCTGGAGCTCAGACTAATAAACACACACAGGTAGTAGCACAGCTGAAGTATCACCACTCAGTCCTAGGGAAAGAGTGAAGAGCTTTGTAATGAAAACACTCTGGAACTCAACCTAAATGCCTGTCTTAGCTCTCTGCTGGGAGACAGCTGGTCACACTGACATGGCAGCACATTTCACATTCATTTCTGTGTCATCACACTGCTACGACAGCCTTCAGATGCTGATCCTTCAACGCTGGATCTGGCAACAGGCACTTTGTTGAGGCTGCTGTTGTCAAATAGTGCAGGTTGTAGGCTGCTGGCTGTGAAATCCCAGCTGGCTTCTGCTGCCTGAGTTCCCAGCTTCATGTGCTGCTATGCAATGATGGATTTTTTTCACAGGAATTTTGCAGATTCACAGCTGGTAATAATTTGATTAGTACTATGTGATCTATAGATTATATCCCGTTGTGCAGCACTTTCCCCCTATATTCTTGATTAGTAAAAAAATTAAAGAATATTCACAAACATAAATTTACTGCTGGTTTACCTACATTGTAACATTCTTTTCTTCTGCAGCACCCCAGTATTCTGTCGCAATTCAGCTTCTATAAGTCAGTTTATGCTGGAAATTTATGCGGTCACATCAAGAAACAACAAGAAAGAAATTTAATCAAATGCCACCAAGCCCCAACTGCTGTCCATACAATTTTGAACAGTTTCTTTGTGTGTTGTATGTTGCAAATACATAATATTAACAGTTGATCAAAGAAATCCAAAGATGACAAATTTCTGGAAAACTACTCTGACAGAAGCAGCCAAGAGGAAACACTCATGCACCACTGGCACACGACATGGGTTTTACTTAGGAGATTTCAGGAGCTTCTGCTCCCAGCCTAGAGTTTATAGAAAGGCAAGAAGCGAAGAACATGTAGAAGCAAAAGCAATTCCAAATTAGACACAGTGTCTGGCGAAGAAATGAACCAAGAGACAAACACCCACACAGAATTTCAGATGGTAAAAGTGCATCTCGGGCTCTATGGAAACGTCCTGTCATGCTGCTAAACCCTGCAGTGATGGGAGAGCTCTGCTGCAGCTCACAGGTGACAGGGTGAGCTCACCACATCCAGCAAGCAGGCAGAAATCACTACCCTGAATGTACACCAGACCACAACTGTTTTGCAAACTAATATCTTGAAGAAAATAGTTACTGATTGTAATTGCCCTGCAAAATTACACTCATCATTGGGAGACAATGATTAGCTTTCATTTTGCAGCTTATTTGAAAATTAGTGGCAGACAATGCTTCTTGCTAATGTCCTAGGAGGATGGGGAACATTTTACACAACCTCTTGCCACAACTGTCTGCATGGGCCAAGAAACAAATGTTACACGCTTGGCATTTTGTTGGCTGATGAATTTTATATTAGCATTGTCTTTTGGCTTTGCACATGTAGATTTTAAACTCCAGGTCTTGGTTTAAAACTAAAAATTAATTGTCTCTATTTGAACCTGCCATAGGAGCTGTAGTTTGTTAAGCTCCAAATCAGTGCTACGCTGACCTGAGATAAAGTGAGTCCAAAAATGTTGCTCTGTGCAAAACCCTAAAAATGAACTTGGACATGCCATCCTCTCCTCACATGGTTGGTGGATATTTGCTTCAAGTACAGAGGAAAGCTCTCTTATCAATGACGGAATTTCATCAGACAGAGAGCAAATAAAGGTGTTTGTTACTCTCATTAAGTCTCAAATCTCATCCACACACTTTATATAGATTTGAGGGTCCATCAACATAATGAAACTAGATGATTGTATGACAATGGCAGATTTTTCTTAACAAAATGTTTTGTTCACTGGCTGACAGACTGATTTTAAATCAAAACATTCCAAGAAGTAATTTTAAGAATAATAACCTACCTTGTCAGTGCACATAATTTTTGTCTAATAATTCTAGCAGCCATAAGCGCAGCAATGTTAATTTTTCAAAGTGTTCTGTTCGTGAATTTTCTAATTCTATGAACTTCTTTTTTTGTCCTATACAAAAGTGAGATTCTGAATGACGTTGTTAGCTCTGCATTTTCGGGTGTGGGTGGGGTCAAGATACATCACCTGCATCACTGACCTGCATCACCTTCATCTCAAACATTTGATACTTCACTGATCCAATTTACACTAGCATTCATATTAAACAAGTAGGAGTTTTTTCACTGATATGCTTGCAGATAATGATCTTATTCCCTTAAGGTATCCCTGGACACCATCCTGTGGAGACTTGACTTAATTTTGGATGATTTACTGAAAGAAATTCCCATCACAAACCTCATTTTAATTCGAACCATTGCTGTTCACGTGGTAATTTGTTACTCAGCATGAGAAATGATTGCAGAATTTATACTATGACATATTTAATGAAGAAAATCTTATGTACAGAGATTTTTATCTTCACAGAAGAAGCAGTGAGACAGTTACATGAGGTGTCTTGGTCTCCCCCAGTATTAAGGCACCTCATGTTGCCCTGCAGTGGCTAATGAGCATTTATACATGTTGGTCCACAAGCTCTTCTGTTACGATAATGTTCTGAGGTAATGTCACAAAATACTGTACTTGTTTTCAAAGTGATAGTGCATTTATCTCCTTGTGGGATCCTTCAGTCTCTTCGAGATTTCATTTACCTTGAATTGCCCTATCTAGAGCAGCCAAAACATATTCAGTCATTATCTGGCTTTCAGATAAATAGCTGAGTATAAAAGAATAAAAGATTTGCACAAAAGAATGCAAATCTACTTTTTTTTTGTCAACCTCAACCATACTATGTGTTTTTTGTGATTGGGGAGGTGGGGGGGGAGGTTGTTTTGTTTGTTTGTTTGTGGGTTGGGGGGGGGATTTGTTTGTTTTAAATCTTACCTATGTTCTACTGTGAACGAATCAAATCGTACATGGCAAAATTGTGAAGCAGTTAGGGGTTTAAACCTTTTTGTTCCAAAATATTTTTACTCTGACAGAACTGCAAATCTAAGCAAGACCTTTAAAAAAAACTTGACTATTTAATAACTCCTTTAATGACGACTAATTATTTAAAATAGCTAATATCATTAAAATATTTATCTTACCCTTTTACTCTTGTGGCAGAATTAGATCATCCTGATGATTCATTCTTATTCATCTGCAGTGGATAATTCAACTGCACCTACTTCCATCAAAACATTATCTGCACAATTGTATTCATTATTATTTCAGCTGGTGTCACAGGTTTCAACAGAACTTGCTATTCTGCATATTGTCCGTATTATCCTAAGCCTGTTTCTCATCTTGGGAATGAATGATGTTTTGAAATCACAAAGACAACAAAAAATGAGCAGAGCAGTCAGTGCTTAAGTTAGTTTGATTTTAATTTGCTGCACTGCACATTTTTTTTCAATGTTGTTATAGGCAAAACTGGTTCATTCACTCAGGTGCATTTCATTGATTTACAAATAATGGAGTAGCAAAAAGGCAGAGGTAGCAGAAAAAACAGCATGAAATGGAATCACAGAATTGTTAGGGTTGGAAGGGACCTCTAGAGATCAGCCAGTCCAATCCCTCTGCCAAGGCAGTGTCACCTCGAGCAGGTGACGCAAGAATGCGTCCAGGTGGGTTTTGAATGTCTCCAGGCAGGGAGGCTCCACGACTTCCTTGGGCAGCCTTTTCCAGTGCTGTGCCACCCTCAACGTAAAGGAGTTCTCCCTCATGTTCTTGGGTTTTAGTTTATGGCCATTGCTCCTTGTCTTGTCACTGGGCATCACTGAAAAGAGTCTGGCACCATCTTCTTGAAACCCACCTTTGAGATATTTATGAGCTCCCCTCTCAGCCTTCTCTTCTCCAGACTAAACAGGCCCAGCCCCCACAGTCTCTCCTCATAAGAGATACTCCAGACCCCAAATCATCTTTGTGACCTCTGCTGGACCCTCTCCAGGAGCTCCTTGTCTTTGTTGTACTGAGGAGCCCAGAACTGCACACTGCACTCTGAATGTGGCCTCTCTAGGGTGGAGTAGAGGGGCAGGATCCCCTCCCTCAGCCTGCTGCCCACGATCTTCCCAACGTACCCCAGGATACCTTTGGGCCTCTTGGCTGCAAGGGCACTGCTGGCTCATGGTCAACTTTCACCCACCAAGACTCCCAGGTCCTTCTCTGCCAAGCTGCTCTCTGGCAGGTCAGCCCCCGCCTGTGCTGGTACTTGGGATTACTGACATTTAACAAGAGCTGCACTGGCTCTTGTTAAACGTCACCAGGTTTCTCTCCACCCAATTCTCCAGCCTGTCAAGGTCCCATTCAATGGCAGCACAGGCTTCAGCCGCTCCATCCAGTTTTGTATCACCAGCAAACTTGCTGTGGGTGCATTCTATTCCTTTTCCCAGGTCATTGGTAAACAAGTTGAATAAGGCTGAATCCAGCACTGATCTCTGGGGAATGCCACTGATTACAGGCCTCCAACCAGATTCTACTCTGCTGTCTGAGCTGTGCCATTCAGACTGTTCTTGATCCACCTCACTATCCATTCACCTAACCCACATTTCCTGACCTTACCTACAAGTAACCATAGAACACACAGAAGCCAGAGAGGTAGCAGCTGGAATTACGAGACAAAATGAGAAATAACATTTGTTGTTCCTTCTGTAAGTATTTAATCTTTTTTGGTCTTACCTCACAACCACATACAATGTTTATATTTTTAATTTTCCTTTCTCTTCTTGTCTATTTCATTTGCTGTTCTATTCCCCTTGTTTTTCCTTCATTCTCTCCCTGGTGGCAATAAACCTCAATGCAATTATTCCAGTCACTATTGGTGTCATTACTTCTATAATTCAAAATCTTGCCATTCCTTTTTACTTCCTCATAGCCGCAGAGCTATGTTATATGAAGGGGTCAGAAAAATTCCCTAGTATCAGATTCCTTGTCACTTCGGTCTTTCAGGTCTCAGGAATAAGGACTGCTCCACACCGGGTCACCAATTGAAATCACTCTCTCAGTAATATTTACAACTTTAAGTCAATTGCTGTTTACTGATCTGTATGAGAAGTGACCCTAGTCTACATCAAATCTCTGGTGTCTGAGGCTGTATATTAGAACCTTAATTACTCCTGATATTGTCAGCCTCACAGCTAGCAAGAAATAAAGTCAGAGAAACTGAGTTATCTTCCCATCTAAAAAGAGAGCTTGTTTGTTTGCTCTTTTCCCACACAGGTACTGAAGCACACCTGATGCAAGAGTATTTGCAAACTAAGGAGTGGCAAATTCACTGTTCAGTTCAGAGAATACTGGATTCAAGATTGGTTAATACGATCAGGATTCTGACACATACTTGTTTATAAAGTGAAAAAATGTGCTCTTCTTCAGTAAACGTCAGTCACTTAAATGTCCAGAATGTTGTTTAACTTTTTTTTTTACACTCACTGAATTAATTTTTGAGAGTTCAAATGTTAAAAATGAAGCCTCTTTTTTTTTTTTTTTTACCATGAAATAAAGTAAGTGTGGGGATGTGCTTGTGCACATGGTTTCAGTTCTCAGTATCTTTCTGAACTTGAGTTTTTCCACTGAAATTGAGAATCAAGTCTGGCTTTAATAGCAGACAAAACAGAGCAACATGACTTTTCCTCTTCATCTTGCTCTGTAGTGGATTATATCACATTCTTCTTTAGCAGTCAGTGACATTTTCTGACTCTAATCTCACCCCATCCTTCCCTGAGGATTTCTGAGAGGATGTAGCCTTTTGATAAATCTTCAGTAGTGAACCTAATAAATACTAATAAGAAAAACAAAGAGAATTCTTTCTCTTACTCCCATCTTACCCCTGTAAAAAACCTACTCCTAGCAAAGGAAAATTATGAAATGTAAGAAGGAAACATGATCTGGTGAAAGAATATTAATTTTCAGCTACCACACAGGGACTAAAAAACCCATGACTTGTCATACTGGCAGTGCATCTTTTACTACAAAACAAGATATGGTTACTGCTCTGAAGAACAAAACTACTGTATTTTTTCTTTTACTTTAATTTCAGAGGTGACACATTTCATACAGAAAATGTGATTCATTAGCGAAGTACCTATTGGCACAGGTGGTGCCCAATGCAGTGTTCACGCTCACCACTTTGTGGGAGCTCAACTTTCTGTGCACAGAAGGCCATGACCTTGTTTTTTCAGAAGCCTTGTCAATCTTTAGATAATAATTCTGTAAAGAACTTCTGTATTGAAAAACAGTAGTAACTCATCTTTGACTATGAAAGATGTAGATAAGAAATATGGTTGTTAATAATAGTAAAGTGTAGAAGCTGCATCATGATTTCTCTCTTGCACAAACAGTGATAGTTTCAAGTCCATGTGGTGTTTTCTGACTTGTTAACAGTAACATTCCATGCAAAAGGAAGAACAAAGAGGATTTTTCTGAATCAGATTTTCTTTTCCTCTAGTTTATAAAGCTAAAGCACATATACTCTTTAAATTCAGAATCATAACTCAGGGGAAAGGGTTCACTTTGATAAAGTTTATGTTTCTAGGCAGTGCAAATAATTCTTGTTGCAAAAAAACAGTTTTTCAACAAAAGGAAAATAACCTTTATAGTCTGCTGATTCATACAGCCTCCAAGGAGATGACAGATACCAAGATCTCTGTCTGTTTCAGACTTCTCTGACCACTCTCTCTCAGATGTCAGTGGTAGCGAACAATGCAATTAATTTTTTTGTACAGATCCCAAACTTATGTTTTAAACCTGCTCTTAAAATAAGTACAGGGCCGTCCTGTTCGGAGAATGACTATTTTTGAAACCCCAGATATTCTGAATGTGAAATGCATCCCAAGATTTCCAGTATTATCTCAACTGTAGTAACTAGGGAAGGCACCTATAAAAAGAACAGTTCTCACAGCCTTAAAATCTAGGCATTCATAGAGCATCTGAGAGGGAAGCTTTCAGTGCTGCTACTCCTAAATGAAGCAAAATCTCACATTTGAACCTGGTCCTATGTGACTATCTAGTAGGTCACAGATGCATTTATCATGAAGTAAGACAGAAACATAACAGTAATTGTATTTCTGAACTTCTTGTGGGAAACAAGCTATTGTTTCGTTCTGTGAGCATAATTCATTCACCAAGACATATTTCTTTGTCTTAATGACTGTTGATTATTTATCCCTCCTAAGAAGTAATAAACTCATTTGTCAAAGCTGTAACTGAAAGGTCAAGGGCAAAAGGGCTTTTGGCATTTCCATGGTATTTTCTTTTATTCTAGAAATAAATATGGTACAAGTCATTCCCATGAAAGCAATACAGAACTGGAATATTCCTCAGGCAAAATGTGTAAGAATCAGAAATTATTCACTCTTAGAAGTCAAAACCACAGTACTAAAGGAATAACAATGGAATAATAAAATTTTGCCCATATCAAGAAATCCAAAACAGACTGGCATAAAATTTAACACTGTCAAATAGTGTTTCTGTCACTGTCCTGTTTAAAAGTATGTAGATGCCTTGTGGATGCCTCCTTTTCTGCCATGGCATGATCCATGACCAATGTAGGCTGGCAGCATAAAACTACGTGAGCTTGTGCTAAGTAATCAAAAACGTTCAACATGATATTCTGCAGAAAGCTATCATAAGATACAGGTGGGGTGCAATGTTTCTGCTCCACAGAGTTTGTGTCATTCTTAGCACAAAGTGAAGACAAAATGGAGAGCTCTCACAGGTTAATTAAAGCTCTCAGAAAAAGACAAGAGAACCAGAGTTCACACAGAAAGATTACAAGAGCTAAACTTGTTCTAAATAATGAGGTTAAAAATATAATTTCTATATTTAAAAGGGTGAAGGAAAAAACCTAAGAAGAAAACCCGATAAAGGAATCCATCATCATTTGGAAAAAAAAAAAAGCTTAATGTCTTTTTTATGTTGTGGCTCCCAAAACGGCCCTAAGGACTGGAGGTGAGGCTGTCCCAGTGCAGAGCAGAGTGGGACAATCCCCTCCCTTGCCCGGCTGCTGATGCTGTGCCTGATGCATCACAGGACATGAAATGGGAAAATAAGTAAAATATTAAACTGTCATTTTATACACAGTTCCAGGTGTTTTCACAATTTGATTTGCCTGTGAGTACCACATCATCACACTAACTCTATAGGGGCAAAATAATAGACTGTCAGCAAGGCATTTTCTGACAGAGCTTCTCTTTTGTCTTCAACTGATGTCAGGAGATTAAAGCTGTGTTTAAAGTATGATAAAATACAAAAGAAAAAGCCATGACTTTCATCATAGGTAAACCCATGTGATTTTATAGAGTTGAGTAGAAGCTATTGAAGATATGACACAGTAAAATCAGATAAATACTAAAATTAGAAAAATTACTAAAAATAAGAAAGGAAAATTATATTATGGTACCATTAAAATTTTTAGTATGTGGGGCTTAACCTTCAATTAAAGGAATGCTCTTTTCCGAATAGGTTTTTGGGGAATGCTTCCTTTATTCATGTTTTGTTTTTGAAACAGTTACTGAGCTATCAAGAGAAAGTCAGCAGCTCCCATCAACTTATAGAAGGAATGATTTTTTTGCAACATACATATCTTTTGGTCAAGATAGTAAAATTCATGAAGAAGAAAGGTACAAAAATATGATGATGATTTTTCCCCTAAGATGCATCACATATCTCTAAATTAGAGGGAGAATAAATTTAAAACAAGTGCATAAAAAGACCCCAAAATTAAATTCACAGCCAACACCATAACTTTCCAGGAATCTGATCCCTGGTCTGTTCTAGCTATTAAATAGTTATGAAGTAGTCACATAATAACTTAAAACACTTAATAAATTAAATACATCTACTTATCTAAAATTGAGAGAAAAACCAATCTAGAAACATTTTTAAGCAACACATTAATTCACGACACTTCACGTTCTTCAGCTTCCATTTTCTAGCTCGTTGGGACATATGAAATTGCTTCAAGATATTTGTAGGCAATGAAAAAAGAAGTGTTATCTTTAACTCCTTCACTTTTATCTTGCACCTTAAGGGTAAGTTGTTAAGTAGTTGCTGAACCATTCTATGAACTTCAGTCTTCTTTCTGGTCATTGAACTCCTGAACTTTTTATTGAAGGTGTCGATTTTCACACAGCTGTCACATGTTCTTTGAACAGGATTGAGATGAAGTGACTAACGCGACTTAAAAAATACTTCAATAAATTTCAAGTGTGTAAATCCTGTGGCATAATGTTGTTGAATATGCACATATTTATAAATACACTTATCCATTTGAAATTTAAAGGTCAACACATCACAAAGGAAGCCCTAAGTGATGCCTATCTTCTGTCATAATTTTTTTCTTCAAATGAGTAGACACAGGTGACATTTTGCAGTTTGCTTAGAATGTCTTTTAGTCAGAAATTTTATTTCTAAATGAAATCACCCCTTAAAAATTATATAGTAGTTTTTGATTGCCCTTTTTATGACTGTCTATGCCTGAGAAGGAAAGGCTGTTTAGATTATTCAATTAAAGTTTCTTTCTAGAAACACTCGGAAAGAAAATCCCCATAACTTTTGAAAGAATGTAGTTAAGGGGAAGCAAAAATAGAACACAAATAAACAATAAAATAAATGAAAAGAAATGCCACTGACAACAGAAAGTCATTGTCACTAAGTACAAATACAAATTCAAATCATGCAGAGGCTTTCAAGTATCAATTTGTTTATATTTTGAGTGGATATTTAACAAGTAAGTTCAGTGAACACATACTCAAAATACTACATTTTCCTTGAAGCTGTATTTATAGCACATTTGCTTTCTCATGACAGTAAAATAACACATCTCAAATACCATTTTTGTAATACATGTCTGCAGGTTGTCAGGGAAAATAACATCAGATCAGAACAACTCTTTATTATAGATCCATATCTATCTTAAACTACCAAATCATTGACAACCTGGAAAAACCTCAGCTAGTGAGGTGGCATCTTAGTGGCATCAGCACAGATTCTTACACTGGTTTGCCTCGAGGACTTATCTTAAGTAGGAACTGTAAGTTATCACAGGAGTGAGAATAAACTGTAGTTCTTCCAGATCTGAAAGTCTCCTTTTTTCAGTACTCTGTAGAAATACCTTAGTCATACACAGAGCACAAAATTTACCTTCATTGTAAGACTGGTGTTATGTGGAGTTACTCCAAATCTAAAGTCAGGTATTTGCAACAGCTTAGAAGGGAGTTTCAGACACCTCTGTGTAACCTTCCTGAAAAAACCCCGTCTCTATCAGGATATTACAGTCAGTGGGGGTACTCTTCCAGAGGGAGATTTATTGACCCACTGCTAAAAAATGCTCCTTGAGAAGGGTGAGTTCTGAAGGAATCATGTCAGTTCAGTTCATGACGAAGCGCAGACGACATTGCACAGGCTGATTTTCGGATGCTTTCCTGACACCCTGAATATTAAGGACCTATGTAAACTTACTGTCCAATTTTTCCTCTGCCAAGTGAATAAAGGAGGGAGAAATGGTCGTATCAAACACATCACCCTCTTTTAGCTGTCATGCATGCTCATTAGATTTAGGAAGAGGAAATTCTTCTTTTGTTTAGGAGTCTTTTAGGGGCAGCTAGAAGAACTCATCCTTTTTGCGATTTTTTTTTTTTTTTAACTCTCACATGCAATGTTTCCAGTCAGAGCCTGCTCGAAGTTAATCAGAGGGAAATAATGACTGTTTGAATGGAAATGCATGTGGGCATGAATTATCAGCTGACACTCTAATCCAAGACAGGAATTTTGATTAATGTATTTTTTAAAAATTCAAGTAATATTAAGCCATTATTTGCATTTCAATCTTTTAATACTAAGTATGTGATTAGCTACTAATTGATTCACTCGAATTAAGCTATGCTTTGAAAAGATTGTCTTTTTCTTTTTACTCTAAAGTAGATAAGAGCTCTTTGTGATTTTTTGAACTGATTTACCCTGTGAAGCCTTAGCTCTTACTTTGCACAGAAAACTGACATCCTTGACACATTAAGAAAGCTTTTCCATTCTTACTGAAGTGCCCTCCTTTCTGCTTTAAGGACCATGAGTGGGTGGGTGATGTCTTCTGTGGTTTGACCATCAGATTGATTCAGGCTGTTCAGGCTGTCAGCAGTAGAGCTAGAGATCAAAACTGCATGTCAAAACAAAAAAAAAAATCCTAACAAATTTCTTTGACACCCAAATCCAAACTGGAAAGGAAAGCTCCCACAGTAGCTGTACCTTGGCTTGATCTCCTATTAATATATAATTTCATATTATATGATATAATATATCCTCTGATATAATTTCAGTATCAGATACTAAAAGTCAAGGTATATTTCCAACAGACACAGTAGGAAATGCAGTGCAGAAGTAACAGCACTAAAAGTTTTGGTTTAACTTTTACTTCTTCTCAGGTTTTAATATCATGTCCTCAAACAACCAAGGAATTTGAAGGTTGAATAGCAGGACTTCTGGAAATATAAAACATCTTCACATGCATTTTTCCCTCTCTCATTTCTTGTTTGTTTCCAAGTTCATCTATCTTTAGTTGCTTGCAAATTATAGATATGGAAGTCAGTGAAGGAGTTTGTGAAAAGAATAAGTAGGGATAAGAGAAGAATAAGCCTCTATAATTCTTAAGCACAATTTAAAGACTGTGTTTCCTCAAACCATAAAGTTTCCAAGAATCTCAGACAGACAGAATATACATTACTTTCAACACCTGGCCAGCCATCCTTTCCTAACCTTGCGTTCTCTTCTACATGCAAAGACCACAGATATCAGACCTCTCAGATTAAAAATCATTACTTTCTATGCATTATGTTCTACAGAAAAGCTTTTGAATGTGAAATAATGGGAAAGTTAGTGTAGTGGGTTTGTTCGCAATCCATTGCTTACTCATTTTCCTTCTGTGAGATAAGGATCAGGAGAAAGCAAAGCAGGCCCAAACCTTTAAAGTATATAAAGCTTTATTGATAGAAATAAAGAAAAAAAAAAGAGTCAGAATCAACCTTCAGAACATTTCTCCTCCCCCCACTTCTTCCCTCTTTTCCCACTGACAATGTAAAGGGACAAAACGTGGAGTTTTTCAGTCAGTTTACCACCTCAATAATAGTGTTTCTTCAGTACACATAGGGAGAGGAGTCTCTTTTGCCAGCCATGGTGACTCCTCCACAAGAAACAGTTCTCTCGTGGCTTCAGTGTCACAGCAAAGGCAGCCACCCGGGGAATGGTTCTCTGCTCGCAGTGTGAAAAGTCCCTTCCCTCGACTTACAGCTTTTCCCACAACTGTTTTTGAGGGTTCAATCTTCAGCCAATGGGGTACGATTTCAAGGATGAGCCGTTCAGAAGCAAAGGTTCTCTTAATCTCTGGGAACAGAGGTCTTCTCCTTCTTCTCTGGGGACAAGAATATTCATCGCTCTCTGTTCAAGCTTCTCATTACATCACAGATACTTCAACATTTGCTTGTTTCAGCACAGGAGCCTTTGCTCATAGTCACAGTCTGAAGGCTCTACCTCCCCAAAAATGCTTTTTATGAAATTACAGACTATTAGTCCATCACCATAGCTTTACAAAAGAATTTCAGCTTCTAGGTTTAAAGTATGTCCTCTTTCTCCTCTCTCTGGGTTTCAGCTTTCCCTTCTCTACTGACTTTGGTGTCTCTATGGTGTTTTCTTTACGTGCTTTCACCTTTCACTTTCCTTNCCGCTGGGCCGTGCGGGCCCCTCGTTACTTGTTTAGGAGCCAGATGCAAGAGAGAGTTCCCGGGGTTTGTTTGTACTTAAATGTGGGTCACAGAGGCGTACAAAACTTTTTTTTAGTGGCTTAACAGAGTTGTCAATATTCAAACTAGCCAGCTGATTGGTTTTGTTGGGTCTGAAGGAAGCTGTCAGCAGCTCCTCACAAAAAATCACTACTGTAGCTGGTGGATTTCTCCTTAACTAGAAACCAAGCTATACTAAACCACAACAGTTAGATATCAAAGCAAGTTAGTTAAATTTGAACAGTTATCCAGCTTTATTTTCTGGTTTGTTTTTTAAGTAAGGAAAGAAATGCATGAACTGTTTGGGGACAGCTTGTAACTGACAGGAAAAAAATATATTAGAGGGGCTCAGAAGTATAATTCTTCCTAAAGTTGCGATGAAACATAAAATTATAATGCTGGACAATTACATGTTGCTATACTACTGGTGGATTTTGAGGGAGTTGATGGAAATAAACATATCTACTTGCAAGTGCCATAGCTAGTTGTGGCAAGAGCTGGTGCACCATTCTAACGTGTGTCAGGTTCTGTTTGAGAGCATAAAACAATACCTCCCTAAGCAAATTATCACATTCCCCCAGTGAGATTATCACCCTGTTGGATATGCTGGCATCATCACACACATTCCCTTCTGCAACCTGCTGCTCTCAAATGAACTTAGTGGGAAAGGACAAAAAAAAATGAACCAAAAGCATCAATCTCCCTCTTTAAAGAACCCAGACTCACCCAGATGTCTTAGATGGGATGAAGGTAGAGGAACTGTCACATGCAGTTTTGCCAGTGGATGTGAGGATGCCGGGACTACTAGTAACAAGACGGATGCAGTCAGGGTACAGGTGTGTGCAGTACCATCTTATTCTGCTGCAACACAACCACAACCAGAAATTCTCTCTAAACTCTGCTAAAGTGGCACCAGTGCCTCATCAGAGTGCATGGAAAGGAAGACAATAGCTTCTGCGTGAGCTACATGGTCTGGAATACTAAAAACCTGTTCTGGTGCTGGGGCATGGATAAAGGGCACTGAAGGGGAGTTGATACAGATAAGACTGAGGTCACTGTGCACAGCAAACTCACACCACTCAGAGGGTTCAAATACATGGCTTTCTATCTAGAGTTCACAATGGTTGCTATATTTTCTGTGGAGGGTAGAGACTTGCAGGTCAGCACTGGTATAGAGCATTGTTTTTCATTTCTCCACTCCAATTGAGAGGGAAGTGCTTTGTCCATAGGCAGCTTTTTTTTTTCTGATCCAAGGCTCTTTCATCTAAAGACTGGGTCACTGCAGTGCAGCCTTATAATGTTTGAAATTGAAAACTGGGAAAATAGTGGAAACTGCATGACACATGAAGTTTAGTGGAAAAACTGGATAGGTCCATTGTCTTTAATTGCTTCTGATTTCTGATCCCCAGATTTTTGAGTGGCATACAGAAAGACAGTATTTACTGTGAATGTCATACTGCTTTGAAATGTCCTATCTTCCTTTACACAGCTTTCTTCTATTGCCATCTTAAGCAGGCTGCAGAGCCAAATAATTGAGGAAATTACTAGCTGTTGAGAATTAGGACAGCAGCTAAAACATCTTAAAATCGGACCTGAAAGAGAAGAACTGTAAATAAGCCTTCAAGAAAGGCTGAGATGTTTGTTTGTGTCTACTACTTTGATTACATCTATGTAATGTTGACTTAGGTGACATTATAATAATAAAAACATGAAGTCAATTTATATAGTGCATGTAAAACACTAAAAAATTAAATAACAGGTGTCGGGTTGTCACAGAGAAGGTTTGGATTGGATATTAGGAAAAAATACTTCATGAAAGGAATTGTATCAGGCTGCTCAGGGAAGCGATGGGGTAACGGTCCCTGGAATTGTTCAGAAACCATGTAGATGTGACACTTAGAGACACGGTTTAGGGGAGAACATGGTGGTGGTGCTAAGTTAACAGCTGTACTTGATGATTTTAAAGGTCTTTCTTTTCTGACCCTGAAGATTCTATGATTGTCTGAAATTTTGTTCTTAAATATCCTTAAGAATGTGATTTTTATTATTGCAATAATTTTTCATTGAAGTGGCATTACTCTTCTAATGTTGCCTCCTAAAAATAGATAAAATCTACACATGGATGTACTAGTTTTAAAATGTTACTTTCTGAAGTACGGATATTGTAATTTTGTTTAGGAAGTGTTTAATTTAATATTTTAGCCTGTAGATATGAATAAAGCATTAGTATATGTCACAAACTGAACAGCAGGTTGTTGAATCTGACCATTGGTGATTAATCTTAAAATGCCTTTCAGATCTTAAATTCATTATGGATTCCTAATCTGTCAGGCATATCCAATACTAGATTCATTTGGGAATACTTGTTATCTCAGATCATACCCACCATTATTCAACAAAACTTTTTCTTTCAAGTCCATAAACCACACCTTGGGAAGACATTAAGGATTTGTCCAGAAGCACATAATAATGGTGATTTCCAGGGCATGGGCTTAAGGAAGGAAGAAGCAGCAGTAAGATGAGTGTGTGTTGGTTTACTATGCAGTCTGACAAAATCACACTAAAATAACTCTGTGTCCCTCAGATTGTATTCTATTAGGTACAAGTGTCAAAAGACATGTTAAATAAAATGGTCTTCAGAACTGCGAGTCTAATAAATGTAGCACAGAGACAGCAAGAAGAACAGACATTTAAGTCCACAATGCATACCTCTATTAGCACAAACGTGTTCCACCTGCCTCTCAGGTGCCTGTGTACACAGAGGATGTTCCTCCAATTCACCAGTGTACACTTCTTTATCTAGGTTTCCACAAAATCTTTGGCACTCATTTAATGATGCATAAGCTTTTGGTTCCTAAAAAAACCTATTTTTCTAGGCTAGGTTAAAGAAGAAGACAGCCAACAGCAAAACAAAACAACGAGTATTTTCCCTTGGTGATGTATGTTGAGGATTTGGATGCTATATTTAATATATTGTACTATTTCATTGGTTTTCTAAGAAAACACTGCATCGGCTTCTAATGTTTCTTGTAGGCCTATGTGGTCTAAGTGAAACAATGAGTTTCACTCATTTCCCTTTCCACTAGCATTATTGAACAGAGTTATTTTACTTTTACCACCAAGTTCATGAAAATTTTCTGTGCCCTAATTGCTAATACACTTGGATGACTCAGAGATATCAAGGAGGGATATGTCTTCTGGTGCAAACATAATAGATACATAGCGCTGATGAGTTTCTATTATATTCTAATTAGGAAACATCTGTTCTTGCGTATCCAGATCAAGTGGATGACTTTGCTTTATACTCTAGTGATGGCTGATGATTTCCAGCTCCCCTAGGACCTGTTCCTTAAAGTTATCATCCAGGTTTTTGAGGAATCTTCTGGCCTGGGTTGTACCAGCTGTGGAATGCTCCCAGTTAATTTCTGGCAAGTTGGAGTCCCCCTTAAGGACAAGGGCAGTTGACTTGGAAGCATCCCTTGCTTCCGCAAAGAATAAGTCACAGGCATCATTGTCCTAGCTGGGAGGTCTGTGGTAGACTCCCACGATGACATCGGCATTGTTTGTTTGCCCCTTGATTCTTACCCAGTCTCTCAACTGTGCCATTGCCAGCTGTGAACTCCATACATTCTAACACTTCTATTACATGCAGTGCCACCCCTCAGCCTGTTCTGTTCTGCCTATCCCTCCTGAAGAGCCTGTAACCATCCAACAGGACACTCCAGTCACAGGACTCATCCCACTGGGTTTAACTTACAGAAATGATGTCAAATCTCTGGGAGTGGGACAAAGCCTTGAGCTGCGTTTTTTTGTTCCTCATCTTTCATGCTTTAGTGTAGAAACTGAAGAGGTGATTTAAGTGGTGTCTCTTGTGAGCTCATTTTTCTCCTGATCAAATAGAGACCTTTTTTAATTGTAAATGAATACATATTTCATTTGTATGTCATTTTCCTGAAGTGTTATTCACTATTGTAAATTCAAAAAGGACTAGATGTGTGCATAATTTGCACATTCTTTACAGGCTTTCTGAAGTACAGATACTATATATTGTGGAAATTGCACACTTTCTCATTTCTTATGCCTTTTCTAGATTGAAGTAACTAGCAGTAATGAATGCCTGACCTTTGTGCACATAGTTTATCTTTCTAAAAACCACAACTTTTAAACCCTCAGGATCTTTTTGTTGCAGGAGCATGAAGTCAAAGAGAAGCAAAAATAATGATAAAATTCATCTGTATCTTAATGTAGTTTCTAAACTAGTTTTTCTTTGTCTTTTGTCTCTGCTGGAATTTTTATTTTATAAACATTTAAACAGCTCTACTTGTGTTCGGTATTTCTATGCTACAGTTGGACATTAGTCCTAAGTCACAGGTAAGGTCATTCATTTTTTGGTATTTGGGAAGGTGTCACTCAAGACTATTTGGTATTAGCAGGTAGTTACCTCAGACTAGTTTTTCTTTCTTTTGAGGAATCACTTTATTAGTGATAAACCTCTCTTCTTACATCTTAAACCTCCACAACACAGTGTTTTTAGCTTTTCTTCATTTTGCTTCATTCTTCTAGGAAAGCATCAGTGACCTCATGAACTTTCCATTTGCTTTTCTTCAGATTCTTCATGCAACAAGTTCCTAAAACACATACCGCAACCATTGAAAACTGCCTTTGGTTTTATTTATCTTAAATAAAAGTAATGACTTTTTCCCTGAGATTAACAATAGTAGAAATTCTTCAGGGGGAAGACCAGGCTGGCAGAGCTAAAATGCTCCCTAAGTAATATTTAAGCTTTGACAAAGTTACTTTTAGGCTGACAGGATCAAAGAAAGCACAGTATGTGGTATGCAAAGTCAATCTAATTTATGTCAACTAACATATTGTAGCAGGGCAAACGTGATTAGGTATTTGGCAGTGCCAAATATTGATGAAAAAGGAAGACTTAGGGTCCTGTATGTAGTCAAATCCAAAGGAAAAAAAAGTGCAGTAATGTGGGTTATCTACCTTGCTTTGAACTAATTAAATCTCAATCTCCATTTCTTTCTATCCCACTGCATTTTCCCCTTCTCTTCATTATCCACGATTGCTCCTACTGGCACCTTTTTTCATCCTGCTTGCCTCCCCTTTTTCCTAAAGCACCTTCTCTATAATGGACCAACCATCTGACTACACATAACTTCTCTGTCTCAAAGCAGTTACTGCTTCTAATTCTCCAGTGACCAATTCTCATTTCTCAGTAAAGAAAAACTCATTTTAACTAACCATCACACTTCCATGACACTGACAAGTGAAATATTCTCTTAGAGGTGCATAAGATCCTCAATTTTTCTGCTCCTGGCACTATTTTAATGAAAGCTATTCAGAGTTATTCTGTTCATGATCTCCACATGTAAAATGAGCTTTGCTCTGATTTACTGTGTCTGAAGAACTGAGCAGTGTCAGCCAATATATGAGGCCCATGAGACAAGCACATATGCTGTGCATGTCCACTCAAGCCTTGTAGCTATCGCTCATGGCATATTGGCCACAAAATGAGAGAATCCTGACCTCTCAACCATCTCCTTGTGATTGCTGCCAGCTCTCCAAAAGCCAACAGCTTTGTGCTAAAGTCTGCAGTGGACTTGCAGCCTTATATTAAATGGTGCCGTTATCTGGCCATTCAAGAACTAGACCTTGTTCTCTGCCCAGAGTATAAAGATAAAACAAAACCTGCTAGAAGGTACTGCAGGCAAAGAAACACTGAGAGGGCAGGAGATTATCAAAAGAAAAAATTCAGTAGCTACTGTACACATAAAAATGTGTCAGAGCAATGAAGCCAGTGTTCTGACAGATGATTTAAACTCTACTTTCCCTCCCTCTCATCAGAATAATCAAAAATGAAGAAAGCAAACTGTGAAATATTTCAACAGCATAAACAACTTCCACTTTCAGGCCTTGTCTATATTAGAGAAAGCATCATTTGAGCAATCTAGACCACAAAAACAATTCTGAGGATGCTTCATATGCAAAGGCATTCTATGCTCCATTAAACTTACTGCTCATATGTTATCATTTTAAAACTGAAGTGTGAAATGCCAGAAATAAGCTGAAAGTCAAATCTTGCAAGTGAGGAAATAAAAATGCAAAGATGTAATAATTCTCTTATTCTTTATATTTTGCTTCAGGAATCTAACATTAATTTCACCAAACCATTTTATTTCAGTCAATAACTGAAAGGGCTTCCAAAATGCCAGGGCCATTGTGCAATAGAGGGAAACCACAAGGAGATGAGGAGAAAGGAAGGTAAAATGTTCTCTCTTACATTTGTGTAAAATTTCTCAATATTCATACATATCAATTACAGTTCTTACAATGTTCTTAGTTCCAGATATGTATTCTCACTCTACCTCTGGTGATACTTTCCTAACAGATCTTTCTAAAAATCAGCAAAAATACAGAATTCATGGAAGACTATAATCTTTTGAACAATCAAATATTGATTTTCCTACAGGAAAAGGAACAGTTTTGTGCTTCATTTTTTAACCTCAGATGAGCTAAAAACTCTCAAAATGCTTAATTGATGGATTTCAACTAATGGGGACTCTGTCAGCATTACTATACCCTCTCTTGGTAAGATTTCTGCCTGTGGGAGGCTACTGACAGCTGTCACCTGAATATAGGCAACCATAAGCCTATCTCTCTTGTGACCTCTGGGTTTCCTCAAAGAATTCCTCAGCTGCAACTAAAGATCAGTGTCTCCTAAACCTCCCTCCTGTGTCCCAGTCACACCTGAAGAAGCCCTGCCCCATTCTTAAGACCCGTTAGATTTTTGCAGCCTATATTCTTTTCCTGCCAAGAGAATCCCTGGAGTGACATGCGATGAAGAGAATCTTTAAGTTCCAAGTTTTCTAGTTGCATGTTTGAGCTGAATTTGAAAGTAGAAGCAAAATTGGAAGGTGTCAACTGTAAACCAACCTAAAAAGTTGAATTATATTTCAGATAAGAGAAACTGCCGCAGTTTTACTGGACAAACAATGTTACCTGTAATAAAAGTCCTCTGCCAATTTGAATAGCATTTTTATATCCTAATTCTCGTTTTTGAAGCTTTATAAAACTTAAAAAAAAATAGATGTGTGTGTAATTACAAATCCTTATAACTTTAGCAGATCATGCAACAGTTCATGTTTTGTGGTTCAGTGTGTGGTCTCTTATAGGTCTCAGCAAGACCAGAATTAACAAATCAATTTCTTGCATTAGAGTGCATAATGCTTCCTTCAATATCACCATATAAATTACCCAAAATAAAGCGTATAATGAATGTAGGAAGCTGCTTACATTCAGAGTAATGCATCGTAACAGTTATAAGGATTTCACTCCCATTTCATAAATCAGACAGTTTCATTGAGGAAGACTAAGGAAGACTTCAAACTCAGAACTGATCAAGGAGAACCTCACCCCAGATCCTTTACCTCACCAGACTTATCAGGCTTGGTTATCTTAATTCTGTCAGATCAAGCACAGATCAAGCAGGACCACAAGGTGATCATCTCATGGTTACCATCTGTCAGGTTTTTTGGCAGTCCCCTCTGCTGTGTCTGAAATGTTTAGTCTGATGGCTATTTTCTGCACTACTTCTGGCAAAGACACTGTAATTACGTCTGGGTACAGAGCCAGTATATGTCCCTACCTGGTTCCTGATGGCTGCAGCTCAGAGAGCAGCAGCATCTCTGCCCCACACAGGCTGTCATCTCTTCCCTCCAGCAGAGCAGGGAGAGTGGGACAAAGTCAAAATCTGAGAACTCATGTCTCAGTGGGATTTGGTGTCCTATTTAGTTGTTCAAAGCTGGTACTATTAGTGGAACATATACAGACAGCCACCATTTGTGCTTTTTTGTTCTTTTACACATTATTGTAAATTGTGTCTTTCTTAATGATTTACTATGCTACCAAAAAAATAGACGCACGCTTCACAGAAAAATAGGAACATTTAGCACATCTGACTAATATAAAAGTGCCCTACTAAGCTTCAGAATTCATTTAACTTTCAGAGACAGCTAATAACTGTTCCTGTAGGAATGGTTTTGCTATAGTATTTATACATAAAAACCCCTGAGAAATAACAAAAAATATTAATATATTCAATGAAAATTTTGGCAGTTTTCAAATCTGTGACTCAATTATCATTGTTGATATAAAATCTTTTTTCAGTGGGAGCAAAAATGAGTGAGTTTCTTTTCCAACTCCCAAAGTTAGTCTACTTTGAATGTATATGACTGTGAATGTACATGAGAATTTATAGTCTGGTTAAAAAAAAGTCCATATTTTTTCTATATTTTTGCATGTGGGAAAAAATTTAAAAATAATATTATGAAAGTGATAAATGGTGCATATAACAGTGCTCTTTTTTATACTATTCAGTGTTTTATATCTAAGGATCTTAATATGTAAGTCAAATGTTATCTCAGTTTTACAGGTCAGGAAGTGAACAAAAGGAGGTCAAACAAGCCAACATCAGGATCAAGATTGGAAGTCACTGGCCTTGGACTGTGTGTTAATGATCAAACGTTGCTGCATGTGATTTTTATCTCCCAGTTTTCTCAAATCTTTGTAATCACTTGAAGAAAAAGAAATACTTGCAACTGAGCAATTTCAGTTGCTTAACACCAGTTATGTGATGTAAAATAGCTAACACAACAATTATGGAACTACACCTGTTAAGCACAGGATTGAGCTTGGCCACTTTTCCTTGGTAAATAATAATACACTGTTAATAGTAATGGCAGCAACTAAAACCCTCTCCTTCTACTCTTGTAGCTTTGTGTTCCAAATTTATTAAAATATGGTGGTATGTAAGTACTGTGTTGTGCATTATGTTATCATTTTCCTTAAAAATGTTCCCTTGAAAGGTATCATTTAAGGGGAAATACTGGGCTAAAAGCACCAACCTCTACATTTTCATGTCTCAAATTAAAATGCTCTGGGTTAATGGCACTATTTAGTTGAGTGTTAGGAAACTGAGAGCAATCCAAAACAAGAGGGAATTCAGCTGGAGGCAGTAACTAGGAGGCAGTACATCACTGCAGTGTGTCCTGGCTGCAGATGGGGTGGAACTTAGCACCATCTGGGCATGACTAATTTGTTATTCTATACTGTACAGCTCATTGTGCAGTTATGGGGGGGAAGAAAAAGTGATCATACCACTGAAAGTGTGTCATTTTGCCTCTGTCTCTCTCCAGTAGGAAGGTTGCCAAAATCAGCCCTACCCTCTGCTGCCACCATCCATCCCTCACCCACTCGTCTGAGCTGTGGCTCCAAGATGTGGTGCTGAAAAGCAGAGGAACATTTGAATTGATGCGGTGCTGGAGGGTGGTGCTGGTGTGAGAGGATACCGCAGGGAACAGAGAGGCAGAGGAGAGCCCCAGTCTAGCTGAGCCAAAGGAAGCTGAGTGGAGCAGGGTGGAGCAGGGCTGAGCAGTCAAAGCAGTGGTGATGGTAGAAGCCACATGGAACCAGGTCCAGCATCCAAAATGATGGCACAGAGTCAAAACCAATGGGGACCCGAGCCCCAGCAGAGCGGTGCAGTGTGACACAAACCTTCCCCCCAGCTTTCGGGGCCTTGTCTGTCATTGTTTTGTGTTGCCGCAGGCTCAGATGGGGGGAGGCAGTAGCAGGGAACAGCCGCCATCCTGTCTTTGACCCGGGGGACTGCATGGGCACACCCTACGGGGAGAGTCCGCTGTCTTTGTCCCGGCAGTCATGCAGAACTACACTGAGGCGGTAAACACTTTTTTTTGTGTAAAGCACCTTCTCTTTTTCTATACTTTTGTTATTATATTGCTGCTGTTACTGTGCTTTCCGTATTCCATTATTTTTCACTTTCAGTAAGTTGAAAAAATTCAAAAATAAGATTAATAATTTTCCAGCACCCTTCCCATGGCCTCTCATTTAAAAAAAAGACTAATTTTCCAGTATAATTGATAAGAAAATAATTGGATGTAGAAAAAGCATGAGATAAATTCAACATGAACATAGACAAGGACAGAAGCAGTCATGGCATACTTATGCCAATAAGGCCTTGCTGGGGAAATGATCACTCATTCTCAGTCGATAATAGAGTGCTACTTCTAGGTGTCAATCACTTGAGAAACAGAAGTTCCCAGTTTTAGACAAAAATCATGACTGTCAAAATAACTGAAAAGACAGTTGCCAGTGCTATATTAATTCAGCACTGCCACAGAGCCAAGTGGTTGCCCGATTCTAATCTCAGTGCAAATTTTTGAGTTTTCCTTCAAAGCAAGATGCACATTTTCCATTGTTGATTATAAGGTAGTTCCTCTTATTCAAGCTGCTTATGGCTTTCCACCTTGTTCTCTATTATTTGTGGCACCCATAACCTCTTTACCAGGAACTTTAATCTCTCTTTCGGGATGCTTCATAAATTATATCTCACCGCTGCCTTCAATAATGCTCTGATTGATACAACCTCTCTGCATCTTGCTGTCACAAGAAAGGATAATTTTTAGCATAGGACAAAAAGAAGCAGAGATGTGCTGTCACAGTCAACACAGAAACTTTATTCCTAGTCTCTCATCCCAGCTTTTCTCTGCTGAAAGACTAATTTTTGTATCAGGGTGAATATAGGTTTCTATGAAAAAAAACATCTCTCCCTCTCCATCTCCAACCTCTTTGTTAGAGCTCTAGCCCTGTGCAAACAACCAGTGAAATAGAAAGACTCCTTAAATCACAGAAGGACAAGATTTGCAAGATTATGTATCAATTGCCAAAATTGCTAACATCTGTATGTATCAATCTATTAGGTACAATCTTAGGGTCTCAACGTTGTTTAAGGAAGTACCTCAGACTCAGATAAGTTATGGATGTTTCCAACAGTAAATGTATGACGTATCTTGTTGCTCAGCTCTCCAAATGTTTTCTTTTATCTGTTTTCACCTATATGTTCTTGAATGTGCAAACACTAGGAGGTGCTGTAGCGTCCTTTCTACATAAGAAGAGATGTAGAAAAACAAAAAAGAATTACCGAAAGACAGTTTCTGCCCCATATTTATGGAGATCAATGAGGAAGAAGTCATGGAAGTGAGGCTGCAAGTCTATTGAACCACTACAGTTCTTCAGGGAACCCGCTACTGCAGATGCTTTTCATTATTTTCTTTGTCTCTAACATATCTAGTCAGCTAGATTCAGAAGGTGTGGAAGGCTGCTCACAGAGAACAAGAAGATAAGGGCATTCACCTGGGAAAACTGATGCTCAGCTCCAGTGGGTAATCGTTATAAAATATTTAAACATGTTCTGACACCTACATAACTGCTCTAACCCTCGTGCAGGCCTTTTGTTCTTTCTTCATGGCCCAATTAACATTCAATTATTTCAATTAGAGGGGAAGAGTTTTTACTCCCTTTAGTCAGAGGAAGAAATTAAACCTTTTTTTCTGCATCCTGGATGAGTGTGTTAATCACAGAACAGATTGCTTATCATAGCCAGTTCCTCAGGCTGTGCTGCATAAATAGGGTCTGAGGACCACTCCTGGACAATGTCTCAGGTTGAAAATCCCAGCTGGGAATTATTACTTCTGCCTCTCTGAAGCAGCTGAATTACAAGACCCTGGCATTTGATTTCTTCATAATTTCTTTCTCATTAACTATCTGGGAATTCCTCTAGAGCCTAGATTTCTAATTAAAGACTGTGGATTTACAGAGAAGTGGTGTGGCTGAGAAGAAGATGATTTAACTCTGGATGCTTTCTTGCCCACAGCCTTTCGTGGACCTCCTCTTTGGTGCGATAATGTATTCCTGGGAGTGAGAGCTGGACCTTCGACCTTCAAGGGAACACACCTGGCTGCATACATGGCACGCATGAGCCAGGGGGTGCCACAATTCCTCCAGCCCATCAGAAAGTTTCTGCCTCATATGGCAGCCGAGCTGAGCAACTGTGGAGAAAAGGCCTCTCAACACACTCTTAGACTGAGATCCTATACTAATCATTCCCCCATTGAGGATGTTGGCATGACAAGTGTGAGTAAAAAAGGAATATTGACAAGACTTTATGGAAATCCAGCACAGACCAGTCTTCAAGTCCAGTTTGTGTCCTACTGCTACAAGCAAAAGAAGGAAAGTAGTTTGAGGAAGGAGAAATAGCCCAGAGGTGTAAGGGCAGTCAAGATAGACAAATGCTGATAGATCTGTTCCTGCTCTCCCCCCCACAGTGCTCTTCCCCACAAATGGATAGCAGCACATGCATACATGTCTAGGTCATAAAAAACTCTCTAAAACTCTGAGGTGGGCAAATACATGGCAGTATAAGGAAGTCATGGGTAATGAGTTTGTCAGAGAGGCGAGCTTGTCACACAGCACAGGCCAGTGACTAAACAAGGGGTGTCCTTAGGCATTCAGGCTAGCACACAGCAAAGGTACAGTACAGACAGTCAGTAGATGAATTAATGATCTATCCTGTGGATGTAAAAGTAAATTTTTCCGCAATAAAAGTGTCATCATCTAACAGAGGCAGGCATAAATTGAAATGAAAGAAACAGAAATAAGGGGGAAATAAGAAAGGGAAGAAAGCACGCCACATGATTTATTCATGTGCTGTAAAAAGTGAGAGATCAGAGAAGACAATCAAGGCATAGGTTATTATTTCTCCTTTCAGTCATTTCCCAGAACATTTTTTTGAAATTCTATGTATGTAAACCAGTTTCTATAATACCACCACTTGGTAACTTTAGCTTGTAAATAGCAGCACGTAATGCACTCTGCACTGAAGGCAAAATGTGAACAGGGCATACGTTCAAATTTTAGTGGTATTTCGAACAGATAAGAATGTGAAAAACTTGAAAACAAGATTACATAGACTATATATTATAGGCAAAACATATTATGTCTCTGTCTATTAACAAATGTTACTACACACATTTTTGATTTTCAGATTTCTTTTGATTTCATGCTGTAAAATTGTGCATCTCTGTAACCAGTATATTGTATAGATCAGAACAATTGAATTCAAGCCATATACTGGATTTCTTTAGTCTTGTTTTTGTTTTTGTGACTAGACAAACCATATGACTAGGTGCATTTCCCATGAAAGAGGTTTTTCCATTATATGGTAATAGAAGCCATCAGTTTTTAGGATGCATCCTTTGTCTGTCAATGTTCACTTCAACATTTCCTGTAATGAAAAAGTCTGAACTGTTATTACCTGGCAACATTTGACAAGAAAGTACTAACATGAGTTACTGAAACAGCATTCAAAACATCCTATTTCTTCAACTTTACTGCACATTTCAACTTTACTTACATTTCTGTACGCTTCACTCCCATAATCTGATTGTTGGAGTAGAAAGATGAGAACTGACAAGTTTTATGGAGTATTTCAAAACTGAATATTTTCATGGAGTATTTTAAAATAAGAAGTGGAAGAAGGGAAGAAAGAAATGTGATAATTTGTTTATATAATGAAGACTGGTGGTAACCACGGCTAAGACAGACCAAGATTGAGTTTCCCTCCTATGACTCATCTCGTGCAAGCATGGTGGAGATAACCTAAAATTAACTGATTCTCCTGTAGTTTAAAACAAAAGCAATTGTCCAAAGGCTGACAGCATTATTCAAAGGCTGAGATGCAACACATGTGAGAGAGGCCATAAGTGTCACAGTGAGATTTAGAGAAGAGGTCTGAACTGAGCCAAGGAGGATTTGACTGCCAAAGATATTTGGGAAAACCTCTTTTGCTTCTGTTTAGATGAACTCTCATATACATCAGCAATGGAAGCAGACACCTATGCCTGGCTTTCTTCAGTGTCTTTCTCAAAACCCTTTCCCTGGAGAATGTGAAGTCACCTAATCTCTTATTAAGTTCCTGCTAAGTGTTATAGCCCTGTGAAGTAGTCAGAATCTTGTTTCAAGCTTCAGGGCAGATCTTTGCGTGTGTATATTCACAATATAGGAATGAAAGATTCCAGTTTGCCTAGGTTTTCAGGATGAAAAAATGTAAGGAGTCTATCAGAAGAAACAGAGAGGGAGAGAAGTTCTAAGAAAATTGTTAAATCATATGGAGGGCAAGTAACCACTATGAGAAGGTGAGCATTTCTTAAATCTGAAATGCTTACAGTAAACCTCATACCTCTTATTCAGTGGTATGAAAATCAGCAGGAAGTATACCAAAACTGTTTGGAAGAAATATTTGTACCATGGGTAGTTTAGGGGGAAAGATCCCTAAACAGAACAGAAGCTCTTGAAAAAAATGAAAAACCTGCAATTAAATAAATGATAAAAAGGCTTAGCAACTGAGGCACTACAAATACAGACCAAATGGATATTCTAAAAAGATATAGCTAATATAAGCCAATGCTGAAAAAAGAGCACTTTTTTCATGGCGAAGCTTGTGATAACAGCCTTTTCTTCAGTTTTGTTCATCTCCAACAGCTCTTCTTGGTCTTAATCGAGCTTAGAAGGACTTGAAGCTTTCACACTTTAAGGAAGATAAGTAAAAAATGTGCATTGCTATAAACTGAGACTCAAGGAGGAGTGTAAAGGTGAGACCCAGGGAAAAATGTATTTTTTGTCAGAAAATGAAACAGGTCTGGTAGGAGAAATCTAGAAATATGGCACGATCTGTTTTCTCAGCATAATAATCCATTGGATTCATGATTCA
Source organism: Edolisoma coerulescens (assembly GCA_013397115.1). Classification (NCBI taxonomy): domain Eukaryota; kingdom Metazoa; phylum Chordata; class Aves; order Passeriformes; family Campephagidae; genus Edolisoma; species Edolisoma coerulescens. Next base: position 1,701,315 of record VWZW01007347.1, on the reverse strand, counting down.
GTTAACACCAATAGTTTATCAAACTTTAAATAATCATTTATAAAATAATGTTTGTGTCTATAATAAGAGCTGTTAAGAGTCAAAGGTATCATGAAAGTAACGTCCTTGAAAAAACAGGAATATTACTAGTGGAGGGTATGTGCTTATTTGACAAATTAACAAGACCAAAGGACACTGTGAACTTAGTCCTAGGAATCAAGCCAGGTAAAATAAGTAATATTAAACCTGGCTGGAATTCAGAATCTGATCTGAATTATCAAACTGGAAGTCTTCTGGAGTGTTTAATACAAGGTGTAATTTATAAGGCATTTTAAAAGCAGGATCGTGTGAAGTTAGTTCACAGTATTGGATGCAGAAATTTTGAGAGCATGTGGAACTTTTCAAAACTAAGGGCTGGTGTTCCTACGTTTCCTACAAAATTCATGGCTGATTAATCAGTTGCAGAAACTCCATGTGTCTCTAATCCATGGGAGGTCATACCATCCATAGAACCACTCTTTTGCATATCATGCACAGAAAAATATTGTTTAAAAGTATTCCATCACATGAAATGGTGGAAAATGAAGAATGGAAAAAACACAGTGTCTGTCACTGTTGAAAGCCAATAATTTAGTGGATCAATTAACAGGCTCCCATGCAGTGTATTAACAACCTGACACTGAGAAAATGGGCTGAGTAAGACACAAATATTTTCTTGTTGTTTGTGTTGAGAAGGTGTCTTAAAAGTTTTTTGAGTTCTTGGTGTTGTAAGACTGATTTTGAAATGTTTATGTGCAACTTTGCATTTAAAACAAGTTTTGTAGTAGCAAAGTGAACCCCTGTATATGAGTCTTACTGGCCACTGGCCCCTTGGGTCCTGTATCAGCATCATGGTCTCTTGCAAATTAATTTCTGTCTTTTTCTCTTCTATTCTTCTGAAAAAATTAGTCACCTATTAGAAAGAGGTTTGGAAGAGTAGCTTATTTTTGCACAGTGTTTCTTCAGTAGTTATTTAAACAATTAAAACACTTTTTATAAATTATAAGTAGTTATAAAAATGTGATTCATAGCAAAATTTATTTTCATAAACACAAAAATCTATGAAGATACTAATTTTAAACTTGTACATGTGATGTCTTTCCAATTAATCACTTAGAAAGATATCACTAATCATGTTTTGGAAGCTAAATACAAACAAGGTATGCAAGTATGGCCATTTGTGGTGAAAATGAATGGCTTTTTAGAATTATGTTAAATATTCAAGCAAGAACCCAATCTCCTCTGAGCTGTGACCATATGATAAATGCTCAGGAGACCAGAAATATAAAAATGCCCTTTTCTAATATCAGATTTGATGGTAGAGGTAGAGATTCAAGGAGTGAAATTTGAAAGATGTATACTTTTTGAATAAAATTTATAAAAGCAATTTTCATCATGCTTTACTTTTTTACCAGGGTATTTGCAGAGGTTTAATATTTATTAATGGTATAATTTTTGAGGCAGTAATGTATGATTGGCATGAGGGTGTAGTTTAACTTTACCTGGTGATTTTCCAGATTGAAACAGCTCTTCATGAAAGAACCCCTTTGTAAAGCAAATGTTTTTGTTTGCTTTTCCTAGGCTTGTAATAAAAAGCTTGTGGCAGACAGATGACTCTGCAGCTGCACAAAAACATTCAGGCTCTTGATTACAGTCAATTATTTGCTTTAAGGAAATCTGCAGAATGGGAGATATTAATGTGATAATTTGAAAATGGATATACTGTGGTCATGCCAGTGAAGATTTAGAGTCAAAGGCATCAAATAAGATAATAGAGCTGAGCCAAGTGTGACTAAGTGGGATTGAACATAGAATGACAACCTAATAACTTTTGAAAGTCATAAAAGCTATGATAAACACACCAATCAGCCAAATTATAAATAAGACCAACCAATAAACATTCTTCTAAGCAGACACTCCAGAATATAATGAGGTTTTTTGTTTTTTTTTTTTTTTGGAGGTGGGGAATGTCATTGGATGTGATTGAATGGCTGTGGAGAATACCTAAGGCATAGGAAGCATTCCCCTCAAGACAGTGTCAATGCAGCCTAGTGGTATTTAAAGACTTGTAGGGAGTGGCCCACATTATATGATTAAAAGACAGATATTTTAACAGGAGTAGGTCTTGTGAAGTATCTTTAGTAATCCAAAATTTTAGTATCCTTAATGGCAACTCAGGATGCTAATCAACTTTGGGAAAGAAATCTAGGACATTAAGGACAATAATGATTTGTTCTCCCAAAGACAGACATGTGAGTAGGGCAAGAAAAACAGTATCCATGTGAAGGAGATCAATGAATATTAGGAATACCTCAAAAATTCACACTAAGTTTTATAAAGAACTATTCAAAACTGAGCAGAGTAAACAGCTAACCATTTTGGAAAACCATGAAAGCCAGAAGGGAAGATAAAAAAAATACACTCTTTCATAATAGAGGAATATGGAAAAACCAGAGGAATTCACAGTCAGTCATCTTAGATTAAATAGTGAGAAAATTGCTGAAAGAAATTATTAAATAATCAATTTGTAAATGCTGAGATAATGAAGTAACAAAATAAAGCAACTGCTTACCAGAAATTGTTGAGTCCAAATCAAGCCAAAGTAAATTAATTTTGGTTTCTGCAGCATATATAAAGAGAGAACAGTTGATCCTAGTGTCCACGTGCAGTTTTTATAAGCAGGCTAAGGAAGTGTGATATGGATAATACCAATGTAATCTGAAACAAAAAGCAGTTAAAATGTGTATTTAGTGAACAGCTGTCACTGACACACTGTCACGCTTGTAGAACCCTCAGGTGGGACACAAATTTGTTCTGCCCAGGCCCAGGTTGTCTTTAATATTTTCACTGAAAGCATGCGAGATGGTAAACAAGCATGCTTATCAAATTTGCAAGTGATACCAGCCTAGGAAGGGTGGAAATCTAAAAGGCAAGGATTGAATGGGGTTTTCTTACTCTTTTTAGGTTGAAAAATGGCTCAAAATCAAGGGAATGAAATTCAGAAAAGATGAATGTGAATCATTGCAGCCAGAAAGGAGAAATCAGATGCCTAAATTCAAAATTCAAAAACCTGACTAGGCAGGAGTTTAATAAGAAAAGTGTGGGAGTTATGTAGGAAAACAGACCAACAATGATCTACCATATGATACTATTTTAAATAAGGCAAGTCTTGTGATATGATATACTGAAAATAATGTTTCCTACAAAATTCAGGTCAATATTTTATCTGTTTGCTAAGTTCTGGTTTTGTCTAAACTGGCACTTTGTGCTGGGTTTCAGATAGATTCCTTTAGCCTAGGATTACGTCAAGAAGAAAGTAACAGAATACCTGAATGTTTTAATTTAGCTTTATTTAATCTAAAGAAAGGAAGATTGATGACAATTTTTCAAAATGTACAAATCTGTTACAAGGAAGACTACATTCTCCTTTTTTTCCCCAAGACAGATTTGGAGGTCAGATATAAGGAAAAATTTCTAAAGGCACGAATTCCTGTTAGTATAGCAATCTGTCAGGTAAATGGATTATATAATCCCCTTCACTAAAGCTTTTAAAGACAGTATAGATTTTTTAAGAAACCCTGGATTTATTTATGTTTGCTGCCTCAGCACAGAGGACAGTGGGGAATGACCCCTTTTGGCACAATACATTTCTATCATTCTCTGACATACCCTTAAACCCTTACCTCTCCCTTTTTGTACCTCTTTGCTGTATTGTAAGCTTCATGTATTAAACCACATTGGGAGAAAATGTTACCAATATTAAACAAAAAATTAAGAAGCTGCCAAATAATCTTCAAAGCATAAATTAAATATGTTTCCCTTTATGTTGAGTAGCCCCTTTTTACTGCTGTTCATTTCCCCCAGTGAATTCACTGGCAATTGCTTAAGCAGCCTACACAGTGCTGTAGCTCTGGACTAAATATGATTATTACCATGACAGAGAATTTCCTCTAACTTATTCTTTTTTTGAGAGACAAAGCCACCACAACAGTTAGCCACAAAATCTCTGCCCTTATGGATTTAACCAGCAAGAAAGGTTAAAGTCACTCACAGCTAATCTACATGTGCTGAAGTGAAAGTGGAACTGGTCAGAGTAAGTTGATCAAACACTATGCTATAAGAACATATTTTCTTGTTTTTCACACAATATCAAAATTAAAGTGTAACTGGTATTAAGAGATATTTACCCAAATATTTATTTCTTAATGCCCCATCATCTCTTCTTTGTTTGGATATTTTAGTCTCTCCTGAATTTGGAGCATTGTTCAGTAATCCACATCTATGAACCATATTCAAGCGTTGAAGGTAATCCCACTCTGCTCCTGGATCTAATTAATGGGTAGTTGAAGAACTGATCTATTTTTATGGAGAGAGGAAAGCGACCACACAGGGTAAAACTCTCATCCACCTGTAAACTACTTGCTCCATAGTTCTTCCAAATATTTACAAGTACTTTTTCAAACCAGGAGGAAAATATGGGTAAGAAACAAAACAAAAGATAAAAACACATACATAGATACTACAGTGATGAAGAACAAAGAGGTTAAAAGTGTTATCTCTGTTATTGCTTCACCCTCCAAGAAGTTAAGGAAAAATATATGATCAGATAATATGATAATTTAGAATCATCTCACTCACTGGCCTTGTGCTAATAGGAAGCTTGTAGTAATTTGCCACTGGCACATGGGGTACAAGGAGAAGGTGAGACAGGAAAGAATGTGCCTTGCAGGAAGGGATTGGTTTAGATATTTGTTAAAAGCACTACTTTTATGACTAGTAGAGAAGTCTAAAACAAAATCTGACCAGGAGAAACTGGGAGTGAGCTACCTAGTTACTGCAGAACTGGGAAATAACTCTGCTCCTGTTTGGGTGGTCAAGATCTGCTGATGTGATTGAAGAATTGGCTTAAAGAAGTTAATGTATCTGTGGGCAGAGGAAAATAATGTCCAAGTTACAATAGGTATTTTTCAGAGCAGATGGATGCTCAGAACAAAGGAGAGCAGATTTTCTTTGACTTAGGGCAGAGTTTGGAATCTTTAGTTTTCTTGGGTTTGTCATAAAAGATTGGAGTGTGGGCAAGTGTGCCATGATAGGAATTTTCAAGAGTCAGGAAAAAAAGTGTGAACCACATTTACTGAAACTAATAACTTTGGGATACCTTTGAGCAACATCTCTATGTAGTTAGCATAAAGCATAATAAGTATAATAAACATAGGAGCTTGGTTTCAAAGACAAGAGCATATCTGAAGCCAGGCTGCTGTTTTGTACCAGGACCCCGTACTCCATCCCAATCAGTTAGACAAATGAGACAAGGTAGATGTTAATTTTATTATGTTTGAGATATAACAGCAGTTCTACTTCCAATTCGGTGTCAAAGATCAATAAGGGAGAGACCTTGCTTTATTGGACTTAGATAGATTTTGAGAGTGGTCATCAAGAGCTCGCACGGAACCAGGGGTGCAGCTAGTTTGTGGATCTAAGTGAATAACTGACTTTCAAGGTGGTATACAGATCTGTATTGACAAAAGCACAGATACTGACAGAAGTTAATAATCATGCATTCTGAAAAAAGGGAGGGAATTGTTCTTTTTCTTTTTTTTTTGTGACCTATTTTTGAGAGCAAGATATTTCAATGTGAGGTGGATTCAACCTCTTCAGTCTCTTCCTACTCTTTTACCAGCAAATGTTGACCCTAATGAAGGAGGGGGAATGAGAGAATAAGACCTCAAAGTTCACTGCCTTCTGGTATTTCTATTATTATTGAAGTCCAATTAGATCATATTCCATCCATGTTTTCTTTCTCCTAAGAAACTCTTTGCTATTTTTCTTCTTTTTTTCTGTCTTAATTGTAAACCAAATCTGATTGATAATGTGTTTCCTGTAAGCAATAAAAAGTGTTAAGAAAATTTGTGAGTAGCTTTATCTGCTGTCTTTCTCCTAGAGCATTTCTTATGATGGTTTGTTTTAGCAGTCATATCCGTTGACAGGTAACTAACGGAATATGGGCAAAAGTAAATTATCTTAATCTTCTACTTCTGTTTTCATGGGGGATGACAATTACCTTTGCTATGTGCTTCTCTTTATCCTGAAAGGAGGGAAATAATGAGAGTAAGGCAGACACTCAAAGATGTTTTTTCAGAGTGAATGATGTACTTTGTCACTAATTGCTGCTGTGTGGTATGGTACAGTTGCTTTATCCCTGTGGTTTCTATACAGCATTCCACTGTTTTGCAGATGTTCTTACTTGTTCTTACTTGGAAAGGTAAGTTCTAATTTGTTTTCTGAGCTAAATCAAACTTAAGCTTTTCCTGAGTAAAGAACTGCAGATGTTATAGAGAATAACTTTCACGTGCATTTGTGGGCTATTATCTTTTAGCAAAGCTCTTGTTTAATTTCGGAGTCGGGTGGGGGGGGGAAGGAGGGATATTTTCAGCCCCTTCAACAAAAATACGTAATGCCATTTAAGCCTAGGGTAGATATTGGTCTCATCTGGCAGCTGCACCGAGTATGGCTTGAAAGGCATGTTTCCAGGTATGTATACAGGCAGAGAGTGAATGAAAAAGGCTCAAGGCAATAAAGCTAAGCCAACCTATGATATTAGCTACAAACTTACTGCTAACAGGGTTTCATGCAATACCCGGATCATCCTCACCTTATTGTATTTTCCTGCCATTTGAAAAATTTCTAGTCAAATCACTGCAAATAAGCAGAGGAAAGGAGAACTTTTCATCTTTCTTGTTGGCATAATCTTTAGGGAGATTTCTGCCTTTTGCTAATTAGTCTCACAGGATGCTGTGGTCTATGAAAAAATCGTAGCAGCATTTCTAATTGCACAAATTTTTTCCTGATATGTCAAGATGGAAAAATAACAGAATCCACCTCCTGGATTTTCATTTCTTGAAACTGTTGTGTGTTTGCAGCATAGATGGACCCAAGCCCAAGCCAGGGCTCCAAGCCCAAACTCCTGCCTAAGGCTTCACCCCCAAGGGCAGACACACTAGTTGTATGGACCCAAATACTGAGCTCTCCTGTGTGTGCGTGGGCATCTCAAAGGCCTAACAAAACTCACCTTGGCCAGAAGGTGAGTCAAAGAAGGACAATGTTGGGCAGGAATTGTCACACTGTCTTCAGAGATCCTTTGCTTTTGGGATCTTCTTCATGGTGCTGCTTTTGGGCACGAAAAGGAGTGACTAGGACTGGTTCTGTCTTTTCTTCAGAGCTGGTACTGTTCTAGCCTCAAAAATGCAAATGCTGTTGTGCCCATATTGCTGATGTGAGCTGCTGAAGGCAGATCTTCTTTCAGAAGTACTTAACTCTGAGACAATCTCAAAGCAAAGTCCTGCTGCCAGAACTCTGAGGGCATTTGCAGGTGTTCCTGTCCCTAAATAGCTTCTCAGGGCTTCCCCCAGCTGCCCACAGCCCAGCACCCCATGTCAGACCCCTAGAACCATCAGCACCTGCCCCAAAAACAGCACAGCAGGGTTGGACTCCAGCTCCCCACAGCCCTGTCCTGCCTGGCCGCGGGCCCCACCAAGTCTGGCCCACCTGTAAGTCCACATCTTGGCCCCCAGGGAGGTGCCCAATGCCTGGGACTGGGGCTGCCTTTGAAAAACAATGGATGCTGAGAGCTGCAGCTGCGGGGCAAAGATGCCCGTGGTCTTCACAGAAAGACGTGACTTTCATGAGTGACAACTGTCCAAGCAAATCCTCCAAGCTGTCAGGATAAGCCTGAGTACTCTGGAATAAACCAAATCACCCAGTGGTTTTGTGTCTGGTAGGTTTAGTTAGTACTGGGAGAAATGCTGGGCTGGTAAGAAAAGGGCACCTCTAAATAACCTGTGCTCTGGAGAGTGTCCTGAAAATGAGCGACAGAGCAAGCTGGCTGTTCAGGCATCAAGCAACTGTTAATGTTCTTCTGAGCACTAAAACTGTGCAGTGAGAGTTTTAAAGCACAGAAATAGCAGGACAGAGAATGGTGCTTAGGCAGGGAAGGAGGGAGTTGGAAAGAAGAGGGACTCAGGTGGTGTTTAGATAAAGTGAGGGTCCATGTATGTATGTGGGAGGGGGATTTCTGGATGTCAAAGCTATTCACCAAACTAACCAGGAGAACTGAAAAGCTTCAGGCTCAGAAGCGTTTGAATTACTCCTTTTCAGACTATTTGAAACTAATTTCTAAGATTATATATTCTCAATCACTTATTTTAGCAAAATGTACCACTCCAGTAGAATTGTTTCAGCTGTGAAACTACTGCTATAAGTCAAACAACTGAAACATGTGGAATGAAGCTCTTCTCAAATTAAATAAACAACACTCATGGTAAATCATGAGAGGAGTAAATATTTCTCTCTTTATTGCCTTGAAGCACAAGACCAGAAGCAAGCTTTAAAAATATTTAATACAGCTTATAAATAAATTACAGCAGCAAAAGCTAAACACCAGACCTTGGCAGGGGTGATTTCACTGTGCAAAAACCCACTAAATTTTGCCATACTCTCACCTTTTACTACAGAAATAAAGCTCTGTTTTTCATATCCTGTTTTTTTTCAACTTTGTTATCAAGGTTTCAGAGGAAAGATGAAATTGACAGAAGTGTTTCTGTCTGCCATCCTCTCCTCCCTAATGATCTAAGGAAAAAAAATTAAGAATCTGGCAGAAGAACCAATTGATCTGCAACAATGTCATTATTACTCAGGAAAATCCCTTGCCCTTGAGACAAAGGGCAAGTGCATGAAATGAAATGCTATTAGTGTATCATACTAGAATAGCAAGACCCTTGATAGGTACAGGTAGCACCATAAATCTCAAATAAAGTTGCAGCTTCTTTTTCATTTTCTTATTTCTCCCTTTTGATTGAGAATGAAGGATTTTCCCCGTAATTGCTGTTCCCTGTAGGATTCGAGCTCATGTTGCCTTTTACAGTTGTTTCAAGTGTGCCTCTCCTCTTCTCATGCCATCATGACCACAGAGTTTATAATCAGATTACATGCCCCACAAAAGCACGTTTGTAGATCATGGCAATGATCAGATTTACCAAAGACACATTTGCAGGATGCACATGGGACTGTGACACCGATGAAAACTGGAAAGAGAAGTTGATATTTGCACAAGCAGGTTGAAAGCAGTGTATGCACAGTGGAGACTGATATCCTCAAAATATTAATGACAGTGTTCAGAATTCAAGCAGGTATTACACCATGGCTATGTGTTCACTAGTTTGAACCAGTTTCACACAGACTTTTTGTCTTCGCTTAGGTCACCAAATCTGTGTGACCTGTTAAACTGCAGGAACTCATCACCTCTATTGTAGTGGATGTTTATTTTCATGGGTTTTTTTACAACTACTTTCTATTAATATCTATGTATCCATGGCATCAAATCTGACTGCTGATCTAGGTCTGGGTGGGAATTCACACACAGCAGTTGGGCTGGCAAGGAAAAAACAGCAACTCCAGTTGATATGGCCTCTGTGCTTCAGAAGACCCCTGTTTCCAGGCACTTGCTGTGTTCAAAGTTACCAATTTTATTCTGAAATAACATCTGACTCATGAATGCCATTTGGAGAAGCAATAACGGGAAAAAAAATCTAAAAAATTACAAGAGTTCAAATGCAGGAAGTCCTTTAAGTCATCAAAATACATGAGAATAGGGTGTCTGCAGTTAACAGAACATTTTCTTTAACTTTTTTATAGCCAGGTATTCAAAGTCTGAATTTCAGCTTCTGAAGGAAGGTGTGGAAACTCAGTAGGTATTTTTCTGTACTTCAGTGTGTTGCCGAATTTTGTTCTGATGGCAGTTCACAGTATGACCTCCCCATCCCTGACCATTCAAGGTCAGGCTGGACAGGGCTCCAAGCAACCTGTCTGGTTGAAGACCTGCTGGATCAAGGCCAGGGGAGGGCTAGGAACATGATTATAGGGCTGGAGCAGCTCTCCTGTGGAGGCAGGCTGAAAGAGTTGGGGTTCCTCAGTCTGAAGAAGTGAAGGCTCCAGGGAGACCTTAGAGCAGCCTTCCAGTACCTAAAAAGGAGCCTGAAAGAGAATTGGAGAGGGACTTTTTACAGGGGAATGTAGTGATAGGACAAGGGGCAATGACTTTAAACTGAAAGAGGGCAGATTTAGGTTAGATATTAGGAAGAAATTCTTTACTGTGAGGATGATGAGGCACTGGAATAGGTTGCCTAGAGAAGCTGGGGATGCCCAGTCCCTACAAGTGCTCAAGGTGGATGGGGCTTTGAGCAAACTGATCTATTGAAAAATGTTCCTTTCCATGACAGGGATGTTGAACTCAAAGGTATTAAAGGTCCCTTCAAATCAAGCCGCTTTATGATTCTATGTTTCTCCAATAGGATTAAATATTATGCTTCTGAAAAATCCCATATGATGAGTTAACTCTTTTTTGGCAAAACTATAAACAGAGCTGATGGCAGTACCATTACTGCTAGTGGTTTTTTTCTCTTGGATTTCAAAATGTTTCACTGGGGAAGACAGTGCTCTTTTATAGATGGGGAAAATGATGTACAGAGAAGACAGCGACTTGGATAATTTTGGAACTTACATTTTAACTAATCTGTATTTAAAAGACTATAATTTAAAAAAAAATTTCCTCACTCACAAATATTTTTTCTCACATTTAAAGGGAGAACAGTGCTAGAAAAAAAATCCTAGCACAAGACAGATTGCCATGGACTGGGTTTAGTTTGATTAAATTATTTCGAAAACATAAAAATACATCTAAATGGGGGTTAAATTTAAGTCAACTAAACAAAACCAGCTTGCACATCACATATAGTGATGAGCACATAGACACATTATATTGTATTTTGGTCTACAAGACTAGATTTAGCTTTCATGTAGTCTCAAGTTTCATTGCTGGTGAGTTAGATTATCTAAATTGATTTTTGCCTGCAGCACTCATGACTGCAAATCAGCTCTGACCAGACCTGACCAAAATATTATTCTTATCAAATTTCTGTAAGTGAAGAATTATAACTCTGATAGCCTCAGCCCTAATTCCTAGAAAAGGCTGTTACTATCAGGAAACCTGCACTCATTTAGTGTATATTACAGAATAGGACTTGTCAAGAGGCCAAAAGCTTGGGAAGCAGCTCCTGTGATACAGAGGCTGTGATCTGAGATAAAGTGCCAGAGCTCAGCAGAGCAGACTCCTGCATGCAGCTTTCTCCTCTCTTCCCGTGCCTTCTGCAAAGGACACTTCAATAGGGCAGAAGCTGTTGGGGGACAGACTTTGTGTCATATTCTGTGTCAGTCACAAGCAGGTTTTGAAGGCTTGATACTTCCTCTGCTCAAGCAGAAAAGGGTGAGAAGTCCCTTTTGCCTGGCTGAGGGAAAGAAAAGGAAGATAAGATACATCATCTGTAGGATCAGAAAGCTGCTCTTTTAGAAGGCTTAATTTTTCAGATATGTTGAATGACTGCTCACAATTCCCACTGAAATCACAGGACATGAATGCCCAAGAAATCAGCCCTTCCTCTGCCCTTGCAGTTGTGTGCATTGCATATTTGACCTCTCCAGCTGACAAAAACTTCACCCTTTTATTTGAAATAAGTTTCAGTCCTGCCATCATCCGTACTGAGGAATATCTCAGTAACATATCACAAAAAACCCACCTTTTCAATTTAATTTTAAGGTTGCCTTGTGCTTTTCCAAGAGATTGAAGTTGGCAATAGAAACTCAGGAAATTAATGAAAGTACAGACCGTGCTTCTCTAGAGCTGGCACTAGGCACAGAGAGCTTCCTGGATACAGGAGTGCGGTCAGTGGCTTAGCTGTCGCTGTGCTGGAGATTGATTAGCTGATTCAGCTTGGTGGGGATATGATTGTAGTCTGAATAGACCTGGGAATTGTTTCAGAGCATGAGGCAGATCTGCAATTATGTTGCAGTTGTGATAGAGAGTCCCTGTTCTTGGCTTTTGGTGTGTGACAGTGGTGATGCGGGTGAGATTAAGTCTGTGCAGTGCAGGTTTGTGCGAGCTGTGAGAGGGAGGACAAGAGAGTATGCTCTGGGGATAACAGTGCCTGGTCAGAAGCATGGCAATATGCTACAGAAGCACAGCCATACATAGAAATCCATGAACTGGAGAAGACAGCATGCAAAACTTACCACTGTGCTTGAAAGTATATTGATCATTTAATATAGCAGAAAGTTCAGTGTTCACTGTCAAAAAAATGTAAGTTGATGACCATTCAGAAGACCTTTTACTTTAGCAAAGTATGTCTGGTGTGCTTTGAGCTGTGCTGCATGCTGTTCAGAAAAGAGCTACATGGATTTGTGTTGGGACATGCCGAGTAGTGACTCAGATCCAGCAAGGGAAGAGTTTCCCCAGCAGCTACCTGCCCTGTACTGCCTAGCTTTCAGATCCAAGTCGCTGTGGACATGTTTCTGCCAGGTCCTTCCTGACCAACCTGATCTCCTTTTATGAACAGGTGACCTGCCTGGTGGGTGAGGGGAAGCCTGTGGATGTTGTCCACTTGGACTTTAGCAAAGCCTTCAATGCCATCCCCCACAGAACCTGGAAAATCTGTCAGCCCACACACAGCTTGCAGAGATGCACCCTTTGCTGTGTTAAGAGCTGGCTGGATGGCCAGGCCCAGAGAATGGTGGAGAATGGTGCCACACCCAGTTGGCAGCCAGTCACCAGTGGTGTCCCCCAGGGATCAGTGTTGGGGCCAGTTCTGCTTAATACCTTTATTGATGACCTGGATGAGGGGATCGAGTCTACCATTAGCAGATTTGCAAATGACACCAACTTGAGGGAAGTGTTGATCTGGTGGAGGGTAGGAGGGCTCTGCAGGGCTCTTGACAGGCTGGATACATGGGCTGAATCCAACAATGACGAGTCGTGCACTCTGGCCACAACAATCCCCTGCAGTGCTACAGTCTAGGGACAGAGTGGCTGCACAGCAATGGGTGGAAAGGGACCTGGGGATACTGACTGGCAGCAGACTGAACATGAGCCAGCACGTGCCCACATGGCCAAGAAGGCCAATGGCATCCTGGCCTGTATCAGGAATAATGTGGCCAGCAGGACCAGGGAAGTCATTCTTCCTGTGTGCTCAGCACTGGTTAGGCCGCACCTTGAGTACTGTGTCCAGTTCTGGGCCCTTCAATTTAGGAAGGATGTTGAGATGCTGGAGAATGTCCAGAGAAGGGCTACAAGGCTAGTGAAGGGTCTAGAACACAAGCTCTATGAGGAGCAGCTGAGGGAGCTGTGATTGCTTAGGCTGAAGAAAGGGAGGCTCAGGGAAGACCTTATTTCTCCTTACAACTGCACTTAAAGAGGCTGCAGCCGGGTGGGGGTCAGCCTCTTCTCCCAAGAAACCAGCAACAGGACAAGAGGACACAGTCTTAAGCTGTGCCAGGGAAGCTTTAGGTTAGACATTAGGAATAAGTTCTTTACAGGAAGGGTGATTAAACACTGGAATGGGCTGCCCAAGGAAGTGATATAAGAAACTGTCCCTGGAGGAGTTTAAGAAAAGACTGGATGTGACACTCACTGCCATGGTCTAGTTGACATGGGGTTGTTAGGTTGGACTTGATGATCGCAAAGGTCTTTTCCAACCTAGTTTATTCTGTGATTCTGCCAGGAGCCTGGCGCTACAGGGCAAATGCAGTTCTGCCTCAGTGGAATAATTTGCAAAGAAGGTTTCAATTGCTGGGAGCACTGAAGTCTTGTTAAAAGGCCTGCTGAGTCTTTGGATATTAAACTAATATTAAAAAGATACAGATACTCTCAAACATCTGGATTTGAAAGTTTAGTTCACTTTTCAGAGGAAAAGTGTTCTATGTTTAACAAATGTTAAACAAACAAACACATGGATTTAGGGTTTCTCTTCAAGCTTAGGAAGCAAGGGCTTGCTCCTCATATTTTATTCTTCCTATTCCAGGGAATGTCAGCACAAGTCTGAGAACATAATTAGTGAAAACTAAAATTAAAATAGTAGAATGAGAGGAAAAAGGCTGTCCAAACCCTTTAGAATCTAGTAGTAATTCTAGTAGAATCTAATAATAATAGTTGCAATAGCAAGCAGTAGGCATAGCATGGTCTCTTTTCCTTATTTGTGACGGCAACAGGTAGGTGGGAACTTCATTTTGATTTCTTAGCTATTTCTGAATTTTTCCGATGTTTATAATTCAATATTTAGCCTTTTCTTGTCAGTGGTGCTTTGAAAATCACACCAGTTTTGATCTCAGGCTTTGAGGTACAGGATCCTGCTAGCTCCTTTTGGCTGCTGCAGAATTTGAAAGTGTGCATCCAGGCCACCTGGGAGCAGTTCATCTGTCTGACGTTACTGCAACATGGTTTCCCTATGACTTTATGTAGTGATTGGACACAGCAAAAGCAGCATTTCTGAAAAGAGGTAAAGGTATTTTGGAAACATTACAGCTTCTGGCTATGAAGCTACAGACTTCCTCGCTGTTAGAGGTGATTGAGGTAATTATTCCTTGGTTACATCTGGAAATTTTTGAAACCCTAAGCTCAAAGTACAAATACTCATGAAAATGAAAGTTTATTTTACCTGACCCCTTGGAATTCAATATTGGTTATTTAGACAAGTTATCCAAGAAAAGAAAAAAAGGGAAAAAATTCCGTCATGTTAATTTGGGCCCCGATTCAGACCCTCTGACATCCATAAGAAACTCTGGTGTTTGGAAATAAAAAGTACGTTCTCTGTTTTCTTGAAAAAATGTATGTGCTTTCAATAGCACTCTATTTAATACCAAAGGAACTGAGATGGACAACTTGTGCTAAGTGTCCCACTACTACAAAGCTGAAGTCAGATGAAGGCCTGAAGTATTTCATCTGTGACAAATTAAATCTGAATTACACACAAGTAATTTAATGAATTTTCATGTTTGGCTTTATGAATCAAGACTAAATGCTATCTTAACATTTCTGTTTTAATCTTGATGGGATGCTAGTATTATAAATTAATTGTTCTTAAGAAAATATGCATTTTTCATGTTGGAATAGAAAATTTGCTTGGAAAATTCTCCCCAGTTAAATTTTGGATTTACATTTGAAGCCTCCCACTTTCTTTTTTAAGAATGAAAACACTGGCATAAGAAAATTTTTAAAATATGTTGAATAATAATTGGTTTGTGTCAATATGAGTAAAATAGATGTCTCTCAAATTCACCTCTATCCTTTTTTCAGCCAAAGAAAAATTTTTTCACTAAATATGCAGGGGAGGTAATTTGTACCTTCAAACCATTCAACAGCAGAAACAAAGTGTGAAAGTTTGTTTCCTATAGCTTGAAAGTAATAGTACCATTCAAAATCAGAATTAGAAGAGCAGAAATAATGACCTTGTTTTCTAGTCATGGTTGACTAGGTTTTTGAGAGGCATTCATCTCAGGAATCTAAAATTTGGTTCCTGTTACAAGCAATAGCACTAAGAATTGATTTCGTTTTAACACCTTGAAGATGGAGCTTTTTGTATTTTATTCAGCATATGCTTAGGAAGAACAGCACACGACTGCATTAAATAGCCACATAAAATGCACTCAAAGCTATCTTGCCCACTGAGATACTTGTGTTATGATTTGAATTTTAGGTAGGCATTCTATTCTTTCTATAATAGCCAGGAATCTGGTGGAATACAAGAAAAAAATGCATTTGCACTCAAACTATTGACTACATTAGAAAACAATTCATTTAATAATTTATCTAGACTCCCTGGTTTTCTGTCTGATTCAGAGGATCTTCAAGGAAATGACTGAAAAGAGCAAGGAATCTAGAGACCATTGAACTTAAAGGCCCTGGCTTAACTCCCTGCAGGAGGCTGTGAACTGCAGTGTTGGCTCTGACCCCTAGGCCAGAGCTGTTGTTACTGCCTGTGTAGACCCTAAATGGAAAGAGATATATAGATGACAAAGCTGTCTGCAATGTTCCTCAGAAGAACAGAAGAGGGTTGTATGAAACGTGCAATGTGCAACTTATGTTCGCAGTTGACACAGAGAGCACCTGCTCAAATGGTGATGCTTTCAGTCTGTCTTTGTGCAATGATACGTTTCTGCTGGGTTTGTCAGACAAGATGACACAAGGAGATGTTTGAGTCACAACCTTGCTCAAGAGTATGGCTGTCATTTTTTAGTTCAGCCTCTTCCCATCCAGGTCTGGTATGGCCTCTTCGACCACTCAATCATTTCCCAGAAGGGAGGACTGGAATCATAGGATATGCTGAGTTGGGAGGGACCCAGAAGGATCCTCAAAGTCCAGCTCCTGGCCCTACATGGGACACCCTAGGCATCACACCACGTGCCTGAGAGCTTTGTCCAAACACTTCTTGAACTCTGACAGTCTTGGTGCCTGAGGATGAAGAACTTCTTCCTGATGTCATCATTCCTACCAGACAAGAACCTAAAAGGCAAAGAAAACAAAAGCACAATTTGCAAGTCAGTAGTGTTGGTTCATGCCACTTTGCAGCACACAGGAAGGGTAAATTGAATGTAATCATACTCAGGTGAAAATAGAAATTACACCGATCTCAGCTAGTTTCTCTACTAATTTCTGATTTTATGATAAGCAGGTATCAGAACCTGAACAAAACTGTAATGTCAGCTATGGTGTCTGGACTGTGCTATGAGATTATATTAATTCAGTGATGTTGGAAACTTGTAGATAGCAATGTATTTTCCACAATGTGTTTTTTTTTAAATGGAGGAAATAATTATAGCATTTATATATTTTTCTTGGCAACGTATTAATATAAAGAATGGAAAGGAAACATATGGAAACTGTTAGATAGCATTTTTGAATTTTTTCTCTTCTATGATAAAAATTTCTTTTAGGGTGTATATAATTTAATTTTAGTGTGAATATGTTTTTGGAAATGAATAATGTAATTCTTTAAAATTTCACATTTCACAATCCTGGTGCTTAATCTTCTTTTCTCCTGATTACAATCAGTAGATCTCACATGACCATTATCACATGAAATCTAGGAAAGGTTGACAAAGATGAAGCAAGAAGGAAGAATGAAGAACTGATAAACATTTCTCTGAAACAGACATTTATACTCTCTGGGAACCAAGGCCAGTTACACTCCAGAGAAGTCATGATGGCATAAATGAAGCTTATTTGGGAGTTAAATGTATTAGGAAGTTCAGATTTACACATAATAGTTATTGGTAAAACAAAAATCTTTGCATAAATGAACTGATTCCAAAGGCTTGGTGTCCTAAGCTGTATCCTATATGACTAAGAGATTGGTGACAGAAAGAAAGTGTGTTGAATAACACAGAAACATTATGAATTTCTAAGTAATGCTACCCCAAACTGAACGTTTTTATTTTTTTAACATAGTATTTCCAGCCTTTGTTCATTTAACAAAGCAGAGAGGAAAGGCATGCTTCTTTAGAGAGGAGAAATGAGGTATAGTTTTAAACTGTCACACAAGGTCACTATTGCATCATAATGCAGACAAATTAGTGAGGAAAAGACATCAAATATTTCCCAACACCCATTCTGCATATTCTGGAGAGAGAAGGAGAAAATGAATTTATAAAACACTAGGTATTCCTTGTGGGTAGTCTAGAAAATTGCACATGTATGGATAGTACCTAAGACATCCTGCTCTTACTCAATTTAACAAAAGTTTTGGTAATGATTAGATATTCATTAATTTTAAAAGGTGAACAATATTTTCTTATGATCTGAATTAAGAAGTTGCAGAGGAGGATGAGGATGCCATGCAATGAGAGAACAGCATATTGAAAACTGAAGAGAAGCAAGATTAAATTAAAGATTATGAGGTTAGGGGTGCAAAAAGAAGTTTTGGAAGGAGCACTATCCTATGGGATGAGACATGGCAATCAAATACATGTTTCCTCACAACAAATCATTTATATTGGAGCTGACTAAAAGTAAGCAAAGCCCTAAATACACTTGGTATAGCCAATGCCTACCCTGGTTCTGAGGGCATGCATTGAAACAACAATCCTGTGGACAAATTTGTTTAAGCTTCATTTTCACCCATGCTGAGATTTCAGTGTCAGGGTCCTCATGACTCTGCTGTGGCTTGTTTAGATTTGTCCATGGAAGAAAATTCAAAGTCCTGGACCTTGTGCTAAATCCTGAAAGAGGTAGATATGGTTATATTAAGTGCTGTCATGTATAGCCTAAGCTCTCATTAGCCAGCAAAGAGTATTTTTCAAAGAAGGACATGTACTAAGTGCTTGTAGTTGAGATGTGCTGAGCTAAAATGATTCCTTTTCTTGAAACAGTGACACTGGGTGATGATTTGGGGGAATTTTGATTCCTCCTTAGGAGATAGCATTACCCAGAGGCCCTGCACCAAGGAATGCCTTCAACTCTATATACTATACAGTTTTTTAATATATTTTTTTGACCCTATTGAGCTTTATATGATTTAAAGAAATTCCTCCTTTAACTTTATGTAATGGCCTTACACCAGAAAACCTGAAGCCCTGTGCTCTAAGCATTACAATTCCTGGAAGCCTGATCTTCTGCTGCCAGTACTTTCTGGGAATACTACACATGCTCTACTGACTCACATCACTTCAGATGAAAAAAAACCCTGCTGGTAGTCTTGCTTTTCCCTTCAGGGCAGAAGTGTTTCTGTTCAGCTTGCCATCATAAAGGTCAAAGGGAACACTAATGTCAGCCAGCTTGTCTCATATTGTGACAAACAGGCAATTTCATTCTGCATCACACATAAATTTCTAAAATGAGAACAGTTTTAGGGAAACTTTGGATTTAAAGATTTCAAGTAAAAACAAAACAATCACACCTTCTTATAAAAGGGTGACAAGCAGACTAATTTGAGAAAATAAATAAGGTTACTGCTTCCAATTAATTACTGAATAAGAACTGGTGGAGACAGACTTTCCGCTGGGATCATGAGCTAACCATTTCAACCATTTTTACATACCATGGATTACATGCATGATGCACCAGCAGGATCATGGAAAGGATATGCCATTCAAACGTTGCCTTTCCGAATATATTAAGGGATGATTTTCTGCAGGGATCACCATCATTCTCCTGAGGGCTCCCACAGGAGAACCAAAGAGCTACAGCAAGCCCCACCTGGACAATCCAGCCCCCAAGAGCTATGGTTATGGAGGAATCACAGCTGACTGACAAGAGGTTTTCCTATCAAGGTCCTGCCATTCCTCTCACACTCAGCTTATCTCATGTTTGTATCTCCTGACAGCTGTGTGCAGTGAGCAGTTACTATAGGCATTATATCTGCAGTTGCTTTGGCTGTGGTTAATAAGGTCTTGGTCTGCAGTTGCATTTATTGTCATCTTCACAGGCCATCCAGCAAACAGGGAGTTGTTTAATGTGCAGCATTAGAGTGAGGTTTAAAATTTGCTGAATTCAGTTATTCTTTCTGCTTTTCCCTTTGAACAGCACACTGTCGTGTTTGTTTTTCACTGTAGAATAAGTAGTCTTTTGAACCTTGTGAGAAAAAAAACGTTTTAAATGCCCAGCAGAAATGAAAAAAACCCCCATCCTCCTGACTCTTTGACAATATCCTATGTGAAACATAACTCAGACACTCACATTGACAAAGAAATTTTTTTAATGACTGAATGTATCTCAGTTCCAAATATCCAGGATAATAATAATAATAATAATAACAACAACAACCACAACAACAGAAACATTAATAATAACAGTAGTCGTATTGTTACTTCCATGCTATATAAAGCATTCTCTTTTTCATTTCAGCTTATTACATCCTGGTAATATTTCTCAAAACCTGACTTATATAGCACTGCCTTCCCATGAAAATAAATTAATTTTTTACCTTTGAGAAGAAAAAAACATTATAGGCTTAAGTAGTTTCAAATATCCATTACTGTTAAGTGACACTCACTGTTGTTTTTTCCTGCAAGTCGCAGCAAATGAAATTAGCCTCTGGCTATGTAGATTAGGTGAAAGCACAGAGTGCTTTAGAGACTATTCTGCTGCAGCCCAGCATAACTGTTTATGTTTATCCTGGAAAAGAAATGTCTTTTTGTTGTTTTTTATCTTAGCAATGATGACATTTCCTACTGGAACTGTCCCCTCATTGCATAGATGTGGACATTTTGTTTATTGTTGCCAAAAGACAACTATCAGTGTGTATCAACATTTGTGGCTGGGTGCATATAAAGGATATACAAGTAATGCACCCAGCTGTTGCATTTAGTAATACAGTATTTGTATCAGAATGATCGCAGATTTGGTGGTCAAATCTCAATTTCATTGTTTTTCTACAATGATCAATTAAAATAAATGCCTGTTTATTTTGTTTATTAGACTGTTGAGAGCTACCCAGCTCTCAACTGAGATCTAAATGGAATCTGAATCCCTCTTCACAGTTATGTACATGTAAAAGCAGATGCAATTTACAAAAGGGCACGTAATGGTATCACGGGGTTGCATCCAGTACACAGCAGTTTTGTATTATAAGTAAAAAAAAGGAGCTGTTCTTTACAACATCTTGATGGTAGAGTGGTCTACATTGCCTAGAAATTGCTTATGTGGGAATTAAGGAACTCTAGCTGTGACAGTTTGTGAGGCACAATGAGAGCTCTAGGAGTGGGGCACGAATTGTGGCCTAAAAGTTTGGGAGAGTTAGTGTATATGTAAAAATGTCATCCCTGGGATTTGTTTGGGATGTGAGCTACTTCGGCATGGATAAAGGACAGCAACTGTAACTCTGGATATTAGGACCAAATTAATCAGAGAAATGAGTTTATGTGGTTGAAAGAGCTCTGGCAGGCCTGTGAAGGATGGCTTTCCACAGGTAGGCAGGTGGACCTCATGTCTGCAGGGCGTATTCTCAAGTAGAAGGGAACAGAAATGTCTCTTCCTAAAAGTCAGGGGGAGAGTGCGAAATTCCTAGTCTACTATCTGGTGCAAGTACTTTATTTCTGTAAGGCATGAATTTATCTGCAATTTGGAGACAGAATTTGTTTAAAATTTTCTTTTACAATTGAAAATGGTTGTTTGCTGCCACTGCAGAGCGACCAGGCAGACACATGACACTGAGGCTGGTGGGAGCTTTCCCTCTAGAGGGTAGGGTTCTATGACTCCTCTTTCCTGTATAACAGCTTTTTCTTCTCTCCCAAATGAACTTGCCAACATGATTTTCCTCTTTGTCAGGTGAAACACAGTTATAGCACATAGAAACAGGCTGATGTGTTTCACAATCTGTATTTCTCAAGGCTTTCAACCCCTAATGCTCTCTTAGATTGCTTTGGCTGTGAGAGAAAGCAGTCCCATTCCACTTGTTTACAGACATTCACAGCACATGCTGTAATGCCCACCTCATATGTGTGATGTTTCTCACTAGTCGGATGCTTAGAAAATTACCTTTTATATTACTTTGTGGAAGAAATCTATGTCCAATAGCGCTGGCCTGGGCCCATGGCAATTAGAGCACTGTTCTTATAGTCCTGACATTATACCTGTGTCTTATCTAAAGGCTATGTCTGTTGTCTAAAACATTATAAATTAATCCTATGAATAAAAATCAATAAAGCAGGCATCCTTTTCTAGCACATTTATTAGCACATTTACTCACCTGATGACCAGTGAGAACCAGATAACTTTCTGTGGTGCAGTCATTAATGTCAGTCCCAGTGTTTACAGACAATAAAATGTCAATCAACCTTACATTAAATATTGGTGTGTCTATAGTCAATCATCTTTTTGTCCTTTAGTCAGATATATTGAGTACATCTCCTAATAAACAGGAAATGACAAATTTACAGTCTATCAGGATCCAGTTAGGAATCAATGGCTGAGATGAAGTTTCATAAGCTGTAGCAAAGCTACAATTGTGATTCTTAAGTTTTAATTAAGTATATAGCTAATGGTCTACAGTAAATTATTTTCCTCTTTTTAGCAATTGTAAAAATCTGCTATTCTCTTCCAAAGCTGTGAAAATACAGATCTTAAATAAAGGTCTTAATATCTTTCCATTCATCAGATGTTGAATTATTTCTTTAATCTTCTATCTCTTCATGCATTAAACTTTGAATAATCAATTCTACTGATGATGGAGCAAAAAATCGCTATCAGTGAAATGCTTATTGTAGGATAATATTGCTTCGTCTAAGAGTCTTGCATTTCTACACAAAGCTGAAAAGGCCACTGCGCAAAAGAACTTCTACATCTTGCCAGCAAATTTGATATTGCCAAGGCGTTTTTATTCTCGTTCTGCAGTTGAATTAGCAGAGCAGAGAGTAGTGAAGCAGAGAGAAAAAAAGCATTTGCTTGATAGGGTTCACAAGTGACACATTTTCTTCATCCTCTAAATTGCCTGTCAAATTAAAGAGCAAGTCTGAAAACTTCTGTAATTATCTAAACTATTATCTCTAACAAAGATTTACATGTCTTTCCTACTGTGCTAAAGAAGGGCAGTTTCAAATCATTAAGCTTAAAACCTTCTGAGAGATGCAGTTAACAACATCCCAGAGCAAGACAGCTAGCTACAAACCACTCGAATAAAAAATTCGAGCAGAAGTCTAAGGTTTACTTAGACTGTGGAGATATTGAGCCATTCTGATCTAACTCTTTAAAACCATTACCACTCCCCCCTCCTGCCCTTATCATATTAAATTGATGATTCATCAAACCCAAAATCTTTCTTAGTGAAAGGGTTTTTTTCCATGACATGTATTATGCTTAATGTGTATTAAAATACTGAGTAGTCAAGCACCAAAGTATTAGGTATAGATTTAATAACAACTAAAGTTTGCAGATATCAGAAGCTAACAGTTGTCCCATTTGCTTTTCAATTATCGTAAATACTCTGAAAATAATTTTTAGAACGCAATTCCCTTCCTATAGCTAGAACATAAACACATTTATTATTTCTATATCTTTGTTGAGGTTACTTCAGAAATTTTAGAACACAGCGTGGTTTCTGGAGTGAAGTTTATTGGTAATACAAGGCTGGGATTTTTTGACATTTTCAAGCTTTGTCAGACTCAGTTTTATCTACCTTTACCTTTTTTAATTCATATTACTTGTGTAATTAAATTATTTACTTGCTGCAACAGAATCAGAACCTGGCATATTTTTGAGAGTGATTAGTTTATTCAACCTTGATACTGAAATATATCCTGAAGATAATGGCTCATTAAAAGAAGAACTTCAAGAAGTAACATTCATAAAGAATTATTTATGAAATATTTATGGAGATCTTTCAGTATCATTAAAGCAAATGTTGGGGAAATTTATTAATAACGCAATTGAAATATTACAAAAATTCATGTAAATTATGCAAGCAAATTCAATATAAACTTTTTACTTTTCTGTTAAAACCACATACCATTGCAGCACCCTTGATAGTTTAGGAGTGAATTGTAAAACATGGCATTATTAATCTACATACATGAATTATGGTTTTGCAGATAGGGTCATTTCATTAATGAGATGTCAGGAGAAAGAGATATTTTCATTAAAACAATGTTGCACCACATTGAATCAAGATAGATGTGCATTTTGAATCAGATTTTCATTAATATTTTCCTAGTGACAAAAATAACATATATTCCTGATTAAAATTAATGATGATTTATTAAGTAAGTGAAGGATACCTAATTGCAACTTCAGTTTAAACAATGCCTGAATTGCCTAATTAAATATTTTATGCCTCTTGCTTAAAAGGCAATTGCTTATGAATTGCTGCTTTACCATTCTGATTGCTCTTCTTAAAGTTCAGTAAATCACTGGAGCTCAGAATGCATCAAGAGCAGAGCATATGCAGGTGAGCCTTCCTTTGCTATTGAAGCACACAAGGAATTGTTTTTGCTATGAAGAAATGGAAGTGTTTTGCAAACAATGACATCTCCCTGGTTATCCATGGGATGTTACCTTTGTTCTTGCTAATGTAAATATATACACCACGTTATTTCAAAGCATGCACACGGCATTTTGAGGTTGCTAAAAAGCCCAGAATCAAAATAATGGGTAGAAGAATATAGCATAGTAAGATAAATAGTAGTTAAATGGTAATCATAGTGCACTGCACAGTGAAGACAATCAGAGAATAAACCTCCAAATGGTTGTAAGTTGGTTTGGGCTCAATTAAAATGATTTATTTGGATTTCAATTGAAATATATTTTAAATGAATTGTAAACGGAAAGCAATTATTCTTTTTTTTTTTTTCCCAAACGAAATTACTATCAACATTTCACAAGGAAGAAGTCAGATTTTCAAGAATGTATGCTCCATCAGAGAGTGTCAAGTGCTTTCTCTCCACTGTCAATGGATTTCCAGATCCTTACTTGGATCTTTGGTCATATTTACCAAAACATTTTGTCTTGTCCTGTACTGATACATGCATTTGAATGAAAAATGGTTTGTATGCAAAAGACTCATATTAATGCTTACCTAACTTGTTCATGTAGAAGCAAGAGTTTAAAGTACAAATCTCCACTATCACGTACACAAACTTATGGAGTGCAGAAAAAAAAGGTACGTATTTTGGAGTTTGGGATTTTTTAGTTTCATGAGGAAACAGGAACACCAAAGCAGTTTGTGAGTTATTTGCTAATATTTGACCCTTGCCAAACCTCGAGTTCCATTGCAACATTTCTCTCAAAAGTATGATCTGAAGCTAGCCTTATGTCATCACTGTGGTTGCCTCAACAGCTTTGGTGAGCTCTTCAGAGAGATTTCCCAGCCAATTCATCCACTACTATGGGAAAATGTCCATTGTGAAACATATTTTGCAATCCCTTGCAAGCAGGGTCAAACAGTAACACTGTCAGGTGGAGCTGTGATCCCTAGGCACATGGTGCAACTGATCAACAAAGAAAAATCCATTGTGGAATCATTTTGCCATCAAGTGCAGTGCTTCATGATGAGATTTAATGGAAAAAGGGGAACAGTAGCAGTTTTGTTGCCCAAACTCCAATGTGCAAGGGTAAGGGGGCAACAATGTGGGGTGCTTCGGATCTTTATTGTGATCGTGTACTTCTACTGCACCATTTAATGGACAATCCCAGTGAATATGTTTAGATAATACATCTCTAGAAATACGGCTGCCCTGGCTGCCAAAATAGTAATTTAATTTTACAGCTTCACTTCAGTCTGGATGCTTATTAAGAGGCTGAGCCCTGTCATTCGTTTACTTCTTCTAAGAGAAGGGAGAACATAGGAAGGAAGTCAGAGAGGAAAACAAAAGGGAAATAAGAAGTAAGATAAAGATCGAATCATATTAGGAAAAGCATTCTAATGCTGAAAAATTATGAAATTTTGTGGCCAACACGAACCAATCTTTCCCAATATGCCTTTTTAGAATTTCCTACAGGTTTTAAAAAAACTGTTCTCTGGTGTTAAAAGTATACTTTCCAAGGATTGCATCATGTTACTTGCTTTCATAACAATAGTATCCAGCTAACAAAAATGTGACTTCCTATCAGAGCATCCTCTCATTCTCTTCTTCATCATTTGTGTCTATGACACTGTGTCTAGTGGTATGTGTGTTTCATAACACCTGCTGGAACGAAGTTGCCCTTGCCAGCAGCTGTAATTAAAGTTTGATTAACAAGGAAAGATGTTTCTGCCAATAGATGAAGCTCTGAAGTTCCAAAGCAAGAGTTGCAGATTCCTCTGTCAGCTCTACTGGACTTAACTGAGCATGAATAATACAACTTCCTAATATACCTCTTTCGACTTCCAGTGAGGTTTATATAATCTGACTGTGTAGTACATATTCTTTTAAGCAGTTATGTATTAATATAATCTGCAGTGAACTTCTCCATGTCAATAAGTACCTTCAAATCAAATTTGTGATCAATTTTATATCTTAGAAAATAGTGTACAATACTAATGTCATTTGTAATATGCTTTTTCAATGAATGTTATTTCTCTCTTTCATATCCACTCAGTTGCTGTGATAAGAAATAAGGATGGTTTTGTAGAACATCCAGTACTATCTCCAGTTATATCTCTTGGATACAAAAGGGGAGAACTTAATCTGCTCTCAGTGGCTACACAAAACCAGTAACATATTTCTTCAAAGACACTCTCTGAATAGAGCCACTGTGATACATCTGGAACAACCATGTCTAATTTCACTGTCATTCTTATGCCTAAAAATTTTATTTGAAGTTTCTGGATGTAGGCATAAGTTTTAGGTGTAGCCGCAATTGATCATCCTCTCAAACATGACTGTTAGATAGAGTTTTCATCTCACTCCAGCGTACTGTTGCCTGTGGTCTCCAGGCTGTTCACAAATACCAAAGTGTGTAGAAGATAAAGAAAGGTGCTTCCTGACCCAACAGCCAGGTCCTATCCCCTTTGTTGAAAGGAAATAGCGAGAATGGATTTGGACAGCTAGATGGATTCAATCCACTCTTAGACACCTTACCTGCTCTGAAATCATAAGTTTTGCAAGAAGACCTTTGTGACATCCAACAGACTTTGTCCTGTTGGGAAAAGTGACAACTGGCTTAGAAAAACAGTTACAACAACACAGTCAGTGGACCTGAAAACCAGACAATGTGGAGGCCAAGAGCCCAGGCAGAGCAAGACTGAAAATGTGAAAAGGCAGAAAACAACGGAATATACTGAGGGGGGTCCTGACTCCTAATTTTCTCTATGTGTACCTTCATGGAGTCCTACACTTTGCCTACTGTTGGCTCCTTTAACAAAAGGTTCCTCAACAGAAGAGGGTCTTGGTTAACTTCAGTAGTTATGTGTGTGTTCTCAGAGCAAATAATGGACATTATTGGTGTTTAGTATTACTAAAAAGCTATTTAAAATGTGTGGTTTATAATATCCTAAAGGAATCCACTTGGAAAACATACCACTTTTTACTGTGTATGCAGTATCATAGTTGAATGCAAATAAAAATATGCAAAGGTGCAGACCTTGGTTTGCATTTAGAGAAGGAAGCTGATAGACGTAAGGACATAAAGATGACAAAGTTTGATGGTGGGGAAGTAATAAGTTACTTGTGTGTATATGACATGAAAGATAATGAGATGATTTGAAGCCTATCAATACAGATTATAAAAATGTGCATGCAAAGGCTATGCAAGTTCAATATTAAAAACCCTATGGATAGGATTAAATTTGCTTGAATCTTGAAAAATAACATAGAATAACAATAACCATTTTTAATTCTTTCATTGCTCTCATCTGAAGTGGCTTTAGAAAATGAAATTGAGAGCTAGAGAACTGAAGTGATTCAACATATCACTTTAATGCTGCCCTCTGAATACTAGTCACATTGTCTGAATCCCAGGCCCTGCTCTATTCTCTGAAAAAAGCTTATTTTCAATGCAATTTAGAGGCAATAAGTGCTACTTTCTCAGACTATCTGAATGACTTTCTTTCAAGTGAACTTGGTGAAGTGGCAAGCATATCTTGCATGTTCCCTTGTGTTTCTTAGAGAAACTAAAGAAAACCTGTGACTATGTGTTTAACTTGCAGATTTTGTGTGGGCTGAAAAGGAAAGAAGGCTAAATCATCAACCCACAGTGAGTAGAAGCAAATACACTTTCCAGTGACAGTGATTTGGGTTTTTTTATTGTATTTTTCTCTTGCGCTCTTGAAGCTGAACATTTTATTCTTTAGGGCTTAACCTCTATGTGTGCTAATTAGTCTGAAAGAGAGAGTGAACACACATTTAATTAGTGTTTGCTGTAGCTCTTTTCTCATTTGGTGGGTTCCTGGGTATTGTTCAGAAATACGAGGTCAGCCAACAATATTGACAATGCCAAAACCCCCTAACTTACTGCTGCTGAATATCTTTCTGTCTCTGCTGGCCACAACCTCCCTCTATCCTTTCTCAGCACCTTACAGAATATGGGTTATATTTCTGGCAGTGCCAGTCTTCATCACAGTTTCTGCTTTCAGGTGCTTCCTCCATAAAAGACAGAAGATGACAGTATCCTTGTTTAACCCTGTGTATATTTCCATATGAAGCCTGTTTTCTGGCACATACAGCATATATATGACAACACATTCTCTCTTTATATACTTATATACAGTTATATAAAAGACATTTTATAGCAAAAGACAATTAAAATTATGTGTGGAAATCAGATCCAAAGCAGGAGTATGGCCTGACTACAAAATCAAGAGCCTCCAAAATGTCTATTTTGTATGAGTCAAGTTTGAACATGTTCCTTAAAGCTTTACCACAAAGATAGCAATAATGTCATAGTGATATGGGCAATTTTCTTAGGCTTCTTAGTTTTGTTTAGTTTTAATTTTGCATAGAAGCTCTCAAAAAGAAAAAATGGAAAAAAGAGGCATGTTCAGTTTCATTCCATTGCTGGCTTAGGAAAGCCTTACATACTCCACAAAAGCCTTATGGAGCCATGATTGTTCTTTTTTGAATAAAGCTTTGCTCTCAACACTTTCTTCCCTTTTCCAGGTTTATCTGTCTGTTAGAAAATATAGGTGCAGCCATGGATGTTGTCAAGGAGTTAATAACAACAGCAGGTCTAGTGGGCATGAGACAGAGAGCATCACAACTCTTGCTTTTGGTATTATTTTACATACACCGTAGGAGAAAGAGTGACTGACTGAAGATATGACCTTTGGCTGAAGACTAGAAACAGTGCACCATATGAAAGAGTTCTTTGAAACTATAACTGTACTGCCTTTCATATTCAAGTTAACTCATACATTGCAAAATACATTATGTCATGTAGACAGCCCCAAGGTGAGAATTTCTTCTAATATACCAGAGTGGAAATTACCCTTCAACACCATTTCTAGGTAGCTTTAATTCCATTATTAAAGCAGTTAACGTCTCCCCTGCTCTTGAACCAGAAAATCAGTGTGTGAATTTTTTGCAGGGCCTATAATACTGTAATCGCTTTAGAGTACTCTTTTCAGATAAAAGATCATGCTTATGAATGACTGATTTCAATTACAGAATTAAAACCTCAGCATTAGACATTTTGGTTGCTCAAAAAACCACCAGGTTTCCATTATTTCTCCGAATAATTTAGAAATTCCAGTGTAGTCCTACAGGAGAGAGTTTTCTGAATTAAAAGGCCAAAAAGAGTAGCAGTTTCTGATGTTAAAAAGAAAAAACAATAAATTACATAAGCACATTCTGGGAAATGTTTTGTTTGTAAATTGTTTCCCCTGTGTGGGCAGCCCTTTTGTTTGCTTTCCAGGTTAGCTGATGTTATAAAGTTGATTAGTTTGCTTGCTTGCTTTTGTGTAAGACAAGAAATAATAAACTGAAAACAAACAAACAAACAAACAAGCAGAACCCGAGTAGAAAAAATGCAACAGACGATGACAATTTATAACACTCTTCATATTCTGATGTCAGGAAGAAGGATACTTCAGAAATAATTGACAAGATTTGCTTTTCTTTCCAGACACAGTCACCGACCCAAGCACAGAGAATACTCTTTTTGTTTTCACAGTTCATATGGTCCTACAGAGAAACAAGCATCCACCTATGCAGCGCACATTCATAGTAAGTCAAACCTTTTAGACTGTCAGACTCTCTTAATATTACATTGTAGCTTACTTTACAGTGTCCCATCCTCCCAAAAGAGGCAGAACACGCGCTCATACTCTCAGCCCTCCAAGGAGGTACAGCAGAGCTGCCAGATAAAGTCATGAGTCCCTCCTGGAAGTGACACTCCAGGAAGATGGCAGAGCAGCTGTGCCAATGTATGCTTCTCTATATCACACTGCCCCCCAGTGCTTTCAGTGGTATTAAAATATCTTCTCATTTTTACCACTGAGGTGAAACTCACCCACTCAAGCAGCCAGTCAGAGGATGATACTGTTTGTTTGTAAAATACCTGGATCTATATCTAGACTAAAGTAAAGCAAAGTTTTGTAAGCTGTAAGCACCGCACATTGATGCAGCAAATAGTCAGCAAAACTTAAGTGGCCTTGCATGTGCCTTATCACATCCTTTCTGTAGCCCTCCACTCATACTTCCCACTTTGTTCAGAAGGTCCTTGGAGAATTAGGTTTGAAGGAAAGAGAGGAAAACGAGGAAATGAGATTAAGAGTGGGAAAATATCAACATGAATTTCAGTTTCCTTTTTCAAGTGCGAGAAGTGAAGAATTTGGGACAGATCCCATTCCTACCGAGGCCAGAGACAAAATGTCCACTGACTTTAATGAGAACATGGTTGATTTGCTTGGGTTTTATTGTTTCTTATTTTCTAACTTCATCTCATGGCTGGCCAGAAAGTTTGGGTTTAGTTTCAACTCTTGATAACAGCTTTCATACTATTAACTTAATACAGAGAAATCCCTTTCAATCCTATATGCTCATAAGATTCAGGCTGACTCAAACTGATTGCGTATAGTGTGAAAGCAAGTCTCACTGTCAGGAATCAAGCTGTAGTACATTTCTATGGCATATTCCTTCTTTCTATTTTTAAACTGCTTAATTAAGAAGCAAAGGATTCTAAAAGGTGATCTAGGACAACTATAACAATTGCTACTTTATACCTAGTTGGCTTTAGGAACAGTTCAGGACTAATGGTAATGGGTTCCTGCTCAGGCTGAATTCAAAGGGATAAACATCTTGACGAGCAGGTCAGATTTTTGGGAAAACATCAAAGAGAAATTAGCCTAATTTTGTAGACAAAGCAAACTATAGACAAACAAATCTATTCTGGTTGGAGGGTAGAAGCCAGGAGTTTTTCTGACAGTCAGGTAAACCACAAAAACCCTCATTTATTTCATTAATAAAATTACAATAAAAGCAGAATTTTACTCAATCCTTTAGACACTCTTCTTAGAGTTATCTAGGTATAAGGATAGACACATAAAGGTATAGAGGGGCAGACAGATAAAAAGAAAAAGAAGATATTTTGACATGACTATTGAAAATCAATTATGGGAAGTAAAACATGCTTAGAGAAGTTAGTTCAGTTTTAAAAATCTGCAGGAATCCATAAGCCCTCAATACCACTTCTCACTCTATTTTTTTTTTTGTTTTCCAATGGAACTAACAAGTCTTAGAGCTTTTTAGACTCAATTCAGAGAGAAAATGGCTTTATGTGAGTTTACTCTTACTGTTAGCCCTTACATTTCTGCTTACTGGTCTGTTTTGAGTTTGTCATCTGTAAAGCCAGTGACCGATTTCCACCAAATTCCACAGACTGTCCTGAAAATAGGTGAACAGACACTACTAGTATCGGCTTCATCTTCACTTCACACTTAGACAATCAGACACTGCTGTGGGCCTCAGAGCATGAAAGCCTAGCAAGCTGGGCTTCTGCTGTTTCAGAGCTTGTGGAGTTACTTTGGGCAGTATTACACAGAAATACTGAGCTTGAAATGAAAAATGTAATCCCAATTCTTGCCAGCATGGCGCAAACTAAACAACAGTTACTCTTTCTTTCATCATTAAATCCTTATGTGTAAACTACTAGTGACACAGCTGAAGAATGTCAAACAATGGCATTCATCCCCTCACACTGCAAAGGAAATATAAGAGCTGTGTCCTGAGTGTTGACTGGTAATAGAATTTCTTCTGATGATCACTCTGGTTTTGTAACATAGGGTTAACTTATGAGCATTTGAACAACTGAGAGATAAGGACTATCGGAACACACTTAGCCTTTTTTTCAGTAAAACTTTTACATGCAGGTGGTCAAACTTCCAACAGTATTTTCACTTGTTTATCTGGTATTGTACTTATATCCACATGGATAGCAGATTAGAAGGAGGACACCACAGAAGCATGTCTGAAAAGTAGGTTTACTTAAAGATTTGCATTATGAGAATGAACATTATCTTCTCTGACATATGGGGAAGCTCAGACACACAACTGAGCTCTTTTTTTTTTCTTATTGTGGGTTTCTCCAGGAGTCTGTGGCCTCAACATGACTTATACTGGAGACAATGAGCAAAAAATCTGGTAGCAGGTCTTCTGGCTTCACTTCTCAATTAAGATTTCTTTTGGAAGAAAATCTGAAGACTGTCACTGGAGTCATGGGAGAACACTTGTGTACAGCAGCAGCACAAATCTATGAGTAGTTATGTGTCTACATGTTCATTTGGCCTACATGGCTCATTGTTTCCTTGGAAAGGGTCTTAGATTTTTCAAAAGGAATGAAGAAAATCCCACTGGCCAAAAGCATTTAACACGTGCTTTCCTTGAACAGCTACAGCTTAAGGTGAGGGGCTGCAGGTCATCGGTACCAAATGAGTCCTTCAGGCAATCAGCAAAGCAAAGATGCTCAGAGTACTGTCCTCCATTGAGCAGTAATCACTGCTCCACTCTTGTGAAGAAAACCAGGAAAAAGAAAAACAACTCAAATTCTGAAATACAGAGGCAGATGAAGCAAGAAAACAAATCTTCTGCTTGATAAAGGCAAGGAATGCTGGCCACTGTAAACAAGTCACAAGGAGAAGGGAGAGAAGCACAAACAAACGCAAATAAGATTGACATTGAAAAGAAAGAGAGAAATTATCCTATTTGTCAAATAAAAATAATAAAATAATATGAATGAAAAGAAGCAGATATAATCCTGTAAACATAATGAGGAAGTAGTAAGTGAGTAATAAAGTCAACTACAAAGAGCCAATTGTGTCTTCTGTTCTGATCTGGTGCCTAAAAATCTTTCCAGGAAAGTACTCAACATTCTCTTATGAAAGCACATAGCAGTTCTGTGAGAGAGGATAATTTATTTTCAGGTTTTGGTGCTATTTGTAAGAGGAGTCTCAGAAAAGCCTTGGATTTTCCATTACTCAAAATGAAATATAGAGAACATTTTGTTTAATTCTTGCATGTGCTGAAAAGGAGAAGATTGGGACTGGGAAAATGGAAGTGCCTATCCTAAAAACATAGTATCCAGCTTATTTCTACTGTTTCTTTAAATCATATTATTTGGCTTAAACTTATTTTCATCAATAACATCTGATTACTGCCAACAGTGCCACAACTTTAAAAATGTGTGAATTGATGTCCAAATAGTTTCAAGACTTGATTTTGTCACTTGCACTGGTGTTGAAAATTTTACAATCCACAGATGATTTAACTGGACCTACTAAACCACTGAGAGGTGTGAAATATAATGCTGTAAGAATAACCCCAATAAAATCTTTATTTCAATGGCTTGGGAAAGTTATATTATGAGGAAAATGAGACCAGACTCTTAATTCCCTTTTTCTGAGCATGAAAACTAGCCAATGTGCCCTACATTCAATTTAACATTTTCTTCCAAATTAATTTCTTCTGAGCTTCATGTATTTGGTCCTTTGGGGCACTGTCAAAACAAATTGCAGAGCATTGCATTTTAGCCTGGTCATTATGGCACCTTTTTTTCAATAATTTGCACTTAAACAAATTGGCATGTCTCCTTACTGAGAGCTTCTTGAAGTTTTAGTTACAAAAACTTTTTGTCTCCTCAAAGAGGCCTTGCCACTAGATACAATTCATCCCACTTCCCTTCTACTCTAGTGGGTGCAGAATGCTCAGTGTATACACTCAATTATCACTTAGTCTGACTACATGAAAAATCCCATCATCATCAAAGGAGATCATATTGCAGCAGGGCAACAGCAGAAAAAATATTAATCCTCTGAAAAGACAATGAGTTCATAAAGGTAGGTGACACAATTCTGTTACCTAATTCCATAAAAATTTATTGTACTTGATGTTCTCTTTGAAACCCACGTAGCAGTATTTTTCTTATGAAGACTGGAGTAAACTGTAGTAAGAGAGCCATTACTCAGACTCATGCTAGCTAGCTAAGCTTTGACTCACTTTACAGCAGCTCATAATGTGCCCTTCCACATAAAAGAAGATGCTGACAGGTTAATTTTATTCGTTGCCTTCAGAGAACAAATTACAGAAGTTAACCGGCTGGTGAATATTTGTCGATGGTGAATATTAGTTGTAAATTCTCTTCTATTTCAATTTGTGAGATACAGGACATGTTATTAGTGACAGAACAAAGATATTTAGCTTGAACTATCAGAGCTGCTGCTTTTACCTGCAGGGAAACTTTCAGTGCAGGTAGCAGATTAGAAAGGCCCTTCCAGAATTCAAGCAACTGTGTCACCAAGCTTCTTGGGATGGGTTGGGGATGACACAGAATCTGTCGCATACTGGCAGGAACATCCTCTGCTGACCTTCAGTGTTCCCAACCTGAAACTCGTGTCAACGTGTACAAGTGTACTCGAATTGAGCCATTATCATGATGCGAACTTTTTTGTAACCCTTGGTAGAAACAAATAAAAACATTTCAAAATCTTCTGGAACTGAAACATATTTATATTGTTTCTTTTTATCCTCGAACCTAGGGATTTTCAGATCTTCAGCCTTGAATCTCTTCCTGATTCAGAGAACAATTTCACCTCAGTAGAAACAATTTCTTCACAGACCCCATGGCAGGCTGCAATACCTGTCTGAAACAGCAGTAAAACTAAGGCAGCTAGATATTTTTCTGCTCCATTGTCATGCTTCTTGCATGGTCTATTCCATTGTGAACACGATCTTAGTTTTTCTACATAAAGTATGGCTTAATACTAAAATGGACCATAGCTGTTTGTGTCGATATGGACATTTTTGTGCCAGAAAACACAGGAAAATGGTTATATTTTGGCCACATAAAAATCCTTTTTATTGTTGTTGCAAAGAAAATATCCCAAATACGGTTACAGATACATCCCAGAATCACAGAATTACCAGACGACTTGGGTTGAGAGGGACATCAAGAGGCCTGTAGTCCATTCTCCTGCTCAAAGCAGAATCATCTCTGAGATCAGATCAGGTTAAACAGGACTTTATCCAGTTGGGTCTTGAACCCCCACAAAAAGTAGAGACAGCACAACCTCTCTGGGCAACCACTTGGCCTTCCTCAGGATCCAAATCTGCTCTGAAAACTACCCAGCAGTGTAGACAAAAGATAGCTGTGCTGATGCTGCCATGGGTTTCATATGCTGCCGTTCCATTCACCCCATGTACTTTCACTGATCAAGGCCATGCTGCTCCTGCAGTGCCCAACAGCTACCTCTCCAGCTATGGAGATAATTCCTCTATATGTTAATCCAGTCACTGATGGCATCCAAATTCCAGCTCTGATAGCTGTTTCATTGCTCAAAAGAACAACAGGAAAGAAGACATCCTACCAGGAAAAGCTGTGGAGCTTATTTGGCAAAGATTTTAGAGCATATGGGTGAGATGAAAGAAGGCACAGCTGGTTTCAATTTTCTGTAGTGAATTTAGCATTCAAAAGTATGGCAAACGTTGGTAGAAAGAACAATTTCAAACTCAGTTTGGCATCAAACAGATGGATGGTACAGATTTGGGTCAATATACTTGCTTCATACTCAAAACACAACTCAAATTTTCATTATCCATAAAAATCCAGCCCACCTGCACTTGTTTGTTGGGTTTAGTTCTAATAATGGCAATTTATGGAGCTTTCATTTACTACTAATGTTCATATGCTCTTGCGGAAAAGCACTAATACTTCCATTTTACAACAGAAAATTAAATAGACGTAAAATTTTAACAACTGTATTTTCTTAACTGTAAATAAGACTGGAAATATTTCCCCTCAAAGAATTGACACAGAAAATATACATTTTTGGTTCACAGAATGCTGCTTAAAAGTAGCTAAAGGATAGCACCTCAGGGTTTGGGTTTTTTTTAACAGAATTAGGGTTATTGGTGAAAGGCATGGAAATATTATTTTTGTGTGAATGACTGATTGTTTCCAAGTAACATAT
Source organism: Edolisoma coerulescens (assembly GCA_013397115.1). Lineage (NCBI taxonomy): Eukaryota > Metazoa > Chordata > Aves > Passeriformes > Campephagidae > Edolisoma > Edolisoma coerulescens. Next base: position 1,665,613 of record VWZW01007347.1, on the reverse strand, counting down.
TCCACTGCTTGGGAGGATAAAGGCAGTGGGGCTGTATACAATTTTCTGAGAGCAGACACATGGAGAAAAGATTACCTAGCAAACTATCTTTAGGCCACTGAAATCAGCAAAGTCCATTTATATCTTTTCCAGCCTCCCTGAGTATACCCATCTAATTTTTACCTTATTATCTTTTCCACAAGCTACCCAGCCTACATCAGAGAGGGGAAAAAAAATTAAATAATGTTCCTTCAGTACTAACAAATGCAGAAACACCCTGCAAAATTCAATGTGGAAGATGTACCTTTTGGCTATTATGGAAGGTTTTCACTAACTGAAGAAGTAAAGAGGGTTCTGTGACGGTTCACATCATCTGAATAAAGGATTATAGAAATTCTTATTAACAATCAACCAGAACTTCCCACAAAAGTCATGTGAGGTGGAGGGAATTTCAAACAGATGACACCTGCTTTAAGATTTATTGCTCCTAGGTAGATAGGGAGTACATGTTTTCCTTCAAAGTCTTGTCATTCTCAATCTCAGTCTTTCCACTTCTGAAAAAAACTTCACTTCCTCCCCTCCCTTGTGGAGGTCAATCTCTGTTTGTTTCCACCCAAAGCTTTCTTCTTTGTCACCACCTGGCCACTTTTCTATCTGCCAGGTCGATTTTGCTGTGGGTTGCTGATAAGTGTGGATTTCCAATAGTACAGATTGATAGCGAAATACAGCACATGCAGCTTCCATTTGCCCAGGGCAGCGGCAATCTCCTGTTCACAGGTAATAACCCTGCACTATGTCCAGGCTTCAGAGAGTACTTCTTCCTCACTGGGTAAGCAGCCTGCAGGAAACTGCAATGCCTGGTACCCCTGTTTTGCTATGAATGTTCAGTACCTTCAAATCTCCCTGCTGCCCTGCTGCAAGAGGAAAAATGCATCTTCACTGTGGAAGTTGCCTGTCAAGCAAGATGAATCCAGGAGGGAGAGAGGGCCTCAATTCTGACTTAGAAGAGCACGCACAGACATCATGACTATTTGCTGCAGCTTAGTGTTTTTAAGTCAGCTACATATATAAAACTGAAATACACCTAAAAGGATTCATGTCGTTTGCAAAAGAGCCTCAAAGAGTGCAGATGACAGGTTTGTGCAGAGGGAAAGTACTCTTCGTGCCTTGTCATTGATGCCTGCAATTGCGGAACGGTAAAATACAACGTGACACGTATGAAAGTTTTAAAGTCTTACTAGTGGGTTCATTTCCTGTGCTTAAAGAAATAAGCTAACTTTAACAGTTTATTAATTAAATCTCTTGTTTCACTTTATTTTTATGTTAATGTGTAATTATTAATGTATTTTGCAGCCAAAGAAAAAACACTATGTTTCATACACATTTTTAGAAAAATCAACGTTATGTAATCAAGCATAACATTAACACACATGTTCTTTCGTAATTCTTTCAGTGCTCATAGTTATTGAAGGTAATTACCTTGTGGAAGCTTTCTTCAAAACATATTTCTCCTCTAAGTCCAAGGCGCTTTAATTTAAGTTCCAGAAAAATTGATATGTGAACAAAAGTGATTTCACTCCGAGCGCACAAATGGTTAACCACAACCTTGGAGCAAGAGAGAGATGAGTTATGAAGGAGAATGTGTGTGGGAACACTGGCTCTCTCTTCTGAGGAGTGGGAAGTGTTTGCGTGTACTGCTTTTGACTCAACATTACCTTGTTTGGTTTAGTGCTGGTGAGGATTGCCATGTATGAAAAGCCCCTTCAGCTGATTGCAGTGGTCTAATCCTGGACCTGGCAGCCCACCGGCTTGCTGGGTCATGGCAGTGGAGGAAAGAAATTTCTGCTTAAAGACACAACCACAGCTACTTCTGAACTCCACTCCACTGTGTGCCACTGCTTGGACTTCATATAACGCCATACAGCCTTCCATTGAAGGAGCAGGAACAAAACAAACCACCTGTACACAACTGTAAAAATATAGAGGCTTTGGGAACTGCTCTCTCATAAATGGATACAACTGCCAAATCAAGTAGTGAGAGGGATCACAGACAGTAAAATTTTAACTTCTGAATTACAGGTTATTGAGCTATCTTCTCATCCCTACAATTCGCAGGAACTCAAGCTGTGCTTATTAACTTGGCATGTCCTTTAAAGGAATTATAGTATACAATTAGTATAGTATAGTATATAGTTACTACAGTATTTACAAATTTAACCTTTGCTTGCATTCTTTGTTTCCTTAGAATGGGCCCATATGTAATTTTTATTTTTCTTATTTTGAAAGGTTGAAACAACGCTAATATCAGTAAGTAATTATAGTTACACTCATACCTCAAACTAACAGAAATGAAGTATGTTTCTATCATCTCTCTTGATCTGGCATCTGCAGATACAGGAAGGCATTCTTTAGTCATTAAGGACATTATGTAAATTTCTGCAGAGAACGTACATACGTGTGTATGTACTGTCATTTAATGGATAATGCTGTATATGAAGCTGAGCAGCATTTTCAACCCTTTGTGGCCTTTTTCTACTTCTGCTGTATTTACTTTCACCTCAAATACTGCAAATCAGTTTCCATCTCAGTCATTTGGCATTAAAAAAATTATTAATTCCTTAATTTTCTGGGTGTTTTGTTGTAATTTTATTTGTTTTCATCAGCTCCCTCTAGCAAATCAGGTGCTTCAGCATCTGGAAGATGTCAAGCAACATCACAAAACTGAGAAAAAAATTATTCTGCCAAGAATGAGGACCTTTAAACTTTTTGCCATGGCATATTTACCCTTACAGAACTGCAATTCTTGATGTGCTGTTAAAAAATGTTCTTTTTTAGTGAAAAAGAAAATGAAAAATGGTGGAATTGTTATGAGTTTTTTATAATATTTCTCCTCACCCTACTCAAGTAAACTGCAATTTCTGTTGACTCACTGAAAGGTACATTGCTGAGAGCTTTGTGTGGGGTTTTATTTGTTCCTTTATTTATTTGGGGGTTTTATGCAGAAGATAAGAGGGAGAAAATTACAGACTGAAGTAAGCAAGTCTTCTAGATAAAATAGAGCTATGAAAAGAAAAAAATAACAACTGTATTTGAAGTTCTATTACTACCTTGGAAAATGATTTCTTGAAAGATCAAAGAATATTTTCTTCTCTAGATGTCTTTATATTATTCTCTTATTTAATACTTGAAATGTTTTGTGGTATAAGTCGAACAGTGGAGAGTCCAAGACAAAAATCAGTTATTATTTCACATTATGATATTCTTTTGTTCTACTGGACTTCTACATTAAGAAGTATCACTGATGGATTCTCTGGGGACCTCAGGGGGAAAGGTCTAACCATTATGAGCTGTAAATAAGCTCTAAACCTTTTTCAGAAGTTTTTCCTTTTCTTCAGTATCTTGCCTCTTGGCAGATACATGACATTCTTTCACTGCCAAACTCCACTTTGTTAAAAACTACTGAGAGACAAAAAATGCCATCAAAAGCATGTGAAATGCAGGGATTTTCTTTTTCAGTGTGAAGGCAAGTTGGCTTGAAATGGACTCCAGAACAGACAGCTATGCTTTCACTGTAAAGTATATACTTTCACCATTTTTTTCCCCATGGAAAAAGTGCATATCCCACAGAAAATTATATCTTGCCTTCTGAATGCTTTAACATGTCTCAAGTACTTTAAAGAGAAAGAGATCAATTCCGTATTCTCTCTTGTATGTATTTATTACTACTTACACTTAGATTTCAGTACCATTAATTGCTAGCAATACACAGGGATGTCCATCAATTCCCGCGGCAGTCAGGCATAGAGGCTGGCAGTGGGGGCAGGAAAAGGGTGCCACTGCCCCACTGGTGCTGCCCATGAAGGCAGGAGAGGTCTGGCTGCTTTGGGGTGTCTTGTCCACCCTCAGCCCCTTCCCTTCATTGGAATTCAGCAGGTCCCTTCAGCAGGTCCCAGAGCTCCAGCAGATTATAGGAGACCTGGCTCTCCCTGGGTGCCAGCTGCAGGCGTTAGGGCTCACACAAGCCTCAGCGGTACCAGTAACAGCAGCAGAAAGGAAGATGTGTATCAGTAACGATGCAGCTCAGTCCTCACCTGCATCTGCATTTTTCACAACTGCAGTAAAACTACAATCCACCACACATCCTGAGAGGAATGCTATGGAAAATACAGAATAAAGTCAGAAATAAGGCAGGCCCAGGAGCTCCTTTTTAAGTTTTTCTTAATATAGCTCCCACTTCAGCAAGCTGTGTTTAGGTTTTCTCTTAATTCCTTTGCTATGACTGGGATAAATTGCCATTTATTGATATCATACATTGATTAGCAGAGAGTGTTAATGAAATGTGGATTGGTTTCAGCCTGAAGCAGCTTTTAGCATGTTATGGATCATTTCATCAGCACAAGATCTATTTGTTTACTGCATTTTGGGTTTATTTGGGATTGTTTTGGGTTTTGTTTTGTTTTGTTTTTCTCTGGCATGCTGTAAATGAATCAAGGGACCATTTTTATAATAATAACAGTGTTTGTTGTTATATTAGTGGCAAGCAAATCTGACTGATATTTATTTTAGAATGAGAAAGACAGGAAAGAAGAAAGCAAACAAAGCAAAATAGCTATCAGATGTTTGTTTTATAAGAGGAAGGGAGAGTATCTCCCTATATTTATGCCACTCAAGGTCTGTTTACAAATGGAATTTAAGTATTTGGTGTTCTTGGAAGGTAATTCTTTAATGATGCCATGTTTTCGACATCTTCCTGAAAAATGCAGTAAAATAACTTAGCATTTCAGAAACAAAGGCAAGAGTCACTGTGGAAGGTAGAAAAGGGAAGGAAGAGAACATACTCCTGGAAGGCATAGTCTGATAACAGAATATGTGCTAATAAAGTGCTAATAGTCCTAACTAAGTGATAATATCTCTAATTATCAGGAAAGGAGTGGAGAAAGTAGGATAATTTTTACTTTATCTTAATTTTCTAATTCATTTTATTATACCATCGCAGTGTCAGACAGTCAAATTTCTTTGTATTAGATATAGCAGGGTTTTCACAGACCCTTCCTGCTGGCCAAAACCTGTCCCTTGGCAGGCAGGAACAGGAGCTACCCCATCTCTACAGCTGGATGACAGCCCCTGGAACCTCACCTATAGGCTGCAGCATATGTTTTTTATCTTTTAAGGAATCTCAATTTTTTTCCCCAGGTGTCTTTTGAGTGAGGAATTTCTGGTCCTTCAAATGTGGCATAGATGTAGAGCTCCTGTTTTCAGATGTATGTGCCTGCTTGCTTTCAAATATAGGTAAAATGCTTGGAAATTTATAATTTTTTTCTTGTTTTAATATTTATAGAGTTTGTCGCTGATTCCTTGGCTTTGCTTCTAATAAGGTTGCAAGAATTACTTAGTATCCTGTGTATTTCAAGGCACCTTTAAAATTATAGCAAGGTCTACTTCATATTTTTCTTTATTGAAATTAATGGAAAAGGGAGAAATTGCTTTCTTCTTTTTTTTTTTTTAATCAGAAATATTGCTTCCTTGTTTTAGCTATTCCTTTAAACTTCTTCAACAAATACTTGCAGGTAATACCATAAATGCTAAGAGAGGATAATGTATCATGATGCACTGGAAGAGAAGTATGGTATTGAATTTTTCCACAGGAAAAAGTGGATCATATGCCTTGGTAGTGATTCCACCCAGTGGGCTGCGCTGAGTCACTGAGAGGAAAGCTGTGGAAAGTACTTTGGATTATTATGTAGTCTCACTCAGCTGCCTGATGTGCTGAAAACATTGTCATCTCCAGTTAAGGCAGAGATGTGAAATATGAAGAATATTTATATCTCTGCAAATACATGCATGTATGTATACACATTTACATATACATATAAGCATACAGATAGTTATAAATGTGTTTTCTAATGTGTAATACATCCTTTTTTTTCCACCTTTGTATAACATTTTGAAATAATATTGAGTGCTTGTGCATTGAGAAACCATCACTGTTGAGCTGAGAGGCGGCTCATAAGCTTTCCCTGGCTGTCAGCAGGATATGGATGGAAAAGCCACATGAAAAGCCTTTTCTTTGGTTTGCAGCAGATGGGTCCTGCTGGTTTCAGCCAAACACCTGGTGAAGCCTGCGCTGGTGCCAGAGGGGCAGGCACAGAGGTGCAAGGAGCTGTGATGGGTGCCCTGTCCTCAGCTGTTCCCACTTTGAGTTGAACATCTTCAGTGATCCTATCACTGGGTTCTGGATCCTCCTCAGCTACAAAGCTGCCTGATAAGAAGTTGGTCAGCTCTCTTTTCATAATAGGTAACTTCAATTTCAAAAAGTTTAAGGGTCATAGCAAAATACACAGTGGCACACATGCACCACAAGTTTTCCACAACTCATTCAGTTGTACCTCTGCTCAATCGCTACCAGCTCACATCACAACCATGGCAAGAACGACAGCCAACACATTTCTGCCTTGACAATAATGGGACGTTATTTTGCTTTTTGTTTTGTTGTGGGGTTTTTGTTGTTTGGGGTTTTTTTTAATGAAATCTTATTGATAATAATCCACATGTAACAGGAAGAAAAACCTTTGACTTTCACTTGCAGCATGTTTCTTTAATTGAATTGTTATCCATTCCCAAGATATGTTTGTCTTGCATATTGATCCTGCATCTCCAGCTTCTATTTTATTTGCATGCTTCAGCTCCATGGTCATCTAAGAGAGTCCTAGATAAAAATGTCAGATTTTCAGATTATCCTGATTAGGCTTTAAAGAGATTAGGAATAAAATAGAAAAACTATTTATATAAGTGTTATACACACATGAACACACACACACATGCACATGGATTTGGTCGTGTAAGGATATGCAGAGTTATAAAACCACCCTGCATGGCTGGCATGAGAATTCATTTCAGTGCTGAAGTCAAAAGGTGAAACGCTTGAACTGAAATAGAGGAAAGATAAATAAGTATTTGCAAGGACAGGGATGGATAGGTACTTCTACAATTTTTAAATCTTTCTTCTAGATACAATGTTTTTTAAGCTTTTCTAAATGTTTTTTTTCCTTATTGTATGGAATTTTGTGTTTAATATGTCTTTGATAAAAACTATATTTTACAGCTGGGAGAATACTCTTCACATAATTATGCTAAATAAATCTAATATAGCATTTTAAGATTACGGTAATGTTTAAGTATATACAACTTGCATTGTGCATTATGGAATTTATGATTAACTGAAATCCATGAATTTAAAAGAAAAAAAAGACACAGGATAAAAATCTACTGGAAAGAGGATAAGCAAGCCAGATGATGCTAAAATCTATTGCATTTATATTGGAAGATATCCAGATATCCATTAAATATCTGAGCTCTTGAGCTTGGTATACACAGATTTTTGCCTTTTAAGTGCACATCATTCCTTCTCTTCTCCTTAACAGATGCAGATTATAGATATATATATCTGTATGTTATCCAGGCTAACTACTAAAAAAAAATAAAATAAATTCAAGAAATAACAACTAAATTTCCTTCTAGTGGGAATAAAGGAGAGAGAATGATCCTGAGTTCAGGAAGAATATTCCTGAGTCATCTGTATCTTTACCAAGGCAAGCTGAGAAATCGGAATTTATGAGCAAAACTTCCTGGTGAAAACTGATCTGTCCTGTCCTTCCTCTTTAATGATTATTTTTCCAATCGTGAATTCCCAGGATGATTATTCCTGCCTGTGCTTCCCAGATGGCTGTCACACCACTTAGATTTTACAGGGACTTCTGTACAGGCTAATGGGTGTTTGGTGGTGAAAGACTTTGTACCCAAACCTTGCAATCTAAATATGTGTGGTGTAGCAGTGACAGGGCACTTCAGCAGAACCACGGCTGGGGCCAGCAGTGCGCCAAACAAGGTGACATTTCAGGGGACAGGAAATGTGCGTTGTTTCAGCTATTTATTCATGTCACAGCTCAAGTCACCTTGTCTTACCTACAAATCTGTAAGTGTCCATGTTACATTTCATTTACTTTGTCAGCTATTACCATTTGACATTTATGCAGAGAGGGTGAATTTTGTGTCCTTTGTTCAGCATCTTCCCCTACAAATCTTTTGTGTAAGCTTCACTTTCTGCACGGTCTTTCTGAGAAAAGAGCAATCACAAAAATCTCCTCTACAGCCTCAGATCCCTTCAAGATGATGATGTCTTTACATTTTTAATAGGCTTTTGACTTTATTTTGTGTAAAGTGGAAGGGATTTCCTTTTGCTCAGAAATGCTCTCTGCTCATTTCATACATTTTTCCACTTAGTGTTCAGTAAGTCAGTCACAGCCTCTGCTTTAAAGCAAGTCTGCCTTCAGAATCACTAACCCACCAGGTCATTAGCAATTCAGTGAATCTCTCTGGCACACGCATTATAAAACCCTCAGGAGATTTCAATATTATCTCAGTCAAAAAAACCAACCAAACAAACCAAAACCCAAACCCAACAACACAGCCTTTCTTTCCAGATGTTGTGTATTCCTACCTAAAAATGCCAAGACAATCAAAAATAGGCAGTTCACCTTTCTGCGGAAGAAAAAAACCAGTAAGATTTATCCAACATGGTATTTCAAATTGTACATATAACACTTTTATATTCTAAATATTCTGAAGTCTTAACTAAAGTCCAGTACAGTAGTAGAAGTGAAGAAAAGTGCCCAGATCTATTAGGATTTTAATATAATTTCAGGAAAGATATCAAGTTCCTTGAGTTACAGCATAACATTCCTAGTGTGAATATTTTAATAATAATGTGCTTTTTTTACAGAGTGTGATCCTATTGCTCAGATACTTCAAAGTTTCTTATTAAAATAATTTCCACATGCATAAGGAATTCAAGATAATTCTTAGTCTAACCATGGACCAAGGAAAGAACTTTTCCTTTAGGCTAATTGTTGGTAAGTTATAGCTCTATTTGTAAGAGAAGTATGTGTTATGAAACTCTATGACAGGTCTCTTTCTAACATTTTGAAGCCGAATTCTGAAAATTGATGATCTGTGTATGACATAAAAGCAGGAGATAACCTTCCAACCACTGGTGCTGGAAGGGGAGTCCTGGTAACATCCTGAGAAAAAAAAAAAAATCTATTTCTCTCAGGTGCATTGGTCTTGCAAAACTGTGAAGAAAAGTGCTAAGTTTAAGCATGAGAATGCATGCAGTTTTGTCAGCAACCCCATCATCAAAGTTTCATGTTCTGCTCTACCTCTCATTGCCTGTGTTTCCCAAGCTCAAGGACCATACGTCATTAGCTGCACCTTAGTCAGGGCAGCTCTACTTCCATGTTGACCTAGCTTGCCCAGGGTAACTCAGAAGATGTTGGGCGGAGCTACTCCATGTCCTTGCCAGGGAAGTGGTAGCCGTTCACACAACATCCCCCACGATGAAAAGGCATGGCACTTACTCTTTATTTCTTGCATTACTGAAGGACTGCAATTACTCAAGATGGCTAGTTATACCCACCAATATATATTCCCATCTTCTTCAGTCTTAAAGGGAGTTCATTCTTTCCCTTCTCTTTTCTGGACTTTCTATTCCACCAGTAGTTGCATGCTTTTTTTTTTTTTTTTATTATTTTTAGAAATACTGCAGAAATATTTAGTTCCATTATAGTCATGAAGGACAAATTTTGAGTGGTAGAATACTAACCTGAATAAAACAAAATCTTGCTTTATCTCCCCTGTTAAGGGCAATGTAGAATAATTAGAAGTTATAATTTGCATTAATGCCCATTGTAACACAGTGTATGATCCATAAAGGCTTCTGAAAAGTGGTTTGGTCACCTGCTGCCCCCCTACCTTAGGCTCTGTTGGATTGGCTTACAAGAGCATACTTTTCTAAATGGGTCCTTTTTTCCCTCAACAAGGTAACCATTACTCTTTTACAAAAAACCCTCAGAAGGGGGCTGCTGGAATTTCTCCATCAGCAGACCCAATGAAAAGGCACAGTCTAAAATGTTTATCACACTGATTGTGGTGCCTGGAGATACACTGAGAAAACCCACTGGGGTAATAGCGATCACAACAGGAGGAACTACAATTTTGTGATAGAAAGAAAGGACCTGTAAAGAGCATGGGTTAACCATGAATCAAAACACGTATTTTTTGCCTAATCCATGTTTAAGATGCAATTAGATTTGGGTCTAGTATGTGATTACTCTCCCTTTTCTTCTTCTAGATAAAAGATGTGGTAATTTTTCTGAAATAATTAGGGCTAGTCATCACCACAGCACCAAGGGTGTGATCAAAGTCCCACAGTGCCCTCCATCCCACATGGAGAACATATCAACATGCAAAGGAAATTAAATATTTCTTCATCCTTAATATATGTTGTTGCTTTTTTATGGTGTCTAGGCAGTGTAGAACTTCTGGAAGTTCTCCAAATTTTTCAGACTTTGTGAGAAAATTAGTTTTTAAGAGACTCTACCCTCTATGGTTCTGTGCAAAAGCACTGAAAAAGAATATTCTTACAGTTCTTATCTATAAAGCATTATCTGATATCAAAGTCTCTGTACCTGGCTAATCCATTCAGGAATGGACCTAAACGTGCTGTCTTCCCATGACATCACTGACATGTTGGATCTTTACCTTTTTTTAATGTGGTAGGCAGCTGTGTTATTGAGCAGGCTTCCCTGAGATATCCGTGAGATTTCTGATGGTATCAGCTGACTTCTAGTATCAATGTTCTTGTGACACTTTGTGGATTACCTAGGGTACTTGAACCAACCCATCTCCAGCTCTCAACTCAAATTTGGCTGCCCTTGTCCCTTCTTTTTTCGTGGGGGTTGTGTAGGAGAAAGTGGTGATGTCTTGTTGTTTCAGGAACAAGTTTTATTTAATCAAAATAAAACTTATATGGAAATTAAAGCTGCTTTTTTATACACACTCTTTTATGTATCACTCACTCACCCTTTGTAAGGTTGCCCAAAAAAGTGTTAAGTCCCAAGGGACAGATTTATTTTCATTACTATTTTATACCTGTGGGTTCTCTGATGGTGTCTCTCTTTAAGATTAGGGTAGTACTCATACAAGTCAACATGATTATTTCTAAATAATTTATATAGGATATTTCAGCATGACTCATGACTATTGTTTCAGTACTTGATTTTCAGTGCCTCTCAACAGCTGCCATACTGCCTTTGACTCATGCATGGAAACAAAAGATCATAAAATTAAATTAATATTCTTTAGAATATTCTTGTTAATACATGATACCGGATTTTTCAAATTTTCCATGTTTTTGCTCAACAAAACACAGAATTCTTGTGTTTCTTTATGTATTATGTTATTTATTCCTGGGGTGAGATTCTTAAACAGTTGCCATAGCTCCTTTCATTGTGGTGGATAAAACAATCCAAAAATGCAAATGCTATTCAAACCATGTTCTCTGCAATATTTTCTGAATCCTCCTGAGGGAAAGGCTGTTATGTGAGTAAGTCTGTCATCATTACCTGTCTCCAAAGTATGGATGCAGAAGATGTTCTTAGCCAGCAGTCTGATTATGCCAAATACCAAAATAGTTGACAAATTGAAATGAGATTTGCTACTGGCCTTCTATCAATCAGATGATGAGAATTGCATCCTGTGAGCAAACAATATTGCAGGCAATTTGCATGGAAATTAGATATTTTTAAAGCATTTTAAGCTGTTGTACTATTCATAAGAAAGCATAGTACAAAAGGAATGATAGAAAAACACTGTTCCTGCATGAGAATGTTGTAAGTGTGGTGTTTCAGAAATGTATCATGCAGAAATAAGTGATGATTTCCTGATGGGCAAATATATCAGAGGAGGTATGGGGAAAACTGTAGGACTAGGCAGTCTAGATTTAAGATTGAAATGATTTAACTGTTATACCAGGGACATGATAGACTAAATTAAAAGTGCAATATTAGTGTAAAAGCATGTAATTTGAACAACTAGTGTTCTTCAGACAGCAAACTCAAATTAAGAGATTGGTGTATTTGTATTCTATCTCCATGATGGGTATGCTAAAACACATTCCAGATTACTAAAATAATTGGCTAATAAAATGTAAATCATCATAGCATTGTCTTTGAATATTCAGGAACAATAAAGAAAACAAAGAAAATTGAAGAGTGGAGCTGTCTTTAGAAAGGATAAAAAAGTAGGAGTTTGTGACTTGAAGATATAATCTGACTAATTTTGACCTCTATAAAAATATTGAAACAAACATGTAAACTCTGAAAATGTAAAAGAAAAGCAATTAAATGAGTAATGTTCAATCTGGAACAGAAAACAAGCAAATCACATCTGGTAAATCTCAGAAGCACTCTGTGGAAATGTTGTTTAGGTGGAAGCACTGCAGCATGGATCCAATGACTGGACAAACCTTCCTGACAGAGTAAGTGTCAGTGTACCAGAATGGAAGGATGTGCAAGTGAGATTCTGCAGAGGGTAATATTTCATTAATAAGCAGGATGAAAGAATAGAGATTGTACTAATTGCATTTGGAGGTACATCCAAGCTGAGAGTAGCTGCTGAAAGATGATCTCAAATTCAAAATGAATTTGTCAAAGCAGAGACTAAAAGAAAACAAAATTCAACCAGTAGAAGATCCTGTGCTTCTGCAGAAATAGTTGTTCCTGCAGGACTGGGAATACTTAGCTAAACAGCAAAAAACATTCTGGATGTAACAGCAAATCATATTTAAACAGAAACCAGCAATATTATGCTGCATTATTATGCTGTAGCAATAAGCAAATCCCATAGAGGGAACTATAGACAGCAGTACATCTATAGGATAGTAAATAACCCTCTCATTATATGGCTTTGGGAAGGTCTCAGCTGGAATACCTTGTCTACATTCATCACTTCGAGACAGATACAAACCAGATGGGAAGGCATCATTTGCATTGATAATGGCCATCAGAAGATGGAAAGCAATCATCATGAGTCTAGAAAGTCTGATGGCATGAAGAAAGGACAAAGGAACTGGGGTTTGAATAATATGTAGACGAAAGCAAGAATGGACTTTTAAATTTCTAAGATGCACCAGTAAAGGTGAAGCATGAGTAATTACTGAAAGAGGATTTCCTGGGGGAGGTCTAGTACTTCTTTATCAGCAGATTTTTAGCTCAAATCTTCAGCCTTTCACAGGCCTGTGATTCCAATTTGATCATAAACTGGCATGCATATTTCTGTTGTCCTCCATGTGTTTATTCTTATGACACAGAATTCAGATAGGTATTTATACCAATTTGAATCTGAATAATTCATTCTCAATAATTTTTTCAAAAATTTCATTCACAGAAAAGCAGATCTCAGAATTTATCACTGTACCTGACAGCTACAGGAAGCTCGCTTGACTACCATAGTGTTTGGAGTCAGGATTTCATCTACAGCTTGGATACCAAGTAGTAAAACTTGGCTATCGTGAAAACAGAACGAAATTTCATTGAGTGAATTAGTTCTTTCTTCTCATGGCTTTAAGTTATTCATTCTTTAGCCCTGTAGATAATATAAAAGCAGAAAAAAATAAAGTATGGGAAAAGGTTTTCCAATTACTGCTTGACCTCTTGCACAACTCTCAGCTTACTGAGAGCCAAGTTGGGCAGTTGAGTGGCATGGGACAGCTAAATCTTTGCTATACTTGTTTTCATAACACATAATGTATTCTGGTGACAGGAATATGACCAATTGATGCTTCCTCTAGTCTGCAGTCATGTTGGTACCTACCATGGTTAGGTATAATGCTGCAATGAAATGTCATATACTGTCCGGTTCTGAAGTCTGTTGGAAATAAACCCTACAAACTCTGATACTTGCAAGAACCTTCTGTCAACTGATTAGCAAGAAATCTAATGCATCCTTTGGCAGTTATTTTAAGAGAATGTCAGTTTAGGAAAAAAAAAAAAAGGATATAGGAACACTTACTTTAGGATGAGGTTTAGGCAGTAGAAAATGATACAATTCCATACCATATAAATACATACTATTTTAGTTAATTAAAACACTTTGATAGAATTCTTCATTGCCTTAAAGGTCATAGTCAGATAGCTGATGCTGTAAGAATCTGATGCAAAGCCAAACAGTGCAAAGAAAGCTAGCAGAAAGTGATGCATAAAGATGACTCATGCATCATAAGACATGAGGAGAAAGAGTTAAAAAAGAAAATAAGACTGTGGGGGAAATCAAAAGAATAATGATTCAGAGGGGAAAATTGAAATTTTCTGAATGCATCAAACATGTAAAATACCTTCAAGTTGAATTTTCTCTAAATGAATAATAGTTAACATTGTTAAATATAACTAGGGAATTTTAGCCTAAAGGTTATCCTATATCAGAACTTATTTAGCGGAAAAAATCATTGTGTATCTTCCTATGGCAAACACCTGTGGCTATTTCTGCATTCTCTCTTGATATTCTATTGAGATTTCTATCTGTGGACTCCTCTAACTGTTATTTGGCTCAGCAAAATCTTTAGTTTTGAATATAGAACATTTAGAACTATAGATGTACGTACCACTTAACTGTACTTAAAACATTTCAAAATAGAGTTTTGTAGAAGCAAGAAAAGTATATTCTGTACTATCCATTTCAGGATTTTTTCTGGTTATTTCAGGAACACTTTTCACTTACATTTTCTGTTGATCATTGAAAGCTTTGGTATCCTCAGCCTTTGCAGAGGTTGAAGGTGATGACAGCATAACATCTCTGAACTCTCCATGGCATTAGATGGCACTATACCCATATAGTTTATCTCCTGTCCACCTGACAAATAATTGAAGCTCTATATCATGTTTCAGACTCACATACCAGAGGTACAAATAATTGACAGTCAATTCTCTAAATGAATTAAGTGGGTGCATTTTATAAGCCCATATGGATCAAAAATAAAAATATACTGACTGAAAAAACTGGTGGATGGTTTAAAATAGAAGGAAGGAGAAAGATTAGATCTGCATTCTATCACATGTTGCACAGTAACTTATGTTGACACTGGTTTCTCAAGAAACATGAGGACACTTTCATTTTATCTGACTTTTTCTCAGATATTTTGGCAGAAGTTCTGGAAGAAATTACATCAAGTAAATCAAATTGAAAATACCATCATTAAATTGATATTTAGAGCTCACCTGATGGCCTAGTAGCTGCAATACATTTGAAAAACCATCTATGTTGAGGATTCAAACTTTATTACCACAACACTATAAAATACTGATTAGCCAAATAATTCCTCAGCTGTTCAGCAAAGTTGGTTGCATGAACTCATAAAATCTTCAGATACAGATGATTTTAGATCCCTCAGTGGTGAAAAATGAAGCAACTTCTCTTTCTTAAATCCCAAGCCTCCCCCCACAAGGACAGAGTTTTAGGTTTGCCTTTATTCAAAAGAGTAATTGATTCTTTTGCAGAAAAGGGCAGGGAGTATCACATTTGCTGCCTCCACAGAGGTTTCTACACCCTCAAGTTGGAGGTTAACTTGACAGTGAGAGATAGAGCTAGATGTTCTTGATTACAGAGCCTCTACCAAAGGCAGCAGTCTCTGCTCCCAGTGGCTAATCCAATTTGGAAACTTCCTGCCTTCTGCTCATTTTTCCAATTTCCCTCCTCATGGGTCTCAATATCTTTAGCTGTTACACTTGAGAAACTACAAAGCATAGAAATATTTTTAAGCCACTTTTCTTAATGCCTGAAGATTTCAAGGAGAGGTGGGGAAGGGGAACGGGAAGGGGAAGAGCAGGAGCAAGAGCGAGGGAATAGTCATGCTTCCTGTTTTGTTTTGATTGCAATTCAAGCATGATTAATCCATGCTGTCAAATTGAAAGCAGTTTTCAAAAGATACGTTTCCTGAGTAACTGGATTAATTTCATCAATTTAATTTTGCATTAACTAGATAGTTTATGTCAAAATGTTAAAATAATACTGCTTCACTATGCAAGCTTGAGGAAATGCTTCAATTAACTGTCTCTGAGCTCCTCAAGAGAGCCAGCAAAATAAGGACGACTAGAGTAGATCTCTAGAAATGTGTTCATATTCAAATGAAGAAAGAGAAGAGCTAACATTTAAAATTAATGACACCGTTTGCATCTCACTTTTGAATCCATTTTATTCTAATGGAGACAGAAGAGAATTAGAAGAAAATGTCTGGGGTTTTGAGTGGTGTGGAAAACAGTTGAGACGTCCCCTGGTAGTATTACATGTTTCTCAATAGTTTCTGATTTTCACACCTTGATTCTCTTGATCTTGTGGGAATCGCTGTTTTGTTCTTTGTTAAATGTGTTTTCAGCTTCAAGGTTGAAGAGAAAAAATCTAGATACATGAGTAGGTTCAAATGCATCTCTGTATATGGTTAAAATAAATGCACCTACTTTAATTTTTTTCTTTAAATTCCCCAAATCCAAGAACTCTCAGGGTCCTTGAATATTTGGAGTTGTCAACCATTTAGGTATTACTGTGATCTTGTTTCTACATTCCTAGTGTTTTGTCATGTTTTTAAATCCTAAACACATGAAAAATGCATCCTGAAAAGTTTAGGGTAATTTCTTGTCTATTACATTTTTGAGAGGCATTACATTTATGAACTCATCATATTTTAAGTAATGTTTGCTCTTTATTTTAATGTGATCAGACGGTCTCCAGAAGGAATAGATAAATAATCAGGATGGACAGATTGCTGAGCATCTGCCAAAAATTTGATTGCTAATGAGAAATAAAGTAGCACTCAAGAGAAGAATGTGCTTCCAAAGATATTTGAATTGAATTCATGTTTTTAGGTGCTTGCTGGGGAAGATAAAGTCTGTTTTCCCTATAAATGTTCCTAGAAGATTTCTGATTTTCAAATGCCTTTTCCTTAAATTCATTGTATATGGAAGGAGGGGTTTTTAGATATACAGTCTGTGATCCTAAAGCTGTCTGGTGCAGGCAGAGATGTGCTGCTGGTGGGGTAACAGCATCAAATCAGGTTTTGACTGCTGCTCTGGTACCTCTTCTTTCACCCCACAGTTACAAATGTTCAGTCTTCTTTTAGACTTCCCTTCCTCCTTGTGTTTCTTTCACAGTAATTTCTGTGCATGCCATTTGCAAGCTCAGTGAACATTCATGTTACCTCAGGCAATTGTTATCCAGGCACCTTTGCCAAGGCTGGGCTTTGTAAGAACCCCCAAAATTGTCCTATTTTAAGAGAAAACATGAGAACAGGCCCAGTGATACATGTATTCCTCTCTGCTTGAGCAGACTGTTCTTGCCACTTTGCTACCTCTAATTTCCCAATGTTGATGGTCTTAGAACAAATATCATGGTTCAGTGACTTACTTCAAGTGTTATTATAGGGTTCAGGTTTTTTGTTTTATTTGTCTGTGCAATGTTTTAGTTGATTTCCTAAATGGAGGTCTTTTGCATTTGTCCAGTTTAACTGCTAAACAAACTTATTTTGATTTTTTGGAGCTGTCAGGGTAGTGACTAAATAATTTCCATCAAAGGGTATTTGGCTTGCAGTATTCTATAACTATTGTAGTGCTGAGGAAAGAAATGGAAATTATATCCCAAATGACCCTGTGAGACTACCTGATCATCTTTAGGATGCTCTGGTGGTTGCCCAAGGGCTATTTTGACCACTGTTCTGCCAAAAGAAAACTTGCTTCCTGGCCTGACAATATTTGGCATGGAATGGATTTCATCATCCCCTGGCTCCAGAAACATCCAGAGTTGTTCAGAGCTAGCGCAAATTAAAAGTCCTTAATCGCTCTTTACGTAAGAGGGCTGACCTTGACCTAGGTAAATTGAGTTTAAATAATCTAGTTATTTAAATTAACTGCTTTGGGAATAATCTGAGCAATGCTATTTCCATTTTTTTCACAAAATTTTATGTAAAACAATGGAGTGTGATGAACATTTGAATTATGCATCAAAGTGGCAAAGACCCATGAGGCCCCTAGTAAGTCAGCAGGAATATCAAGACTTAAAAGGCACTTACTTGCTTGGAAGAGGGCATAAAAGTCCAAAGTTATCAGGTTTATATAATCAGTGCTAATCTCCAAATGCCTTGTGTAGTGGTGTGTAGCTGAATGTAAAAGAGATCAGATGTACAAAAGTGTCTTTCTAATCCCACCTAAGTTATTACTTGAGACTGATCAAAGCCAGAAAATTCCTGAAAATTTGTTTCAGCTATGAATTGTCAGTACACAGTGATAACCAAAATCAATAATCAGAAGATTATGTCTCAAAAGTAAAAGATAGTGTCTCCAAATAGTAGAACTGATTTCTCAAACATTTATCTTATATCAAAAGTAATGAGTGTTTCTTTTCTACATGCAGTAGTGTAAATGTGACTGTTTTAACTATGGATTTCCATAAACATAGAATTTACTTTGTGACATCAATGATAAATTTCTCGTAATTTCTTACGTCTCTGAATTGCACCCAGTATTTTGAAACAACAGTCAGAAATTCTCAAACTATCAAATCAATTATGCTTTCACAACTGTACTCCTATGTTTCCAAAACAAGACTTAATGAAATGCTTAGTTTGAAGGATAAATAGTTCCTTCCATTAAAACCAAAAAGGGACATGTCCCAGATTGAAAAGCTTCTTTCTTTCAGCCTGAACTCATATGCTGGTTTAATATGTTGATCATAATAACAACTATATTAGAAAAAAGCAGTGATATCATTTATGATGTCAAAAGTGAAAGCTCCCATGCTGTTTTGCTTGTGAGACATATTAATAGTTTTTACTCTGTATATTTGGCCAAATCTGTGCTTACAGTTTCGTTATTTCTCCTTGAAAGCACTTTTGCACTTCACCTATGAAACAGGGGTAATGTCTAACAGAAATAATTGAGCCTGGCTAGCATTCATTTTCACAAAGCTTAAACTAGTGAGCCAAGAATTAGGATATTTACATCTGGCTACATATTTAAGAGTATTTTGAAATAATGGGGCATGGTACAACATATAAATGCTGGAAAATTGATCTGCAGTTTTTGGCCACCCAAATATTTTATAGTTTGCCTATTGGAATAGAAAATAATCTTCTAATGTGTTTTTAACAGACTGCAGAATAAAAATAATACAAATTGTCCTCAGTGTCACAGAAACTTTGATCCCTGAAATGTGTCCAAAGTTCTTTCTTAAACTTAGCAGGCTTATATGTCATTTGGGTGTAGCAGTTAATGTAGTAGTGCATCTGTTACTCTTTCTCACCTGAAAATTATTTCCTTGCTTTAAAAGACTGTGAAACTATTTTGTTTGAAACGATGGTGATCAGTGTAAAACCTTCAGATGCTTAGCAATACCAGCATGAAAGGATTTCATGACCTGAATTGCACTATTTGTTGTCAATATAACAGGAAGTCTTAACAGATATTGATATACAATAGTGTTATGTGTTAATTCATTGAATTTATAGCCTCTTTCTTCATTGCAAAAATAAAAAGTTTTAATGTAACTAATCTTTAAGATTGTAATCTCCGCAAATTCACCATCAAAAACTCTTAGAGACCCTAGCTATCTGACACCTCATTAGCATAGTGCTATGCCCAAGTTAAGAGTTCATATGAAAAATGCCAGAGGCAGGTGTTAAATGTTACTTTGGACAGTGACGAGAAAAATTTGGAATCCCAGCATTTGTGAGAAGCAGCATAGAGGGGTCTTCTTGAAGCATCAGTCTCTTGGAAGAAATGTGGGACCTCTGGAAGGCCTCAAGAAACTTTCACTCCCTGTAAAAAGATTGCATCTCTTTTTTTTTTTCTGATAGTCAGTGAGAGTACTCAGTGTCAGAGGTTTCAGTGATAAGAGCCAAAGTAATGAAGCCTGTTTGCAGAGAGGGAAATGAGGAAATCAGATTGTTGCTGAGCATGAATTCTGCTAGGACTAACGTTTAGGGAATGACCCTCTAGCAGAGCCAAACTTCCTTTCCCAATGTAAAGTGGTGGAACTGTGGGGACCAGGAGCCTTCCCTGGTGTCTCCCCATCGGGCAGCCATTGCTGCCTGAGGGACATGCTCTGCTCCCACAGCCCAGATCCCTTTCCACTTTGCTGCTTGGCTTTGCTTTCTACTCTGGTTTGGAGTCTTGCACAGAACGAATAGGATGACTTGGCTTCTGTGATAGCATTAGGAAGGCGTTTAAATACCAACTGGGTGGGTAAGAGGGCATTTACTCCATCCACTTGAATCTTAAAGTCAGTAGCCTCACAAAAGGTTTACCTCTCTGTGAGTCTGAAGCAGCTTCAGCAAGCATGCTATAGTTTTCATGGTAATAAAAAAGGGTAATAAAAGCTCATAACCACAGAACTTGTGTGAATGGGGCAGAAAAATACCACAAGGGCTTATGTAAGGATTAGTGTTAATATCAGGGGACATGGGAGAGTTGTGAATAACATATTAATTGACTTTCCAAATGAATGCTTACCAGGGAGTAGATTCAAACTTTTCTGTGTACCCATAAAGGAAAACAGCCTCATTTGAACTGTTGGGAAAGTCATTGGCTTACCCTGCAGGGATACAAAGGCAGAATAACCCACAGAGTTACCAAGACCATTGCATCCAGCAGGAGAAACCATCTTGCCACCCAGGAAGCGTGTTGTGCACTCTTGTGGCAGACTACAAACTGGATTTCTGTAATCTGACTTGATCAAGAAAAAATGGCTAAAAAATCCAGTTGCTTACTATGCTAATGCTTTCAATTTGGGAGATTTCTTGGCTGTTCCTTTATGATTGCATTCTCCAGCTTTTGAAACAATATGACATATTCAGACAGAGGAACAGTTTGGGATTTCCACAATCCTTTCTGAGTTCCGCAAAGATGTTCACTCTTGTGGTTTTAGCAGCCTTTCTACTGCTAAGGAAAACTTATTCAACAGTCAACAGATATTAAAAGCTACAAGTGTACTTTTCAAATCTAACACAATTATCTTTTAAGAAAGAGAATTTCTACAGGGCATTTAGTCTTTTTCACACAGAGGGAACAGACATCAGCTTGTTAAATGTGTGTGGCAGAGAAAAATGACTCAATGTTTTCTGCTGCCCTCCTTAGACCAGAACTGATGTTCCTTATCTCTTGTTCTTTGAGGATGTCTGTCACTAAGGCATAGAGTGCTGGTTTGTTGTCAAATTTTTAGGTTTAGTCAATGAATAGAAACACTCATACTTTTAAAAGTTTGCCTTAATTTTCATTTTTTTAATATTTTACTGCCATGCAGTTGTCTTGTCATTTTCCTTTTATTTTCACCGGGCCTTTAAAATGTATGAGATGCTTAAACACAATTTTCCTTTGATACAAAGAAGTTTCCACAGTTTCTCAAAGAAAGAAGGATGCAGAAGTTGACGAAGTGGTGTATGGCTGAAAGCTTGTCATTCTCTAGCAATATTAGTTGCTCTAACAAAATATAACACTTCTCCCTATGAAAATTGCTTCACAGGGAGAGGCTTATTTTTGAGTTTAAACGTTTGAATCTCTTCAGAGCAGAGATCTTTAGTAGTCATCTGAATCTAACAAGTATTTGCCAGCCCCTTACTGTACAAGGTCTAATAAAACTTAACATTTTACTAAAGTTTAACAGGTGTAGATGCTTCTGCTCTTACTTGCATGAGGATCCCTTGTGAGGAATATCCTTTATGCAGCTCACACTTGTTTTTTACAATTGAGTAGCTGGTGTTATTTCAATGCAAACACTAACACTCCCTTTAAAATATTTTTGAGGCTGCATTAAGGATTTTTTAATGTTAAGATTATATTTACCTGGGTATAATCATATGAAATGCAACCATATAACTGCAGAATCAAACTCAGTGAAAACCAGGATATGCTGGAGGTGCACAACAATATTGTCAATCTTGTCCTGTTTTTGTTTTCTGTTCAAGTGAGTGCCTAAAAGTATTGTTTTTCCAGTAAAAGGTCAATTCTATGCTATATGGCATTTAATTTAACGCTTCACATTGGGACTGTAATATTTTAATTTTTTCAGTCTGATTCTGACTCATCCTATTTTTTTATTTCTAGAGTTACCAGTAAAACAGAGAAAAATAAGTAGCTATGAATATTCCTTTAAAAATAAATTTATTCCAATCCTTCTTATGAATTTATGGTGTTTGTTTTCCTATGGTCCCACAGCTGAGTTTTATAAGAATGAATGTTTATGTAAAGACAATTTTGAAGTCACTTGACTGAATACATATTGGTGACACACCCTGAATCTGAAAGCAAAAAACATCAGGAGTACTTGATCAGTCATCAAAGCAGGGAACAGAAACAAAACCCTGGGCCTGTTGAGAACAACCAACATAGAGAGGCAACAAATACTAAAAAGTGAGGAATGAATGGAAATTTAGGACTGAAGGCAGTTAAATTTATGTATAAGGTGGAATCAACAGAAAAAGAATTTTTATATTCATTAAATAATAACCCTTGTCATTAGATAAAGTCAGCATCAGGCTAGTGTCCAGGTAGAATTCAGAATTAGAATTAATTAGAATTTCTGGATAACAGATAAAGGTAAGTGAAGAATACCCACTTGTGTTATTTGGGAAGTTCACTGACAGCTTTTCAATTACAGAAGATTTTGGCTATGGCTATGACTATTGAGGTAGAGCATAGCTGCAGTGGGAGCACGGTTTGCAACCATCCCTTCCAGGTGGAACTTGAGTTAAGTGCCCATTCAGGGAGAAGCACAAGGAGGGTCAGAGCATAGAAGGATTGGTTCACCTTCTAAAAGTCTAGCTCAGTGATGAAGGAAGATATTAGGAAACGATTGGGAGTAGTCACATGGAAAAGGAACAAAAATCAAAAGAACTTTTTAAAGAGGCTGATCCTTTTTCGCATGCTGACAAAGTGTCCCTATGTGTAAATATGGCTGGAAGATGCCAAGGAAAGGCAGAGAGAAAGGCCCTTTGACAGGGCTTAAGTTAATTACCTACTATGGCTTACCCAGACAGAAATATTGGAGAAATGCAGATGAGTAGGTGATAAATAAATGTTGTAGAGCAAGGAAGTACTGGATGTGTGAGTTTATTTGATCTGAAAATATTTTTTGAATGACCCCTTGTACTCCAAAAATTTTCTGCTAAGCTGTAGACATTGATATGTAGGAAATTGTGATTCATGAAAATCACATTAATTATTAGGGGAAAGAAAATCGTGTAATAGAAAATATATAGAAATAATTTTCCTTTTTACCTCATCAGATAATTAATTTTATCATTAAATTTATATATTTCAAATGAGATTTTTTCTGAAAGGTGTAACTTTTCATTTTTTACAGAGGCACTTACCTCTAGTGTCTCTAATTTACAATGAAGAACATGTTGCAGTGACTCCTTCTTCTGAGGCTTACTGAGTATTTAAAAGTAAGGATAGATCAGATTTTATACTTATAAAAACATGTTTAACAGTTCAGATGGAGTTTAGAGGCCAATGTCAAAATTGTCATCTCCACGAATACAGGAGCACCACGTTTCACCTTCTCTCTCGTGTGACAGTTCTGTATATTCTTGCTTAGAATTGCTGACTGTAATGACCTGATGTAAAATTCATAAAAAGCAACAGGACCTACACTGGGACCTAAAACTTTTTACCTGTGAACAAATGTCTGAGCCAGGCTACAGACTAGACTGAGAGGAAAAAATCAGGTGGTCTTTTGCAGAAGTTGTACAAAACTGTTGGGTCAGGAACAGTCCCAAAGAGACTGTATTGACATGTAGTTGGGATGCTTTCATCACCCTGCTGCAGATTCTGTCCAACACAGCATTAGAAGCTCAGGTATCAAACACCATAGTCTGAATTTCCCTCTGGAAGCTGTTTTAGCACTGCTGACCTTTACAGGATTTGGATATTAATGGCCTAGGTTTCTCTTAAAGTAGGGTTTTAATACAAAAAGCCTGTGTAAAAATCAGAGTCTTTTTTTCCCCCCTCCCTCTTTCCCAAATACTGATGTAATGAATATATTGCAGTACACACTACTTCATTAGGAAGGCAATTGCATTCATTAAAGGCAGAAAGTGTCCTGCTATTGTGATATTCAATGGGTTCACTAAAATCATTCTCCCAGTAGAAGAAACAGAGTATACTGTAGAAAAGGGAGAGAAAAGAAAGTCAAACATCTCATAAAGGGGTATTAATTCAAGCTGGTAAGTCTTTTATTTAGCCTTTAATAAGCTTACACAGTGATAAGCCTGAATGGGAGAAAGGTGTAGCCCAGGACTTCTTAAACCATTTAAATCTTATTAGAAGTAATTTTTTTTCAGAGAAAGGGAAAGTTTCTGTCACTTACCATTTGGGTGAGATTAAAAAATCAATTTTAAAAAAAAGGAAGAGGAAGGAATTAAAAAGGCAGAGGAAAAAGAACAACTTTCCATTCAGAAGAATAATATTTTATTACTCTAAGGTCAATTTCTGAGTCATAATTAAAACCTATCAAGCATAAACCATGTGTGAATACGCTGGACTACTAAGTGCAGACACCATGGTGGAATTTTCATTTGCCATTATTAGATTAAGATAATTTTCAGGCAATATAATGGGGATTAAATTACTTAGTGTCAGTTTTACACAGAAATAATAATATCATATTACTGAGGCCAGTGTTAAATACCTCATAAACATTAAGCAACATTTTTCCCTGTCTTAGTATTAGTTATTCTTCCTGTCTTTATACCAGTACTTAATTTAATTGCCATTTCTTTTAGCAAGAATATGTGGAGTAGCAAGAACCAACAAACTCTGTCTCAATTCATTTTTTGGCTTCAGGGGAGTAAGGAAAGAAGGAGTATTGAGGTGGTATATGCATGTTTTCATTTCTGTGTCCATTTTGTCTGCATAAATTATCTGCTGGGGAAAATAGGGAAAACCTACTTGTCTGGACAGGCTTAAACACCTGCTACTGGGAAGACCCCATAACATGCACTGTTAATGTAAACAGACATGTTCTTTGTCCTTCAGCTTAGAAATTAAATAAATAAAACTAAATACTTCTTGCTTTCTTAGGTGGGAACAGGTCTAATGTGGAACAACAGCATAGAAAAGTGATAGACCATGGCACTACACAACTCCAATGGTTTTCCCTTTGAAAGTATTCAGGCACAAGGCATTCATGCTATGGGGGAATTAAAGCCTGTGCATCATGTGAACTTTGATACTTGTCTTGCAGATCTTCAGAGCTTACTCACCCTGGCACCGAACATGCTCACACTACAGGATGGATATAATTTCTGTCCTTTGGAGAGTTCCCTGATTTGGCCCTTTCCTGCAGGCAGCCAGCTGCTTCCTTTTCCCAGACCATTGTGGAGGCTTAGAATAGCTGCTCTTTTGACAGGGGAGCGAACAGGAAAAGTGAAGTTAAAAGCAGTGCTCTTTTGGGAATACTGAGGTCACTGAAAAGAGTGGTGAGTGTCCTTATGGTCCGCTCTGGGAAGATTTTATTGCTTTATTTGAAAGCTCTTCTTGGGAAACATGCTTGGCAAAGGTTCTGATTCATTTCCGGTGTCAAGGTCTGAAGGGTTCTGGAAGGTGCTGCTTCTGAGGCCAAACTAGTATAGCTGGGATAAAGAAAGACAGTATAATTGAAGGTTATATGACATACATCAAAACCTTTTTCTTTTTTTCCCAGAGAAGACTGGAGATCAAAAAGTAGATCATCCCATGGGATGTCCCTGAGAGAAATTATGAAAACCTCATTCAATGGGCCCTATGGGACCAAATATTAGATGCATTCTAAATTCAGACTAGGGTTATACAGTTTATGAGAGATGAAGGGTGAAAATGTGCAGCGCGTGAAAATTTGCAGCAGCTGAAAATGAAAGGTGACAAGCTAGCTATTCAATTAGAGTAAAAATATTTCTTCCAACTTCCAGAGAAGTGTAGTGGTTCAGCCAGAAATCTGGAAGGAGAGCAGGTGTGAGTTACCACTCAAGTATCTCAGAGGCAGATTTTGTAGAGCAGAGTGGGCGGTGCTGCATGGTACTCACGACCTAAAACTCCAGCTGCAGACTGCCCAAGTTTAAATGAAATAGAAGCAGACTTTTATACAGGAAAGGGGAAGCCTGAAATTCTGTTCACCTGTTAATGGGGGGAAAAACATTTGATTATATTTTGTTTTGTGGGAAATAAGAATAGCAGTGAATGTATTCTTTAAAAGTAAGGTAATCCTGTCTTTACATTATTCTGTTATTCACAGAGATGGAGGACTGGCTACATGGCCTTCTAGGCAACTAGAAGCCTCGAATCACTCAGCACTGTTACTGATTGCAATCAAATCTTTATGAGGCCCCCAGAGAAGCAAGTGATAAATAAAAAACAGAGCCTAGAAGGATGAAAGGATGTCCTAGGGCTTCAGCAGGAGAAAAAAAAGTCTCTACAATATCAACTACATCTTGGTAATTCACAACCCTTAAAAACATACAAGTAAATGCGTGTGAATTCTCAAGGAACTATACCACATAAAGCATGTCTGGCTGTCATTCCCGTGTGAACAGTGTCCATATAATATAGTGAAATAAAAACAGGCAAGAAGTGAGGCTTTTACCATAATTTTAGCTTTTTTTTTCCTCCAGAAAGGGCATACAAGCAAATGTTTACAGGCTGAAAGGCAAACTGATTGGAATTCTGTACTAGATAAAATACCTGTTACTCAAAACCAAGGCTTTAATCTGAATACTTTTTCATCACTCAGCCTTTTTACCATTTCTTTTGAGAGCAAATTTTTTTAAACTGTCTTAAATTTAATTTAAAAAACTCTATCTCCAAGTGATTGAAGTGACAGTCTGCCCAGAGGGGAAAAATCATTAAAATGATCTGAAGTCAATGAAGTTTAATGGAAATTAATACATTGAAACAAATGTTATGTGACGTCTGATATTTCTAAAATAATTGATTTCCATTTGTTAAATTAAACAACTGCAGCTCGGAGTTATGATTCAGAACCACTCCCTCCTTTATTAGTTTCAAGGAATACGGCTAATGTTGATAATGCACCATTGGGTTTAAAATATGCAGCTTGTGGAAAAGAAAAGGCTTCAAGAGATGATATATTTGATGTAAGGGATATAAAAAGCATCATCAAATTATTCTTTCACTACTAAATTTTTATGCCTCATGGTACACAATATGTGTCTACAGTTTTATACTCAAATTTTAAGGTATCAAAAATTAAATATTTATTGCCAAAAATTATTCAGTGCAGTGACTTTGAGGAAAATAGCCTGAAGATTGTAAGAATTAAATAACTTTTTGATTCATCTGCCTATACTTCATGATTTGTTATAAATTCTTGGGGTTTGAGCAACTTCCCCTGACATTTAGTCACAAAATCCTTGACATGAGAGGGGGGCAAGGCAAGCAGTAGATCTGAGGCACAGCATTCCACCTGAGCAGTGTGGAGGTGGGCTGTTTGCTCCCACGTTTTTGCAAAACAATAGGTCTACACCAATTTCAATTATTTCCCTCCTTTCCAAAACCAAATCTATGTCCATATCCCAAACAGGATTCTGGGTTCTGCTGGGTGACAAGCAGATGTGGTTTCCCAAGTCTTTGGCATCACATCTGGTATAGCAAGTAGAAAAGGCTGGTGTTCCTGATCCCTGGCACCCACACAGGTGGAAAGCTTGTGTCCCAGGGCCAGACAGGAATGCATAGGGGAGCGGTGCTTACCACACATTTTTAAAACCTATTGGACTATAATAATTCAAGACTAGATCTCCCTGGTCTTTTCTGAAATGGGCATCAGATCCTTGCAGGTAAATGTTCAATACCTTACACTGTCTCACTGGTTTTCTAAATAATTCTAATTTTCACTCTGTTAAAGATCCTGAAATTTTTCTTTGGAAACCAGAGAACGATGACCAGATCCTCACCTCTCCTTGGGCCAGTCCAGCAGAGCAAATCAACTGGAAAGGCACGTTCATTTCTATTGAGATATACTGCAATGTCCTGAAGGAGAGGAGTTAGACACTCTCTTTGTGTATTACCCAGCATCTGTCCTCTACAGATATATAAATTATTAATGAGACAAAAAATTTACATAGGATTTGATATAATTTGACTCCTTTCATTCTTTACTTTTTATAGTCTTAGACCTCAGTTCTGAGAGGATTTAAGACAACTGCAGATAGTTATTTCCGAGGTCTCACCTTTTCTCTTTCTTCTTTTTCCCATCACATAGAGTTTGTGGTGAAGCATTCACGCTTCTCTAATCCTGCTTCTAATCTCCAATCAGAAGCAAACAATACATTTGAAAATGTAGATATATGATGCAGTTCTTCTTATCAATACACTCAAGTAAAAGGGGCCTTTTGGGCCACAGAGTAATTTCCCTGTTATTTTAAGCAATTACTTTTTTTTTTTCCTCCTCAGTAGTGATCAAACTTTGTCTTAAAACAAGACATGCTTCCCTCTCTTCTCACTCCCTCTGAAATATTTTTAGAAAACTCATCACTATCATTATTTGAAACCTTCTTCAAACTCCCCTTTTACATTTACTGGGACCAGTTAATACGTTTATCAACCTCTTTTAAAGCACAACCTCTCTCTATTATAGGTGATTCATTATGTTTGCTAATCATCTGAGAACTAAAAAAAGATTAATTTTTTGTTGGAAGCTTATGTAATCATGCGTCATGGCTTAATCTTTCATTTAGTTTCTTCTGGGTAATGGAATTAACATAAAATGAGATGAGGAGATAAGCATTAGAAATGAAACAATATTAAAATCTATAGTTCCAGATGCAACCAAACCCTTAGGTAAATTCTGACTAGACCTAGGGAATATGTATGACCTTTTTGCTTTTTTGAGGAGTTCTTTAGAAAAGTCAGAAATATGAAGTTTATAAATCTTTTACATAAGGAATAGCCAAATAAAGCTGTTGTATAACATGGGACCCTTTTCTGTATGACAGAGACATGTAAAATTGTTAAGACAGAAAACACATTTTTTTACCTCTCCTTAATATTGAAAAAGGACACTGAAGGAAATATTTTCAAACATTTTTAATAATGATTCCTACATTCGTTTAAAATGGTAGAAAGAGGAACTTCCAGTTTTAGCTTCTTCATTTTGCTATGGTAATCTCTTATATGAGTAATCTGGATAATTGTCAAAATCTATGTAGCTTTCTATGGTGATTTGCTTACACACACACTGGTCACGTGCACAAAACAGCTGGCTATTTTAAGTCAGAATTCTTACAGTTGAGGAAAACTCCACTTTTCAAAGAATGAATCAGCCTTCCATGCCTGGTTTCACACTCAAGTTCCTGTGGCATTAGTTTTGACAGCTGATTTCCTCTCTTTACAGGTCTCCTACATTTTTACAATGAACTTCAAGGTAGGTTGTCAGGGAAAGTTAAATTCAAAGGCTTTCAGAATTGGCTTTCTATCTGTCAGCTCTTTGTTGTTGTTTTCTTTTTCTTCTTTTACAGTTTGCTTGTTTATTTAGTGTGCATTGGTTTTCTGATCAGAAAAGTAGAAAGCAGAGGAAAAAAGCCATGGCATTTCTATTCAAGTATTTTACTAAGCTTAAGCTGGCTAGGTAGAATTATCCTGTTTTATTGGACAGGTGAGCAGCACAAGGACTGTGTTCACACCGCTACAACAACTATTGGACAGTATTTTGAAACTGCTACATGAAGAGAATCTTTTTCCTGCAATGGTATTTTTAAAATTGTTTTTCATTTAGGTTTTTTTTGGTGGTGGTGTATTTGAAAGTTTAGGTGAACTAGTCACTGTCAGTAAACCAGAAGGAAAAAAAAGTCTTTCAGCAAGAAAGGGACAGAAAATGTTCTTGTATTGGAAAAATTATGTGGTTAATTTTTGTGTTAGAACTTCTCTCTTGAACACAGATTTCCACCAAACTGTGGGGACATTCCATGCCTCGGTAGGTAGCTTTAAACCACTTTGGGTTGATGCTAACTTTCTTGTAACCAAGAGATTCCTGAGAAAAGCATGTGATTAGTAGTGTATCTAATGAGTACAATCACTATGAGAGCTACAAGTTTAGTCAAACAATATTGCCTGTTAAAAGGAAAAGTAAACATGTAACATTCTAATGGGAAAACACAATTAAACAATTAAAATTAATCCTTATTTAGCAGATCAGTCACAGTAGAGACACTGCAGGAGCTCAGGTTTCATGAGCTGTTGAAAGGAAATTCTCCAACTCAGATTTATTTCTGAATCTTCTTTAAAGTCCATACTTGTACATCCAAATAATTATTGGTTAAAGTAAAACTTTTTCTTTATTATATGGAGTATAGAACTGTTGCCCAAAACACAGAGCACACATTAAAATTGACCAAAGCAGAAAATCAATCTGAGGCCATGTTAACACAAGTTTTTTTAAGTGATGTGTAAACTTTTCTTTTTTTTTTTTTTTTATCGTATTTTACACTGCTTTTCCAAATAGAAAGTACTTCTTTAAATGCAGTTTGACAGAATGACATATAGTGGTAAACAATGTTTTCTCACCCACAGAGATGGCAAAGATGGCCTGTGCAGACAGTAGCACTGACTATGTAACATCCAATGAATTAGGACTCTTTCACATTAATTAGGGGAAGTTCTGGATGGACATTAATAACTTCAGTGCTTGAAAATGAACAAGGAAACTGTGCAGGAAGGGAGATAGCAAGTGTCTTTCAGAAGAACTTGAATTGCAGGTTGCAATACTTCATGTTATGATTCAGCAGCTATTTTGTATTATTTTTCATACATTTTTCTGTCTTGGACTATGAATTCACAAAGCTCTTAAGTACACAAGATGTGTTTGCATGTCTGCCTGACTACATAAGTAACATATCACTTCTTTCTCAGAGCGATCAAAGGGAACTGATAAGCAGAGTTCCCTGTAGATCCATCTCATTCTCACAAGCATACCTCTGAATGTAGTTAAGGAAATACAGACAGTACAATGACAATAAAAGAATTCTGGATACATTTTGACTGATACCTTCCAGTAAGCATAAAATGATATGATAAAAGTAAATTTATGTCTTTAAAATCCATTGAGAAATACTTTGAACTGTGACAAGGAAATAGCAATTGCGGCAAGCAAAATTAGAAAGAATCATGTCTTATAATCAGATGTATAATTACTACAGGGCATTTTGTGGCAGATTTAATATTGTGACTTGGATAAAACAAATGGTTCAATGACTTCCAAAATTATTGAATGCCTGAGGCTATGTGGTGATACGTATGTTTTATCAAAATTCAGCATGTACAAGTTTTTAAGGACTTTCATCTAATTTAGAACATGTCCCATTTGGGGGAAAAATGAAAGAGTATTGGGGCAAGCAAAATAATTTTAAAATTATTTCAGATTCTTTTTTTTCTAAAGACCAGCCTTAACTTATTCAGTTCTGTGTATCACAAAGTTTTCGCAGCTCACTGATTGGCCATAGTATTTTCCAGAGAAGACAAGCAGTTTCTGGTCAGAAACACCTACTTAACTTTTTTTTGCTCTCTTATATTTCTTTTATATCTTCCATGTTTTAATTTGATGAAACCCTAATAATCACCTGAGCCTGTTAAATCCTTGACTTTGCAGCAGTAGTGTCAGAGATTTTAATCAGAAAGCAACAAACCTAGACGTTTTGTGTAGGAAATATATATCGAGCCCCCTGGTCTCTTTGGAAAAACCATCTGTGCATTGTACACAAAGCTTATTTCAGCAAGACTTTTGCAAGCAACAGTCATAGTGAAAACACGGTTTATATGAAAGAGTGTGATAAAGTGATGGCAAAAGAAGCAATAGAATAGGAAAAGAAAATCCATTTACACAATAGCTTGTGAAAATGGAGCTGCATTTCTTCCTTTTGCCTTTGAATGGAACACACCTCTAAGTCTATCACCTCTTAGGCTTACATAATTCTAAATAAGGGTAGACTAGAAATTTAAAACCATATGGCAGGTGACTTCCCTTCATTAATCAGATCAGCTCAATACATATATTAGTATTGTACTTAATTATTGTGATACTTGGTCATTAGAATTAGAGATCATGTAAAGCAATAAGTGAAGCAAATGACACAAGATTGGCTCTGATCCAGAATAATACTGCCTTGAGTGGAAGAGACAATTATTTTTCCAGATTATGAAAAAGAACAGTGAGAATTAAACTAAGGCCATTTCTTTTTTTCTGTTAGATAAAAAGAACAGGATTAGATTTTATTTAAAAGTTTCCATTATTAATAGTTATTATTTTTATTATTTATAATAGAATTTTGAATTTCTTAACTTTTAATATCATGAAGATATAATTAGAATGAGATTTGTGCTCTAGACCCTTCACCAGCTCCATTGCCCCTCTCTGCACACACTCCAGCATCTCAAGGTAGTTCTTGTAATGAGCAGCCCAAAACTGAACAGAAGATTCTGGATACTGCCACATCAGTGCTGAGTACAGGGGGTCAATCACTGCCCTGGCCCTGTTGGCCACACTATTGCTAATACAGGCCAGGATGCCATTGGCCTCCTCAGCCACCTGGGTGCACGCTGGCTCATGTTCAGCCACAGTCAACCAGCACCCCCCAGATCCTTTTCTGCTGAACAGCCTTCCAGCCACTCTGTCCCCAGCCTGTAGCGCTATCAGGGGTTGTTGTGACCCAAGGGCAGGACCTGGCACTTGGCCTTGTTGAACCTCACACCATTGGCCTTGTTCCATGGATCCTGCCAGTCCAGATTCCTCTGCAGAACCTTTCTACCCTTCAGCAGATCAACAGTCCCACCCAACTTGTTGTCTGCAGACTGATGGAGGGTGCTCTGGATGCCCTCACCCAGATCACTGATAAAAGGTATTTAACAGCACATAGCCAATTTCTCCAGCAGAATGCTGTGGGAAATGGTCTTAAAGGTTTTACCAAAGTCTAGATAGCCAATACTCACAGACTTTCCCTCATCCACTAAGCAGGTCACCTGCCATGGGAGTAGATCAGGTTGGTCAAGCAGGACCTGCTTTTCATAAACCCTTGCTGTTTGGGACTGACCCCTGGTTGTTCTGGACATGACACATCATGGCGCTCAAGAATATGTGCTCCATGACTTTCCCTGGCACCAAGGTCAGACTGATAGGCCTAGGGATCCCAGAATTCTCCTTCTGGTTCTTCGTGTAAATGGGTGTCACATTGGCTAACTTTCAGTCAACTGCGACATCCCTGGTTGGCTAGGACTGATGGTAAATGATCGAAAGTGACTTGGCGAGCTCTTCCACTGGCGAGCTTTTCCGCCAGCTCACTCAGTACTCTTGGGCTCACCAATCCACCTTTTCTCCTCTATATTAAGAATATAGCCAGTGTGGTTTACTAGTTGGGAGCTAATTCATACAGATTTGATATTTTAGAAAAAGAAAACACTGTCACCCACTTCTCATTTTCTCTATCAATAACCAAAATGCAATTATTTTCATGACCCAGGGTATCATAGTCTGAAAAATAAGTTATTGCTGCTTCTCAACACTTGTTCTTGTAAAAACACTCCTCATTACAATGAATCACTCACAAGTCTTTCATTAGAAAATCCCACTTGGCCATTAAACAGTACTAATGTTTTCCTATCTTGCTTAAAAATGAATAATTCATATCCTCCATGAGAATAAACTAGGATGATGAATAACCAAGCAGAGGAAATACAGTTATGTCTTATTTTATATATCTTACCAAATGCTGACTACATGTGATTTTCTGCCTTCTCTTTTGTTGGCTAGGGTGAATTTTGTTAATGTGTTTATATGTATCTATATATGTGTGTGGGGGGGAATAATTATGTGTATATGTATATGAGATGTATGGATCAAAATTAATGAGCTTTGTTGTGTGTTTGGACATTTTACACACAGACACACACAGACATACACAGACACACACTGGCACACATACACATATGCTCAAGGAACTTTAAAAACTTTAAGGAAGTAATAAAAAACTTGACAATACTTGTGATCATGGAATAACAGCTTGGAAAATCTCAGCTCTTTTACGCAATGTCATTTCCCTGAACTGTGTCATGGCTGTAGGAACAGTCTTTTCTCTTTTATTTTTCTTTTCCTCCCTGCATAAATGGTTTTCAATTAGAGTTTCAAAACATTCCCTAACACATCTCACACAAAGAGGTGAAACGTGGTGAATATATCCTCACATTTCCTGATGAACCATAAATATAATTCTTCCTTCATGCTTCTTGACGAGTTATTTATTTTAAAAAGCCCAGCAAATACAAACAAACACAAAGAAGAGAAAATAATCTCTTTAGGGGCAGAGAGGACTTGTCCTGCCATTACCCCTAAAAAAAATTTTAAAAATGAAAAAATAAATTTTAAATTTGTTTAGTCTTGACCAACAAAACATTACTATTGAACTACATCATTTGCTATGATTCTCCGTATCTTGGAGTTGATTAATCCAAGAATAGTGGTCTAAGAAAATATTCTTTACAGCAGAAAAAGAATGAGTGTGTTTCTTCATGTCTGACAGTTCATGCATCTCCATGAGGAAACCAGAGCCTAGTCCCTTATTCCTTCTACAGAAACTTAGTTGTTCAACCTTTCCAATTGATTTCAGTTATAATAGATCATATACAATGTTACTGAAAAAAGAGAAAAATTCATTTGAGAAAAAAGCAAAACCTTCATTTAGTACCTAATTTAGTCTGTTATACTACTTCTTGTAAACAAAAGAAGTGTCGGTTTAATTAACATAATTTCTGGCCCACAGGATTGGGAAAAAAGAATTAATCCTGGAGGATGTAATGGGGTATTAAGGTTTGATAAAACTTCTGCTGTGAGACCAGTTTCCTTGTAACACATCCTTAATTAACATAAATGTTGCCAAACACTAAAAAAAAAGCCAACTCAAGTTGTTTAAGTTAATTAAACAGTTCTGCCGCTCCCGATGTTCTCTTTGCAGAGCATCTGGCACCCGCATCCCTTGTGCTTCTCCAGTGGGACTGTACAGAAAGCTGCCCTCGTACACTGGGGGTTTGGCCACGGAGGGACAGGCAGGACTGGCTCCTGCGGAGCAGAGGCCAGGCATCCCTGGATACTGCCAGACCTCCATCAGTAACTGTGGCTCAAGGAGCCTTGAGGAGATGCCCGGCCATGCCTGGCCCCCAAAATGGCACAGGAGACATGGGGTCTGCAGTCAGACACCTGTGCTGTGCCCTCCACATTGCAACGGGTTTAGTCCTGTCGGAGGGATCAAAGGATCTGAAGGTGAAGGAAAGAAAGAGCATATTTTTCTCACTATACCACCCCTGTACGTTCAGGCATGGTTGGAAACTGTGTACTTTTTGGCTAACACAGTCGTCCTCTCCTTCGCCACACAGCTTTTTATTTTTTATCTGGAAAGTTTAATTTTAAAATTGAAAGTAGTTCTGAAAAAGTCTGTGGCTGGAAAAGACACATGAGGAAAAATTTTTAAAAATTTATCAGATGACGGAGAGATCAGATCAACTTGATTCAGAACAAAATGTACAGGACAGGGTGGGAACACCCAAAGGACTACACTTTGGTCTGGTTAAAACAATGCCCCCCAAGTCAAGGTGTAAGGACTATTAGCTTCTGCCTTCTGAAATTATAGAGCCTATTCATAGATATACGTGTACATGTGTATGCCTGCGTGCACGCGCGTATACACGTATAGGCAGAGAAAGCTAAGTTTTCTGTCTTCTTTTTGTCTTCCTGTGCCTATCTTCTTAATTTGGATAAATAATGCTTCAGTGAACAGCACAATAATCTTAATCTATAACAAATAAGAATCATCTAGAAAGAATCATCCATCCTCCTGAATTAACATTTATTTCTTATTGTGATAGAGGCCATCCCTCTCCAATACTTTTGCTGAATGCGATATTTTACCAGAGTTATAAACAAATTAGAAATGTTGAAAGTCATTCTTTGTCATCTTTGTATCTTTTTCTCCACTTCCCATTTGACAGCCCAATGATTTATAATATTTAGATTAAGGTTTATGGAAGTTCATTTTTAATGGCAATATTTGATAGCCTAATCTGTCTCTTTTTGACTCAGATGGTTACATTTTTACTGACTGATGCTTATTTCATATGAATCTTGTCACCCACCTACAAAGAAAGCAGAAAAGACATTGCAGCCAGAACATATTTCTTTATCTCACAGTAGTAATTTAACACAGAGCATACCTATCTGTCTCTGTAGATTCAACAGATAAATGAACCTATCATTGGGGAAAGTGAAGAAATTCCATGTCTTCCTAGTAGATAATTGATCTTTGTTTTCTTATAGTCTTGTTAGCAATCACAACAGAATTTTTTCCAAGCTACCTTTTAACTGAGAGCTAAAATAAAATAAGTCTTCTAGATTTTAATCTTAATTCTGCAGTCAGAAAGTCTTTAAGGAAAAAGATAAGTGTGTAGAACAAAAGCTAATATCAACCCAGAGGATTCACACTGAGGATATGTCTGTCTGCAGAGGGTTCTGCAAAGCACAAATGCAAGAAAAAACACTTCCTTCTCTGCTAAGAAAATATATACTTTATGAATTATGCCTTAATTCACTGAAGATTTTGTTTTGCAGAGGTCTTTCTCTGGTCCAACCATAGCACGGTAGACAGCAAGGGAAACTCACGGCTGTAGCTGTTTTCTACCCATGCTGTGCAAGTGCAGCAACATCTCCAGCTCATATCAGTACACAAAGGGTCACTTCAGCAGTCTGTATTCTCACAGGAAGCCAAGCATCTGGGCACAACACCAGCACCTAGCTGAGAAAGCCTGAAAACCTGTCTTTAATTTGTATGAGTTTTAGAAAATTTTCTCCCTTTCCTCTCCTGCCTGGCTGTTACCTTCTGCCTGAAGACTTTAGGAGGGGTCAAGGAGCTGAGATAGTAGTGTGATACAGGGAATAGATTGATGACAGCCAAATGGGTGACTAGAGAGAACTGAAATCACAAGCAGGTATTTGAGACCCTATTACTGGGAAAGTAACAGATAGTGCTAATTTCATCAGACCTGTAAGTACTGACCAAGGGCTTAAGGAATCAACAGCTCTAAATAGCACAGCAGTAAATTGAAGAATAACTGGCATCAGCCCAAAAATAAGGGTGTGTAATTCTGTGTGAAAGTAACAGCTTTAAGAATAACACAAAAAATATGGTTTTCAAAATTAGGGTGA
The DNA here is from genome assembly GCA_013397115.1 of Edolisoma coerulescens. Taxonomy (NCBI): domain Eukaryota; kingdom Metazoa; phylum Chordata; class Aves; order Passeriformes; family Campephagidae; genus Edolisoma; species Edolisoma coerulescens. The sequence continues at coordinate 1,628,536 of VWZW01007347.1, read as the reverse complement.
ATTTGTTTTAAGGAGAGACAGAAGAGATAGGAGACACAGGGCCAGCTAGACTTACCAGCTGCATGTTCACACCAACAATGAAGCAGAGCTCGGTGTTTAGCTGAAGCTGTCTGGGCTGCCTTCTAGTTACCCTTCCTTTCAGCTGCTTCTGGGCAGCTGTGCCTCTGCAACAGCTCTCTGACTGGGGGTCTCAGCACAGTGCTCCTGCTTCTGCTCAGCTCTGGGTTCTCTTGTGCTCCTGGGGACTCCTGCCTTTAGGATCTTAACATACTTTCACTCATCTCTAAATTCGCCCAGTTTCCTTGAGCCATGAAACTAAATTACATGACACAAATCATGGAGATAATTTCTATGCTTGGGGAGACCAAGATGTTCTTTCTGTAAATGAAAATCCATGTAAAAGATCAAGCCTGGTCATAAAAGGTTTTTTATAGAAAAAGCTTTTCAGAGAAAATGATTAGTAGAATGCATTTTCTTATTCACTATCAAATTCAAACTTGTGAATATTTATACTGTACATTCAAAGCTTTTAAAAAAGATTAACATTTTTATTGGTTATGTCAATTATAATTTCAAGAAAGCCTATTATATCAAGTTCAGATGCAAGGCTAATTTTTAAGAGGTGATACATAAACTAGAAGAACTCATTGAAGCAAGCAGGACAATGAAATACATGAGAGTGGTTCTTAAAAGTGATTATTTTCCCTCATATTAGCATAACCCATAAGAATAATATCCAAAGCAATCAAGAAGGACAGCAGATATCTTGATGGAACGTCATCCATCAGTACAGGCATTACTTTCCAGAATTTTAAGTAATAAGAATTTCAATAGCAGCAAAAAAAGAGTGCATGGCATTACAGTAGGAACTGATAGTGTTGTAATCGACAAAAAACTCTTTCCTATTTCTACTTCTAAAATTGCTCATTGGTTTCAAAAAGTAATTCCTTTTTGGATGAAATTTTTCCATTCCATATTTCAGGTTTAAAAAAAAAAAAATTCTATCTGAAAAGATTAACACTTTTGCTTTTCCTACATACAAGAAAACAAGAAACTGATTCAAAATCAGGTTATTCCAGGTGCTATAGTTTAGTCCTTACTGATATCAAAAATGTAAATTATTCAGAAAACCAGTATGTATTCCATGGTCCATATAATCATCTGTTAAATGGCAATGTAGCATTTGGATTCTTCAGTCTTGATTTGATTACTAAAAGGATTATGAGCCTCATCAAGTTTGAAAGAAAAATTTTGCTTGGATAAGTTTAAAGCAAGGGATAGTTAAGCTGGGTAATTTAATTACATTGATGAAAATGGGCCATTTCCTTTTCATTCTCTTTTTGTTTCTATCCAAGGAAGAAGTTCGGAATACAATGAGTTGCAGAGGTTTGAATTTTGCTCAGGCTGTGTGGATTTAAAGAGAACTTTAGCTAATGAAGTCATGCCTGGATGAGAACTGCTTTGTACATGAACTCAGACTGTCCCTGCTCAGACTCTCTCATTTCAGGACATAGCAACTGAACAGGCAAAAGCACAGTTTGACTTTCAGATCCAGTTAAGACAGCAATAAACTGAGTTTGTTCTTTTTTTTTCTTAATTTCTTATTCTAAACCAGAAAGATTTTTTTCTTGAATGTATATCTTTGGGCTGTATTCAACTTTGCTGAACAATATCTCAGCCCAGGAATAACCCAGAAATCTAACTTCAGCAGTGGCATTTTCAGCCGTTTTTGTATAATTTGAATACCTGTGTTTATTTATTTTAAAAAAAAATCTTTATCAGTGTCAGCATTAGAATATTGACAATTGAATCATTTGTAGCTACTTTATCTCCAAATTAAAATGGATTAATTCTCAGGCTTTTTGTTGAGAATATCAACTCTTCTGGGCTACCTCCAAACTAGAGGGAAATCTTTTCTTCTTAGGATACCACTCTTTAATACATTCTTCATTAGATTTCAAGGATTACAACTCATCTATGATGTCAGCCTTTGTCATTTCTGAAGCAGTTTTAGAGGTCCATGGCAACCAAAACCGATGTAGTTAACTTTTAAATATGCACAAAGCAGTACAGCAAAGCAGATCAAATCTTCAAAACTAGATTGAAATTGAGAAGAACTGCACAAATGTTAGTAGCTACATAATTGTTTCAGCAAACCAGCTGAAGATGCAAGCATTAAGTTCTTCAATAACTCTTCAATACAGCCTACAAAGTGTCATTTTGTGCCAAGGTAACTACTTATTTTTACCTGACTTTTGTGATGAAGGGTTTATTGCACATAGTCATGGAGTAACATGTGACTGGTAGTTTGTAAGAGCCAAGAGAATTTCTTAGAGATTTCATATTCCTTGGTATAAAATTTCCAGGATAAAAAATTAACCTGGGTTCAATGAGGAAATACTTTAAATTTTGTTTGTCATTGCTAAATATCTGTTAGATTTTATTGGTTTTGTCCTTTCTTTTCAGGTATGTTAGATAGCATTACATCTAGGGGCTTTAAAGTGCACCAGTTATTTGTACAAAAATACAAAAGTTATTTGTAAAAACAGTTGAGATCACTTCTAAGAGAGTGGTCATTTACCTTCATTCTTCATTTACCATCCTATTTATATTTTTAAAAAATCTAGATTCCCCCTGCTATGCCAAATAATTATTTCTTACTTTAATTAGAGAGGGTACATGCAAATATATTATTAGTGCTGCAAACTATTATTTTCAGGGATTGATGTACTCATTTCCCATCTGATTTTCAGGGATTAGAACAGTTTAGATAAAAATAAACCAATTATCAGAGGTGTTACAGAAATTAATTTATAACTACATTATTTTCATAGCTGAATTACACTATAGTAATACATTGTACATATTTGACAACATAATGCTGGTGCAGCAATTATTTTGATTCACCTCAACTTGCACATCCAGAGGTAGGTGCTAACTGCTGTCCTTTTGATTCCTTGAGGAACAGTGGCAACAGAAGTCCATTAATCCAGACACAGGGGAAAATAAAAAGGAAGCTCTGCGTTAATCATTATATTTCTAATCTTTAAAATACAATCTGTTAAATTCTGCTTTTATTTACACTAGTTCAATTTCAAAGGTTTTATCTACCCACAAAATGTAAAATATTTTATTCCTGACATACACTGGGGAAAATGTACTATAGATGTGGATATAGTCAGCTAAGAGCTTTCTTGTAAATGTGCTCTTCTCTATGAAGAATGCACTCTTACTTGTAAATCAATAGTCAAGCTTATGCAAGGCAGTAAAGTGAGACATTCATGCAAAGCAGAAGCCCAAATTAATGTCAAGATGGTAAAGATTAATGTTTTACTGCATCAAAACAACTTGACTGAGTCAGGGTTACATGGAAAAAGAAAACAAAGTACTGACAAATTCCTTTGTTAACATTTGAGAAAAGATTTATGAACCATGAACATTACATAGATAAGCAAATGGAATAACCAATACCACAGGAAATCGCTGAAGCTTTAAACCAGCGATGGTTTGCAAAAAACAAACACATCAATCTCTGATAAAGAAGCACTTCTCTAAGTAGTATTTTCCCAAATGTGTGCAAGCACATGTGCAATGTTTTTACGAAGTCTAATGTAATGTGTGCATACGTATGTATGTTTAACAGGGTAAATATGCCGAGTCATAGCCTTCCTTGAATCTAACTTCACGGATTTCCTTTTATGCAGTTATTTTAATGATTAAGCAGCTAAGTATGGACATGTGTCACTGGTTTCTTAACTAAAATTTACATTATAATTTCTGTCTTATAGCTTGCTTTCACTTTCTTGGATTGTGTTTCCCTGGGGAGAAAATCAACACAGAAAAACAACCAATAGACACACACACACGCTTCCCAATTAAAATAAGAAACAACCAAACCCAAACATCAACCCAACAAAAAACAAACCCTCAGGTTATTCTTTACAAAGGTTTTGTGCTTTTAAGGTAATTTTGAAAAATTACAGTTTGAAAAATGTATTAACATTTATCGTAAGGTGTCTTGTTTGTGATAACCATGAAAGGAGTCATTCACATTTACTCTTCCATGGCAGAGTTAATATTTGTCATTGTCTTAAAATTTATAAATATTACTCATGAAAGTTTTGGATAAGTTGATTTTTTTGTTTGCAAGAATTATGATCAGTTTAAAAAAAGTTTTGAACAAAAGACATTATTCTGGAAAGAGGGAATATATAAAAGCACGAGTTGTAAAGACAGAAAACTTTATCAGACTTCAATATTATTCCTTAGATATTAGTAAAATATTTCAAATTGCTTTTATAAATGCAGATTTTTTCTGAAAAGGCAGAGTCTTAAAATGGATGGGTTTAAAAGATAATACCCCAGGATGCACTGAGATTGACAATAAAGTCTCTGAATTGTGAGCATGGGGTGTAATGACAGTGTGGTACTTGCTGTCAGAACAACAAAAACATGAATGCGGTAGTGCTGCTTAACTTTGAATAAGAGAACTGTTTCCTGGATTTTTTTTTCAGAGTTAGCCGTGGTTCAAGAATGTTTCATGCCAAGCACACACCAAAAATCTCTCAGGAAAAAAACCAAAAAATTCTCTGACAAAAAAGGACTTCTTCGTAATTTATATAGGTAGATCCTCTTAGTCAATTCTGCCTTTTTAAATATGCAATCTATTCATCTAAAAATAAAAGAACAAAAGATTACAGAAGAAAGTATTGGTTAAGCAGCAGTTCACAGTGCTCTGAATTTGTTCACATTTGTTCATATTTTAATCTCACCAGAGCAGAATATTTTTATTTTAGTAAATTCTAAATAGTGAGGGAAGGTTGTGATTTATACATTTGCATAACATATGCACACTAAAGTTGTCACCGAGGCACACATAATTGATTCAACTGTACTAATGACTATTTAATTTTTGCATTCACAATACTACTGCCACTAATCTTTTTGTCTTATAGCTGAGACGTGAAGAATTTAGTTATTAATTTTGAATGTTGGAAAAACCTTACTGCATACACAAGTATAAAATAATTGACCTATTTGAATGCTAATTACACTTAAGAGTCTTGGTTCTCTAAAGACAGAAAATCAGCCTTGGCCATGAATTGGTAATAAACTGGATGTGGCTATGAGTATAAACAAAGGTGACCAGTGAAGAAATAAAGCCATTAAAAGATGACAGGATATTGGAGACCAGGGAATAAAATATATTCAGATAATATCATATTTGCTTTGTGGTCCAAAATAGGTAATAACAGAGCTATGGTTACTAATGTACAGGTATCCTGGTCTTCTGGTTTCTCCAGAGATCAGAAGTCATTGATAGAAACATGTAAGAGCATGAGAGATAGGCACCTTACTGTGTTTGGAGTTTGAAAGACATTTTTTTTCCTCTAATTTCTCATCTGTAAGCTGCTGGAACTGCAATTTGGTCCTCTTCTATCTGTCTTATATTCAAGCTCAAGAAAGGGCTCCATTTATTCAGGTGTCAGAATGCTGGAGGTTTTCTGGTTGAGAAGAGATGCCTTTTATGCTGATGAGTCTCAGTGTATTCTCTGGCATTTCCACTGTTTGCAGAGAACACAGTCATTGTAGCATAGGGTCTCTCAGCAGTCAGAAAACGCTGTCCAAGTCCATGGAGGATTTGGAAAAAAAGACCAAAAAGCACCTGAAACTGGACTCTCACGCCTGTGGTCCAAACCATGGTGGGGGGGAGGAGAACACTGGTACAAGATGAGTATTGAGAGCTCTGCAGCTACATGAGTGAGTCCCTGATTTCTCCAGATTTCATGGAATAAATTTTCTATTCAGAGATGGATAAGGGAAAACACTTTCCAATAATGTACCCAACAATGCCAAAAATTCAGAGACTCCTAGTTCAAAAGAACATGAAAAGTAGATGTCATTAAAAAAAATTATGAAATGTGATAAAATCTTTGAAATAAACATTAAGAGACTATATTATAGTAAAATGAGTGGTTTGGGCTGCTTTAAAACATCACTGAAAAAAGCATCAGCAAAAGCAGGTTTTACATTCATTTACAAAAACATGATGAAGTTTGGTTGCAAGGCTCACTCTACTAATTTCTACATGGATGTAATGTACACAAGAGCAAGGAATTAGGATCTATTTAGAATAATTTATGCGTAGACTGGGGTTAAAAAAAGAGCTAAGTTTTAAGAGGGAGATCCTCCACTGAGTCACAAGGTTCAGAGATTTCTAATGCTTTCTAATTCCTCATGGAGTCCAGGTGTGACTGAGTCCAACTCTTGTTCCAAATTTGGTCAATGGTTTATGTCTAAGAATTTAATAGGGAAAAGCAAGGGGAGGGGAGACCCTCCTTTTGAGCCATGAGGTTCAGAAAGGACCACCTTGCCTCCTGAACTCTTTGTCAATGAGAATTCTAGTTGTGTCTGGTTCCAATCTTATGCCCAGACTTGGCAAGCAGTTTGTGTCTAAAGGATTATGGCAGCAGTTTATTACTGACTAATTTATAAATTGTTTCTCAGGTCAGTAACTATGGAGTTTCCCATAGAATTTTTTCCAATACCATGGAAAATTATTTTTCAAAACTCCAGCAATAACAATACTGCTCTCCTCAGGCTACAGCTCAGGTAGAGAAAATTACAAGTTTGTCATGGGATGACTGATTATCTCTGCTCTTGTTCTTCACTGCAGGAGTTCCTCGTGTGGTCAGTGCCATTCCCCCTTAGCTGTGTAAGAGTCCATGATGCAGTCAAAGGATGTTTCACCGCTCAATTCATTACACAAAGGCCAGTGAGAAATACAGCTTCAGGGAGGCACTGAGCACCTCCTTTGTCAGTGTTTCCTCAAAAGATCATTAAGAATTATTGAAATCTCTGAGAATGAGTTTAATCAGTGGATTAAATAGTGGCAAATTATTATTTATGAATGATAAGCAAATTCAAGGAAAACAGGTACAAGAAAAGCTGTGCTGAAGACTTGAATCTGCAGAAAAGTGTTTGTGTGTCAAACATGAACAGACTAGGATTAATTTTTTCACTTATCCTTTGGGATGGATAAATGGTAGGAAGACAAATACCACTGGAACCTAAAACACCTTCAGAAGAAAATATTTTCAGCCAGTAAAAAGCAGTAAAGACAAATCTCTGGTACAGCCAATTATCTCAAACACCAGAGTACTGCAGCTCATGTCATGTCACTGTCTAGTCTATCAGCTTCTCTGAACATGTCCTCTTTCAGCTTCTCTTTGTGGACTAATTATCTTCTGTAGTACTAGCTTAAATATATTTTGACACAGGCACTTGAAATTAACTCTGCTAAATCCCTGATCACAAAGCACAATATGCAGTCTCTCTTCTTTTTGTATCTGTAGTGTTCATGTTATTTTAAACCTTCAATCCAAAGGGCCGTAGAAGACCATCTCGTAAGTCTTCCACTAGTTTTCTTTCGGAATAGTAAACAATTTTAAATTCCAAATATTTGTAGAATAGAGGAATTTCCTTCCCAGATACATGGAGCATTGGGAAATTATACTAGAAAGCTACATACAAATTGCCACAGAGAGGGAAAGGTGGCAGGTAGAAGGGAACACAAGATTGTCCATGTCACTGATGGGGGCTATGAAATTTCATTAATGGAAACCCTCGCACCTTGTCAGACGCAACCACAGCCTTAGACTCATATTTTCTCTGTTACATTTGTTACTGAGAATCTGAGCAAACTATTCTCAGTATCAGGATAAACTGGCTATACTGTGTATAATACTGGAAGACAGAAAATGTAATCCGCTTGGTTAAAATGTTCTTTTAAGAGAATGAAACACTGGACAACTTTGCCTTCAACTACAGTTCCATTTAATTATCTAGAGGCAGCTTGTTCAGAGACAGCCAAAAAACCCCAAGATTTGTGCAGTAAAACCGCATTCTGTCTCAGATGAGCTGTACACTTTTGCTTATGGCAGTTTTCCCTGATGCTCTGGAAGTCAGAAGAATACCAAAATATAAATTATGTGGTCCTTAGAATAAGTGTGATTCAGAATATTAATTACTTAACTAAAGAGCTGGACCTGAATATGACTAGAGCCAGTGGGAGTTCCCCAAATGAGACTAATAAGATTTGAATTAGATTCTAATTTAATCTCTTTGAATGAATAGTGAGTTTTTTCCTTATTATTTGTTCCTGTTTCTTCATGACTTCTCTTTTTCTTGTCCCCACAAAAGACAACAATAAGACAGTGCAGACTGAACTTACTATTCACCAGGAAATGAAAAAAACATTAAGGCTTTATTTGAAGTTTGGTTTTCATTGTAAAATATGACAGCTGGCTGCTTATTTATATCCTCTAAAAAGTTAGTATATTTCACAATACAATTTAATATTAGAAAGCTCATCAGGAACTTATAATTTGTGGCAATACTTCTAAAAAGTATCTCAACAGATAGCAACTTTATGGTGATAAAGAACTTTGTTCATTAAAGAAATTGATTACCACCAAATTTCCTTACGATAATTTGAAAAAAACCCAAACATAGTTCTCATAATAAAGAGTCACAATAGCTATTATAAAATGTCCGGAAATGTTCCTGTGGTGCCCAACTTGAGTATCTCACTAGTGCCTCTAATACTAGTCCAAAATATTACCTGCTTGCTGCAAGTGTAGCAGTCTACCTGTAACCAGCCCTGTCTTCTGGGTGGGTTGGACACGGGGGTGGCATTACCTTTCCCTGGAGGGTAATGGATGAGCTGCTGAGAACAGTCTCTCAACAACCCAATCCATGCCATGCTGTAGTCTTGCAAGGTTCTGTAGCCAGGGGAGTGTGGAGATGGTACAGAAGGTCTTTAGTCTGTTTCCTGTTTTGGGGAAAACACCCAGCACTGTGAGGGATGAAGATGAGGGCACATTGCTTACACTGTCTGCTGATTTGTTTATTCTAAGTTTATGAAAACTTTTGGGTGATTCATGTTAGAATTTTTTTTTATATATTTTAGCCCACGTGCCACTTAAATGGATTAACGACACTGCATAACTCCTGGGGCACTTCATGCTTTAGCTGCAGTATATTGGTCGTCATAAGCAAAAGAGCCTTCACAAACTCCTTTGTGATCTCATCTCACCTATTCTCTTTAATACTACCTCCTCTACATATTAATGTGATACTCCTGTGGTGATCCTAATTACACATGTTTAAAAGGTGACTGGTAAAAAGAGTGTGTCAGGATCTTTCATATTAATTCCAGTGTTTAAGCCCTCATATGGGTTAGACCTTTTAATTTCATTTGGCTTTCCTGAAGACTAGGAGCTGTCTCTTGATGTACCTTTCTTCAAAACACATGGGCACATCTGAACACTAATTAGGATGCATGGGCTGAAAGGTGGGCCTGTCTGAAACCCTGCCTTCAAAAGGCATCTTCAGGCAGGTGCTGAGCACAAATGGCATCTAAGGGATCAGGACTGCCCTTGTGGCAAGGGTGGGATTTGAAGGTTCTCAGACTGCAATATATTTCCACTTGTTTCAATGTTAAGTGTCTTCTAAACCAGGAACAAACGTGGTGATGAATTTTTTATTATTTTGGTTTTGACCAATGTGCAAAAAAACATAGTAAAGTCTTCTTCCTTAAAGATTTCTAGGGTTGCCTAATAAATCTAGTGGCTAAATGAAGAGGTTTTCCCTGGATTGACATTATAACTCTTTCCTGAAACAAACTACAGACAGTTTTAATTAGAGAGCTGGAGACAAGAAACTAAGGCAGAAAAGACAACAGAAACTAGAGTAATAAAATTAGGGTGCATAGGGATGTAGATTTATGCTGGAATATAAATCTTTTCAAAAGTACATAAAGTTATATATTAAAGTGAATTATGTCATTAAAAAGCCAGAGATAAGTATAGTAAAATCCAGGGTCTAGGAGGACAAACCCTCCACATTACTAGAAATTCATATTACTGGGAACAGATGCTTCCTCTACAAATACATTAACATGGAGAAAACATTATTATTAAAATCAAATAGAAAGACAGATAAATATACAAATAAAGATTATTTGAAATAAACAAAGAGGCCATTAGAAGTGCAACTCCACTTTAATAAGACTTAGAGGCAAAAAAAGAAGGCTTAAAGAATAACACTCAATGCATTTCAGCAACTATTATTTCAGTCAACGCTTAGCAAAGAAAAAGAGAATAATGAGGTCTCTAAATGCCACTGAATTCTAATGAAAGAAAAAAGTTAAGTTCAAACCTAATATATCATGTCATGAAGCAGAGAAAAAGGATACACAAGATGAAGTCAACAAAGATAACATCAAATCTCAAAAACTCGGGAGAAAGTAAAATTCAATGTTTACCTTATAGTAAAACAGCTCTGACATCATAAGGTATTCAAAACTGGAGTGGCTGAATTGATGTGGAAATATTTTAAAATGTTACGTGGAAGCAAAAATGAATCAATACTCAAACCTTGTCACATTATTGATTTTTTAGGCATATTTTACTCTCTCTGCCATGCCATATGTGTATAAAAATGAACTAGAGATCACCACCCATCTAGGCCATGCATTCAAAATAATCTTTGCTGTTAAGTGGTACCAAGAGATTCCTGTCTGACAAAACCCAGAACAACCAGGATAGATAATTCAGCCATCAAAGAGCAAGGAAGCAGGTGTCTGTACTTTGTGTTCCTTAATGAGACAGGGTGTTGGATTGAGAACCAGCAATCAGCATTTTGTTGTTACTTGGTTTTATTGTTAAAAAAGCCTTTGACTTATTTTGTGAATATTTATGCCTTACTTCCTAAACATACTTTTATGCTGCTTACACTACTTACAGCACTTTCCTGCTCTTTGGTAATGAAGTAGGTGGCATTTTCTTGCCTGAAATGTCCTTATTGGTCCTTTAGTACATGTCCTGTAACACTTCATTTAAAGTTCAAACAGTAAAACAGGGGGCTTTCTACTACTATCTACTAAGGTTGCTCCAAATTACAATAATTTCCCTGTTATTAGGGAGTTTTATAAAAGGTGTCTTGTGTTAAAACTGATACACAATCACAAAATGTTCAACCTCCCTTCCCTTCTCTAACTTCCTTGAAAATTTTCTGAGATGTCCATCAAATCTGAGACAATTCATCAATTCAGAGACCAAATAAAACCATTTTCTTCCTTCACCAAAAGTTACATGAGCAAGTGCTACACAGAAAAACTTCAGATTAAAATCACGAGTCAAACAAGCTTCTGTATGTTATCTCGCAGCCTGAGTAATCCCTCTAGCTCACACAATTTCAACAGAATAAACAATTTATTTTCACCAGAGAAAAATGAAAATTAAATATTTTTTTTCATGCTTTGTTCTTTCATTAATGCAATACTATTTATCTGTATTTGAAAAGAAGCCTGAAAATCCGACTGGTTTAAAAGACTGAGATCTTTGGATTATTAAAACATTTTCATCAGGTATGTTAGTAAACATATGATACTGTATGTGAAAAAAAAAAAATGATTAAATCATTAAATTAAATAAATAACCCCACCTAGCATCGGTATATTATATTATTAAAAATGATACTTGCATTTCCCTGTCTATACAAAGGCATTTGGCAAGAGCATGTGATACAATTTCCTAAGTGTTATATATTAAATGAGTTTTTTTGTTAGTTTTAATGCAACCAACGGTGGATGTGATTAACACTTGAGAAACAGGTTTTCCTCAGAATATATTATTTATATTTTTGGCAAGGATGAACTACTTTTAATTCTACTTCAGAGCCTAATAAATATTGAAATTCTGTGATTGGAATCACAGAAAATTTTAATTTTTTTTTTCTGGAAGATACCTGTTTTAATGAAGTCCACCAGAAGTTATTATGCAGACAATATATGCATTTGAAAATATTTTCCTTCTAGTGGGTAGAGAATAAAATTTTCATACAATATTTAATTTTATATCACTCTTATTTGTTTCACCACTGAATTACTGAGCAGAAAACCCCTACTTTCATCCTTCACATAACTTACATTTAGACTTCGATATGGGATTTTTTTCTTCTAAAAAACCTCATGGAGCACTAATAATGCCTTTTAATAGCCTAATAGAAGTTGTAGTAAAGCTGAAAATTGAAACATAGCTTTGGACGTGGTAAATCCTATCTATTTATGAGAAATGAGCATTTATGAGCAAGTGATCTAATTCATTGTGATTTTACTCAGCTAAGACCAAACCAAGTATCCCAAGATCCTGGTATTTTTACCTCAGTCTGAAAAGATTTAAATCTTTACCTTTCACTTTTGCGGACCAATGTAGAAGCTGGACTGGGAAAGAAATGGAGAGGGAAAAGGGAGACACTCTCTCACTCATTTCTACAAAGAATTAACAGAACAAGGCAGGAAGAGCAACATCAGGTCCCAGCTCCAAGGATTGCCATGAGGCAGCCATCTCACAAAATAACTGTCTTTCAACAAGTGCTAAACTAGCCTGGTCACATGACTTAGGGTACAGCTGAGAAACAAAGGAGAAGCTGAGGAAGCCCTTGAAGCTCTTTCTTTTCTCTGGTGTTACATGGGGTAGCAGTTAATTAATTAACGAGAATGGCAATTTCTACAGTGGTAAGCACACCTACAAGTTTGACCCCTGTATGCTGGGAAATAGTGGAACGATGGAGATCTTCATGTCTTCTCATTCCAGGATGGTGGCTGCTCAACAAGTGGTTGGGAAACTCTATTCATGAAATCTTCAGCATTTAGAGTTAGGTATGACCATAAGAATTACCATAAATCATCGGTGCCTATATGCTAGGTGCATCTAAGCCATCTGGATCTAACAATTTCCATACTGAAATAGCTTGCTCATATTTAACTTTCTTGCAAATAGTTTTACTAACACTGAATTGAACTGCAAGTGGAAACAGCCATTAATTCCTAGAAATTTTTTCAGTAACATATTCCCCTTGCTTAATAGATCTTGGTAAACAACACTTATTTTGGATTTCGTTGTTTGGATCAATGTTTTATCCTCCAGGAGTGAGAACTCCCCAGGTTTTCTGTTCCCCTTCCTCAAGTAGCTCAGTGAGAAAGGAAGCGTAATTGTTTGGTTGTCCGAAGACAACCAAAGTGTAATTATTTGGTTGTCCAAAGACAGAGATCTTTCAATAGCTTCTCAGTGTATTTGCCTGGCAGAAAGAAGGGAATAAATGCACTGTGCTCCTAATTTCTCTCTTCTGCTATCTTCAGTTTCCCACCAGGAGGACCAAACCTCTGCCTGTCCTTGTCTGTGCACTGTGGAGGCAAAGAGCAAGCATTTTGGTTGGGCTGCCATCTACGCTTTCGCTGTTTCCTTCATTTGGATGAGTGAGAATGACTCTAAGTCAATGAGAATCAGATGCCTGTGGTGTCATTGCACCTTTCAAAGGAATGAACCAAGTGGTGTATCTGAGCTGATAGTAGAATTTCTTACCACAAAACCACATTACAAAGGTAGTGAGTGTAGGCCTGAATGAGGAAGTGCACTCTGCTGACAATCCCATCCAAGTAATTAGGCAAGATGCCTAAATGTGACACTAATTTGAAATCATAGAGGCGCCAACTATTTTGCTCTAAGCCTAGCTCTATTTGTTGGTTTTCTTTCCAAAATCGCTTCTTTCCCTGTGTGACAAGACCTATCAAACTGATTACTCTGACAGCAGAGCGACAGCTTGCCGGCTGGGCAGCCGCAAGCAGTTAGCTGGCCCTTTTGTCACTCCTGACATCTGACTCAAAGCTGTTCAGGCACTAGGTTTTGATGAGATTTCAGGAAGGTGCAGAGTCCAAGCCTGACACATTCAATATGCCATCTCTCATCCAAAATAGACCGAACAGGAGCTTTTTGCTAAAGCTCTGTTGCAAGGGAATAGTTTGTTTACCAGCTGTAAAACTCTGTCTCAGTGGAAGAGGTGTCTGTGCCAGGTTATTACTTAACATAGCTATTTTCCCTTCTGTTCACAAATCAGAGGTAAATGATTGAAAGAACCAACAGCCTGGGTTTGTTTTGTCTTGATTTAGAAGCTTTTCTAATGAGCAAGACAGCAAGATTTTACTTTTCAGTTTGAATTGTTTTGAAATAAAAATCAAGGGTCCATCAGTATTGGTATGCCTTAACATTTGACAAGAGACATGAACTATCCATGTAGTCCATATACACCTACTCAGAATGTGCAGCTGATTATTCCACAGTCTTCAAAGTGACTTTTTTTCAGCAAGAGGTTATTGGAAGGAGATGTCCTTTATGATGCTGAAGCTAAATCTCAAAATTATACAGAAAAGAATAGATTCATTCTCCATTAAAAAGAAAATTAGAAGTTTCTAGCTTGAAATATGCCTGGGAAAATACATTAAGTTGTATAAGCACTTAAAAATATGATTAATTTTAGGCATATAAGCAGTAACATCAGGAAACACAAGTTTTCTATACCTTAGGCTTGTTAGCACACTGGAACAGAAATAATTATACAGGATGCTGGAAAGTCCTGTCACATAAGAATTTACATGGTATCTCACCTAATTTCTGTCTCCGTTTCTTAAGTGTCCTAACTGGCTACTTCAAGAAGTAATGCTTTCCAGATTGGTGGGCTTGACTTTGCTTCTGTCTCTGATTTTGTTCTTCATTAAGTATAATCCAAAGCCAGTATGCATCCTTTTTATTGGTTAAGGGTGAGGATTTTTCAAACACAGAGTCCTTACAACATTATCCCCCCCAATATCGTCAACAGCAGATTAATGAAAAAGCTCTTATACACTAACCATAGCAATTAGTGGGGCTGCAAGCCACTGTGATCAACTAGGAGAATTGGTTTTGGTTTAGGTCATATCCAGAGCTGTGCTTAAGATGACTGTTTCAGCAGAAGCTGAAGAGACTCTAGAGCCCCTCAGCTCACAAGCTGTTATTTTCTTCCCAGTTGCTTGTATTACTTTCGTTTCCAGATTCTCAGTTTTCACATCAGCTCCTGTTAGTAGAGAGTTTTGTCCCAGGAGATAAGCTGGAATGCTTTTGGCCTGATTCCCAAAAGCATTCAATGACCTACACCTGTGTTGATGCCACAGGTTAAAATCATTTAAGTAGAATTAAGGTTGTATCCCCTGAGTTTTTTACGTGTAGAATTTTTCCTTTTTGCAGCTAGTAGCTCATAAACCAGAAGTAACAAAATATAGTTAATGACTTCTAAGCACAAAAAAATCAATATACCCCGGATATGAATAACGTAGGTATGAAATGCTGTATTAAATGATCTCACACACATGATACAAGCACTCTTTGAAAATTTTAAAATATCTCCCTTGGATAAACGTCTAGCTTTTGTTTAGTCTAAACTCTATTACTGTTAAGTCTTGTTATCCTTTTGTCAGTCACAACAATTCATGAGTTAGTTCTCTTGTCCCACACACCTGCATGAAGCACTGTAAGCCTCAATTTCAAGCATAATATTTAAGAGCTGGTTTCAATACCAATGGTTTGCCAATAGAATAGAAGTGTAAAAATACAGGATGGGAGGGCCACAGTTTGGTTTCTTTCTTTCTTTCTTTAGTCATATTTGACTGCATTTCTCAGTGCAACAGACAAGCTTGGTTTGCTTATTTAATAGTTAAACAAAAGGTATTGCAAAAATACTTAAAAGTGGTGGTCACTGTGACTGTAGAAAACAAACAACCCCTTGGCTCTCCTTAAAGCACTGTTTTCCTATGGTTAACTACTGCCTTTAGAGGGGGACATTAATCTCAAGAAGTTTGCCATTTCCAACATTAATGATCATCCTATGGCGTGCTATGTTGATGTAGGCAGTCAGGACCCAAACTGATATATAAGAACTTTTGTTCCCATGTCAGGTCGTTTGATTTTGTTCATTGCATTTACATTCTTTCGTTTCTTGAAGTCTTCACTGGTTTTGTGTTTGCTTTTAAACGCCTCCCATCTCAATTTAATTGTAATTACAATTAAATGATATCAAAAATAAGAATAGGATAGTTATTTAGGAAAGTTAACAAAGTGGAGTTTAGCTAATTGAAATGAAAATGCACATGGAAATAAAGAAAAAGCAAACTAACTTACCTATTTTGATTAATTAATGAGGTTTCCAAATGAAGGAAGCACAGTTTGAATTTATGACATATATTTTTGCAATAAAAATATCATGGTATATTTCCTTCTTACAGATAAAATGAATCTCTATATGGGGCTCCTTAATCTGGGAGTGTTTGTGGTGATTAACTATCCATCTGCAAACATGTTAGGGACATGGTTTAGTGGTAATCATGTCAACGATAGGTTAGTGGTTGAACTCGATGATTTTAGGGGTCTTTTCCAACATAAACAATTCTTAGATAGTTCACAGATATTAACGCTTGATTATGCCTTTAAATTAATTTTATTATCAATATTTTATTTAAGAGAGAATTTACTTTTAAGCACAGGGTTATATTCTCAGTTCTAATTGGTTTCCTTAGAGTTCTGTGAGCACATCAAGACAAACATATAAATAAGCACTTCTAATGTTTATCATCCCCCCCTGTTCAACAGTATGTTTGGATTTTACACAGAGTCAGGGAATAAAAAAGATAAAAAGGATTTATTTATTTGCTTTCCCTTACTAATTAGAGCCAGTGAGGCCACTGAATGCAATCACCTCTGAACTCTCTGAGAGATGAGAGACTGGATTCTACAGATCAGTCTCCTTTTTCTGACAGCATTTATGTCAACACCTTCCAGGCAGCCTGTAGTAAATGAATGGACACCTGGGCAGTGGGTTGTGTAAGTTTTCTGCTGCATCATTTAGCCTCAGGCTATAGACAATTGTTGGTAAGCTCAAAATTTTTTTGCCCTTTATATTTGAACTACTTCTAGCATAACTGGGCTCTAGATCTCTCTTTCGCTTACTAGATGTTTGCAGGTTACCTCTAAGTTGTATTTTGAATGACATGTATTTTGGTTGTTATTCAAGAGTGTAGCTCTATTACATCAGCAGATTTTCAAGTGTTGCTCATGTACTGATCTTGTGTAGCATCTGTAATATTTTCTGAAGAGTTCACAAACGCAAAAAGAGGTAATCATTATTCATGCCAAAGCTGATATTTTCAGAGTTCACACATAATTTTCTTGAACATATTTTTGATAAATGAATAATATGTCATCCTAAGAGAGACTTTCCAGAACTTATTTCTTTTTTCACGCAAAAGCACATTATTTTTCTTCTTATAAATCAGAAATTGCAGTGATAGTATGCTGTGCTGTGAGAAAGTACGTGGAAGTTATATAAACCAGCACGTAAAACTTCCCTGTGATTCCCCTTGAAAAACCGTGCAGACCAGTTGACATAATTCTATCAGCAGGATGTATCAAAAAAACAAAGGTCAGGGGTATGACTATATATTTTTTACAGAGGACTGAAATTATAATTATATAAAATATATATTATATAAAAAATGATGTATATTACATCACTGTCCAAACTATATTGAAAGTAGAAACATCTGCGTCACTAAAAGT
The DNA here is from genome assembly GCA_013397115.1 of Edolisoma coerulescens. NCBI lineage: Eukaryota > Metazoa > Chordata > Aves > Passeriformes > Campephagidae > Edolisoma > Edolisoma coerulescens. The sequence continues at coordinate 1,611,050 of VWZW01007347.1, read as the reverse complement.
TTTGAGCAAGATGAAGAAATATGGTGGAGATTGCTGTGCTGAGCTATGAAGATAGAGCTCGGATCGTGAGGAATGCAAGCGGAGATATTGTTGGTATTCTGGTGAGGCCGATGAAAGGATTTGGTGTATTATTAAAGTATTAATAGTATATTAGGCAGCAGGGATGGAGTGCCAAAGCTGTGCATACATTGAGGTTCTGTCAGCAGTGGATTTTCTTCAGCTCCTGGCATGAGGAAAAAAGGAAACAAGCATTAGCCTGTTCTTTGTGTCCTATGAGAAGGAGAAAAGCGTAATTCAAATTACCTTCTGGTTCTTGGTCTTAGATACCCCCTTTATGTTTCCTATAAAGTCTAATATTATAACCTTGAAAATATTGCAAAATGGTTACCTGGAATGACTATGGAGATGGTCTTCCAGTAGATCTCATTGTACTTCATAGTAGAAACAAGTAATATAGGATCAGCTGCATATCATGAACAACAGGAATATATCCTTAACAGCAAGTCATCAGCAGGGACTCAGGAATCATGTTCTTTAGCTATAGTTTCTCAAACAATTTCTCTGAAGAAGTCATAGGAATTTAGTATTTTTCAGATTAACTTCTAGAATATGCATTGTAAAACAGCTTAGATCACCAGAGGGTCTTTACAGACACACCTCAATAACGGGGAGGGATTTTAACACAAATATTAGAATTCAAGCCTTGAAATGCTATAGAAGGAAAAAAGGAGAATGCTGAGATCTGTAGGTAGCTCTCCCAGTTTCCCAGGTAGGAGGTGAAAACTTCCATCTCAGAATCAGGAGAATTCCCTGTAACACATTTCTTGATAACCTCATCAGCAGCCCAACCTTGAACTTGAGCTCTGCTGAGCTTGACAAGCATTTACACTTCGTGTCCCTGCTGTTTGCATTACACATCCATTACAGGATTCAGTTGTGCTTGACACAACCTTGTATAATTTCAGTCCATGGCCGAAATTTTCTAGCAGGTCCATAGAAATGTTGAAAAATAGACCTGGAAAAAACAGTATGTTATCCTTCCCCATCCCTTTATGGCCAGACCATCTTTAAGTAATCTTTACTGGTGCTTTTTTAACCTGTTCTCAAACACTTCAAATGATTTCCACAGCATCCGAAGCAATTTGTTCTAGTGCGTTACTACCTTTATTGTTAAAAAGGTTTTCCTGACATCTAAACTGAATCTTTCTTGCTGTCATTTAAGAGCACTATTTCTTCCTCTGTGCATGATAAAGAGCAAATTGTTCTTTCCCTCTCTGCAGCAGTCTTTTATGTTTTTAAAGGCTACCATCAGTCTTCTCTACAACCTTATCTCCCCTAGATTTTAAATAACCATTTCAATGTTTTTTTCTTGGTTTTGATGTTTTCTAAACCTTTGATCATTCACTGGATTGTGCCCAACTGATCAATATCTTTCATGAATCAAGGTGCCTAAAATTGAGCAATGATCTTAAGATACAGCTACACTGCTGTTTATACATAATTTTTATCCATTTATATGCCCTTTCCAAAAGTGTCAGTGTTTGAGTCACAGTCATGTTGTAATCCATTTTACCAGAAGGACTTTTTCTGTAACACTGCTACCAAATGAGACATTTCATAGCTTGTAGTTATGCTATGGAGTGCTCATACCGAAATAGAAAAATTCACATTCGTCTTTACTGAATTTAATCTTATTTTTTCAGGCCTTTTCTCTAGTTTGTCAAGATCCAGTTCAATTCTAGTCCATTAACCCGTTCTCTTCAAGTTTCATTTTGTTTAACTGCAGCAGCCAGTACTAGAGTCAGTAGGCACTTGCAGAAGTTCAATACATATATTTTTCTGTTTGATAGTGAGCTCAGTTACAAGTTTCCTAGCCAGCTTCTCAAAGTTTTATCTACAACACTTGTCCCCAGGTTGTTCACGAGAATTTTTGCTGAAATACCATTGTATATACACACAAGTAGTGGATATCTGTTGCTTCTTCCCTTCTATTTCTCTATTATTGCAAGAAATCAGATTTCTTTGATATGATTTGTTCTCAATAAATCTTTGTTGACTGTTGATCATCTTTGTTTCTTCTTGGCACTTGTTTGTTCCTACAATTTTCCTGAAAAATTAAAGTGAAGTGGTACATTTATAATTCAGTTTTCACAGACCAGACTTTGCTCCAGAGAAGTCTTATTTTGTTTCTCATTGGTCACCCAATTTCAATTGGGTGGGTATCACCCACCACATATTTCAATAACTCTTTAGAGTAATCACTACAATATATTGCTTAGGTCACCTCTTTAAATTGTGTAGGATAAGGTTTATTGTATCAAATAATTTTAAATTCTCTGACTTTCATAGGTGTTCACAAAACCCTTCCCTTGTTCTAGGTTAAAGTAGGATCTTTTTGTCATTAACAGAACTTATGTCAATCACTTGATTGCAGGTGACATTCATTCTTTGAAAACATTGAGACAAGGAATGTCATCCATCTGTTCATATTCTTTATGCCATTTACAAATAAATTTCCCTCCCTGTTTAACTGTAACATGACATTTTCCTACAGCATATATTACAATATACATTTCCCACATCATTTTCCCTTATCACTTACGTTGCCCTTTACTAGCTTGGTCTTTTTTGTGCGTTGTACCTCCTGATTTTCTCCCTTTCTGTTTTCACTCTACCATCTTCCCCTTGAATCTGACCTAGTTTCTGATTTCTGTAAACTTCCCACTTATTTCTCAAGGTCCAAGAAGAACCCATTGTTTAGCCAGGCTGATATCCTATTACACTCCTGTTCTTCCTTTATAATAATTGGAGTTTCTGCTGCTGCTTCTTTGTTTACCTGTGTCTTATGTCTTAAACTTGCTCCCTATAGTATCCTGAATGCTGAATATGTGAGATAAAAGAATCCTGCCTTCTTGGAAATGTCACAGCTTGTGGATGTAAAAAATGCTTTATTAAAACATCCATAATATGCTCTCGTATCTGTTGAATGAATATATATTAGTAACAGTCAAGGAAAATCATGTCATAAAAGCATCATTTTCAGTTCTTGTTCTTACTGGATCAGTCACAAAATTCTTCAGCTCGATGACAAAATTTTAATAGTATAGCCCAAATCATTGATATAAGCAGTATGTATAAATATTTATATACTGAAAAAAATTTAAATTCCATGAATGCAATTTTTAAATACCTTTATAAAAGTTCCATTTTCCTTAACAAAATTTATAGCATCTTCTTGGAATGGAATATATATTGCTACTGTCCTGTAAATATTAAATACAATTCTTGTTCAGAGAATCATATTGTACAACTATGAATATCATTACCGTGTCACCTCTCATCTGGATCAGGTGCCACGTAGGAAGGCACTCTGAGTCAGTTTTAAGACCTATAACATGATTTTAATGCTTATGGAATTAGGGGTCTTGAATATATTCAGATACCTCAGTGGCAACTCTCTGTCTGTGGGATTCTGAGGATGAATTAATTAAATTTTAAATAATTAATCTATATTGTGGGTGACAAGAATTAAGAATTGGTAACTTTCAGGAAATGTTCTGGATATCGCTAGAGCTAATGAAACATTAGCTTTTTATTTTGAAGTTGTGGCACTAGGAGTTCTTAATGGAATGTTTTAATGACATGCTAAATGCATTACCAGAAATAAGGCATAAATACTGTTGGATGCTCAGATAAATATTGCTGCTGTTCTTTTAGCATACTGCATATTGGCATTTAAAGGCTGTGTGACCAGAATCTGAATAACTTCAACTAAAACAAGATGCCTGATAAAACGGGGTTTAGAAAAGTCTCAAAAATTATTTTTTAGTACTGTCCTTAAAAGGAGGTAATAATATGTACCAGATGTGGTCATCTCAAGTAGCTCTCAATATACTTGCCAATAATTCTGGTAAATTATAATGTAATTCTTTATGCTTTAATATATAGTGAGCCTTGATAAGACACAACTCTTACTTGCATCTCCTTCCATCTGTTGTCAAGAAGTTAAAGAAGAAGTTGATGAAGCAAGTAGTCACAAAACCTAGGTTTTGGCTGAACAACAGATTTGCTGAAGGTGTGCAGGAAAGATTTACTTTCAGCTGTACAGTTTAAACAAATAGGAGGAAAGGCTTAAAAATTCCACATCATGTGGTATTTGATTGCCTTTGAATTTAGAGTGTAACTCACAAAGCTTTGAGACATTTCTGATAAGCAGAGCCAGTTTTAGGAGGGCAGGGGCAGCTGACTCCAGTTCGCCAAAGATGATAGATAAGGTGCCAGCCACTGGTGAGTTAGACTGGAAGACCCAGGGTTTGTGCCAACTTATACCAGAGAAACCTAAGATACATAGACCCAATACATGACATGAAACCAAAAATAAGCTGTGGAAGATATGGGGCATTCACAACACCCTGTAAGGTAGGTGCTGCTTACCTAGAGGAGAACCAGAAGAAAATCCAAAGAATCATTAATTGCAGTGGCCAGAGAAAGTACGGGTTAAATCAAGTTTGAGTCTAGCCCCTCCAAAATTACTGTCCTTATAGGAGTCAGTCTGCAAGTCTTTGCAAATTAAAGGTTGAGCTGAGGAATAATTAGCCACACACTGTTGCCACCGTATTCAATCTGCAACAGTCACTGCAAAGTCAGCAGCTGAGAGCACAGGAACAATATATGTAGGAGACTTCACCTCTCCAGGTTTCAGAGAACTCATACAACTTGAAATAATCTTTCAAAGAAAAAAAGAGCTCAGTGCTGGAGACATCTGTAGTCTATATTCAGCTAAAGGAAAGGTGAGTACAGGCCATTTGTTTTCAGAACTGCAAAAATCGTTTGGCAGTCATGAGAAAATCCAGTCATATATAAAGTGTGACTGTAATTGCATTTCAATCTTCTCCTATTGTAAGGTAAAAAGAAAGGTCTGATTTTTAGGTAAGATGTCAGAGGTTGTTGAAAAAGCCAGTTGTTGTAAAATAGCAAAAGGTCAAGGGAGTACTTCAATTTCATTTTGTTGTAATTCTCAGTGCCTAAATTTCACATAAAAGAGATCTATTCTCCATTCTATTACCTATTACGTAGCACTTGCCACACGAGTCACCCCAAACCACTCCATCACCACAAGTTCAGATTTGCTGCACCCCTGAGGCAGAGCAGGCACGCGGCTGAGGCTGCTTGCTGGGTTGTGTTGCATGAGTGAAGGATGACTTGTCCAAAATCCCATGGAGACTCAAGTTACTGTGGAGCTCCAGTGTCTTCCCCCACACCCTGACTGCTTTGCAGCCTTAATATTTAGCCTTTTAAAGTGTCCTTAAGTAAGCATTTAAGAAAACCTAAGATACCTGACATGTTCATTTGTTACTGATACTCTTTTACCAGTGATGGTTATTTTTGGGCATTTCTAGTAGAATTTGCCATGCAGCATGGGAACATCCAGCCTCATATTTCCTTCATCACAAACATAAGTATTACTTATTTAATCAGAGAGAATATGCAAAAAGATGTTCTTTTTAAGGTGGGGACAGAAAGGAAAAGACTGGATAAAGAAAGAAATTTCGATATCAAGAAGTGCAGCTACTTTCTGACCATCTCTAATCTGTTATTCAGAAAAAGAGCTTTTTTTCAGGTTGACAGGACTGGGGCACAAATAAAAGAAGACATCTTAGAAGTAAATGATGGGAAGAGCTTAAACTGTGATAGTCTGTCACTTGGATCTTTAACAGAAGAAGGAAGCAAGTTATCCAGATTAGCATCAGGCTAGAAATTGGTGTCACTGCTAAAAAACATCTTGGCTTGCATCACTACTACTTAAGCCTGGCTGACAACAGAATTTTAACTGAACAAGATGTCTTAACTTTAAGGAAATTGCAGTGTTTAACAGCCACAGACAACCTGCCCAGATCACTTAAGTGAAATGCCAGTGAAGGCCTTTGACAGAGAAAGATGTTTGAGTACCTAGCAATCCAATCAGTTAATACTCCCCATTCATTTGCTGGCTACAGGTGCAGAATCAAATAGCACGCTAGTGCAGATAGGTAGAAGCCTAGGCAATATTTTCTCCTTTGCGACAAAAGAAAGAAAGAAAGAATGGTTTGTCATAAAAAACCCTTTAACTTACCTGGTAGAAAAAGTAATCACTAGGACCTTTTCTAACTTATTGATTACCCTACTTGAAAGTCTTGCTTTATTCTGTGTTGCTGACTAGTCTTGCATTCATAATAGGTGACTCCTCAGGTGATGTTCCTCAGTATCAAGTACATCAAGAAACGTGCCATAGAGCCAGAAGGAATTTTTGGCTCATCAGAATTTATCAAGATCACTCCAATCTAGTTGAGACTTAAGGTCTTTCCTATAATAACTTCTCCATCTCACTGTGTTAAAGAAATTACATGAATTTCCATCCTGCATGTTCACATCTTTGGAGCAGTGTCTCTATACAGGATACCCAGTGTAGGACTGCGTTTTGAGGAAAATGTGCCGATACTTCTTGATGAACATGGTCTTCTGTCTTGGTTCTAGGCTTCAGGCCAAGGCCCTGTACTGGACACTATGTCCCTTGATCCTTCACACAGATCCCTTTTATATAGCACTGGCAAAACTTATCAAACTGCATATAAAAACAAATACATTTTTTGTACCTTAAACCTCTTTCCTTTGATCATCAGTGACATTCTATATGTTAGTTTCAATTTATTCATAGCCAGTCTATGCTTCTTAGATTTATCTTGTTCTATCTTTAATAACTTCAATGCAAAAATATTTTCAAGACCTCATTTTTTCCATCATAAAGAATGGAAAGCCAAGCTAGTGAGCCTATCTGAAGATTGGGTCATTTATGTCTGGGTTATATCTTTGCTCATCTTTGATCTTATCAACTGTATATTCACACATAAGCAAACATCTTTTTTTCAAAATCTCTCATTTCTGAAATGGAAGATAAAGAATTGGTTGAAATTTTGCCAATCCGTATGATATTTTTATATCACAAACACTTCTGTCTAAAATTGTCACTGAGGCAAATCATTTAGAGACAGAAATAATTTTTTTAAAATTATTTAATACATGGGCCAGTATGATTTTTTAATTAAAAAAAATACCCAAACAAATAAAACTTTAAAAACCTAGGTATTTAGATGGATAGACAAGTAATACTTTTTGATTGGTGTAATACATGGTAAGTAATGTGTCATTTTGGCTCAGCCAATGAACTAGAAAATTTAAAATCTGTTGGGAAATATAAGAGATGAAGCTACACAAATCAATAGTGAAAGAAAAACCTTTTAAATTTTGCTATTAAGATAACACAGTACTTGAATATGAAGCCCTGTTATTGAATTTGCTATTGAAATCTCCATATTAATTAACCTTTGGTTCTTGTTGTCCCTTTACTACATCACAAAAACCAGGAGAGACTTGTTTTTGTCTTACTCAATTTTCAATAATGAATATTTCCACAGTGAGCAATATATACAATTTATGTTTTTATTGTCCTCTCCTAATTTTTATTTGCATTTAGAGCTCATGTCATTGTAGGACATTCTGCACAAGGTAAGGTATTTTCAGGCTATTATTTAGAAGCATATTCATTATGAGCATGTATGTTTTTATAAAAATGTCTGATACCATTGTGATAAATGCTTAGTTTTTCCTGAAAGTGCAGCTTCTATAAGGTCACCAAGTTCACTTCAAATCTTTAGAAATAGAAAGGATACAGCATGTTATTGAGAAGCAGTAGTAAAACCTGTGTGTATCCAAAGAATATGATTTAGAGATCTTCATTAAAGGGTCATAAACAGTGTTCTTAGCCTATGGTCTGAAGATGTATCAGCATTTCCTATCCAGTGTATGTGTAAGCAGTAACATACAGGGAAGTCAGCAGCAAAAGGAACAGCCAGTGAGAGACAGCTTAGAATGATTTATGATATGCTGATGATACAGGTTGTCTGGAAGTCACATAACACCAAGGGGCCATGGTGCAGTCGTACTGCAGTGACGGAGAAACAGCTGAGATTGGACTGTGGATAGCTTTGTCATGGAAAACACTGGTGTGACTGTGGAATATGAGAGCAGGGAAGAAACTAGAGGAGGCAGCAGAGATTTTAAAGATCCTCCTTTAGAGTTTGTCACAGGCTGGTTTACAAGCTTTCGATTTTAGCAGTCAGATAGGAGCATTTATTGTCCAAGGAATTTTTCCTGCCTGATCTTGAGTGCTGTGATAAAAGAATAGCTGTTCTTTTATGCCTTTGGGATTACAATAGTGAAATGAAGCATACATGAAGTTTTAAGTCCAGACAGAATCTGACATCACTTTTCTTGTGACTTTCCACATTCTTAAAGATTATGAAAGAAACTAAAAAAACAAACAAACAAACAAAATATTTTAGAAGGCCTGAGCTTCATTAAGAACGGATATGTCTGCTCATACTACAGTTAGAGTCTGAAATGCATCCTGTAGCATGCTAGGACCAATTTCTTCAGAAAATCTGCAGGAGATGGTTACTAATTCTGACCTCTAAATAGAGCATACACTTGTTGAAGCCTGTGCCTGTCTCACATGCTGAGATATACTGTGCCTCCCTGAGCATTCATTCCCAAGATTTTTTTCAAAGAATACTGGGACAGAGTGTGTGATAACTGATGGAGGTGGACAGGGGATGGAAAAGGGAACACAAAAATTAGTACATACCTGAGGGTCTCACTCCATATGCATCTGGGACATGACCAGGGCACCCAGTCAGATCTAGGAATTAGGAAGTGCTTGGCTGAATTTCTTCCTGCTCATTTGTCACGCATGCGAATCTGCTGCACAAATACTTTAAACAAAGCCTGCCTTGTGTTTTAGTTCTTATGTTTCAGTTCTTCAGTTGTCATTGAGAAGTAGCTAACACCTGTGGGTTTGTTTAGGTTATTGACCAAAATAGAGGAAATTGCTCTACCATTTGTTTGGAGCATTTCTATATCAAGCATGGAATGAGTCTTGGTATCTAGCAAAAGTAGTGTTGCCTAAAGGGAAACAGAATGAATAAATGAAAGTACAAAGATGTTTGAATCAGGCTTTTTAAAATGTGCTTTCTACCCAGAAGGCCCCGGGCTGTGCAGGGTATGAACCCCAGCCATGCCCTCCTCATCAGCCCACTTGGCTCAGACTGCTCCCAAAAGCCACCACTGTAAGGTTCTCCTTTCCCCAGGCACCGTGCCCTGCTACTGAGGATGTCAAGCAGTTAGTCCTTTGCCTTACGCTCAGGCTCACACCAAAAATGCCAATCCCTGATGCAAAGACTCTCCATCTGTTACTTTTCCTTGTGCATCTGTCCTACCCAGAGCTGCTTGAAATAAGTTAGACAGCATGTCCTCACGGACAGGTCTTCCATTACATCCATCCTTAATGTCTGCACTTGTAACAGACCACCACACACCTGTTTTAGAGGCCAAAAATCACACTGTACCGGGAAAATTTTTGACATAAATGTGTCAGATGTCCTTTGAAGGAGCTTCCAGGACATCTGTGGTGGAGAAAAAACACAAAACATAGCTCTTCTGCCTGTCAGTCACATTCTTCCACGCATCCATACTCCCTCTCATCCCAGAAATGGCATAAAAAAATCAGATTAGTGACCCAGGTGATATATTTGCATATAGTAAAATGTGGAAAAATCTGTTTACATTTTTTTCTTTTCTGTTATAAAGATTAAAATCTGGTAATGACCACTCACAATTTCTGTTATCCCGATCTGTACTGAAATGTCAAATATGTTTAGTAGATATTTTCAGATTGGAAATAAAGAAAGAGGATATTTAATTTTTCTAATTATCCATAGTATACAATATTCACATATTCCAATAAATAATCTGTGGAAGATTAGGTTTTCAATCATGTTTGCTTGTTAAGCATATAATTACAAAATTGTTATAACTCACGCTGAAAGCGATGTCTTGTGTCTCTTAGTGAAGGCACATTGTTTTTTCCCTGTCAATGATAGCCATCTTATCAAATAATAGTCACAAAAAAATTGTCTAGTGATACTGATTTTCTTCTTTGTTACATGTCTTGAGACATGAGAAGCAGTGAATTATTCATTGTTGGGCGCATTATGCCAAAACTTAATTAAGCCACCTGTAAAGAACATAGTTTATTGTGGGTACAGTGCCACATCAATCAAGTTAGTTTAGTTGGCTTCACCACAGGACAGAAGAAATGTTTTGACCCATGTTCCTGAGCTCTTCGTCAGAAATGAAACTCTTTTGTACATTTTTGTAAGTATTGACAATGTAAGAGTTTGGGCTAACAATAAAGCAGAGCATCTTATTGCATTTCTGAAAGTCTTCTGAGAGGTAATAAGGAAAAAGTATGCACTGATATACACATAATTTCTGAACAGATAACTGTCATTACTGGTTTATTCAGTAGGTGTTCACCTCTTCTTTCCCTCATGCAACTGTTTGCTTTTTCCCCTTGATGCACAATTTGCTCTTTACTGTAGAGTTCCAGCAGAATCAACAGCTTTAAAGTAAAGCATATTTTCTGTTCTTTTAATCTCACCCTGAGGAACAATCTACATGGAAGCTTAGCTGACTTTCTAGGAGATCAAGAAGCAATGAAAGCATGTTTGCCAAGAAGAACTTCTGGCTTAAAAGTTAGTGTGACACAGGTGTCTCTACTACTATTATTCTTAAGGGACTATGCAACTGCTAAAACCAGGGGCTGGATAAATACTCTCAGCTGATAGTTAAATTAAAGGAAATTTCAGAATTTTATTGACAGAGCTAGGGAAAATGAACTGTTTATGTGAAGTCATTATATACTCACTAGGGAAACAAAAAGGAATTGAGATGCCACTGGTTTTGTGCAGTCATATAAACACTGCAGAGATAGAAAGAAAATGTTTTTTCTCAAACATTTTCCCTTCCCCGATCAAAAATTTATAAGAGGATTTGCTTTAATGGGATATTCTTAACTTTGGGCATATTTTATTAGGAATGATTTATTTGCACATTTTACTGAGATAATAAATATGGTCTATGTAGAAAGCTTACAGATTTTTTGTACAGATTTCTGGTATTTCTTCCTGATTTACTTCACTTCCAGCTAGAGTGTCCCCATTGAAGACATGAGTGAGATAGAGAAAAACACAGTCGACAAAATATTAATTTTGCATTGCTAAAATCTGTTTAACTGTTTGCACTTAGATCTTGATTTTTACCTTCCACAAGCTAAACTGTGCTAGAAAAAGAGAGAAAACAACAGTGTTTCTCACTTGTGCTGATATAGAAATCCATGTATTTGGAGGATCATTGAGTACTCTAGGACAGTTATAAGAGAAACATTGGCAGTATAAACTCAAAAGCTGCACTGCTGCAGAATTCCAAAGTCCCTTTGGTTGGGTGCCTGAAGTGGGATAGACACTTAATACCAACTTGTATCAAATAGCAACACCTTTGTATTATGTAGTTGCATCAGGTATTGGAGGCCTGGACCCAACAGCCTGCCATTGCTCTTGATTTAGTGCTAGTTTTGAAGTAGAAAAGTCTTTTACCTTCTGGTTATTCTGCCAGTTCTTCTTCCTGGAGCTAGCTGTTGTAGAAAATGATAGTCCAAACTTTTTCCATCACCGTATCCTGAGAACTGACTCACCTGGAAAAGACCTGTCATGAGTTCATAAATCTCATGTGAATTAGGTTCTTTCAAATACATTCAGTATAAATCCTTAATTTCTGATTCTTATTAGATGTGCATATGTTTATCAGAAAGTTTCTTCTTGTCTGGACTTTTCTGTATTTTAAACAGTTATATGCTCTCACTTTTTTTGCTGAATACTTCACTTAAAGAATTAATCTGAAGCTAGATAGAAGAATATTCCTTTGTTCTTAACTTTCCAATAACCAAGTGAAAAACAGATGTCAGGTTCTAAAAGGTTATTTGGTTCATTCTCTTTTTCTTAGCCTTTTTTTCTTTTTAATATTTTGCATGTTATATTAGAAAACTAATATATTTCCAAGAAAAATAATTAAATGGGTTAAAGTAAAAGCAATATTTTTTTTTTCTTCATTTGGAGTGGAGAAAAAGCAGACTACATTTTTTGGATTAATTTCTCTATGTTTTTTTCATTCTACAGCCAAAAAGAAAATTTTAAAGTAAAATGCACACCTCCCCACATCAAGTTACACCCTTCCCATTTTCTATGCATATAAGGAGATGTCACAGTCTTATAATACAACCTGATTTAAGACCTTTATGTAAGGCCTCTGTGCTTCCAATAGTTGTCAAAAGTTAAAATGTTGGGAATTTTTAGGAAAGCCATTAAAAAAAAATTAGGAAAATGCCCATATATGTGCCCACATGTTGAGTACAGGATGCAGTTCTGCTCCTTACTTCTCAGTAAGGAAATTCTAAAACTGAAAATGAAACCAAAAAGAAGATAAAGGAGAAAGGATGACAAGTAATGAGGAATGATTTCACTTAAAATGAATTACAAAATAAAGATTTACTCCAATTAAGTAAATACTGCTTTTATAACTTTTTTCCCCCAATTTATTAGTTTCTCTGATTTGCTAATTTTGCATGACTAGGAATTTAATTTTAAAAGGATAATAATTCTATACTGATCATTATATTTCCTGCTTGATTGCCCCATACTCACCTATTTGCCAAGGGCAAAATTAATGAAACATATAGTCCAGAAAAATTGTTTTGAATCCTGACATAAACTAGAGAAAGGAAAATGTATAATGCAAACCCCAATCCATAATTTTATTTAATAAGAATATGAAGAATATATTAGGGCACTGAGACATCAGGATATTGTAGGTTGATGTCTGACTAGACTTTCAGTCAAATGCTAAATCCGCATACAGTTGCATTTATTTATCTTCATCTTTTCTGGAAACCACCAAGGACTTTGTGCTCTTTGAGAGAAGATTTCACAAAATGTTAAATGTCCATAATGTCAGTTTTTCACATAAAATTTTCCCAGCCTACATGTCGGGATCAGACAGAATGGGGTGATCATCTGATCTTCTCAGACTGCAAAATATGAGGAAAGAATTATGAAGAAAAGATGACTCTTCAGTGAAACAGGAAGATCTCTTTCTTTCTTTTTGCATATATTTATGTCACAGACATACCATATAATCAAGAGCTTGATGAGTTTCCAGGGATATAATAAAATATAATACAATTATATTACAATCAAAACACCTGAATAAAATAAAACATTTTAATGTTACCCATGAAATTATACTCTGTATTTAAACTGAAGAATGATCTTAGAATTTCAGGGGGATTTGATTAGTTATGTTTTGGGCTTTTTTGAAAAAGTCTTGTTCATCTGTCACTCTTCAAATTCCTGTGACTGTTCAACTGTTTTGCACAATGAAACATATAATTAGCACTAAAATTAACTTTACAATTGTTTTTCAGAATTCTTCTGTTCAACACAGTGTGAATAAGGAAATAAGAAGAAATCTCTATGAATTAAGTAAAAATGAAGGAGAAAGATTTGTAAGGAAAGGACGTATCTTTGCTGAGTTGGCTGAAACAAATAGAAGAATTTAGATGTTTGAAAGACGTGGGAGAATTTAATGAAGAAACTATATGCCACAGTGTTTTTTCATTTTGGGTTCTTGTTTTCTTCCCCTCTCTTTCATCTTTGCTACAGGAGGTATAATTTTTTTCAGAAATGTTGCCCTCCTCCCATGCTTTGATCCTTACTGTTATCACAGCATTACTTCTACAACTAACACGTGCTTCCTAATGCAGTGTAGAGAAGCTAAGAAATTAGATAAACAAAAGATTAGGGTTTGCATACATCCTTCTTTTAAGACTTGACCTATTTGTAAGACATTTAGAAGGACTCCTTTAACTTGTATTACCTGAGTCTTACCCTGGGTCTCTTGTTTCCACAACACACTTGTAGTTGTCTTTGGAATTCATCATTTTTAATGTGCCCATTCTTGATGACTCACTAAGTGTTGACTTTTATTGTCATGCCTTAATCCCTGTTTTTTACATGATGGCAACAGAAGCAGTTTTGATTAGGAAATTCAAAATTGTATCATTTCCTAAAAGGTGAAATCTCCTACTGTGTTATCTGCAACACCTTATTTAATTTTTCACTTGTTGGACATTAAAGTAAACATTGTGGTATAAATAGAGGTGCTTTAATATCACAACAGATCTGTAACAGTAATTTAGCAGCTGCTTATGTAAGAAATATGAATTGTAGTCTAAACATAGAAAAATACCCCACTTTCAGGAATAATATAAGTACATTGTCAGTCATGGCTGTCTATTTATCAGTAAAACATTTTGAAGTGTTTATACACTAATTTTTGTTTCAGTATAAGCTGGAAAAAATGTTATAGGATCAGAAAGAAAACATAGTATGTCATTATCAGTAGTGAGAATTTATTTTAAAGCAGATTACTCTAAGAAACATTGTCATGCTCTGTCAATTTTATTCCTCTCTCCATACAACCTTCCTTTTTCTAAACATTTATAGTACCATGAGAAAAGTAATTTTTATTCATTTTCTCTATGTCTAAAAAATCAGGTTTTATTAGAAGCTGGCGGGCCTTTTTTTTCCTTGCTGGTATTTAAAAGATATGTGTTTTCTGATTTGCCTTTTTTCTCAGCATCTCTTTTAGAATGGAGGTAGGATTTTTTCTGAAGTACAGCTTCTTGGTAAGCAGGAAGTTATGCTTTTCTCACATTGGGACATCTGGTATGAGGGAATTTTATTTATGTTATTGTCTTTATTTTAAAAAGGTGACACTCCATCCAATGGTCCAGGCAGCCAGCTCTACTGTCCCCTGATGCTTTCTTTTGTGCTAAGGATTGGCATTTCTAAGGTTTTCTAGTCTTTGCATCTGGAAGAAAGCCTCCAAACTTCATTCAGTCACCATATGCCTTTCCAGTGACAAGGCTGATAGATCAATAAGTAAATTTTGTGGTTTCCAGTTATGTAAAAGGCATAATAGATATGCCTGGTTCTAAATCACATTGTGACGCCTCAGTGCTGGCACAGGTAGTAGCTGCGCTGCTGATTCCTGCGGGAAGAGAATTCTGCTGCTCTGAGACCACTGGGGAAACTTGAGTACTCTTGAAGCTTAGTTTCTCTTACTTTTTCTTTTATTTTATAGATTAGGACAGCATGGGACTTCCATTACAATGTAATAAATATACTGTAATCTCAGTTTAATTACATACCCATTATATACATTCAACACACATGGGCTATTTTGGAGGATAAGCTATTAGTCTATTTCCCAGTATACTTTATTTTCAATGTCTTTTGAAAGTTCTCTAAATAAAAAAGCTTAAAAGTCTTGAATGTATCTCTTTGCAAGTACAGATGAAAATAAATCTTATGTCTCAGTACATGATATTCCAGCCCATTACTCAGACCTCCTTGACCCCATTTACTGGGTGGAGGAGCACCTACTTTCCTAGACATCATCTTCAGAAGAATCACAGTTTGAGGCCTAACACGTAGGTGAAGAGTCCTTGGATCTGTTTGCACTCTGACTTCCCATTTTGATATTGTAAACCTCCATTTCATTCATCCATTGTTACTGAAACATGAATAACAATGACTAATGTGGAAACAGGTCTTCTAGAAACTGTAATCATCCCAGAAAGCAGAAACAAGTTTTTCTCCTTCCCGTGCAGCCAATGCTGTGAGCAGAATGGCGAGAACCTCTCGCTGTCCAGCTAAAATACATCCTATAAAACAAGTCACTTCTAAATTAAACTAATAATTATTTCTGATCAGTAGAGGCAGATAATTTCTCTCACACATACACATACACAGTCACTGATAATTTTGTTTCTGTATCAGGTAGTATAGCAAATTCAAACTCAGCCAGCAAATACAGTATGGCCATATATTGAGAAAACTGCCACGGAGTTTCCGACTCATAGCTTATCCATCTAATATCCCATTTCTAGAGGTTAGTACTACAAGCTTTATAGGAAGACATAACCAACGATGCATGAACATATGCCCCCACATTACATTTCCTTCTAACTCTAATGAACTTGGATCTAACCTTTAGGCATAAGAGTTGATATTTTTTAAATGTTCTACTTTTAACTTTTGCATCTCTGTGTAACCTAGTCATCCATTGAGTGTGCCCTTTGGGAGATTAGATAAGGACCTATCAGTCACAAACTCCCTCGCAAATCTGTATTGTGAAAAATAAAGCAAGCAAACTAACTCCTTTGTGCTTTGCATTGTTTTCCTTTTATTCTCGTACTTCTGTTTAACTCAATAGTCTTAGAAAAGATAGATCCGTAAGAAACTTATACTCAGCTTCCTTTTCCTAAGACTGCTCAATGCCTTTCTTTTTTTTATCCCCACCTTTGTGATAGAACAATATTTTTTTTTAAACAAGCATTAATTCTAACTCCAATTTCATCTTTGAAGTATGCTCTTACTAACACTGCATTAAATATGCAATAATATCATAATCTTCATAACCATTAAAATGAAACTCATTTTGCTAAGGACTCAATAA
Source organism: Edolisoma coerulescens (assembly GCA_013397115.1). Lineage (NCBI taxonomy): Eukaryota > Metazoa > Chordata > Aves > Passeriformes > Campephagidae > Edolisoma > Edolisoma coerulescens. Next base: position 1,594,541 of record VWZW01007347.1, on the reverse strand, counting down.
TATAATCTATAAAATCTACAGCTATAGCATATAAATTCAGATGTTTTTTCACAGACACTAGAGATCTTTGAATGTATTTCCACACCCATTCAAATATAGTGCATATAGAGTACTCTTGTTTGAATTAAAGGCTATCTGAAATTCATTAACTTTTCTTGCAGGACTTTTTGCAAAATACTTTTTTAGTATGCCTAAGAATCTGGGGATCAGCCACCTCAAACCTGTAGTCAGTCCCAAATAACTGATTATTTTTGGGAAATATCTCAGTTAAAAGACATTCATTGCAAAGATATTTCTATAGTTTGGTTTTAATCTACATTTTGATAAAAAATCTAAGGCTTGCTGAAGAAATCCAGGTAGCTGCCAAAGACAAAGAAGAGAGCTTGATGTATCAAGGAACTTTTCATTAGGCAGTTAAGTTGAGGAGACTGCTACTATAACAAAGACACTACTATTTATCACTGGCAGGGGGAGAGCCCTTATTCTGCATAAGGAGAGAATGGACTGAGTTTCAAGGACAAAATATTAAATAGATCTAGACACTGGAAGACTTTCAAGACAAATCTGGCAATAAAGCCCAACAAGCTTTCCTAAGAAATAAAATATTAAAGTTTGTGAGTGAAATATGTATGTCAGCTCAAGCAAAAGGGTGATCAAAACTGCTGAGTTTCAAGTGGATGAGGAAACTGAAATACAAGGTGTCCAAACAGTGTTATAATTGCTGCTCTTGAGGTAAAACCAGTAGAACAGAATAGTAACTACTGATATTCCTGTGACAGTAAAATCTGTGTATTGGACACAGTCTGAAGTGATAAATAAATATTGGTATCTTGATCACTGATGTCTAGGAATTAAAATTAATCTTGATCCTCCCAATAAACTGTCCCCAAAAGAGTAAGTTGTCAAGCTTTGTCTTCCCTTGTAAAATGTCATAAGAGTTAGCAGAGTCTCTAACGCATCATTTAATATGTTTTAAGAGCCTATGAAACAGAAAATGAAGTGCTCCAGGTATACTGTGTTCAAAGGGCTTGACCTCATTGCACTTACAATAACTCAAAAGGAAAGCCTTTCAGATTATCAGCGGAATTGGTTTTAAGCAACATGAGATCAGAATCCTGCCTCTGTTATTAAAAGAGAAACCATTTTGCACTACACGATACTGGAACAAATTCAGCAATTACCACATCTCAGTATTGTAAGAAAGAGAGAGAGAAATTAGAGACTGGTTAAAATAGAATATTACAGAAGACATGAAAATATATCCTGAAGCAGGTAGGGGGAAAGAAAATAAGAAATTGATAAAGCAACAGGAAAGATGGATTGTAAGGAAAAAGTCTCAGTAGAGACATATGAAAGAAAATATTGAAAGAGAGGGATGAATATCCCCTCTCAGCTGGATGCAATATAAAATGAATATCAAATTGGCCTGAGGTCAGATCTAAGCATCAAAGAGATGTTCATTATCCACCTAGAGAGTCTGAAAGTCTATCATCAAGGGCATCTGATGCTGACTCTCCCTGCTACAACTGGTCTCTGATCAAATGGTTTTCTAGCTCCAAGAGCATGACAGAGCCTTTCATCTCCATCTCATGCCATTGTTGTCTTTGCACCAAAGGGTGTCATGCCCAAACATCCAACTTCTCACATCTTTCTAATGCCAGGAATGTCCCTGTCCTAGATAAAAATAATACTAAAATCTTTCCTGGGACAAAATTACCTGGGGTAATGGTCTACTAGGAAAAATCAGAGCACTCTACTGGCATGATTAGAAAGAGGAGAGTGACTGGGGAGAAGAGAGTCTCGAAAATTAGATGGAGAGCAGCAGTAGAAGCTCTGGAGTCATGGAGAGGAGAGGCAGATGGAAGGCAGAAGGAAAGTTTGCTTGTTCTGAATTTTAGAAAATTACTCAATTTTCTGCATTTGAGAATACAGCAGTTATTGATTCATTGACTATACACACAGAACTCAAAAAATGTGAAGTGCTGAGCTTATGAAATTAAAGCAGAGAGAAAGCCAAAGATCCCACAGCTGGAGAAAGGTAAATGTGGAAAAAGGCTCATCAAAGAGGCACAGAGTGAAGCTCAAGGAAAAGAGGAAAAAAGAGTGCTCTTAAAAAATTATAGGAAAGAAATATTTTGGCAATGAAGTATTTCTTGAGTGGTAGAATAAGGAATAGATGAATAGGTAAAAGCAATTATGTAGAAAGAAAATAACAGAATATGATATAGAGCAGACACCATAGGATAAACAAGCAAAATGAAAATTTAAAAAAGCAAAGCTGGTAAAAGAAGGAAATGAAAAGAAAAATGGGGCTCAAATCAACCAACAGACACAGATAAAGCCCAAGTGCTAAAGAACATCTTTAATTAAGTTTTATACAGCATGAGGCTATCAAACTCTATACTCCCTTGAAGATGATAAATCACAAAAATATGTATATGACTTCCATAAATTCAGGTTTTATGCCTTCATGGTAACTATTCCTCTGTAGCATCTACTGTCCATTATGAATAATTTTGCATACAAGTTATTTTAATTTTACATCAATTCGAAGTATCTTTGTCTTTAGAGCAAAAGTAAAATCCAGACTACTGGAGTACAAATATAGACCTACTGTGTGAATTATTTCTTTCCTAATCATTACATCTTGTAAGTCTGATTTTTTTTGATGTAAATCAAAATAGAAACATTTATCTTTAAAAAAAAAATACCCATTTGGGCTGCAGAAGATCTGCCTACAAAATACAAGTGCTTTATTTTCGAACATTGATGCCTCATATCAAAAAGAAATTTAAATGTATACCTGTGAAATGCTTTGGGAAAAAAATTAAGGGATGTACAAATGTAAACAAATAGATCCCAAGATTATTCCACTAATCAGTATTCCGTTTGTAACATCTAATCATCATCTAATCAGATTACATAATTAGAATGAATCCTCCTGGCCTTAAAATCTATGCCTGCCCAAGTACATAATTGATAATCATGCAATCACATATCTTTGGGGAATATTTCTTTCTACTCTGTTATATGGGTAAGCTTATATTTTATCACACATCATGACTATTGGTATCCATTCTACATTTCAGCTTAGCTAATGCAATTATGTACAATATTATTCATTTGTCCAACTGTTTTCATACTATTAGGCAATTATCCACAATATTTTCTATCAAGCAGTTTCACTGACTAATTTTTTGTGGTACAAAAAGCATACATATTTTTATTTTTATTAAATTTAATGTGGTTTTATTTCATTTGGACTAGTTCCGTTCTTGAATTCAATGCCAATTCGACATAGGTAACAAGAAGCACGTGTAAATTAAACTACAAAATGTCTAGAAATTCTCTAATGTAGGTATAGTCTATCAATTTTGTCATCTATTAAATCTGCAAAGTCTGTAATCAACTAAAAGAGCGGTTGCTAAAGTTCATTTTTAATAGAGAATATAGCAGCTCAGGCAACAATATTCTCATCACACTGTACTTATATACACATCTATGTGAACACATATATAGAATATGTGTATATGGAGATATATTTGGCACATACATGCTTATATAGTATATATAATACCTATAGATGTGCAATTAGAGGGCTTTGCAGATGCACCTTTCAGTTTTCAAATGGCTCATGGGAAATAGCAGTGGCTAACATTGAAAGTGCATTGCTGGTGTGTGACTGAATAATCTGCCCCTGGACTATGAAGAACAGACAGAAATCTTCTACCATTTTACAATAACATTATATATACATGTGTATAGATATATGCACAAGTACACAATGTATGAATATGTCCTTGGAAATCTTAAACACATACTATGCATGATAAAAATAAGTAGGCTACTGGATACGATCATCATGTCCCAGATGTCTCACCCTCCTTGCTTTGATAGAACATATCCAATCAGTGCTGTGCTCAAAATTTTGCTATAAAGCAGGTCCCACAGCAAATGGATTGGAAGAAAAGAGAAAAATTCAGAATGTTACAATTAGGCTTTATTTAAACATCTCAGTTTAACAGGATCATAGCTCAAAACAACTAAGCCATTTAATGAAGCCTATAGGGAATTTGCAATGGGCATTGCATGGACAAGCTTTGTATCAGACACACATAAAAATAAATAATACATAAAATTAAAAAACAGTCAATGAAAATATATAATCTCTATTTTATTCTCCCTCAGAGTCCAAGGCCTTACAAGTGAATCCTGGTTTCATTCTCTCAATGTTACATTTTTCTCTATCTTACATCCAGATGTAAAGGCTGTGCTGACTGTTAGTCATACGACCAACAGAATAATAAAGCAAAACCCTGGATCATTTACCAAGTCCAAGTCTTCAGTGCCATGGGTGTGCTGTATCAATTGTATTCCTCTATTTCCTTTATACCACTAAAAATTTTTTCCAGAGAAAAAACTTTGCCACACACACTTCAACTTTCATTCTCGTTCTGAAAGATGCTTCACTCTGACCCTTAAGTAACATGTACTGATTAAAAATTTATTTTAAATACCGGATGTTTCCTTTCAAAGTCTACAAAAAGCTACCAAAATGTAACAAATAATGGAAATGAGAATTCAAATATTTTTTTGAATAACAAAAGCCTCATTTGATCACTGAAATTATGTCCAAGTAACAGCTTCAAGCATTATTCCACCAGCAGGAAATACAGAAAACATTTTTTGAAGGCAGTTAATTTTGTGACAAAAGAAGCTTGTATGAGTTTTACATAAAATTATTTTTATGCCAGTACTGCTGCATCTGCTTATCCTTTAAAGTAGACTTTTCAAATTAATCCCCAGCAAAGGACTTGGATTTCCTCTTCTGTTTTCTTCAAACCAAGCATTTCATTTGACTATTTGTTGGTACTGCTTTTCTGCAAGAACTAAAGTGCTTTTTCTTCTTTTCCTTCCCTTTTTTTTTTTTTCTTTCTAAATACAGCTTGTAGAAAGTGTAATATAGGCATATGTTACATGTTCTGTTTTATCTTTTTTGGATCGATTTAATATTTGCATGAGTATAGATTCAGTAATTTCACTTGTAAATGTGCACTGGCACAGGTTGCCCAGAGAGGTTGTAGAGTCTCTTTCCTTGGAGGTACTCAAAACCCGATGGGATATCCTTGTCTGGGTGAGCAAAGGGGCTGGAACAAACAATCTCCAGAGGTGCCTTCCCACCTTAGCCCTTCTGTGATGCTGTGAACTCTACCACAGCTGTTCTTGTGTGCAAAAAGCCCAAAGTGTCCCTGGTGCAGCAGGCTCCCTGGGCACCTTTTGTGTAGCTGTTACAAACATGATCAAGAACCATCCAAAACCATCAGCAAGAGGAAAGCAGTAGCAAGAAAAAGGACAATGAGAGAGAGAGAGAGAAAGCATGCACATGTAGTTTTTAGGCTTGAAATCCTCAGTACAATATAAATCCAAAGCACTCATATTTTTTAAAACTCTACTGAACTGTGCTCATTATAGCAGAAGCCTGTGCTCAACATCCAGACACCTGATTTGAGGGTGCAAATACTCCTCTGCTACTTTAAACAGGGCTTCTCAGCCTCCTGGAGACTGTACTATCATGCAGATAAAACAAATTCATTCTCTTCAGATGAAGAAATTATCCTTGTGTCCCCTTTTCTGGTAAGAGAAGGGCTGAACGAGAAAACACAGCAGTAAATTATCCATGAGGGGAGGCAGAACAGAGTAGGCCCTTCAGCCCACTCTGACATCAACATTAAGTGGATACTGGGTGTGATAAACAGCAGCATTCCCCAGAGATATAAAGAACAAATATACAGAGATGAAGACACAACTAAAAGATTTTTAAATAATTATGACATAATAGTTCAGAGTCCCCACTGAGAGTGAAAAGCCTATTTTGTTAGGTGATATAGCAACTTGTACAAACATATATCTCCTAGGTCAAAGTGTCCTGTTTATGAAATGTACTGCACTTACAATGGGTTCCAGATTCGAAATGTGTTCTTTCTCCTCTTATCAATACTCAGCCTTTTTCTGGAATAAATTGGCAGATCTCTGCCAAAGAAAGAAAAGTACACCTATAAACCAAGCACCCTGGTAAAAAACCACATTGTCCAGAAAACTGTTTTCCCCTTTTCTGATGTCTGGGATGACTGCATGTATAGTACAAAATGACTTATCTTCTTCTTGGCTTCATTTGAATTGAAAGGTAGAAGGGGAGATTTTTCCTGCTCTGTTGGGTTTATCTGCCTCTAAGAGTGAGAATGTTGGAAATAGGCATGGTAATTTAAAATATATCAGAAATAAGTGGCTACTGTTTTCTTAGCAGCTGTCTTGTAAGGATAGTTTGTTTACATTAGAACACAGTTCTGTGCACACGCGTGCATATATCTCAACAACTAGCACTGCAGATATGGAATGCTGAGTGAATCCTTAGAACGTAATGGAAGTAGTCCAGATGTGTGATTTTAATCCATAACAGAATTTGCCCGACTGTATAAACATTGGCCAAAAAGACATGAGATTTGTTGTACTGGAAAAATAATTATTGAGCCTATAAAATAATTGGCTTCAAGAGAGTACATAACCTACAGAAGTGTAGGGTGAGAGGAAGTCTGAGATCATACAGATCACCCTTTGCACTGCTCTCCATTACACCTCTGCAGAAAGTTCTGTCAGATGACTCCTTACAGGCATTTCTCTAAACCATTCTTGAGAATCCCCACTTTCCTACATATCCATATACATTCTCTTACAGCCAAATCAAATTCAGTGCCAGTGAATTCTGACTCCATCTATGGGTGGGATAAGGACCTCCCAATTTTGATTACAATGGCCTCTTAATCCCAGAATAAAATTTAAAATCTAAATGCTAAAAAAAATTCAAGAAAACTCTTGTTAAGCTGTAGCAAGAATTGTCAAACAGGACTAAAAAGTAACACGATGCAGCTGTATGATGCAGAAACAGCAGGAACATGCACAAATGTGGCAAGTGTGCTAGAAGCGATGTCAGTGAATTTGGGAACTAAAGAATTTCCTTCTAAGGACTTACAAGGCAGGAGGTCAATGAGGCCACTTTGCTTTGAGAAATGGAGACAGAACACAATTTCCACTTTATTCTCTTAGTAAAGAATTCAAGTGTCCTTTCTATTCTTATTGACAGAAAAGTTTCTCTGAGCAAGTAGGTGCCATAGCATCTTTCCTGGGCTTTGGATTAGGTCTTAGTTGCCAGGTGTCTCAAAATTGAAGGATATCCTGAGAAAGCAACATGAAATGAGATTTTCTTGGCTTACTTTGTCCTTTTTTGTTCTTCTACAGTAATCCAAAAACTGCTTCAGAAATCTTCCCAAAAGAAAAGACTCCTTTAATAACATGAAATCATCAGAGAATACTCATTACTCACTTTTTTCCTGAAAAGGAAAGATCCTCAACAAATTCCATACTCCATTCTTTGCATTAAATAAGGAAAGACAGCTTTTAATCACATCTATTGATACAGGAGAGCTTTGGAGACTTACTACTTTGCTATTTCAAGTTCTTCTACTAAAGCAATCATGTAGGACAGACCTCCCAGCCACAAGGAGATCCAGAGCATATTCATTGTCTGTGCCAGCTCGTCCTTATTTCAGTGAGTTTCTGTCAGCACTAGAAATTATTTTAAATATTAAATCAAGTGCATTAGTCCTTTAGGTGAATGAAAAATTAAGGTTGATCCCTCACAATGAAAGAAAACATATACTGTGATCTACTTATATTGGACTGATTATTTCAGTTTTGAAGATATTCTCACTAGAGCTTTGTAGCTCATATTTTATCTTACAGGATAAGTATAGAGAGTCAAATGGTTCCAAAGGAACCTTTAAATGTTCAGCAAACCAAGACTGTACTGCAATACTAAGGTACAGAATTTTCAGCTTGTTTAACAACAATGAGCAAGAGTACAGGATGTATCTCTCATTAACATGCATGGAAAATCCTAGTTTTGGAGCTGGGTATAATTAATTTCATAATTTTATCAGATTACTTTTAATGAAGTTCACATTTTATAAACTTACCAAGGATAATCACATGCATGTTTTGGTTAGCACAAGTACACCAGAAGAAGGATGCTTTACCTATTTTTAACCTTTGTGCTCCAATTATTAAGTATAAAATTTAGATATTGATTACTATGTGTTAACAAGAATTGCAATTGTTAGCTAATAATATGCCTCACAACTGAACCAGTATGTTAACAGAATATACCTCTAAGCCTTATCGCCACAGTTTAAATTTATTTTTCCAAATGAACAGCCTAGCTGGTAATCAAAACATTCAAAGTAATGAGAATGCATTTAATATGTGACCTCCATCCAATTTTTCTTATTACAGCATTAGTGTAATTATTACAGGTATGTCCATGCTTCCTTATGCTGCAAATACGAACATCTATGCCCTCGAAGACTTGAGATTAAGGCCCTGACAGACAGGAACGGCCCTTTCATAGGCCGAAGGAACTGATCCTCCCTTAAACTAAGGAGCATTAAGGTACTTTGTCAAGGTAAGGGATGGAGTCCTTCCAAGTGCACACATTTTACAGGCCTTGAACTTTGCTGGAGTGGATTAACTGTGAAGAAAAAGTAGTCAACTGAAGTCATTGAGTCTGTGCAATTTTGTGTGAATAAATATTTCCCGTCAAAAAATAAGCACTGATAATTTTTCTTTTACAGGATATAATGGTGGTGAAATTATTATATCCATTTCCCTGAGCAGGCAGTTACCATATTGATTTTCTTGTTTTCTACCAAAGTATTGTTCAAATTTATTATGAAGCAATATTTCCTTTGAAGAAATGGACTACATAAACCAGCAGGTTTTTCCAGTGTGAGATTTGCACTAAAAATACTGGTTAACATAAAAGCTCTGAAAATAGCGGGGATGAGGAGCACTTTGTGGCTGTCTGAAGAGAGCTGAGAACACAATGACACAGAGCTTTTTTATTTTTCCATCTGGCTCTAAATGACATGCCTTTGCTCATTATATTTTTCTGCACATGAGCGTAACAAATTAGGCAGTACACAGAAAGCATGAACCTTGCCCCAAACATTGTGCAACTCTGAAGAGAAATATCAAATATGTATTCATAATACTGATGTTCCATTAAAGTTGATGGTCTAGGTCCTAAAATATATCTGGTATTATCAAGATTACTACATTATTTTTAAGACTACTATTGCGATATCTATACTACTATTGATGTCCATGTCTATACTTTGCTATTCCAGGGGGTGCATGTGGCAGAGTGATATAGCAAACACCTCAATGCTATTTAGCAAATGAAGGCAAAATGAATGATTCTATATGCATTTTCCAACCGTAAATGTTCAATGTGCTTTAATATTGGTAAGATGGCAACATAGTTTTTCGACAATGAAATATTATTGTTCTTACTTCATAAGTGGTGAGGTCTAGGGCACATAACATTCCCCCTCCAAAAGAGAAGATGTAAAGAAATTAGTAAGACATCACATTATAATCAAAGAAATCAAGCTATTGTAAGAAAATAAACCTTGTTATTTTAGAAGTGGACAGCATAAATGAAAAAGACACAAGCACAAGATTGTGTGGATAAGGGGGATGAGAGAACCTCAACTCCTGTAAACTACTGTCATTTATTCTAATCAGCTGAACTGAAATTCTGGGGACAGTAGATCTTGTGTCAGCATTTTGTGGCTTTTGCTCCAACACAGGAAGCAAAGAGGAGGCAGAACGGGGTTTTTTACTGCAGCTTCACAGTTCCTTAAAGAGCACCAGAAAAATACCCCAAAACATTCCAGCCATTGCCTTCCTCCTTAAATATGGCATCATTCAATGAGGGGAACCTCTTAACCGTGTTCTACTCTTTGCTTTGACAAGGAACGCTGAAAAGAATTCATGCTACATTAAAATCAACTCTTACTTCTAAGTCTTCTCCCCTTTCACTTTGGTTTGTCATTGCTAGTTTTAACATCAGTAACTGCACTATTCCANAAAAAAAAAAAAAAAAGACAGATCCTACTTTTCACAAAGGCTTTTGGTTGTTTTATATGGACAGCATTGTAATAGGTCACTCCTCTTAGAGCAAGTGCATTTTTGATTTACTTGTATACCTGCTTGGTCTTCCCTACTAGCCTTTCTTTACCACTTTCTTTTCTGCATTTCAAATCACAGCAAACAGTACCACTGATCAGCTGGTGTATGTATAATGTACATAAATATAAAATTCTATAAATTTTTAATACAAAATTCAAATATAACTTGAAATAGTTTTGTATATATATCTCTATATTGAATAACTCTATTTATGAGTCTCAAAATTTACTCTGTGTCTTAATTTTATATGATGAAATTCATTGTTATTCTAATGGCCTGAGTCACAGTTAAATGACACACAGGTTTTCCTCTTTCTTTCCAAATAAGGAAGATAATTCTGTCAGCAGTGTTCATTAAAATATATCTGATGAAATTATCTCAAACAGTATTTACTTTATTATCCAATCTCAGGCTCTTAAAATTAATCTTATTTATTTATTTATTTAAGGCACTCAAAACTCACTATGAATTATTCATTACCTGAGGCAGAATTTAAAATACTAATTTCTTTTCCTTCTACTCTATAACTCAAAGGTCAACTGGTCAAAATGGCCTCAAATCTCAATCAGTTTAAATATGAGTGGCTTCAACCTGCTTGCAAATTGAGATCAGGCTTTCTATAGTACAATCTAGAGGTAATATTTATTTCATAATTATTGTCCATGATGGCAAATCAGATAAGACTGAAAATGGTATTTCCATTGAAATTAGTTAAGACCCATGTTTTTAAAATATGAAACTTTCAGAATAGTTTTTAATTTTGTCTTTTGTTTCTTTTTTCTTCCCTTTCATTTTTATTCTTTTTCTACGTCATGTCTGCAAGGTGAACAGAGTAACAGAAATTAAAAAGGAAAAGAAGAACACTGAACCTTTGAAAAAAAGAAGTGTGTTGATTGATTTTGTTAAACATTGGTTTCATTGGGGGAAGGAGGTTTGCTTCTCTCAGCTTTTCCTGACAAAAGTCTTTGATTCCTTAAAAACCAATCATCCTTTTAAAATAATTTTAATAAAATCATCAATGTCCCTATTTGTCTTGTATCTTGGAAAAAATGGTTGTGGATATCCTCAGATGGAGACACTTTTAAGAGTGGTTTTGTACACATCGTAGGCAGGCATGGAAGAATATTAATTATAAGAAGCATCTCAGATATGTGTATAAGAGCTTATCATGAATGCAGGGGAGGACACACAATGTTTTCATCAAAGCAATATGAGCAACCTTATACTGAATTACTGTAGCATGTCTAACTGGTGGACAGAAATCCACATGTACAGCAGGTGTTCTTGAGGATAAAAGGACATATTTACATACATTTACACATCCATTAAAGGAGAAGCTGCTTCCACATGTTGAGATATCTGATTTGTGTCCTTTTAATTGTTCTTGCCAAACCAGAAAAGTTGTGAGCAGAATAATCATGGAGTGTTCACTTTATTGTTCTCTTTTCTAGATATATAGACAAAAAATTTGATTTTATTTTTAAAGCGCAACACATGTGTTTTTCTATATTGATTGTAATAGCACCCAGATGCCCATTTGAAAGGCTGAACTTCATTTAAAAAGTATTTTTAGAAGGGCTATTTAATAGCCCTTTCTTTATTAAGAGTGTGTGTCAATGCATCACAGTACAATATAGACCAATATACGGCAACATCAAATATAAGTATCAGGGATAATACCAGTGGAAATAATTGTACAGAACTAGCGTAAATGTCAAGGCAGGGCTCTGGCACAGTCCAGCTTTCAGGTAACATCACAAAAAAGAGCTAGTTTGCATACTTTTCTCAGTATATTATTTAACTTAGTCATTATAAGAGTTGCCAATACATGGCAGTGCCAGGATGAAACAGCAGCAGTTTTCCTGAGATTACATTTGAAAGTGGTTCCCCTTATGTACAATTCTCTTCCCTCATCACGTTAAAAAAAAAAAAAAATTTGTGGTTTGGGTTATATTTTGAGGTCATGTGCAATTCCCACAGGACAGAAGAGGAGAACAGGAAGGTTATTAATCTCCAGAATAAAATTGTTCTTTATCAGAAGTTCTTTGAAACAGTCACATCATTACAAAAAAAAAAAAGTGCCACCCCCCCCCCCCCCAGTGCATTTTGTTTGTACATCAAAATGGTCCATAGAATCACAGCGTCACAGAATCATAGAATCATAGAGTCATAGAATCACAGAATGGCCTGGATTGGAATGGAGCTTAAGGATCAACTAGTTCCCATGCCCCTGCTGTGGACCAGGACACCTTGCACTAGATCAGGTTGCTCAGAGCCCCATCCAGCCTGGCCTTAAAGACTTCCAGGGATGCGGCATCTGCAACTTCTCTGAGCGACCCGTTCCTGTACCTCACCACTCTCACAGTAAAGAATTTTTCCTAATATCTAAACTAAAGCAATATTCTTGTTGCATGCGAGACTGAAATGGATAATAGTTTAAACAGCGTTAAGATCCCTGAAGGATTTTGCCCATTTGGCAAAACTGTATAAAAAAGCTGTGACCACTGAAGCCCACAGACTAATTTGTTGAGGCCAGGTTTGCACACAGTCCCCCCCAACAGAGGGGGAAGAAAGTGAGTCTTTGGGGGTGCGATGGCATAACCTCTGATCAGCTTGAGACAGAGGGGGTAAACTCCCATCTTCCCTTACACAAACTGTCTGTTCTAAAACTCCCCCCTCACCTCGTGAAGGCCACATATATATGGGACACTTATGTAAGATGCAGTTGAGGAGATGTCATTAACCATCAAAGACCCCCCAAAGTGCTGCCCAGACTGATTCCTGGGGCCTTGCATCAGAGGACTGTACATGATCCAAGTGTTGCCTCAGATCCAGAGTCTGTTACAAGAGACTGTAAAATTTCCCACATACCCCATGGGGGAGGTATCTGGGTGTTCCCACCTGTCCTGAACATGTCCACTGAACTCTATGTTTCATGGGACTCTCACCACTGAGTAGATCAAAAGAAGAGGACTAAATGGACACCATCAGAAGCCATGGACTGTTGATATGTTTCTAGTTACTCTGCCTCTCTGTCACTCTCTTTCCCTCTCTGCTCCCCTTTTTCTATTCCTTTCTCTCTCTCTCTCCCTCTCACATTTACTGTTAAATAAAATCCGTACTATTGACTTCAGTATATGGCCTAATTTGCCCTTAATTCAGACAGAGGCATCTCTCTAATAGTTGTAATAACCAGATCTTAACACCGATCTTTTTCCTTTGAAGACAGACTGGCAATGGCTGTCTGGAGTCAGAGCTTTTTAAGACAGAATATTGCTCATCCCAGTTGCTGGTGCTCTACAAGTTTTCCATACAAGTACTGCTGAAAGCTGTTTGAGAGTCTCCTCTGAGTTTTCCAGTAGGTCCATTACAGTAATTGGAATCAGGAGTTATTTATTGCTGCCTACATTGATTTTGTATAGCACACAGATAAATGATACTGCTGGAGAAAGCTATTCCCTGGCAAATCAATTGAGCAGTGCAACAAAAAGTCGTCTGACTTTTGCCCTTTAAAATGCTGGTCCATTGGTATTCAGACTGCATACAATCTCATGATATTGGAATGGGTTTGGATGCCCAAATCATTCCAGGCTGATTCATATCATTTTCCTTTACCAATCATTTCATGTGAGGATTATATATTGCCCACGTTAACACTTTTCACATACCAAATAGTGTTTTTTGCAAAACTGAATAAACTGAAATGGTTCAAGTAATATATCATTGGTTATCAAGTTATTGTACTGGAAGTGGGACATCAAGAATATTGAGGAACCATAGTGCTGTCCTGCATATCATTCTGGTGACCAAAACAATGTCTGAAAAGTACCAAGAAGCAGAATGCCAAGAACCATGAAGAGATAATAGTGATTTTTTACTTTTAGAATGGAGTCAGTCAGTGTTACACCACCCTACTCAAGCTGACTATGAAACCCATCTTGTCTCTTCCACAGCAAGACTAGTATTGAGGGCAAACCTTCTGAGAAGAGCACAAAACCATGAGTCTACTTCAGCCAAATTTTTGTACTTTTGATGACTACAGTGTTTATGCAGAATGAGAGGAGAAATTGGCTTGGAAAAAGAGCAGAAAGGTTAAATATTTTACTAAAATAGGAGTGACCTAATTAATGTCTGAGGAGTAGGTTTTCTCTCTGTGATACAGTCCTGAGGATGAAACCTGTCAATTGTCATTTCAGGAAAGATAAACGAGATACATTTTGACTTCATTGTTCCTGTATGAGTCTGTCCATGCCATACTCCAGGTAGTGTATTCTCTTTATTCTTGATTCATTGCTTCCTGGATATGATCCTGTAAAATAATTTTATTTTTCTAAAATTCATCAACTTTTCTTAGTGGTTTGACACTATTCTGCAATCTCTCTTGGGCTTCTGAGCAGTCAGAAATCCCTTGACCTTTTGCATGAATACTAGTTATTAATTTTTTATGTTTGCAACCATGAACCCCTTAAAAGTTTCATTACACAATTTTTTGAAGATTAATTTAAAGTCATTAATCTGTCTGAATTTTATTTTAGAATTTTTCACAGAAATAGTTTATTCTAGAGTGATGAGGCAAACTGGGCTGAGTGGGATTTCTTCTTCACAGCTTTCTGTGACCTATACGGGCCAGAGCAACATGTTTAAACACCAACTGGAGTAAAATGGACTTTTGTTAATTTCTGAGAAAATAGTCGTCGTTTTCTAAGACTTATCAAACCAAAAATTTATATTTTTGAATATGCCTAGTCCCCTACAGGTGGATTCTTATTCTAGTGTTTCTCAGACTTCTAAGAACCAAGTGGCTGGTGTTGCTTCTCCTCCTCCTCCTCCTCCTTCTTTTTCTTCTTCTTTCCTCTTCTTCTTCTTTCTGTCTTATTTACAGCTTAAAAAGTAATTTTTTGTTTATTTCTTAATGGAAAAATAAGGTAAAAATAAGTATTTGTTTCTAGGGTATCAGACAATACAGGATATCATTCCCCCAGAACCCAAAGACAACACATGGCAGAGAACATAAAGAATCTATGTTGTTCTCTCTAAGGCCGTTTTGAAATGCCTGTAGTAGGGAATGCCTTTGTGAGCTGAGATAATAATTAAAATCATTGTTAGGATGGTGCTTTTAGATTTTTGTCTTACAGACAAAGCTCTGATGTGGGTTGCTGTAGAAATATAGTGGGAGACAGACAGTAGTATGTAGCTCTGTTAGAGAAGAGCTCTGTTACATAGACGTGCAACAGAGAATGGTGTCAAAAGATGCTACTTCAGGGCTCTGCAGCTGGGTAAAATACCTGCAAAATTTCCTGCTGCTCATTCAATAATGAGTCTCTTGGAATGAGATGGAATTTAGACATTCAAATACAAACCAGTTACTTTGAAAAACACTCTGCTTTCTACTGCTAGTAAGCAGAATCCATCAGTGCTTTGTTGCTCTTCAGATCTATCGGCTTAAATTGCACTCAAATTGTCTTAACTAGACAGAGCATCCCATATCCCAATACCACAGCAGGATCCAGAAACAAGACATACCACTGCCAAAATCATTTTTGGGAGCTCAATCCAGCAAGAAAGTGTCCAGTTAAATTCAATGTATCACATTGAACAGCTGTTCCAGTTATCACTTTCAAAAGGTTATCTGGAGGGAGTGGGGGTGTAACATTTCTTTTTCTGTGATAACCTCGTGGCTGGAGTGCTCCCTGAGGGACGGTAAGTGCTTGATTCCCTTTTCTTCCTGTGAAGTTCAGTTCATGCATGCAGACATGCCTCAGAAGCCAAACAATGGGTTCCTGTGCCTGCCATCATCATCCTGACAGCATATTGTGAGGAAGTGGCCATGGGAGTAGACTATGACTTCAACTCTTGATTCAAGTACTTTTCCAAAGAAATATTTAGATATAAAACAAAGATGTCAGAATACTGAGCTGCAATAAAATACAAAGAAAGGGCCGCTGTGTACTGAAATCCCTCTTTAAAAGAGAAAAACACGGGCAGTTTACCTAGATTAAAACATGCCCATGGAGTATCAGCTATCCCAGGGAACTGGCAAAAGTAATTGAGTTGAATATATTTATTTCAACATCTGATTGCCAATTCCGGCTAAGGTTGGAAAGTAACAAGAAAATATCCCCTAAGACTAATACCACTGCAACAGTTTAGAGGTCTGTCAAAGCAGTGATTGGCACGTGGCTGAGTGGCACCTGGAAATCTTGCAGACCTTCCATCCAGTGCCTTGGGAAGGACTCAGCAGACAATGACAACAATGAATTTCTTTGCCATCTTATGTTCACACTCTGCAGTCAGCCTTGGTTATGTTTTGTTTTGATGGTTGGTTGGGGTTTTTTCTGTTCATTTTATGTTCTATTTACCAACTGTAGTGTCAGAATAAGTCCTGCATAACTGATGCTGAAATTATTTGTCTTGGGATTTGAATTGGCAAGTACCAGAATCACAGGGCCAGAAATGCCTACAATGTATATTCTTTGCCCAATGAATAGTAACAGTTGTTCATCTGCAATAAAATAACTGGAGCATTACATTGTATAAAATATATTGAACAGCACAAAATATGGGAACTTTTCAGACTTTAATTAGGAGAATTACCTCCTCTCTGAAAAAAAGTATACTCGGGAATGATATTTTATTTAGAAGAAATATTTAAATTATTGGGTAACTAGATTCTTTCTCTTTCTACTTTTTAGCCTATCATTTGTCTTAAACCCATCTAATATTAGTTGAATAATCTTAATAATACTTTGCTAATACGGCATCGTCCCAAATTTACAAACAAGCTACTTCATGTACAGAGACTTTTAAACCATCATTTCCAAAATTTTCTTCCTAAGATCAGGTTACTATTGGGTTTGAAGTTTGAAGAACACTAGAATAAGAATCCACCTGTAGGGGACAAGGCTGAAAATATGAATTTTTGGTTTGATAAGCCTGAGAAAACTACGACTATTTTCTCAGAAATTAACAAAAGTCCATTTTACTCCAGTTGGTGCTTAAACATATTGCTCTGGCCCGTATAGGTCACAGAAAGCTGTGAAGAAGAAATCCCACTCAGCCCAGTTTGCCTCATCACTCTAGAATAAGCTAGAGAAACACATGGGTTTGAAGAGTTATCAACCCATTTCAATATTTTCTGAATGTATGTAAAGTGTTATTCAAGTCAATTAGAACTTCTGAGATTCAGCTCCTGTAAAACTCAGGACACATTTTGTAGTGAAGTGTCAAGGAAATTTCCTCTTTTCACGTGACAACAGTTGTTACCAAATACTTTCCTCTTGAGACATCATAAGGTTTTGTTCCTTGTCTAAGCCTTGTAACTAAATATAGCATTTGAACCAGGTATATATATAAATACATATATTTAGAAAAATGTATATTCATTTGTTTCTCTTTGTGTGAAATATAATTATACTGATCTTCAAATGTCACAAGATTTCCCCCAGAACCAGATTATCAACAAGCTTTTAGGTTTCTTGGTTGGGTTCTTTTTTGGCACATTACCTGAGAAGCAACAAGTTTTACATAACAGACCTATTTCACCTTTTTGTGTAGTTGCAAAAAAAATTCAATATGCCACAGAAAAAAATCTCAGAGGTAGAAAAAAAATACAAATGTTAATGTAGCGGAGTTACATCTCAGGCAAGCTGTCTTGCAAGTCCCTACTCAGTCACCCCAGGCAGTTTTTTTATGACTGATAAGATTGTCAGGCCTGAGGAAAAAAATCAGTGCAACATCACTAGGCATTAAACTTAATGAAAGACAGAACATCGTTTCATCAGAGCACAGGCATTTCTAGAGTCTACCAGCTTTCTAGTGGAAGCCACATGTGATTCCTTACAGCTCGCAAGGTGAATTAACAAACTCAGCTTTACTGTATTAGTTTCAAGTGAGGGCAGATTTTGAAAGCCAGGAAAAGGATTTTCACATGTAACAATCACTTTTCACATCCCCAGATTTTGCGACAAACCCCAGATAGCCCAGTGCTTTATTTTATTTAGTGTAAACTGTAAACTGGACTGACCCTTTTGGTTAGTGCTTTTAAAAACAGCAAACTGTAACATTTCTCTGTGCCTCACACTAATAATGTGCAACATGATCAGAATCAGAGAGCAGCACACAGTCAGGAGTCAGAAGAAGAGACAGGGCATGTAGTGTTCTGAATGCCTTTGCAGCTCTGTGAAAGCTTTCTTTAAATAGATATTAGATACCAGATGATATGTTTCCTTTTTTTTTTTTTGGTGTGGTCTTTTGTTGTTTTGGTTTTGGTTTTGGGGGTTGTTTGTTTTGTCTTGCTTTGTTTGATTTTGTTTGGGATTTGTTTGGGGTTTTATTGTTTTGGTTTTGGCTTTGTTCTGGGTTTTTTGGGGGGTTTTTTTTGGTTGGTTGGTTGGGTTGCTTTTTTTAAATATAAAATTGTCCATAATGATTCTAGTAATTGGGACTCACTTTAGCTTAGAAGGTCCAAGTAAAATAAACAGACAAATCTATTCAATTTTCTATATAATAACTGTCATATCTTCTGCACCAAAACAATTTAAGGAAATACAGGCTTGAATATTTCTTCAGAAAATGTCCTGCCTTTTTAGAGAAAAAGTGGGATAAATGAACAGGCTCAACAAATATCTCTAAGGAAGGAAACAGGCACTATAGGACGATGGACTATATACTACCCTGGCCCATATGGAGAAAGAAACTCATGTTGTTCAGAAAGAAATAATGAACTGCCCAACAATTTAGCCCGGATTCTCTTTGGATGTCCTCTGCAGCACTCCCTGATGTCTCCACCATTGATGTCAGATGGTAGGAGTCCTGGAGTACAGTGGTGAGAGGGATACTCTGAAATTCAGATCCCTTTCACCAACACAGTCAGTGGCTGTAAATTCCACTGTTAACACCCAAATGCCTGGGAAAGGCCGCAGTCTCAGAAACCTTTCCCATGGACATCTTCACTCCATTAAACTTCAGGGAGAGGCACGGCTTCCAGCCCAGCTTTTCTTCCCCTCTTTTTTACATCCTAACAGATCGGCAGTTGCTGTTCAGCAGCTTTCCTCAAATGGTCTTAATAATGTGTCTTTAGCCCTCCACGGCAACCATGAATTCAATTTCCACAGGGGTTGCTCCTGAGACGCAGGCTGCGGTAGCTGTTTGCCTCTATGGTCCCTCTGGCTGCCACTTCTGCAGCTTGCTTCTGCTTTGCCTCTCTGCCCTTCATCACTTTATTCTCTTCATACGTGAACTTCTTTTAGCCCACACTGCAGCTGATGTGAATGTTTGCTCTTCAAGTCAGAAAAACAGAATAATGGGATTTAACGAAACAATTTTCTTGATAACCATTCAATATAGGCCATCATCAAGACTATGTCTTAAAAAAACTTTTCTCATCATAAAAGAGTTTGTAGCAGGGGTGTAAGATTAGTTCTGTGTGTTGACCCCTCCAAGGGTCTCCTTCAGATTGAACAATTTCCTTCTCTTTTTCTTTATCGAGGAAAACTAGGAAATTAACTAATAATTCATGACAAAAATGAAATAAAATAAATCTCAGGCTCAGTGAAAGCAAAACTCTCAAAAATTAGATAATATAGAAGTACTGAATCAAAGATAGAAAAAAAAAAACAAAGTGGGAAAAAGAGGAAAAGGAAACTTTCAAGTTAAAACTGAAACTTCCATATCACAGGTGCATTTCTATCTGAGTGTTTAACATGCATTTTTTGTCTAAGAAAAAGAAGGCTATGTATCAGAAGAGCCTTGGTAATCACACACAAGCACTAACTATGTCACAGCAAATGATCAAAGATCAAAATTCATATATGACTGTGTCAAATCTTAAAAACAAATTAAAGGTTATTTTCACAATGCAGAAGGAAGTAATATAATATGATTCTCCTGTTTATAAGTCAAATACGTGTTTTGCAGTTTCTACTGCATAACATCTAACACAAAACATGCACTTTGGTATTAACCACCTTACGATGCTCAATAGGATCTCACCTACTGGTTTTCCGTATAGGAATCACAGATCTTCGGAAAAACTGCAGGTATAAGACACAAATCATTCAAAAAATCATTTTAGAGTTTGCATCTCTGCTTGAAATAGTTGATAGGAAAAGAAACAAGCAACAAAATGATCAAAAGAGAAGTCCAAAACCTGAACTAACCTGCTTTAAACTTAGGGGAAAATAAATAGGTTTTAACACTCCTGCTTTGCTTTCAAGAGACTGCAACACTACTGCCACACACTGCCAAGGTGAAAAGGTACTTCAGCAAAGGAAGTAAATCGTCAGTGAATACAAGAAGCTTCTGAGAAGCTTTTTTTCCTTCCCTGTCCCTGTCTTCTGCTGAAGAAGAAAGGAAAAATAACAGAGCAGAAGTACCTTAGGCCAGTTTAAGAATTCTGTGTGCAACTAGAGTAATACTCTCCATGCTTCTGCTCTAGTCAATGCACTAACCATATGCTATTTTCTCTCACTTTGCTTTTCGTGTTTTAGGAATCATTCCTCCCTAGCCTTTTGCCATAAGCCAGACAGGAGTGACTCATATGTTCTGGGATTTAAAAGGCATATTCTGTAAGCACAGTTAGTGAGTCTTACCTGCCAAAAATAAAGCTCTCCCAAGTTTCTTCAGACATGAGTTGTCCAGTCTCCCTTAATACCCTGACTTCAAGCACAGAATTGGGATTTACAAGTGTTTTATTTTTCTTTTGTTTGAACTTCTGTGTTTTGAACTTCTTCTCGAACTTCTGAACTTATGTCAAAGTGAAACAGCTGTGTTGTGCCTGACACCAAATCTACAGAAGGAGGAAAACTAGGAGGAGGTCAATGCCATAGCTAGAAATGGCACTCAGGATATGAAGAAGTAAGTATATAGTTGTTCATTTTTATTGACACTGGGCGGAAGTATGTTTTTAAGGCGTTGAATACTATGGTCCCTGCACATGGTTTCCATAACTACAGTTAGGTAATTGCCCCTTACTGCTGGCTCATAAGAAAAAGACATCAGAATTTCCCTTTATGCTGCATCAAGAGAGAGAAAACTTTGGGCCTGACCCAGGATTTTTGTGTCCTCTGTCCTGAGCCTTGAAACTCCGCCTCTAAACATGAACAGAAATCTTTCCTGTTATGCACTGTTGTGTAGCTCTCAAAAATGTGTCAGCTGAGATAGCCGGGATATAATCTCTTCTGGGCCCACTGAATTTTAGCCTGTGTAAGTCGGCACCCACTTCAGAGTATGCAAATGTGTTGTGTGAGAGAAGAAACACGTAAGCCTGAGTACAATCTAAAGGGAACCACAAAAGGTATTAGTTGGCAAAGGAGCACAGAAAGGAAAGGCTTTTATAGGATCAAAACTAATAGATGTTTGCAGTGGGAAAAAGGTAAAGTAGCTCAAAGCTCCACTTCAGGAAAATATTGCCATTATATTTCAGCTAATTTACTGAAAGACATGCACAGTCTTATCCACTTTCTTCCACATGGGAAAGAAATTCCATCACGAACAGAATGATTGCAAAGTCATTAAAATTATTAAGACTGTGTTATCATACACCATGACTTATGTGGAGCACTCTTTCTAACACTTATGTATGCAACTATCCCTATGAAAGAGCAATACATTCTTGTACTAGTCCAGGGGAAGAAGTGCAAAGAATTATTATATATAAGAATAGCACCTGGTATTTTTAGGATAAAGTCAGTGCAAATTTATTTCTCTTGCTCACCTGAGATCCTTTTCCCTTCAAAGCTGACCTGAATACTATGTTCAGCAACAGGAAAAGTTCAGGACCAGTAGGTGTTTCCTTAATTGAACTCTGGTGAGTACTCACAGCTCACTGCACAAGCTGCTATTTACTCACTTATTTTTCTATTTATTTTTTTCAAGTAACCTTTCTTTTTAGGAACTTCTAAAGATTATTTTTTCCCAGAAAATTTGCTTCTGTGCAGTGGTTTGTGCAAAGATGCTTCTGTGCAGAAATCAGTAAATTATACTTTATTCCTTTGGCTTATCATCCACTGGAATTCCAGAAATGGAAGAGATGCCAACAGGGGAGAACACTGGCAACACTTTGCTCAATGGCAACCTCATTGCTTTGGACACCCCATGGAAAGATGCTACTCTTGAAACATGCCTTTTACATATGAGAAGCATTTGGTCATATCCATCCAGTTTCTCCAGTTTCTCATAAGCAGCTTTACAAAGGGAGCAGGTAAGTTGCCTCTTTGTTGGTAGACTAAAAGCCCACTGAAATAGCCCTTGCTGGGTCTCAGCATTACTGCATAAATGCTGAATGACTCTACTTCAAAGTCGGAGCATACTGGACCTCATTTTAGTGAGAAAGACAGCATTTTTTGTGCCCATTTACACTAATTTGGAACAATATTTTGTGATTTTCCTTGTAAGTTCAGGCACTGCCATGCATCACCTCTTTAGTCTCAAGATGAATCCAGCTGACCTCAGTACCACTTGGCTGGAAATCTGACATAGCAAAATGTGTAAACTGCCTTTGTTCAGATTTAGATTTGGATTCAAGTCATGAGATTTCTAAGTTTAAAAGTGTATGTCAAGCATGTAATAATAGTATAAAATCTAACCATTAATTAACATTTTGACAATTCCTCCAATGTGAGAATTAATGCAGTTAAATCGAGTAGGCTAACAAAAGCCAAGAGAACAAAAAAAAAGCAAAGAAAATGCAGCCTTATGGAGATTCTTCATTCTGTTGTAACACAAAGAAGTTTAGGGCTTTGGATTTGAGGTGAGAGCACAAAGTATATTTTTTCATTTCTTGCAAACCTCACAAATATTCCTGGGGTTTTGCATAGCATTTGAAGCAATATTTATGAAATATCAAATACATTCACATAAGAAATGTCACAGGACTTCTGAGAACCAGCGATACGTATTATTGTATTATTGCCTGATTTTTTTTGGCCAGCATTTAAACATTGTTAGACTATGTCTATTCATGGTAGAAAACAAGCATGATATTAAATTTTGAGTGATGCAAGGTTACATAATGAAAATGAAGGACAATGCTTTGTCTCTGAGCGTTAACTCTCCTGAGAACATCATTAAATCTCCGAACACAAGAGCAGAGCCAATACATTTTTCAGATGTACTTTAAAACATACTTAAGCTTAGCTTTTATTGTCAGCATCTTTGGAAACATGAAGTCCCATTAGGCAGAGCTCTCCAACAACTCCATTGTCCTCTCCCACAGAAAAGACACCTGCTAACACAGCTGTGCCTCCTTCTCTCAGCTAAAGGGCAGAGGATGCCATCACACGTGTTGGACTTCTCCAGCAGCCTGACTACAGCATCTCAGCACAGCATCAAAGAAAGCATCTAAGAAAAAGACAAAAAAAAAAAAAAAAGTGTGATTTCTTTTATCTCCTTACCCTGTGTGGAATCCTTGCTGAAGTGAGATTTTCCAGACATGTGGTACATCTCAGGGCCTTTAAATTTATGGTACTGTTTCCCAACAGTTTCAGTATACATTAATACTTCAAAATTTTACTAAATTATGTCAGTTTCTTCACCTAAGCTCATTCACCCATATGATTACAGCACACTTACAGTCCATGAAAAAGAAGGTATTTGCTGATTACTGTTAGTTTCACCATAGACTTTAAAAACAGTCCTTAGTTTTAGATTATGTTTTTGAGCTTGCGCTCTTTTTCTTCCTTGTTAAATTTTTCAGTACATTTCCCTCACAGGTAGCTTTTCTGGTACTAACTGCCATCAATTTCCTTATCCTTAGGGCCTTGACATGCCCATTGCTAATAATTCAACCAGTACAGCTGGATGAGAAAACACTGTTAGCAAACAGAGCACTGCAGTGGGATTCCACAGACATTAAAATTACAACTTGTAAACAAATCCACAAGAGAAGTACTCCTGCCTTTTTTTCTGTTTCCTCCTGGTGAGTATTTCAGGAAATGAGAAATGGCAGGAGTACTAACACAAACAGTGTTTTAATCACATATTAGACTAGCCATGATATGAAGTTTGTATTTGTTATCATGGTTATTTACACTACAGTCTGATAAAAGTATGGAAACAAAAAATGTAACTTATGTGCCCAATGAAGACTAAGTAACCCAGCTCAGATTCTTGCAACTCTCTCCTCTCATTTGATTTACAATCCACAACTTAATTTCCCAGAGGTAATAAGCTGCCTTTTTTTTTTTTTCTGACTGTGGAGCACTGTGGATCAGATCATTACTGCCTGATAACAGTCAAGGCAAATGGTGAAATTTATAAAGCCTTCAGGTATGAATTTAAGCAATTAGCATTGTATTAGCAGCCTACAAATGTGATTTGAAAAGAATCCCTAAAGATATTCTCTGCTATCAAAAGCCATTTCTTTACTCTCTCCTTTAGCTGTCTGTAATAACTCAACCAAAAAGAGGGGATTGAATGCCTTGGTCCCAAAAGGATAAGTTAGGACGCCCTTTTCCTATAATAAGGCAAAATGAAAACACATTTACCACACTTATACAACCTTCAGAAATTGGAACTTAGCTCTCATCATTGTAGTGGTGACAGCTTATATTTGAAGTAGTCTCAAGACAGTATCTTTTTGTCCTTATTCTCAGCTAATCACAGGGAAAAGTTCCTGGCTATTCATTTTAAAATGCTGCAATAACTCTTTAACAGTAAACATATGCTTTAGAAGGATGCATGAAATATTTTTTCCTTTCCATAGAAAAAGTTGAGTTACTGGTGGAAAACCACTGAAATCTCATATATTTGTCTCCAAAAATCATAATACTTTAGTTTCAAATTACTACCGTTACACCTCCTGCTCCCTTCTCTGGACAGGCCCTTGCAGTATCTGCTGCTGCTCAGTGTTTTCTGCCCTTTTGGTTAGGAAAGTGACACACCAGAAACAGTGAAGAAGCTTTGGCCTTAGACAAGGGTACACTGAGGCATAGGTGACCTCTGTTACCCAGATGTCCACATGATTGCATGAGGGTCTAGCTCAGGGACTTTTTTTTCCCTTTAAGAAAAAACAAAGTTATTTACAGAACTGTAATACAAACAAACAAAAAACCCCAAATAAAAATNAAAAAAATAAAATAAAACAAATAAATAGAACCAACCCCCCCCCCCCCATCCCATACCTTCAGCCCTAATCAGTTTGGAACCTCCATGGGTTGCAGGGAGATAACCTGAATCACCATGATCTTCTCCACTGGACTGCAAGGTAACCCCTACTCCAGTGACAGGAGCCCCTCCACTGCCTCCTCCTACTTTAACCTTGGTATCTGCAGGGCTTTCTTCTCATATATTCTCATTCCTTTCTTACAGATGCTGTGCAGCGTGTTCTTACCCTCTCATACATACATTATCACAGAGGCACTGCCACCAGCAGCAGTCTGCCTCAGCTGTGTCCAGTGCCACGTCCATTTTGGAGCCATTTGAAACTGCCATTGGCCACCACAGGGGCAGCTCCTGGCGTCTTCTCACAGGAGTCATCTCCATTATTGCCCCACCACACCCCAGAAAAACCCCTTCTTTCAATGTAAACCAAATATTACATCTCTGAATGAATTAAAAAACAGCTCTTTCCCCATTCTACATGCTGGCTATGGATTTACACAAAATCATGCGCAGAGAAGGTCTCAAAAGTCATCAAATGAGAGCAGAATATCACATATGGGAAGAGAGGGGCTACCAAACCCAAAATTTTTGGAGAAATAATTTTTGTGTTCCTCTCAAAAACATTCCCAAATTCTCTAAGATGAAAAACTCACAGAATAAAAAAAAAAAAAGAAATCATGTTACTCCTGCATTTTGTTTTATTGGCAGGTATTCCTCGAGTAAATACAAAATGTTCTGCTTACCATTTTTCTACTAACTCAACATGATTTGCTTAATATCTTTCCCATTATATATTTATGTATCTGTCATTTCTTTGTTTTTTCTGCTCCTTTGCCGGTTGTCACTGTTATGTTAAGCTGATGGTGTTGGAATTTCTGGATAATTAGCCTTGGGCAACATCATGTTCACTGCTGAGTGATGATAGACATGTAAAGAGGCATCAAAAACAGAAGGAAGAAACACAGAGATCATCAGGGTTTCTGCAAAGGAGAAACTTGGACTGCTCTCCTTGAAGCAAGAGAGGCTGGGCTGCAGCCTGTGAAACTTTCTGATTTAAAAATGGCAAAAAGGAGTTGGAGGGTTTGGGCTGCTGCATCCAGGTTTTCTCTCACAGAGAGGCTTGGATACATTGGGTGGGACTGGGTTCTTGGTTAGCTTTTATGTCTGGTCACTTAAAACCTGTGTTATGCAGGAACACAAACAGCCTTCCAAATAGGACTTTGTTAGCATTCTTCTTGTCCTCAGTACAGCATATTATAAATTCTCACCTGAATAGGCATAAATGCACTCTGTGGATTACACAGCCATTAGATTGTGACACAGTATGGTTCATATCCAGAGCCATATATTTAGGAAAGTTTAATATGAGCATGTATAAACTGCTTACGTGTAAGACTAGTGCTGCAATTTCACTCTATTAAACTTTAGAAAAGACTGCAATAGAGACTTTGTTCTTGATATCCTAAAAAATAATTGTGAATAAAATTCTTTCAATGCAAATTTCCTTGCCAATTTTAATAATAAGTAGATTGAAACATTCGATGTAGCTTTGGAATCTCCCTACTAAAAAATGAAAAATATTTAATTTTTTTTCAGTAAGAAGTGGACACAGGTTAATAATTTTGCCATTGCTTGAAAGATCTGTTGAAAATAAATAGAATATGTGAAATAAATGTCAATTCAGCTAACTCTGCTTATTTTTATTCTTCTGCCATTTCCCTAAAGTCAGTTGTATAGCAGTATCTTTGTTTCTCAGTTTCTGCATTCTTGCTGCTTAATCTTCATCATGAAATCTCCCTCTGTAGCAAGAAAACAAAATGTGAAAAATGTAATTCTCTGGCTTAAAGGAAAGGACAAAAAACTGCTTTAAAAAGGAGCTGTTTTCAACAGAAAAAGAAAATAGTTGTTAATAACATAGCTGAAAGACAAAAATCTCTGGAGAGTATTCACACACAGTTCAAAACTTTCAAAAATCAAATTATTCCATTGCAACGGGATGACTTCTTTTGAGCTAATCTGGGTGTACTTCACAATGATGGAGACGGGTACAGGTTTCACTATTTGTATTAAATTAAATTGCTCTTCAATTTCTGCAGGAGGATTTTGCACTAAAAGGAAAAAAATCTTTTGTCTGTGTCCTAGAAAAGGAACAGACTTTCTAACATTTTGATCTCTGTTTTTTTTCACCATGTCTTTAATGATTTCCACGGTAACATTTTGAACCTGTATCCCTTGTTCAGCCATGACCTGCCCAGTGCTGCTGTGATTGACCTCCTTATCTCTCCAAATTCAGGTCTTCCACAGACTTTTGAAGACCAAAAGAGAAAGAAAACATCTGAGCACTGCAGGGTCTGGGGCAGCACTCCAGAGGTCAGAGGCATCTCTCACTTACATCTATAGCCTGGCATCCCTGAAAACTCAGAGGAGTGTTTTGGCAGTAACATGAATATGAATTTACAGCTAAAAAGATCACCTCCTTGACATCCTCTTTGTAAACTCAGGTGAAAGACAAATTTCAGTGTCTACAGAGACAAGCGCTGCTGCGGAACCATAGCGGTAACTGCAAAATGGTTTCACTGCTGCCGTGAAGCCCATTCACACACCTGCTTTGGAATCCACCTTCGAGCAGGGGCACAACCAGCCTGGCCTAGGTTTATCACTGCTTAGAGGAAATCCCACTGTTTATCACATGAAATCTGCTTCAAAATGTCTTTTTAGGACGTACTGAGAGCAGGTTTGAGAATATTAGAAGGGGAGAAAAAGGACAAAAGTAAGCTTTAATAGGGCTTGCTAAATCTGTTTAATGTACAGACATAGCAATTCTAGAAAACTCGTCATCCAATATTCATAACGCATAAACTGCTTAAGACCCTCTTTTGGCTGAGCACACCCTTGAATTAGGAGTGCTGGTTCATACTAGGTCACAGCAGCTCCTATACCTCCTCGTCAACCCTTCCCGGGTTTAACAGGAACAGACTCTCTCTTTACCTAAACTAGGACTGGTCTTGGAGTGTAGAACACACAGATGAACCCTACCTTGCAATTTCACTGTGGTTCCTCAGGAGTTCATCATTGTTCCTGATCTGACAACTCCTCTCAGTAAGGGCAAGGACGGCAGTTTTCCCCAAGATTTGACACGCTGAAGATCAGCTCCCAAGATGCACCCAGCTTTTACTCTTCCATCAGAAATACAGTCACTCAATGTATACCTAACAGTCTTAAGACTCTTTTTGTCCATTAAAATGCACTGTGAAAAGCAGCATTTTTAAAGGAAATAAAAAAGAAACATGCTTTCACCTGTGTAGCTGAGCACACCAACTTTTAAAGTGTCATAAAGAATCATAGAGACCTTCAACGTAGACAAAAGTGGTTATTTTTGGTATCTGAATCATACACTTTCTCTTACTGCTAGTCCATTATGAGAATGTAAAATAACTAACTCCCCAGGTGCTACCAGTAGTCCATTGCTGTTGCAACTCTTCTGCCACTTACAAGGGCAATACTGGGGACATTAGGGACATTGACGTTGACACTGCTGCCAATTCCCATCAAAATCCATTACAAACTGTGCACCTGAATCATAGAATCATAGAATGTCTCATGTTGGAAGGGACCCATAAGGATCCTCAAGTTCAACTCTCTGCTCCTCACAGGACTACTTAAAACTAAACCCTGTGAGTAAAAGCATCTCCCAGGTGACTCATTTGCATTTGCCTAATGCTTATTGAACCTCTGGTAATATTAATCACCTTTTTTACTCCAGCTTAACAAAAGTTGAAAGTTCACTATTCATCATGAAAAACCCCTGCTTTCAGTCAGCTGTCTTAAAAAACTTTTGTAACAGTTTTATTGCTTACTCCTTAATTCTTGTATTATGGGAATTGTTGAGTAAGAGGCCTGCATTTGCCTCATCTATCACCTACATGATTTTGCAAACCTCCATTCTGAGACAGTTTTCATAAAGCTCCTGACTTATTAACAATATTAACAATCAAGAAAGAAAAAGAGCAGTTCAATTACTGTATAAAAACTAGCTTATACGTTCTTCTTATCTAGGGAATATAAAAAATTTCTATAAACCTGTTATATATCTGAGTTTAAACCACAGGTTATAGAAAGGACAGAGTCCAGTAGTCCAGTACTGAAAAGAAATTTGTCAGCAATGTTACTTAGCAGAGATCTGACTGCAAGCGTCAATATTTAATTCATCCTTATAGTGAAACTTCTGTGAGTATGTAACTCTTGGAGTTAATGTTAATTGTACCTAAATATTTTCAGGTGCACATCACAAAGAGGTGAGATGGTCACTACTGCAGAAGATATCTGCAATAAATGAATCATCCTGCTTGTTTAAAAAAAAGTAATGAGCCGTGTATATAAATGTCATAGGACTATGAAACCAACTGCATTGCGTCTGCTACTGCTGTGCTAGAGTTAATTTTCCCATCTACTTGTAAAAACTTTTATGTTAAGAACTGTTTCTATTTCCATCAGCAAAATGGTTTTAAGATTTCTAAGCACTTTTATGGGCCATACCAGTGGATTTAACCTACAAAAGCAGACTTCATTAAGATAATAAGGGAGACGTATTTATTTGTATAGATATGCATCTATACGTATTAAAAATTAAATTTTACTTACATTAAATTTAATCAGATCACCTGAAACACGGGTGTCTCTGAAGGACTGTATCATATATCATATCATATGACATTATATGTTTCTTGTGGATTTTTTCCCCCCCATTTCTGGTATATCTATCTTCTCATACATATCTATAGGATCAAGAGTTTCCTGTCTCATCATGTATGTAATTCAGTGAGAAAACTTGACTTTTATTATTTTTCTCCATTAATCTGATCAGAAAAGACTCTTAGGCAGGCAGAAAATCAAATTACTTTTGGAGGGTTTATGTCTGAGGACTGAGACTATGGATATTTTCATAAAGTAACTTCTTAAAGGATAATCCTCCACACAGAGGCTTTATAGCATCTCCATATAAAAGCAAACAAATTGAAAGCTCAAAAAAAACCCAAACCAAAACAAAAAGAATTCCCTAACGTAACCTTGAGTTTACTGAACCAGATAAAATTGTGCTATTGAAGAATGCTTTGACAAATTGAATGAGAAAGCGGTACCTTCCTTTTCAATTCCAGGACCACTAGATCTACCTCTGTGTACACAGTATATATTTGATTATCAGCACTAAAATATTTTATGTAAAGGTTAACAATGAATCTACGAAAAATTCCTGAATAAACTTCACAAGCTTGCCTAAGTATTTTCTCCTCCTAATTTTCATGATCAGCCATTTCCTTGGTTAGCAGCTTGTCTCATTTGCTACTGGCTTTCCATTTATCAAGTGTTTTTAAAAATTTTTCTCTCAAGTTGTCTTCCTCAACTACATTTTTAATATTGTCAGGTAAACGTGATTCTGTCCTTGTTCACCTTACCACAGACATCTGTGTCTGTAACCCCAAATGCCTCATAGCTTTGAAGGTTATGGTCTTGTCAGACAGAAGGTAGTCTGAACGGCAGTACAGGAATAAGTACTTGAGAACAACCTATTAAAGGCTGGTTTATATATGAGAGATGGATCTGCATTATTCTTAATAGGACAAAATAGATCTTATTAAATATTCTTGTAGAAGTTCTAAACTGCATCCCCAAAATAATATTGATCTTACTTATGTCTTTCAGACCTTTGGCTAAGGCGAGTTAGCATCTGCACTTATGAACTTGTGGACCTTGGCCCTTTATCCCTGATAACTCTGGCTCACTTTGCTACAGAGCATAAAGGCACATGGTTTTAATATTCTTACAGATCAAACAGAGACTGAGGAAATTCAGAATGACTAGTAACCTTTGCCTTTTTTTACTCTATAGCTTTTCTATTCTGTACATCTGGCAAGGGAAGATCTGAACACTGCTTCAAACAAAAAGCATCTTTTCAGATGCATTTACTGCAAGGAAGGTACAGTATTTCCCTGAAAAATTCAAGTTAGTCTCTTATAATCTGTTTCATAACAGTTACAGAAAAACTCCTTTCACTGATTTTTTTTTTTTTTTTGGTACAGAGGTAAAAAAACATATATTATTACTATGCAGCTAATAATTGCCTCCTATTTTCTTTCCTTGATAGCAGTCATCTGCTCTGATTTCAAGGTTCTCATTTGCCACATAGCTTTAAAGGTACATGTCTAAGAAACTTTCCCATGAGAAAAATTGCAGTTTTGAAAGCAAATAAACTGTCAAAAAAAGCAAAACTCATCAAAAGCCCATAGGCACTTTTTTTGTCCCCAAGCAAAAACTTGCTCTGCTTCACAACATATACTACCTGGCAGGAATCTTTCTACTATGAGGTATCTAATCCCACTCAGAGTATAACAGAGCACCAGGAGAAAGGGAAGGAATTTACTGCAAGTGCATGAATCACAAACAATCTACTTTAGGCTTCAGGCAGATAGGTTTAATTACTCCTTTTCTGTTTATTTGAAAACTTATGCTCTTTTTTCAGGCTGAAAGAGTGACGTATATTTTTGCAGTTAAATGTCTGTCTTCAGCCAGAACAATCACAATCACAATTAGGAGTTGGAGCACCTCACTTTCAAATATCCATTGTGTGATGGTTAATTAGGGTTCAGTTTGTAGCAGCAATATAATTTTTTGACTGTGATCTAGGCAATCTGCTCAGTTGTTATAGTTCTCTAAAAATATTTGTTGTGGGCATCACACAACAACTGAGCTAGTGTCAGAAACTCCTAATCAGTAACTAGGGTTAGTAACTAGTTAGAACAATAGTAGCACAAAATAACACCATTGGTGTGTTACTTTATACCTTGTGAAAGCGTCGACAGGGTAAAACAGACACAGAACATTTTGACTTAATCCTCATTTCTTGAGATACCAAATATTATGGACAAAAGCATTAAAAGCCTACTCAGTGGCCCATTAGGTACCAATACAAACCACACTGTAATGTAGAGCATCCAACTATACAGTTCGTCCTGCGCTGAACCGAGTACCTTCAGAGTGCCTGCAATTCACCTTTTGCAGGGATAAGAACACGTTTGAAACAAAATTGCTCTAATGAAAGGATGCAGATTTCCTAAATTCCAATCCAAGGACATTGAGAAGTATCAGTATGTTTTCTAATATGCTCCTTAGTCAGCAAAAGTAACAGTCAAAGCTTTAATTAATTCACAACTACTTAGCTAATTGCCCCCATGACTGCTGCAGTCAACCAACCTTTTTCTGCTGGTGCCAAGTACAGGGTTAGGAGAGCACTCTCACGTTTACAAATTTTTATCTTAACTTGTCATGCAACCATTACTTCTCTTTTCATTTCAGATAAATTGCCAAAATTCTCAGCATAATTTGCTACTCCTAAATTTTTCATGCCTAGATTGATATGAATTCTGGTCTCTGTCTTTTTGTTGCTGTTGCTGTTGTAGTTTTCATTTTTTTTTCCCTTCTAGAAGTGCTTGGCTCATGGCTTGAAGACATAGAGTCTATAAATGGCCTTGAAAAACAAGCTTCAATGAACTACGTTGGCTTTTTCCATGTAATGTGACAGGTCACCTAAATTATGGAGCATTAGCTAGCCTTCCTCCCTAGATGATTAAAGCTTTTTAGGTAACTATAGAGAATGAATCATAGACAGAGAGAGATGAATATCCATGGAGTTCGTGAAAAGATAAGCCTGTTTCCACAGTTGGAAGCAGAGGTCTATTTATTTGCATGGCAGCTCACAGCAAGGGCAAGGGCTGACCTTCTGTTCCCTGAATGACGTTAAATAATGACCCCCTGTACTGCTGCTTCCTACAGGTGGGAATTTCAGCTCTCCTAGGCTGCTAACTTTTCGCCAATCGTCTGCACTTCCCTCTAAATTTGTACTGCTTTTTACATTGGGTCAAAATTTGTCCAACTCCACAACTCTTCCTATTTCAGAAGTTGCATGAGTCTTGGGAATATGGAGTCTAGGTCCAGCGACAGGCCTTACAGATGACTGATACAAAAAGAACACACCACTTTTTTGAATATAAACAAATTCTGTTATTTTCTAGAATAGTATGGTACAGTATTAAATGTATAGAAATTCCTGTTGTCAGAAAACCAGCTACTGGTTTTACTTTTTATAATATCCACCTAATAAAAATTCCAAAGAAAATTCACATGGATCTCACAGTTTAAAGTTATACAAGCCCTTGCTGGAATATTAGGTAGTTAGTTTATATAAACACTACATTTCTATTATTTAATATCTTCTACTGAACATATAATAATTGAGCATTAGTTCCAATTATTTATACCTTAACCATGCAGAAGGATTTTTTGCAAAGAAACCACTTGATGAAGGAAACAACTCATGAAGGTACAGCTCCCCACAGCCTCCCTGTCTAGCAGAACCCATCCCATGGGACAAGAGCCCTGCACCACTGGACTCCCAGCCCTCCAGGTACACAGCAACAATGGACCCAGATGGGAACAAACATCTCGGTGCCCTTTTGCTCACACGGTAGCTACTTCTCTCCCATTTGGGGTGCAGATTATCATTTAAAGACCAACCAGGTTTCCACCTACTNCCCCCATCAGCTAGTGTGGATTTCTGTGGAAACAGTCCATAGGGCTCAGTGTCACACCATCAGAAAATCCCTCTGGACCCTCTCCTTGTGACTAGAGTCGAGGAGGATCCCCCTCCCCTGCCCTCAGCATAGCCTTTCTAGAATTGTTCTTCTCATCTGTGATTTATGCTATGTCTTCCTACCAGGTGGAACTAAAGGTACTGGGACATTATTCACCAAGCAAAATGACATTTATAATGTAATGTGGGAAAATTCCCAAACTGTCAAAAATTTACTCAGAAAAGTCCTTTTACCCTTCTTTAGGTGGGTGAGATGAATTTTAGCCTCTGAGGCATAGTCCAGTGAAAAGGAATGACAGTTTCTATTGTATTATCTTTTAGAAGACTTTAGCTGCTCCTCCTGCCCCTCTCCAGGTGGTGGTCCTTCCCTCTGCTGATTCCTCTGCCTGAGACCTAAATGCAGGCAGCTTTCACTTACTCTTCTTACAGCAGGATTGGGCTTTATAGTGAACTTCAACGACTACTGGGAGAAAAAATAAGTATTTTGCCTCGACAAGCTAACATTAAATACCCTGACAGGTGCCGTTTTAAAGATATAATTTGATGGGGAAGTACCGAGGATGAAATTCCACCCTGCTTGCCTTTGGTAATGCCTTAATTCAGACTCCTTGCATTGCTGCAGGACATTCTGTGCCTGTTTTGATCCACTATTTTCATCTGTGAATAAGTAACTGATATTTTCTAGGAGTCATTCGCTTGGCAAATATACATATATATATGCCAAATACACCCTTTTTTTTAATATCTAAAAACAGCTTTTCATCATGCTCTCTAACACATTTCATGTAACAGCTGATCCATTTTTCTTTCCTTAAAAAAAGATTAACCAGCAACAATTCCAAACACAGAAAAGTATATCCACAGCACAAAAGACTAAGCTAAACTAACTAAAAGTTGAAAAGACTAACTAAAAAAAGACTAACTAAAGTTGAACACTGTCCCAGCCAGCGCTTTTATGGAGCACAGACCACCATTCCAGAGATTCTAGAAAGCCTGAACAGTATAACAGTAGGGTCTTTGTTCTTTTTCCCTAAGTACATGAAAAGCACAGAGGTCTTGCCTGTCTCCCACTCCAGAGGCTATGGCCAAACAGTGTGCTGAACAGAAGCCAGGCTTCAGGGTAAGACTGCATTATTGCCATCAGATCCAACTTGTTTTCATTTTGTTTGATCTCATATTGTTTGATTAGTGGCTGCAGAAGAGAGAGAAGTCAGAGAAATACAGCTCTTTTTGTGCTCTAGTGCAGAGGTGGGCAGTCACTTAGTCTTTTTATTTTATCTCTCTCATTCCTTATTATATCAACCCCAATTCTCACATCACAGTGAATTGTACCTCATCCATGAGCCAGGAGTGTGCCCTTGTGGCCAAGAAAGCCAATGACATCCTGGGGTACATTAGGAAAAGCGCTGCCAGCATGTCAAGGAAGGTGATCCTGCCCCTCTCCTCAGCCCTGGTGAGGCCATATTTGGAGTGTTTTGTCCAGTTTTGGACTCTTCAGTACAGAAGAGACATGGAGCTTCTGGAGCAGATCCAGCAGAGGGCTGCAGAGTTCATCAAGGTACTGGATCTTCTCTCTTGTGAGGAAAGGCTGAGGGATCTGAGCCTGGTCAGTCTTGAGAAGAGATGACTGAGACGGGACCTCATCAATGTCTATTGGTATCTAAAGGGAGGGTGCCAAGAAGATGAATCCAGGCTCTTCTTGGTGGTACCAACCAATAGGACAAGAAGCAACAGACAGAAACTGATGCATGGGAAGTTCTACCTGAATACGAGGAAAAGCTTCTTTACTGTATGAGTAACTGCACGCTGAAAAAATTTTCAAGGGAGGTTGTAGAGTCTCCCTCCTGTAGGCGTTCAAGAAGCGTCTGAATACAATTCTGTGCCATGTGCTCTAGGACGACTTTGCATGAGCAAGGAGGTTGGACCAGGTGACCCCCTGTGGTCCCTTCCAAGATGACCCATTTTGTGATATACCACAATTCATTCTGCAACTATTCCCATTGATCTCAATTAAACCATTTTAGAGAAACATTAAAGTTAAGGGGGCAGGAAAGAAAAAGAACTGCAGCTGGTAGATGTTAATCTTGTTATTTGAGTAGAAGGCACTCCGATATTTTATTAATAATCAGTGACGTGCAAGAATCATATGCAAGAGAATAGTTTTTCAAGATCAGGAGAATTATGATTTGCAAGATTTTATTCCTCTGGTAGGTGATTAAGGAAATAAACAGAAGATGTCCTCAAATTATCTTACAGGCCTGGTTATGTAGTAGTACCAATTATGAAGGTTTTTTTACAGAAAGCAAGGAATTTAGGTACAAAACCTACGAATTTCCTTCTTACACTTTCTTAAACAATTTTTTCTATGAACCACAGATGTAATATTCACAAACCCATACCCTTCCAAAACTGAATATTTGGGGACATCTTTTAGAGGGGAAAATGGGTAATACTCCCAGAGAAGCTCCTAGCTATCACTGAAGCCACCCACAAGCTGTCAACATGCTGCTAGCGATTTTTTCTTCTAACTAATTAACACCTTAGTCAAGATGTGTTCGCTTTTGTCTCTTGACTTACCTGACATTTTTTATATGATTTAAGTTGGAAGTTTGAAGAAACTCTGCAATGAAAAACTATATGTGCAGGATGATCACCACGTGGAACAGGACCATTCTCTCCAAGAAAGGCATGAATTTTTCCCACAGATGAATTTACTGAGGAATCAATGACATCCACATGAATTTGAATTTTTTTAAGTTTCTCTACTTCAGTGCTGCCTTCTCAAAATGTTTTCAGATGAAACTGTTCACCCCTAAGATGTTGCAGCAACTATTGTTTCATCAGAGAGACTGTGAAGCTGAATTTTATTTTTGTCTAAAATAGCATAGTTACTGCAGGCTGTTCATTCTACTGTTGGTTCTTTTCTAGCAAATATTATTCATAAAGGATTTATGACTCTTACTTAGAATAATATCTCCAGGGTATAGCATTGCAAGTGTCCAAGGCCTAATGCCCTCTTCCTGCCTACGGATGGATTTTCTTAAAAGAATCTGCCAACTCCTCTTTGCTGGTTTTGAGGTCAGAAGACTAAAACTTACAGAGGGAGGGCTTAAAAATTCAGCTCTGATAGATAACACATGTAACATCTTCCTGGGCAATCTCTCTTAGAATATACAGTGAGAGAGCAGTCAGACCTGGATAATGTAGCAATTATGTCAAATCTTGTAGTTCTCCAGTTTTACAGATTTTAAAAATGGTGTCATTTAACCATTGTTTGAATAGCAACAATACAAGGGGTAAGGGAATAAATTCCATCTATTGTTTGTTTATTAAGCAAGAAACAGTTGCTGCATTCTGCAATGGATAGAGAGAAGTCACTAAAAAGCAGATAAACCTCTCACCATATCAGAAAATTGTGTATATCAAATAGTCTCAATAGCAAAATCAGAGCATAACCTGGATAAAGACAAGACTAAGAAAACCAGAAAGATGACTCCTTGTACATCTTGGGTCTTCAAATGCATATTCGGGCAGTTCACTTCAGTTCTCCCCAGCCTGTGCTTCAGTGCATGAAGTGGGAAAGCTGTAGCCATTCACCAGCCTGTGGAAAACAAAGTGAAGTTCTGCAAAAGAGTGCACTTCACAAGCTTCAGGAGGTTGCTCAGCTGAGGCTGTGTATTCCGAACTTGCTTGACAGTGATATGGTCTCCAGCACTGCAGCTATCAAACATTAATGAACTCATCTTCACAAACCCTTTGCAAGGCAGGGAATCATTATCTCCCTTTTACAGATGGAGAACTGAGCCATAGTAAGATGTGAATGATTTGCCTAGAGGAAATCTGTAGCCAAGCCAGAAAATGAACCCAAACCTTTCAAATTTCAGAGCACCATTCTCAGAGCATACTGTTCCAGTCTGATATGCTGGGAAATTTATCAGGCACTGTACCTCTGGTAAGCCCCCAGCACTCCTGCTGTAGCTCAGCACCTCAAAGCCTTGCCTGAATTCACCATCGAGGTAGTAATTTAATTCAGAGCAAATTCTGTTTTCATGATGCTTGCGTTACTAATATAATGAATTGCAATTCCTTTTCTATTACGATAACATTTCAGTCAGACTTCTCGTCGAACTGATTTGTTGTTAGTCAACAAACCAACACTTGGTACTGTGGAGGAGTGCAGCTCATTTTCAGAGCTGTTTGTCACTGAGATCATATGAAGGCACAGCTACATGTGTACTGTAAGGTGGGTGATATTTCTGATGTTACTTGAAATACTGTCTTTTAGATTTCTCAGTCTGCTTAATGAAATCAATATTCCATGTAACTACACTGGTACCTTACAGTGAACTGCATTGTTTCAGTGACTAAAAACTACTAATCCTATTCCAGTAATTCTCACTGCATGAAAGACATCAAGCATATTTATAGACTTTACCCTAGAGATTGTCTGCCAACAGAGAAAAAAAAAATATTTGAAAGAATAGTAAGAGGATGACCTACAAAATTATTCATTTTTCAGTTTCACTGCTTTTGTAATATCTTGTAGTTAAAGAAATATTTCTGATTCATGCAAATAAAAAAAAAAATCATTTTCTCCTGTGTTTCAGTAAATAATTTTATTCCTTGAAGAAGATAAAATGAGAACTTACCAAGGAAATCCTAATGTTTTAAAGACAGAATCGAGGATGAAATCTCTGAAAACAATTCAGGAAGATCCACTGGGGCAATGCTTAATGGTGCAAAAGAGAAAATATTTGTCCTAAGGTTTATCCATTATAAAAGATCTTTGGACATTAAGTGTAATTGGGTAGAAGTCAGGGCTCAAGTTCAGTGGTCAGGCATATATGGAGTGACATTTGGCTGAAAAATAGTATGAATGAGATGAAATTAAAAAGAATACAAATAACATGGCAGCCTTTCTTGATCCTTCCTTAAATAAATGAGGATATTCTGGTTGGGCAGTATTGGACTGCCTGTTGGCAAACGCAGGTTAAATTACTCCATGGCTTTATTTGAAAATATTTTTACTGACTTCACAAAACAGAAAAATGTCTCTTTGCACTTTTAGAAATGGTACTTTATCAGAGCACCGAGCATGAACATGGATGTCAGCTCCCGCCTTTCCCACCTTGGGAAGGGGTTTGAGTAGCATCCCTGAGACTGCAGTAATGCTGCCCTTGGAAGAGGAATTCTATCAACAGTCCTGATCTGCCTTCACATAAGCAATCATAAAACATTATTTATCATGCAATATATAAAAACTATATGTGTATTCATAGGTGTATTTTTATGTGCTTATACATGTAAGTTGGGGTTTTTTTACATATTCCAATGTGCATATATGGATATATTGTCTACATATTTATTTACATGCATAATGTAGACATGTATACACATCTACAAACATACACTTACGCATCATCTGAAAATACTTGCTGAAGCACAGACAAAAACTGTATTCACTATGCTCCTACCCATTAAGCTGATATTTCCCTTTTTATGTTACACACTCCTTGTTCTATTCACAGTGGAGCAGTTCCAACAGAAAGGACCACAATGAGGATAGCTGATATTTATGTCATGACACAACATTTTGCTACCTGAGTTTCCTAGAAATAATGTGACTGTTTAAATGGTTAGATCAAGGAGAATCATGACTGTCACATCCTCTAGAAGGCTGGAAAATCAAGACCCATTTTCTCTGTTTTTAGTTTCTGGCACTTCTAAGAAAATATTCCTTTTCAAGTTAAATAGCGCACTTCATGTTGAATGAAGTGCTGTATTTCATGGTCTTCCCTCAAAAAGATTAGCAAAATATCTTTCTACTGAATTGTTTTTCTGAGGGTTTTTTAACAGTTGTTTTGGTATTAAAGTAGAACTGTAAAATCCATATTTTCGCAGGCCTACTGATAATTACAGAAAATGTGCCAGTGCCAGTAATGACAAGCTAAGGCCACTCCACTCACTAAGAAAAATAGGAAAACTCATCAAAAAGGATATAATCTATTACATTGAACAAGGAAAGTTAAAGAGAGAGAACAATCAATAGAGTACTAGTAGAAACAAGCACTGCCTGACATTTATCTGGGAGGTGAGTGAAAGGATTGTGTAAAGTAACAGAAAGCAGGAGACAATGATTCAGACTGCAGGAGGACTGCAGATGGGGTATAGCTTGTGGGAGTAAAATAAACCGAAGTTCATTTGGGAAAAGAAAACCTCTGGTGTCCAGGGCTGTAAGAAATCAACTCTGTGCTAAGGGATAAAGCTACTACAGGTGAAGCTGGGCCTTTCCCCTGAGTTTTCATGAGTTTTCCTTGAGTTCGGTAATGATCATCTGCCTGCATATCCTGAAAAGCCTCTCTGTAAAAATGTCTATAATGTCTGACCAGAAATCTTTTTTTACCACAACTCTGTGACACTAAACAAGACATTTAAACAGAAAACCAGCAAATGTAGAGGCATATTTTCCTTCTTCTAAATAAGAAATCCAGAGAGCATTTGTTATTCATGAAAAGAGCTCCAGCTATGGTAGAACTACCGCAAGAAGACATCCTGAAATTGTACATAAAGTTTTCTAACCTCCTTTTCATTTGAGTAGAAAGACTGTTAGGAGATTCACCAAGAAAGCATCAAGATTTGGCACATAGTCTAAAGGAAAGAGGAAGCAATATGGGCAGAGCAGAGACGCCTGTGAACTTTACACATCACATCCCCAAGAATGTCGTCTAACTCCTAGGTGCAAATGTCCCACTCAGTGCGATGGCTAATCTGCCACCTGAACCTCAGGGATCAGCTGCTACATTCCTGACTTCTCTTACCATGTAAGATAAAATAATTCTGAGAGCCCACGGCTGATGGTGATGACTCCTGCACTGGAACTGAAGGCACCAAAGTCCTAAGCAAAGCTGATGAGCCTGGGGTTGTCCATATATGTAGTACTATATCATTGCTTAAACACTTACTTCAAAGAAAAGTACATTTGGACACACATCTTAACATCATTTCAGACAAAGGTTTTACACAATTTACATTTTTAATAAAACCTTTATATAATTTCAAAGCAGTCTCATAGAACTGAGAGAGAATGACTCAAAATTCAGCCCAAGAGAACTCAAAAGAATGGCAAGGCTTTGTTGTCCCTTCGCTGTTCTTCTCCACCTTATGAGTATAAAGGGCAGCATGCAAAGTGTCATGCTTTCAATAAATGAGTGGAACATGAAATGTTTCAATAAACAAAAATCTTCCTAAAAGTGCAAAGTTTATTTCATATATTTTTGTTATTAGATTTATTTCAATAACCATATAATTAACATTTTAGGGTTTGTTCACTCATTAAAATGAAGAGAGGCCAACAAGTACAAAAAAACCTGTTTTCTTTGCCCCAGAGACTCCTGGCAACATTTTGACCTGCCAAGACTTCATCTAGCTCAAAGTGTTCTCTAAGCTATTAGTTGTTTAAAATCTTTCGAGCAGTTTTTGAACTTGCCACAGAAGATTTCTGTAGAACTATGTTTTTCCTCTTTTTGACTGGAGCCTGCCTGCATTAGAACAGTCTTTCCCTACATCCATAATGCTTCTTGGTGTCTATATAAATGAAAAGGGTACAGCAGAGAAAAACATTTGGAATTCCACTATTGCTCACAATTTTTGAGTCCTATCAGCATTGTATGTCTACTTTGGAGCTATTAGTCATTTGTTATCATTGTTATTATTTATAACACAATACCTAAATGTGAAGTAAGTTCTGTTTTGATAAAATCTCTGCATCTCTTCTTATGACTCCTGAAAGTAAACATGGTTCTAGTGCTGAGATCATACGATGTGTTGAGCACAGAAAACCTTGTCATTTGAAGTAAACTTTGCTTCATAAGCTTTAGAGATGCAGCTTAAATAACTTCAAACCTGTTTTTTTTTCTTTTGCGCGCCAAATAATACCCCTTTTTTTTTTTTTCCCCATAAAAAACATACAGTTTGACCTGGATACTCAGCCAAATAGCAAGTACAAATACCATTGCTATATTTCAGGGTCATGCTCAGTCAGACATTTAAAGGGCTCCTTGCCAGGGAGAGGAAACAGACCCCTCAAAAGCTGCCGGTGTTACCTTTCTATGAGACAGTCCTTCCACTTCTCAACATAGAGGTCCAAAGCATCACACCAAATAAAAAAGATGCTCACAGTTGGTGTATATTTATCCCCATGACATCAGTGGGCTCTTTCTGTCTCCAAGAATTCCCTTCTTCATACTGTTACTGTCACCAGATATGAATAAAAATCCAGGCTGGACAAACCACAGAGAGAAGGGGTCAGTGGAGGTTCTTGGAGGTATTTGTGGACCTGGGAAGAGTGAGAGAATGCTGGTTATTGCTTAGCATGGTAACTTTTAAAATCAGAAAGGAAGGTAGTTACACTGATGTTATCCAAAATTTAAGGATTCCTTTCTTAAAGATCAATGTTCAATGTGCTGACTAGATGCCATCTATGATAATAGGGAAATATCGAATTTTGATCTAAGTTTGTCATACAGGTAACGGGAGTGCGTGGGTTATCAGCTGACTCTTACCCTGACATCAGTCCATGGTAAACTGGACTACTTGAAAAAGAACAGCAAAATATGTAACAAAGGTCATAAAAAATGCACCTCTTTTAACAGAAAAGGCAGTAAGATTGCTCATTTACCTTTGATATTTAGGATGAAACTGTAAAAATATTCCTATAATTCCAACAGCACATACACAACCCAAAGGCTATAATTCTAATTAATTCAATCACTGTCTGTACTTGCTGCTGCTGCTTTTAAGCTACCACTGCTAAGTTATGTGCATTTCAAATGAATATTTCATTTTCCCAACTGGTTGTTGGCACAAGGTATGAAATAGCTATTAGCAATATTACTGAATACAAGACAGTTAACAAGGTAGCATCCTTAGCAAAACATATCTTGATGGAGGAAAAAGGAAAAGAAATTTCATCAAAGAATTGTCAAATGAGGGACATTTCTAAATTTAATTTTATTTGAAAGATTAAAGGAAGAATGCGGTATAATGTACTCAATGGATACCATCTGAAGTTGTCTTAGTATTAATATTACCCTGCAATCAGTATTCTCATGTGATTACAGGCTGTATAACCAGGCTACAAAACAAGAAAAGGATAAAAAAGTAAAATCAAAATGGTCTAGACATTCTGTCCTGCTACTCAGGTTCTGCTATGGCTGATACTGTTCAGAAAAAAGTAAAAAATTTTCTTCCCTTCCAGGAAGGAGGACAGAAAGGAAACGAGCCTATTTGCCAATTAGAAATATGAATAAATAGGTAGAATCAGCACGGTCATTAGTTTAGAGTTGACATAGGTGGTGCAACCCGTTCCCTAAAGTCTCTAATGCCAAACATATACTGGGCTGACCACAATTAGTAAAGTTAGTAACATAAAGTAATATTCAAATTCCTCAAATTATATATAGCTATAACCTACATACCATCTATAACCACCAAAGTTCAAAAACCCTTTTTATTAATGTAAATTTCATACAGTTTCATAAGCCTTAAAACTGATTCTAATGTTTGATACATACATGTGTGTGATTCACTTGAAGCTACAGCTCTTGGCTTGGCATAAGACTGGGCTCTAAATGGAATTTTCATCATATCTATATTTTAATGGAAATCCAGTACACGTAAGTGCAAATTTTAAACTGCTCAAACTAATATATTGTGCAGCTGCTACAGATGATAAGTTAACATATGTGCATCCTTACCAGAGACAGTAGGCCAGTGTGAGGGGCAAACTAACTATAGCTAGAATTTTGGAAAACCAAATGGCCCCTGACCTTGACTATCCAATCACTCACTCAAATTTTCTTTCAAGAATAGTTTGAG
The DNA here is from genome assembly GCA_013397115.1 of Edolisoma coerulescens. Lineage (NCBI taxonomy): Eukaryota > Metazoa > Chordata > Aves > Passeriformes > Campephagidae > Edolisoma > Edolisoma coerulescens. Next base: position 1,550,836 of record VWZW01007347.1, on the reverse strand, counting down.
CCTATTCTTAATAACACCATCTGTAATTATAAGGTTTCTCCGTTTAACTGATTATCAGCTTTTCAGAATTTACAGATTTTGACTAAGGAAAATCTGCCTTAATCTTTGCAAAATGTGTAGTCCAATGCTCACTTCAAAGTATACAACATGAAGGGATGTATATCACCTGGAAAGAAATTTCAGTCACATTGAAATTGCATTGGGTACAGTGAGCAATACAGGAACAAACATTCCTGTTATTCTCAACACATTGTTAAGAGGCACTGACAATCTGCTTTATTTACATATGGCATTTTTTCAGTGTATTTTTCATTCTCTTGATTCACTGGCAGGAACCTGGGCTGGAGCTATGATATTTTGCACATATAAATGCTGGAAAAATACTTTTATAATGCTTCTTGCTGAATGTTTCTGTGTCAAAAGTATGGGACTATTCACTGTGTTTTTAACAACAAGCTCATTGTGGAAGTCATTCAAAATAACAAGACTGCTTTCTTGTTTTACTGTCTAGTGATTGTATCTCCAGTGTTTCCTCCTATAGACTGCATTAAAAGATTATATTCTGCAAGGAAACGGATGGAATACAAATATCTCTTCTATGCATAAGCATTGAATTATCTAACAGAGGAATATTACTAACATGCAAAAAATAAGCAGTTAAAAGTTGAGAAAAATCAGGATCAAGCATGCATATTTAATATCAAATGACTTCTTTTTTTCTTGCAGCAAAGATTAATTACAATGATTAGTTGCAGCATCAAACAATGTCCAAGTCTTGCTTTGCACTGCCATGTATAAGAGGACAAGTGCAAAATTTATAGTTAATGAGAGTTCAGGATAAATTTGTGAATTAATTTAACCAGAAACTAAACTTAGAAATCCAAATCTTCACTGAAATATTCTGATTTTAATATACAAAGGGCACGTACTATTTGTAAATCATGACAAAATATGAATTTTACTCCCAAAATTTAGCACTTGTTAAGCATATCAAGTCATTGAAAGCACAGACATAAAGACAGCCAAATAGAGTATTTGGTCTGGAAACCACCAGCTACTGCATCGCTTTTCTTTTTTCATAAATACAGGAGGTAGAATACTGAAGGGAGAAAGGAGGGAGAGCTGGATACTTTTTATTTCATTGGTATTAGCTATCAAAGTGGCCTGTCATGCTCTGATCTCCATAAATGCAACGTTTACCATCTGGACATGCAGTGAAGGCTATGATAAATGGGTCCAGCCCTTATGCTTTTCTGAAATGTGAAGCAATCACGATGGTATAAGATGTAAGTGAGCCCAAAACCCACAAAATACAGATTCACTGTTTTCTCTCCTGTTGTCTGAATTGAAGGAGAATTCTGAAGGCTGGGTTTGTGTTTGCTATTCATAGATATGAAAACATTATTAAAGGATATTTCTGCTGTGTTGAGGTCTGTCTTGCTGGGTCTGTAAAGCAAGTATTTGGCAAGGTATAAATCAAGTAATTAATTTAAACCAAAATGTTATCTAAATGGAATCAAGCACAGAAATATGAGCCAGAATTCCTGGACTCTCTCTTTGATACCTGTTAGGCATGGGATGTGTTAGCTTTCCTTTGAAAGAAAATCAATTCTTTGGCTTTTTTTGAATTGACATTGGGCTTGCTCTAAGAAGAAAGTTGAGCACACGAATAAGCACATGCAAAAAGGCAATTTGAAGTTATTACGCCTGGTTTTGCATGTTTCTATGTTTGTTGGTCTGGCTTTATTGAACTGCTGTCACTTTCACCAAGTCAAAGTGTTTGACAAATTTTACAGAAGACTTCTATATACAAAAGGTTCTGGACACAGAATTTCAATTTCTGGTAAATTTCGAGCAAATATTTTAGACAAATTGAAGAGCTCTGAAAAACCATCTTTTCTAGCACATTCATGTTTTCTGAGCCGTACAACCAGTTGCAAAACCAAATGATTTAGCACTGTGGAATAATTCCAGAATGTGGACTGAATTAATTTTAGAGATGACAAAAAATAAAAGAAAAAATGAGGCAAGTTACTGAAAGTTACAGAATAGCAGGAAAACACTGAAGAATAGGGAATGCTTTGCTTCAGAAGCCGTTCTCTCTTTGATGTAATGTATTAAGCAAACAAACATTACATTGCCCGTGCATTTGGGAACATTCAGGAAGGATGCACCTGCAAAAGATTCATTAATTACATCACAGTAACCATGCTTGTTTCACCTGGTACTTAAAACCGTCCTGACTTTCCTGGACCTTGATTCATTGCATATATATTCAGATGGTACTGCTTGTCAGCTTCTGTTTAGCATGGGGAAAGAGGAGGCTTTGGGGAGACCTCACTGTGGCCTTCCAGTACCTTAAGGTGGCTTATAAAAAGGAGGGCAAGGGACTTTTATACAAGCAAATAGTGACAGGAAAAGGGGCAATGGTTTTAAATTGAAAGAGGAAAGGTTTAGATTAGATGTCAGGAAGAAATTCTTTACTCAGAGGGTGGTGAGGCACTGGAACAGGTTGCCCAGAGAAGCTGTAGACGCTCCACACCTGAAAGTGTTCAAGACCTGGACAGGGCCCTGAGCAACCTGATCTAGTGAGTGGCAGCCCTATTCCATGCCAGAGGGATTGGCATTACNGTGGCCTTCCAGTACCTTAAGGTGGCTTATAAAAAGGAGGGCAAGGGACTTTTATACAAGCAAATAGTGACAGGAAAAGGGGCAATGGTTTTAAATTGAAAGAGGAAAGGTTTAGATTAGATGTCAGGAAGAAATTCTTTACTCAGAGGGTGGTGAGGCACTGGAACAGGTTGCCCAGAGAAGCTGTAGACGCTCCACACCTGAAAGTGTTCAAGACCTGGACAGGGCCCTGAGCAACCTGATCTAGTGAGTGGCAGCCCTATTCCATGCCAGAGGGATTGGCATTACGTGATCTTTAAGGTCCTTTTCAACCCTAAATATTTTATGATTCTATTATTCTATGATTCTAGGGTATCATGAGTTTCAGCTGATGTTTGTGAACTATGGACTCCTGAATTTTGAAATCATATAATCTTTAAGGTTTGAAAGNCAGGTTGCCCAGAGAAGCTGTAGACGCTCCACACCTGAAAGTGTTCAAGACCTGGACAGGGCCCTGAGCAACCTGATCTAGTGAGTGGCAGCCCTATTCCATGCCAGAGGGATTGGCATTACGTGATCTTTAAGGTCCTTTTCAACCCTAAATATTTTATGATTCTATTATTCTATGATTCTAGGGTATCATGAGTTTCAGCTGATGTTTGTGAACTATGGACTCCTGAATTTTGAAATCATATAATCTTTAAGGTTTGAAAGGGCTTTTAAGACCATCAAGTCCAACCAACAATGTAACTACCCTGTTCACCATCAAACCATGTCCTCAAGTGCCATAGCCACACGTGTTTTGAATACTTCCAGGGATGGTGACTCCATCACTTCCCTGGGAAGTCTGTTCCAATGCTTTACAACCTTTTCTGTGAAAAAAAAAATCCTAATATCCAATCTAAACCTCTCCTGGTGCAACTTGAGGCCATTTTCTCTTGTCCTGTCACTTGTTACCTGAGAAAAGAGACTGACACCCACCTGGATACAGTCTCCTTTCAGCGAGTTGTAGGGAGCCATACGATCACTGGTGAGCCTCTTTTCTCCAGGATAAACAACCCCTGCTTCCTCAGTCACTCCTCATCAGACTTATGCTCCAGACCCTTCCCCGGCTCTGCTGCCCTTCTCTGGACTCACTCCAGCACTTCAACGTCCTTCTTGTGGTGAGGGTACCAAAACCGGACACAGGATTTGAGACGTAGTCTCATCAACTATTCTAATTAAATACAGTGAAAAGTATTTCCCCCTAAATACGTGCCTGTGCTCATTCTGTCTTGACCCTGCAGACACAGAAGAAGTGGTCTGAGTACACCCTCTGCTCATGGTTTTTTATTTAAAACACCTCCTGTGACATGTGGACTTAAGGTCAAGGAAGGGTTATTGCAAATTTTTTACTACATTTTCAACATGACTGTGTTTTACTGTGTATTAATATTTTAATACTGTGTATTATTATTAGTAATAATAATAATAATGTACATAAATAGCTATATAAAATATTTACACTTTAGAGTATCAGAGTTTGAAATCCTGTTCTTCCAGCACATACCCCATCACTCTCTGTCCTGCTGATCCCTGGGTTGTGCAGCAGTTCCTGCACTCCTGCTGCCTTGGACTGAGCCACCTTCCCTGGCCTTAATGCTGCTTTTGTAAAGCACATCCCCAACATTATCTGGGCATTTTTATGTCTCCTCAGCTTGGCTTCCTTTACTTAATTCCACATTTCTTTTCTTTTTCTTTTTTTTTCTTTCCACAGACATAGAAATGCCCTAACTGTCCTTTTCTCACCTTCCAGTTTGCCTCAGAGACCCAGCTGGTCTCCTGATCTCCCTTGCACCCTCTTTTCTCTTTCTCTTCTCACTAACTTCTCTCTGTATGGATGCATTAAGAGACATACCAGTCTCCAAAACAGGAGAAAACCACACTGTGATAGTCTCTCACAGACAAACAGGCTACATATGAGAAACAGGGAAGCCAACTGACACATATTTAGAAATCTGACACATATTTCCCTCATTCATTTATGTGCTAGTTTTTCACTCTGAAGGTCTTGCTCCAAGGACTGTTTCACAATGGTCATCAATTTTATAATGAGAACAGGTTAACCCATTCCTGCATCCCTGCACTGAATATCTTCTGGTCTTTACCTCACCATAGGCTATTTTTCACCCTTTTTAATAACCCATATTAGCACAGCTCCAGTTTATCTATAGCTGTCATTCCACCTTCTTTCTCATACCTGTAAATTTGCGCTAGTTGCTTCCCCTGGAGACTTTATTTTCCAGTTTCATTTTAGATGCTTTCCAATACAGTTCATAATCATCCAAAGCCTTTTTTTAAAAAAAATCTGCAAGGATTCCTCCTGACCAAACCACAGAACCTGTTCAGCTTCATCCATCTGGACCTGTCAGCTGTCTTAGTACTACCAGAAACACTCTTTCTTAAAATAATATACTCTGTTGATGCCCATGACACCATCTTCTGATTTTCATTCCCTTCTTCTCTCTCCAACTGTTTCTTTGGCACAGCCTTTAGAAATCCTCCTCTGTCTTCCCATCATTTTCATTGACAGTTTCTGTTTTTTCATCTCTTCTACTTCTGTAATTTAGTTCGGTAATGTCCAGCCACAAAAAAACCCCAAAAAACTAAGACCAAAAACAAACCACAAACAAAGAAAGAAGACCCCAGAATCCCACCCTAATTCTATCTCTGAAATTTGATCTTGGATTTTTATCTCTTACCTTAAAGTCATCAGTGCAAAAACAGACCTCTGTGTTGGCTCCATCAAATTATGCACTGAAGGAGGTTCTTGAATTTGACAATCACCAAAATAAAACGACAGAAAAGTTAGGACAGATGTCTATGAGATATAGGCCAGCTAGCCTTCCTTTTTGCAGAGTAGTTTAAATCGAATGGTTTAGAAAAGCAAGTAATTTATATCCTGTTGCAACACATATTGATGACTGCCAGTAGAAGGAAGAGATGGAAAAATAATCAGCTGAACATCCTGTGCAGAGTATTTTGAACTTCTGAGTGATCTCAAGCCATGTATTCCATTAGTAATCACAGTCATGGGGTGCTGTGAATTTAGACAGGGCAATTCAGGAGGTTGCTGTCCCATCTGTCCACACCATGTTCCTGCCAAGCACCCCTGCCATAACTGTGGCAGAAAAAATGAAAATATGTAAGCAGTTGGCATGTGGTTTTTAACCACAAGCAAGGCTGGAATCACAACAGTACAACAGGTTGAACTGCAGTGAGCAAGGCACACTAACACATCTGCCTCTGCCTTACTATCCAAAACATCCCTAACTGGTGGTGAGGGGGAAAGTGAGCTACTAAGGGAAGAGGAATTTTAAGTCACAATAGCCTTTTGCCCTCCTGAACTTGAGTCATAATGTTACCATTTCTTCCTTTCACACTCTTCTCTGCTACCCTCAATCATCAGCTCCTGGGTCTGTACCGGGACAAGCATAACAAAAGGCTAGCCCACACATACGGTTTTACAGAATTTTTCACTGCCTGGTGTCCACCAAGGCAAGGAAAGAATCTGCACTCAAATACCTCACTTAGTGATACACAGCACTTTGATTCTATTCTGTGTCCTCTGACCCAAGACAACCCAGGCAAATCTGCAACCTGACCAATGTACCAGGAGCAGGATGCTCTGCTGCCAGCCCTCCCAATGCCCACAGAGACACCACTAGACTAATAGTAGATAAACTAATAAAGATGTATCTTTTACACAGCTTAAAAATGGCAATGACTTGTACACAGTGCTAATTAAACCTAATTCCTTCATGTGTTTGCAGTCATTAGTGCTCATTGCTGCGGAATCCATTATTTATCTATTAAAACAGTCCTCCTGTTCTTGGCACAGAGTAGGACCAGATGAAAGGTTAATTTTTGCACATTTAAAGTTCAGTGAGGGCAATGCAAGCATGGAAATTAATTTAAGTGAGGCAGCAAAACAATAGGAAATTCACCTGCATAGCAATGTCCTTTACTCTTTTGACTAATAGGAATTCATCATTTCATGGAATGAAATTCATGTTTGGAGTCATTCCTGCTAGGTTATGTGATAAAAGCTCATCTGCAAGCCCATAAAGAATCACAGAGGCACAACTGTCAAAAAGTCCCTGGACTCTTTTATTAAGCATTTTGTTATGCAGCAAGCTCTCCCCTGCTCTCCTTACACAGTAGTTCAGCTTGGTAGAAATATCCGTGCTTCTTGAGTGCTGATGAGAGACGTAGATTTCCCAGACAAGGATGCAAGAGTGAGGCAGACCAGTGAGTCAGTAGAAGGAAAACAGGAGGGTCCTGCTTCAGAGCCCGCATCTCCTGCAAGAGACACTGGTTGATCCCTTGGAAGCCTCTGGGCTGGGGCTTCCAAGAGAGTGTGAAGACTGATCCCAAATGCAGAGAAAAAAAAATCTCCCAGTGAAGCATGGCCATGTTTAGGTATTTGCTAACCTGGCTAGTCCTTCATTTAAGCCAGTGGAATAAACCAATCACTCAGCATGTGCAAAGTGAAGTGTCAAGAACAATAAACGAAGGCAACTGATAAATGACGTGTTGGACGAAGAAAGCCACTCCTGCGGAGAACAAGGCCAGCAACGTGGCTGAAAAGGGGAGCTTAAAGCTGGTGCTAGTTTTGAACAATATTTGCATTTGCTTTCTCCAAATGTGTGTCATTTTGAGAAATTGAAGTGTGCTGTTTATTCTCAGCATTCCCCTTTTGTTCATTTTCATTGCATCACACGGTATTAATTTCATATTGCAGAGCTCCTCACACAGATCACACAGCTCAAATTATGAATTTGAAAGCATAAAGTTGACACTGAAATCTGTTTGCTGCACTTGCTGGAACTTAAAGAACTTTACAGAATTGTTTTAGTTTTTCAATGTTTTTTTCTAGCTAGGACAATGAAGCATTTAAATGCCAATGCAAAGGAAAGTATTTTGAAGTCCAAGGGCTTTTTGATAAATGATGGAAGAGAATATTTAAAGCTATTATTGCATTTCCCCTGCAGTCCAGTGCTGTTTAAACTAAGAGATAATTGTCGCTAGGAATGCATAAAACCCACTGTGCTTGATTCTCAGTGAGAGAAATCTAACATGCCTAAAAGACAACATTGCAAAAAACCCGACCAACTGTGTTTGCACAACAAATTCTTGGCAGCCATTTTACTTGAAAATAATCTAGTGTGCGATGTCTTTAAAATATTGAAAGGGATTTCTTATACAATTATCTGGTAAAAGACAGAAACATAAAATACACAATCATTGTTAAAAGACACTGAGAAATCAAACAATCCGACAGTCAAGCTGCTATGCTCTTTCTCGTTGGGAGACACAAGAGATGGCAGGTGAGCTTTGACTTCTTTCAGGTATCAAATTTTCTCTTTGAAACAATTATTTTTTAAGATTCTCTATTACTATAGTATAAAATTTCTGACATATTACAACTCATTTTTTTCCCACAAAGCATCCTGAACGCTCCTGTCATCTTTGCCTAGAAATTGCTGACTAATATCATGCTATTTCCGTGGGACAGGGCTTTTAAGAGATTTTCTTAGTCCATGACAAAGACTTTGAATTGTGGATGGGAGTCTGCAGAATTTAACCTAAATGAGAATTTTTAAAGAAAGATAATAACCCTAAAGAAAAATTAAAAAAATTTTTTGGAATCAGACAGAAGTTATCTATATTTATTTCCAGCATCATTTTTTCCAAACCCTCTGATTCAGCCATCAAGGAAAAAAACCCCACAAACAAACCAAAACAAGAAAAAAAACCCCATCATCACAGTACGTTCATCTCAGAGTGAGAGGTAGGTGCATTACATAATATTATACTAAAATCCCAGTATCCTGATACACTGTGGTAAAATATTACCAGCAATTTAAGCACCAGCAGAATCCATAATCACAATATGTATACCTGATATCAAACAACCTTTTCCTAGTTAGCAAATGACCATTTTAACACTGCATTAATGCACAATGTCAAACTTTTTGGGTTTGCTCTTGAATTGCTGGGAATGATTGACACTGTGTTGTGCTTCTGAAACAGAGTATCACCAGTACAACCTACAACTTTAAAGAAGCCACTACTGCTCATCAATCACATATTTTCACTATATGAATGTGCAAACTACAAACCTACAAACTGACAACAGATGACTGAATTGTTCAACAGGCAAATGTCTTCAGAAAATATCAGGTGCTAAATGAAAGGTAATATGGCTAATCCAAATATCTTTGGAGGTTATAAGTTTATTATTTCTATGGCTATTTAGAAAAGACTGCAGGTATGGGGGACATTTGTGAAGACAAAGGTCTGTGTTGCAGCAGGAGTAACAGTGGAGAGCTGAGCTGGAGGAAGATGGAAATAGGGCCAACCAAAGGATTAGTTACATTTAAGAGTGGCTTGGGATACTTGGGCAGGTGAAGCCCCTGCTCTCAAGAGAGGAAGGAAAGATGGAGATTCAGTCTATTCATTACAGAACAACTCACCACAGTCAACTTCTTTCTGATCTTTGAAAAGGATGACACCCTTCGGACACTGTGCTCTGTGCAGTAGAAATCAGATGGCCTTCAATCTTTTATTCAGACATAAGTATCAGTGAGATTCACTCCCCAACATATTTTGTCTTCTGTATTTGGTCATCCAGTAGCTATATACAAGGAGAAAAGACAGAATTTTATGAGGGGGAATAGGTATACTTTATGTATTTGATGGGAAATAGAAGTCCTGTAAATTAAAAAAGTCAAGGTTACACAGCAAAATCAACAGTGAAATGGTCATAAGTATTTACAATTGTTTGTTTTCTGTGCTTTTCAGGCTTTCTTATGCAAGTTTTGTTTCAGCATCTTTGTGCACAAGCTAATACATAGATGAAAGAAAACAAGTAAAATGCTTTGCAAATCAAGTAGAAAAGAGCCATAGTCTTTGTCTCTCTCTGCTTCCCATCCACACAAACTCTCGATCAGGTGTGCAGAAAGAAGACACTTTAGGAAAGGAAGCCTTTCAGCAATTGTGATGATGGTTGGCAGAAACAACTGCAGGCGCACGATTCGTGTTAATGCATCGCGCACCCCTCTGACTAGTAGTGTTGGAAAATGGCAAGTAGAGTAATTTGCTCGGACATATTAATGGCATTTTTATGCCTTTTTTTTAAATTTAGAAAGCAACATATGAATCAGTAGTTTTTCTACAGAACAACCATTAATGTGTCACTTAAAGAAAGAACATTAATATTGTTGGCTGAGATTTTGTTCAGACAAGAATACTGCAGCTTTTTGGTCAATCTGTGCAAAAAGTTATGTATTTTATGTCAAGATGAGTTTTCTAGGGGGTTAGGTTCTAAATTAGCTTTTAATTCTTCCTTTAGAAGGAAAATGCCTTTCTGAGCTCTTTTTAAATGAAATGAAGACTAATGAAGATAAGGAGAGGAATTTAAGTCCAAATATACTAAAATACTTCAGTAGCTAAATTCTGAGGAATTACATCATCATGTCATTCTTCCTATTTCCATTGACATTAAGAGTCAAACCTTCTGCATGACTTAGCATTTGTAAAATCAAAAAAATTAATGCAAATGCCCATAAATTAATGCAAAAGCAGCTTTATGATTCCTCATACAGACAGTCTGACAGGAGGTGAAAAACTGCCATTAAAACTTTGATAAGTGTTATACAGTCATGTATTAGGTTGGACAAGAATGAAACAAACATCCTTAGGAAATGCATTATTACCAATGTTGAAGGGTATGTGAAAGAGTTATGAAACTTTCTTCTTTCCTTTTATATTTGCATCAATAATTCAGATTAAGATGCCATGCCCTGATGCAGTCCCAGCAGTATATCTAAATGCTGTCATTATTTGTAATAACTTATTCTCCATATTTGGCAAAAACTCTCAGTAGTGTTCTTGTCTGCAGCACAGTAGTGCCAGGAGCTGCAGAATTTAAACATCCATCTTTGTACATAGATCTTGACCAAGAGTTTACTTCATCCTTAAAATGTCAGAGTTCTGACTGTAGTATGCAATCAAGAAGGATATGCTAGATGGTTCTCTAAACCAGCAGAGGTTGATGCATCCTATGGGCTGATCTTGTCCAACAATTTTCCAGAACCATCCCCAGCTCTGAGAGTTACTGAGGGCACACAAGTCCGAGTAACTGATTTATGGACAGTTAGAGGAGTCCTCTACTTACTGAAAATGAGTAGTGAAAGGCGACTACAGGAGTGAAGGAGGTCTCGTACTTGAGGAATGTGTAAGAGGAGGAACAACTTAAAAGTGAGATAAGAATATTTTCCTCCTGAAGCTTCTAAGCCTTGCCAGTCTCTGTCCAAAGTTTTATAGGAAGCACAAAAAGCAGTGTGGCCCATAAACCATTGACTCATCTCACCTCTCCTTTATAACCTTTTTTGCTACCCATTTTGCTTCCACTTATTTCTCTCAGCTGTCCTGTCTCACTGCCTTACAGATAGAAAACTGAAAGGAGTCCAAGACAGGAAAATTAAATAGCATCTATATTTCTGCAGAACTTTAAGGTAGCCCTGAGTGCTGACAAAACAGTTTTGCATGAGGAACAGGAAAATAAAGCAAGCTAGTGTGTTTTCTTATTTTCCTATAATCCTTGTGAAATAGAAAAATTATCTTCGAATTTCAAAGAAAAAAAATAAAAAAGATGGATTGCTTTCATACTCATTTTTAGAGGGCAGCGACATATAAAAGTATCCACATGGATTGAAGCCATAAAACTTTACAGAAACTTGCTGCCAAATGAAGAAAAATTGCCTTATTTGGCATAAGATAAACAAATTTCTAACAAAGAAAAAATTCACAGTAAAAATCCAGGAGACATTAAGAAACACCAATAGTTCTTTGAATATTGTCACCTGGTTTTGTTCCACTTTTACCACTGGCTTAAATCAAAGTCTGTTTAATTTAAGCAACTGAATAATCACCTTATTTTCTTTGTATTGTTGAGTTGAGGAAAACAGGTGAGCCTTTCCCTCCCCAGCTGATGTATTCCCAAGCTTTCTGAACTCTCACATGTTCCTCTCACAGAAAAAAAAAAAATTATCATCTGCAAAGAATGAGCCTCTTATAAGGCTACAGCCAAAAACAGACTTGAAAATTTTGCTGACAGTCCAAGACTTTAGTATTTCTGACCTTCAGGCTGCCTGTCATGACAAGTCTAGCAATACTTTCAAGCATCAGATATGCCCCATCAGAAATGCCATTTGTTCTGCGAGAGATACTTCTATCAGTCCCTTAAATTGATACCAAATATTGTGTTGATTGAAAAGTAATTTTTTTCATGCAAAACATTAATTACTTTAAGTTTCATATTGTCCTTCAGGTTCTTGACAGAGAGCATTGTAATACTGTGGGACAAATTGTTTTCCTTACAGGTGACTAGAACATGAATTTAAAGTACCTTCTAGCTACATAAAAGAGTGTTTTACTGCACAAATACACATTTAGAAGAGTAGCAGTTAATTTAATGTCTAAAAGACTGGTTTTTTCCCTTGCCTGTTCTGCATAAACCCTCTCCATCACACAAGCACATTCTTTAAACAACTCTGTACTGGTAGAACCATTTATGCATTTTGAGTTTTTCAAGCAGTAAAAAAAAGTTAGATACCCTTAAAAGCTTTAATATCAAATTTTTTTCAATAAGTTCTATATTTGCTTTTAGCATTCTTTTATTCTTTGGATTGATTTTATCAATAAAGAATCTAGCATGGCCCCAGATGCTTGTCACAAGCAGAAATCTATTATAAAATTATTTTGAAATAGCACACAGAGGTTATATTAATACAGCTTTATTATATTTTAAATGTTTGGGTTTTGTCCACTTGACTACTATGCCATACAGTGACTGCAAACTGAAGTGTCATAATCTCATTAAGGTCTGATTTTGCCTATAATGTCTTTCTTTTTTTCTTGGGTTATTTATTCATAAATGTCTCAATATCTACCCTCTTCAGGGGTAATGTAGACATAGAACTGCTACAGCTGAGGTTGAAACACAGAATCAAATTTAGGCCTTCAGCTGAAAAGAGTATGTTCCAGGTCAGGTCTGAATTAGGTTTAAATCTTTCATTGCAAGTCACAACGAGAACATTTATCTTCAAAAATAGCAGACTTTTTAACTGAATGTGTTTCAAATAAACCATACTTCAGTTACAAGACAGTGAGAAAGTATTTCTTTTCTTCTTTTTAAAGACTTTCCACATTCCAAGTGGAAAGTCTAACTTTTCTTTAGCAAATATGATAAAAAACATAGGGGAACAAGAGAAAAAGGAATGTATGATTAAATAAATAACAGAACCTCTTTGTCCCACTTTCTTATGTCCCCGGTGCAGTTTTTTCATAAGACCTGCACCTACCCAACCCTCTTTCCACTTTGGTTATACTTCCCCAGTTCACTCTTGAGAGCGCTGGGGAAGACAAAACATCCAAACTTTTACGAAGGTTAAGAGGTATGCCTGCTTCTGTGATTCAAAACCACAGGTTCAGCGGAGTCACAGATGGAAACTAGATCAGCCCTACAGAACTTTTCTTGTTTTTCCCATTTTGGCTTTTAGACAGCTCCTATTTTTTCTTCCAGGAACTTCTCATATATAGGATATACATCAAGTGTCTCTGACTGGAAAAGAAATTATTCATGCTCATTCACTTACCAAGTAACAGCTGAAGAGTGAACCTGCTCAGAGGAATATTTGCAAAGACAGCTTACTGCTGGATAACAAATTCCAAATGTTTCCTATGCCATGTTCTAAAGCAACCATAACAGCCCAGAAATTCAGTGAAGTCCTTGTTTAGTCAAAGAAAACCATATTAAAATTTGTTGTAACTATTTGCAAGAATATGATACACCTTTTGGTTGCAGTTTTATGCTGAGAAATACAGTAAACAACATGGTGTCTTCCAACCAGCAAAGTGTTTCCACTTAGTTTAAAATTACCGATCAAAGCTCCTGCTTGAAAGAAGGACAGGTCTGTTAGATAAACTTCTCACATAATGAAATGGCATTTCTTTGAATAAATGAATTTCTAAAAGTGCCAATAGCATCTATCAGTCAGACAGGTTAATTGGTTAAATATTCATAGGAACTTTGCAGTAATCCTTAAACTCCTTCAGCCTTTTGAATTTTCAGTACTCCATTCACATTTGCTTGCAGCACGCACTGACTTCTTCCTAAAAGGGGCTACAGGAGATGGCAGTAAATCATGCCACTGGTAAGGTTTCATTATTCATCTTAAACATTGCAAATTTTCACTTTTCCCTAAAACATGTAATGAATTAATTATTAAGTCTGGTTTTCAATGCAAACAACAAGCTTGCACAGAGTATATTGGCCATATTTTGACTTCAACACTAATTCACTCAAGTAGTCTCAGATACATCTATTTCAGACCATAAAATAATAATAATTTAGGTTATTATGAATAAAATTGCAACACACCAAAGAGTCAAGATGTTAGTATAAAAATAACTCCTAATCTTAATATTCTTATTTTTTTATAAATAATATAACTCCTCAGAGAGCTCTATGCCATCCTGCTGAAACCCAAATGATTTTATTATAAATTAGATATTTGAATAGGTGAGCATTAGAATAGAAAATACAAAGACCTCAGTAGTTTATTTCTAAAAGTGGACCTGAAAGACATTGATGATTAAGATAGACTTGCATTGGAAAACTGTGTCTTGTTAAATATGTATAACAGTTTATATTAGGAAGTCTGGTTTTAATTTGCTTATAATATCTCCATAATTTAGTTAGAGGTTTGACTTTCATGTGATGGAGTCTGAATTTGTCTGAAAACTTTCAGCATGAAAAAACCCACACAGAAAATTACACCACGACAAATGTTGTGTTTTGTGTTATCTTAAAAATTGAAACACGTAACAGTTCTGATAGTCACTTCATTTACAATTTAAAGCAGCCTACTCAAACTTGTCAGAAGAACTGTTTGACACTGCAGGTATGTGTGCCGTTTTTCTTCCTATTCCAGTAGGCTTTTCAAATTAAGGAAAAGTACAGATCCCTAAGGATGTGGGTTACTCTACAGTCAGAAGTTGGGCTTCATGTCCCCACCTAACATAGTTTCTCTATGCTCTTACTAGCCATGATTAGTAAATTAAACATGCTCCCAGCCATTTCCTGCAAGTGAATGTATGCCATAGAAGTGCAGAATCGATGTGCAAAAACTCATTGAAATGATCAGACACTGTCCTTGAATTGATAGAAAGGACTTACACTTGATCAAACTTTTGTATCACTTCCTTGGCCATGGTGGAGTCCCTTCCAGACACACAGTTTCCATCCTGGCATGACCTAAAAGAGGTTTATTGGTCAACAGAAAGGATCAGGGGTGTACAAGACTCTAAATGTTCTCAAAACACTATTCTCCCTGCTTGTTACACCCCAAGCTTGCTCAGAGAGTGTTTTAAGGGGGCTTAAGTACTTTGACAGCACTGGGTGGAGAACAGGAGAAGCCAATAAACTTCACAGGAGGCTGAATAGCAAACTTTTAGGGAGTAAAATAGCAAAGTTTAGAGAGTAAAGTTCTCAGCAAACTTTAAATCAACATCCAGTTAGACACTTCACAAAGAACTGACTTAGCAAAGTCTAACTCATCCGATTTTAAATTACACAGACTTTGAGAAAAGGAAGTTAGGAGAAGAAAGAGAGAGAGAGAGAGAGGGAGAGAAAGAAAGAAAGAAAGATCGATAGACACTGTCTTGGATCCAAACACAATCCCAGCTCCTGTAAGGTCCAAGGCAGTGGGATGTATCAAGGGTGCACACCCATATCACGGCCTTTTATCTGCTCTGGTCCCTCCCCACAAGTGCGGCTTTTGGTGTGCCAGTGGCTTGGTAGCCACTTTGGGGCTGGACCAGAGGCTCCAGTGGGTGGGGTGTGGGGCACTGCACTGGCCCACCTTCACTGAACTCGCCCTGCCCCTCCCCAGCCCCACACTTTCAGCTGTTTTGAGTAATCATTTCTCTGGTCTCCTACACCCCTGTAGGGAAGTGATTTCTGCACAATAAAATTCAACAATTTTATAAAGAAGTGTGATCATTTTTAAAGTATTTTGTGGCAGTGGATGCTTTGCAATTCCATCTTTCCAAAACTATTATTGCAATTTCTTAGCCTTTGTACTCTATAGGCAGTTTGACCAAGAAAAGTTTTCCTTTTCCTTCCTGACACGTAAATAGAAATATACTGTTTTTAATATTTGTTCAACTGTTTTTCAAATTCATTTCATCCCAAAGTCAGGCTGTGTGTTTGGTTGTGGCATCCTGCCCTAGTCCTCCAGCTCTAAGCTCTGTCTCTGAGGAAGAGAGGTTCCTGTCTTGCTGTCGGGACAAACTAGCCTGTCACCTAAAATTCCTTGCATCCATGATCCTGTTATTTTCCTCTCTTAACACTCTTCTAAAATCTTTCTGCTTAGTAATGACTTCATGCATAACAACGCCACTGATAACAGTGTTGTGGTCTAGACACCCCTTATAACTGCATGTAAATCTAAGAGACAAGTATGCAAGACATAGCCTCTGACATAAAACTCTAAAGAATTTTAAGTCTCCCTACATCTAAATAAGTGAATCTCCTTTGCTTTTCTGAAACTTTAGATAAAGATGACTTTCAAAGTAGAAACACTTTGCACATTGACAATGGAATGATGAAGAGCCTCATAAAACATAAAGGAAAAAAAAAACCCCACCTGAAAACATACACCGCACTTCACTTGCTTTTTTATCTCTTCTTTGATGGAGTTTTGGCTGGCTGCAATTTGCTTTCTCCTTGTGTCGTGCAGGGGACAGCAGATTTGCAGATGAACTGATTAGGCAGACAGAGATGCTTCTCTCGTCCCCTCATTTTTCTTTGCCACCTCAAGTAAAGCAGGAGTCACTCTCAGTGGCAGTGTTGTCACTGCTGGCTGTGGTTCCAATGATAAATCCTTTTGCACAAGTCCCTTGTGATTCTAATCCATCCCCACAGCACCCATTCAGCCACACTTGGCTTAGTTTGCAGTATTTTGCAGAACCTAAACCATTAATCTTGAAATCTATAATATTAAAGTAATAATTAAAACAAACTACAAATAGTATCTGTAACTGTCAGGAGACCAAATTTCTTACTCCAGTTTCTGACAGTTAAAGTCACCGTTGGGTTCCCTGGAATACGATATAACAGAGAACACATTTCAGTGTTACATTTTCTGAAACACTGAGCAGCCATACCTTTCAATGCCAGTGGGACATAAAGTTTATTTGGAAGAAAGATGTGTAATGCAATTTGCTTTCACATTGCTTTCTGTCTTTAAGATCTAACTTCCTCCTTCTGGCTCCTTGGACCAGACTATCGATCATTCTGCATTCTGGAAAATAAAAACAAACATTTTTCAGGAGCTGCCTTTAGGGATGTATGAATGCCAATATGTCTACAAATAACCTCCTGTAGTAGTAGTCAAACATTGCATTTGCTGTCAGATGCCTTTCTAGTTGCATTTGTCCATGATGCAACATGGCTGAAGTAAACACGAAAAATTTCAGTCGAGTACCATGCATCCTTTAAGTCTTGAAGGAATATTTCTCACAGCAGTTTCTGAGGTTCATTAGTACCGATTCCTTTGCCTCCATGATGGTTGGAGGGTGTATGAGACAATATTTATGGGGAGTAATACTATCCTTCATCAACTAGAAAAATGGATAAAACTGTCTTCAAGCATTGATCTATTATTCCATATTCTGCCAGTTCTCCTAATCAGCTAAAACATTTTTACCTCACCATCTCTTTTTGAGTTTGACATTGCTTTTCCCTGCACAGCACTTCAGTTCTATACCCAGGAGTATTTGGAGCAAGGATGCTCCTTTTACAGTTATCATCCATGTTTGCAATGGAAATATCTTTACAATATGTATACATACATACTATTATCGTCACAAGCTCTGCCTGGAGGGTAAGAGATCTATGCACAACTGATTACTTGGAAACATTTACACAACAGCGATCATCAAACAAGCTATCCAGGGCTTAAAAATAAAACAAACAAATCCCGTTTACTGCGCCACGGCTTCCTCTAATCTGGGGCCAAAGGAAGAGAAGGCAGAACTTTTAAAGACAACCGTCAGTGGTGTGATGAGGTAAACCATTCACTGGAGATCGTGTTTCTCATTAATTACAGAAATTACTCAGAACTAAAGTTATTCCACAAAACAGGGAAGTAATTAATTATTCAGACTTTCTCACTCTCTTTAGTCAGTAGATGTACCTAAACAGTAGAATTTTTCTTCCATAAATATAGATGCTTGAAAATTGGAGGTTCACCTTTACTAATTATAGAAGCATAGAATAGTTTGAGTTGGAAGTGACCTTTAAATGTCATCTAGTCCAACACCTGCTGAAATCATCAGGAGCATCTTCAACTAGGAAAGAGACAGGACATAGCAACCCATCTCAAGATAGGCCCCAGAGCAGGCCACAGGAATTGAAATGTAGAATTAATTGCCCCTCTCCCCTGGCTACATGCAGGTTAATTGGAGTCTAAATTAGACAGAATGAGGCTGGACTACAATGTCTTTGTTCATTCCTGTGTGTCCAGAAATGCTTTGACCGCACAGAAAGAGAGCAATGAGCATGTCCCTGCCCACAGGGACACGCAATCATAGTGCAGAATTGGTTTCAATAATCATCTGTAAGAATACAACCAACTTAGCTCTGTCACCCACGTAAAACTGCACAGAAAAAACCATCTGTGCAGAATGTTCTTAATTACTATTAAAAATCTTCCAATAATCACTCAATCAAATGAGGTACTATACACATATAAAATTGTAGCTTGTGAATTAAAAAAAAAAAGAAAAAATATAAAGTACAAGTAGTCAGGAATTGTACTTTACATCTGTAAATTGCCTTTCTACTTTTTTTTTTAAAAACTCTGTAATCTTCTGTATTTTTTTTTAATTTTACAATAATGATTTATTCTAGAAGATCTGGGCAAGGATGTGCTTTTCTCTGCTTGTTTATCACCTACAAAAATGTGCTGTCCAGTCCTTTTATCAGTCTTTTCATACACTTTTCTACGATCTTCAAGAATATGAGTGATACCACGCCCCAAACTCCCATTTCTGACGCCCCACTAAAGAAATTCTCTAAAGGTCATGAAACGAACTAATCAGTCATTACATGAAAACCATCTATGCAATGTGCAGCCCTTCATCCACTAAATACTTATAAAATCATACTGCTTGCTTTGTTCTCAGCATATAATAATGATAACTCATTTTTGAGGTGCTAATGTTGGTGCTGATGATATTACTGATATAGTATAGTTAGTGACACATATTTAAATATGGTCATTTTATTTTGTCAGCGCGGTTTCTTTTCCAAGTTTGTATCGTACCTCTAGTGCTACCTCCAAATATTATTTTATGAAACAATAATTCTGTTAATCATCTACCTAGCTTTAGCATTTTAAGAACAGACAGGCCAAGACTGAAGATATCAAATGCAGCAAAATAATTTCTAAAAGTCTAGCCTTCCAAGGCTTCCAAATAACTCCTATCGCAACTGATTAAAGAAATAAAAAATATTATTCAGAACTTCGGATCCTTTTAAATACAGGAAATATACATGCTCTGTTTACCACCATATCTTGTTGAGTGAAAAGAATTAAATGACTGCTGTCTTTCCCTCTTTTTGGTAGTTAGGCTGTCAATAATGAAAAGAAAAATAGAATTTTCTAATTTATTATAGCAAAATTATCAGTCCTGAACCCCTTGAACATCCTTTGGATAGAAAATTCCCCTAATTCAAGGCTTAAAACCAAGTACAAGATGGGGTTCCAGAGACAGCAAGAGTTCAGACTATGTAATATTCCACATCTGGTTTTGAGTCTTTTTTTTTCCCAGCTTACCTGTTAGCTGTGATGAATAAAATATGCAACCCACATTCAACTTTCTTATGCAAATTTTATGTGAATAAATTTGAATAATACAGAAATTGTCCAATCTTGTGAGATTCAGTCATGATCAATTGCTCCCAGGAAGATAGTATCCCTTGAGAAAGTGTCCCTGTTAGAATTGCATAGTAATATTTTTAAAGGTAGATGAAAAATATTCAAGCTCTGTTGGGTTTAATTTTAAACAAATTTATTCTATTTACAGGCATAAGAGCCAGTTAAAAGTTATGAGTAAAGATAGGAAAACAGGCTTGAATTCATCCAATCTCCTTAAAGGCTTATTTTCTGTATTTCATGTAGAAGTACAGAAATCTTAATCTAAAGTAAGTGACAAGCACATGACTAAAATATGGGGGACACCCTGTGGGAAAATGGCAATATTTCTTGCTTTGCAAAGCACTTAGTGTGAGCATGCATTTCCACTAAAAAAAAAAAAAAACCAGCTGAATTTAAACACATTCTCAAAGTTAAGTACTTGCTTGAGTGCTTCCCTGAATTGAAGCCAAATTGAAGGATATAAAAAAACTAATAAAGAGGATAAAGGAAAAAACAGAATGATTTGAAATCCATCTAGCATGTATTCCTGGAGATTTTGTGAAGCCTCAATTTAATACCTATGTATTTCTGACACGAGTATAGTAACTCCACAAAATAAATCTGTGAAGGCTCAGAAAACTAAAGTTTAAGACATAAAGCCAGCATGTGAACAATAGCTTACTTCATATCCCAGAAAGCCAAATCTGATTTAGCTGGGCTAGAAAAATCAGACTATAATGAGGAAAAAGTTGAATAGAAGTTTTCACAAAAGGCATTAGAAAGAGAGGTTATACACCAGTGACGTAATTCATGAAATGGAGCATTTCTCTTTGGTTCACAGAACAAGTCATCTAATGAAGAAGCACATGTCTGTGTGGCTAGTGATGGTTGATTTAAAGATCTGCATGGTTTTGTGTCAATTTGTGTAATCCTGGTTATGTGGCATAATTAATAATTTTAAATATGCTTTTATCAGCCATGACATGTGCTGTCATTTGAAATGATGCCTGTCCAACATGAAAAGTTTGAGGCAGATGGAAGCAGCATCTATCTTCAGCTGATTTCTTATACCAGCTTAAACAGAATTTTTTCTCCTAAAGGAATATGCAGCCCTGATGCTGCCTCACAGCAGGCCAGACACCATAAACAGCAGGCTCCATAATTAAAGTTGTATAATTCCTTTCAGTTCCATCCCCACTGGATTTACACTTTCATTTCTTAATGCCTCAACTCACATGGCAGAATTTCACAAATTCTATTTCTTCTGAAAGATTGGAGCACATGTTAGAAAGGCACAACATCTGCTATCAGCCATGAAAGTTGTGGTGGGTTGTTAGAGTTGGAAAGAGTACAAAGAAACACACTTCTTCAAAAGTTGAGTTCAGCTTGCAATCTGAGGCTCAAGGTAGAATTTGGAAAGCCCAGCAGGATCTTTTAACACTTCCTAAGAAATGAAGACAGAGCATCTGTGTTTCTCGGTGTATATCATAAAGTTAGTTCTGTCAATTATTTATTCTGCATTGCACTAGGAGTTAAGAACACTCCAGTACAGGTGGCTATATTCAAGGTACAACCCTAACCCCAAACACAGCACCTTCAAGATGATGGTAGATGTAATAGTAAGACCAAAAAACCTAAAAGGAAATGGGCCCAACAGGTTGTGAAAATTACTATATCAACAAGCAGTGGAAACGTTGCGATATTTTCCCTGTTTCCAGGAGAATAAAAAAACATTTTGGACTCACCATTTTTGCAAGTGCAGATCCAGCAACTCTGGTTGTACCTCTGCTGTATTGCTGACTGCAGAGTGGCCTTAACTTTATCACAGTCCTCCATGAGTTAGGGAAAAGCCTTCTGATTTGAGCCGAAGAGATGCTATTTTTAACACAGATGCAAACATCTAAACTGTTAGTTATGCTTGCACATTTTGAACCGCTACATCAGGAATCCCTTGGAGGCACAAGGCAGAGGGTACTGCTTGAGGCAGAGGCTCAGAGCCTGGCCACCAATGCCTTGAGAGACAGTCAATAGCATCCATGGCCACGTTCTCTTGACAGAGATACAGCTCAAAATACTCCACAGGTGGAAAAATTGCTACATCAAGAACAAAAAAACCACACTCCACTCGTTTTCTCACTCCCCAAAAGACACAGGGAAGTGTGGACTGCATGGGTAAGCAAGCTGCAGCTGAGACTGAGACCCTAAGAGTCTGCCTCAACATGGGGCTAAAGGCAGACACTAAATTAGTTTGTCTAGTCTTTCTGAGTTACCTCTGTGTGGAAAATTCAGTGTTACAATCATTCCCGGTAGCAATGCTTTTGCCCAGATGAGAAAAGCTCAATTAACTCCAGGAAACTACTGCTAAACACGACACATAGCCCCAAGCATAAAGGAGCACACCACACTTTGATTTCAATAGATATCAACTCCATGTTAAGAGGGAGAAAAGGCAGCTTTGACTACAGCATGGTTATGCCAATAATAAAAGACCATTCCATCCTGATAGCAATTTATAGTAGATGACAATACATCCTAGAGCAAATTTTGTCCTGTGTCTTCATATTTACTGATACTGTACAGTGTATTTTAACAAGTCCATGAATATAAATGGTGTCATTCAAGAGATTTATGAGGAAGACTAACAGTTTACAATTATTTTAAACAACATAAGAAATACCTTCTTTGCCATGTACTTTCACCAAAATATTTATAGAAATGTTTCTTGCCACAAACCTAATCTTTTATTCACATTGTCTGTAATCAAAACAGTTTTTAGGACATGTCTCTCTTTGCAAATAAATTAGCTATCTCCTTGTGCAAGTCAGAGAAATTATTAGCATGAAATAAATACCATGCTGTTCTCTTGATTTTAGGGAAATCTGAGTGAATTAACTTGAAGAATCTACTTGTGAGATATAGCAGGGAAGCTGGGAAAAAACATGTTGAATAGCAATAGAAAGACTTTTCTTGTGCTCCCTGAATATATATCATACTGTCAAAATAGGAAAGGTTTCTGTGATGCATGCCACAACAGCTTGACTTTTTTGTAGTGTCTCATTCTGTGAGAGAATTTACAAGACAAACAGAAGTCCTCTTCAGTTCTCTTCCCTGCTTTTTTGATTTATGCTGATGCCCTTTCATGGTCTTCCTTTATTGCAAGAGAGGAGTGACAACTCTTTAAGATCTACCCAAAGACCATCTCTCCGCTCCTCCTCATGGACTGTGTAGCCCTTCCTTCTCACCCTGCTCCTGCAGGTAAAGCCATTTAACTTGAAGAAGTGAATTGAGTGTCAGTGAGAGAGCAAATAAAGAGGTTTCACAGACTCCATGGCTGAAAGAAGCTTTGCTTTAACGGGACTGCCTTCCTATTGTAAAAAAGCAAAGGCACTGTTTAGAAAGAGCTTGGGCCTCGAAGAAAGGCTCAACTGAAAAGTTTCATGTTGTAGCCCATGCTTTCTTATGTGTTTTGGTATCAGTGTCTGTATATGAGTGAGTATTTTGTACACCAGCAATTTTTCTGACTGCATGTGCCAGGTTGTGAAATAAAAATATTTCAATATGTACATATTCATTATTTCTTTTCTTCTCTGCCACTTTTCATTTGGTTTTGAAATAAAGCAAGATGATCAGAGCCAAGATCAACCTCAGCTCAACATACTAAGAACTGCAATATTTCTTTTCCTCACCATATGTTACTGCAATACAAGGATAGAAAGTATAAACTTAAAGTAGTTTCCTCAAAAAAAAATTTGTAAATTGCCTCACAAAAACAACATCTTCCACAGATCTCTCATGCTCTGCCTGAGGAAAATGATACTAAATCCTTGCAGTAAGTGTACCAAGATAGTAAAAAGGACTCCACATGTCCAGTCCCTCTCCTTTAACTTGTATTTTGGTTCTATAGCTGAACCTGGTACCCTGGTAACAGCCCCAGCACAGATCAGCTGTATCAAGAGTGATGGCAGGGTTGAAAAAGAGAGGAGGAGTTTAATAAATAAAATGGGAATTTATTAAACTCTCTGAATATTCCTCTTTGTGAGCACTTGTAAAATTCCATGGACACCACAGGGAGAAGGTAGGTAGAGGAGAGACTTGCAATCAGAAATGAAAGCACAACAGAATTTCTTGGCCTTGCAGTGGAACAGGAGCCAAAAAGTAAGAACAGTTCCACTGAACTACTTGGAGAATAAAAATACTACTATGCTCGAACATTTCCCCATTTCATTGTTTCCTCAGTAAGAGCTAAAGAGTAGTGTGACAGGAAGGTATTCAATTTCTCTGGTTATTAAAACTACCACCTAGTAACTGGATGGTAAGACAGAAAATAAGATAGATATGATTACGGCAGTGAAGAGCATAGCTATGGCAAAAGAACTTCAGCATCATTTTGACATAAAACAATACTATTACCATAGTGATGAGGTCAACAGTTAATCATCTCTTGGTATAATTGTTACAAAAGAAAACAATATTTTTACTTCAGCTTCTATTATTTACACAATATATCATTATTGCTGAGACTGTCAAGCATTTCATAAGGATTAACAGCAATTAATAAATGCATCCAGACTAAAACACATTTAATACATGGAGCTAAATAATTCAGCACACTTGATTTCCAGGTGACATACATAAATTGATTTAAAAGAGTCACAAAATGAAAAGATGTAAAAGAACCCAAAAAACATTAATTAATCTAACTTTTATAGATATTGGACAGTATCAGAATGGGATTACATCCTCATACACAGCTGTGACTATGTGAATATACATTGCCCTACATGCAGTGAGATGGAATTTTAATGGTTTTTGGCCCCTGGACAAGCAGCAGGATTTATGCAATCAGGTGAAATAGATGTAATAGAGGAAAAGAACAAATATTAATTTTGCAGTGCTTTTATTTTTAAATTATGCATGTCTTTGCTGTTAGGCATCCTAAATTCATTATTTCCACAATATTCTAAAATTACTAATTTCTTACAGGTGTACATCTAGAATGTATCAGAAGTTATGCTTGCATGATTCACGGAGATGGCCCAGGGAGTTCATGTGAAGTTTAAGGATGACCTGAAGTCAAAGAACTTTCTTTTCCTACCCTCACTGCAACCATTACCCTGGTGTGCTTTTCTGGGTCAGTCTAAACCTCCTTTTTTTTCAATCCCCTACCACCTGGGCTGTACATGAAATCTGCAACAGTTCTGACAAACTTTTGCAATGAGAACAACCCGTTTCACTTTTGGCAAAAGAACTTCTTTAGTCAGAGTCTCCCTAAAGCACTCATGGACCAAGACATCCCTAGACAGTCACCAAAGGACTCAGCCATTTAGTGGCTAGATGGATGCCAGCCACTTTTGAAAGGAAAAGTGGCACCATTTGAGCTAGTGAAAGAACAACTAAGCTTTCTTCCTCTTAAAATGTGCTATATATTTAATAAACATATAAATAGCATAATGTATGCTTTTAATCATTCTTTCTGTATGAAGTAAGAATTTACTTCAGCAGGGAATTTGAGAGGAAAATGACAAAGACCTGTGAGGAGAAGATATAAGCATACTTAGATGTGCAAACATCTAACCAGGGTTTTACAGACAATTTATAATGTCTAATCAGAATTTGGTGTACTAGAAAAAATAAAAACCTTAAACCCTATCATTTATGCATTTAAATTAAACATAGAAGCCCTTCTGGGGCTTACAGAAATTAAAACGCTCACCTGAATTCATGTCACTGCAACAGGGCTTGGGGTATTGATTTTCAAGGAAATGGGATTGGCCATTGTTGCTTTTAAGTGTCAGCTCTGCTTGTCAAAGCACAGATGAAAACTAGAAAATAAATAAAAATGTGTACTAAGTATCTATGTCACACTTTTTTTATTTAGTCATTTTGGATTTTTTTAGGCTTCCCTTCAAAAATGTGGAAATATGCTTACAAGCAGAGATAACAGACTGAATTCCTGCAAGCAAAACAAGAGGTGAGTAATAATGCGTCACTAATGCATGAAGGTACTCTTCAGTTTAGCTCTTTCCTCCACTCACAATGTGACAGCATCAAAAATATTTTCATATGGTTATCTTCTAGATCTTTACAATACAGATTAATCACAACATCCTGAACTTCACCCAGCTGCACAGTTTTAGGGACAGTAAAGTCACTGTTGTACAATTACACCCTCCTGTCTTTGCTTTACAGGCTAGAGAGACCTATTACATTTCTTTCCCACTGTAAATGGGCATTGTATTGCAATGCCAGGCTGATTATCCAGTCTGGTTCCTGGGTCTCTTTTTCACATGCGTGGCCTCCTCTCCCTCCCTGACAGACTGGCCCTGAGCAAGGTGTGCAGGTGTTGTCTGGATACCCAGGGAAGAAAGCTCTGGGCAATTTCAGGAAAATTGTATTGGAATCATTGTCTGGAAACTTTTTCTCTAGAAACTGCAAAAGCTGAACATTTGTGGGAAACAAACCCAAAATTAAAGTGAAGGTGGATGAACAGAATTCATTGTAATCTAGTAAATGTGCAAGTATTTTGGCTACATTCCCTCTATCTGTCAATCATCATGCCATCTGAATAAAAACAAGCCAATTATATAATCTCCAAAGAAGGAAAACATGTTCAACAGTCTACACTAATTTCAGAGGCAAATATTATACAATATTTCCATTTATTGTATGATATTCAATTCATATCCATAAATTTTCTTAACCTCTGAAGCATATAATTTAGTAGGATGAATTTTGAGTATTTGAATCCACATATATGACCATTTTGCCCTGCCAGGCAGCTGTTGGTTTAGGGAAATTCCACGTCTCAAAACCACGAGCTGCACACGGTTACCAGTAGTTGGCTGTGTTGCACAGTTTTTTTGTTTCTATAACATTGCTGTTTCACAGCAAGAAATAATCTCAAATACCTATTTGCATGATTTCCTGTTTTTGGACGAAGGTTTTAGGTTAATTATCAAATATTTTAGGGAGGTATTAGTGCTATTCAGTGAAATAGAATGATAAGCTGATGACAAGTGTGAACGAAGAAAACTGATTTGGCTGACCCCTCAGAAAAATGGCTTAGGGCTTTTATCTGCCCTTCCCTCTGCTCTGGAACACAAGGTGTGGGTCTTTGCCTCAGTCCAGAGCAGTAACGTCCTGAGAAATGAATGACTTTGCACTGTGGAAAAATTTATGATGGCATATCTCCCAAAGATTCCCCCCCGACAATATCTCTCAGAGGTCTGCTAAAAAGAAAATATTGCTAGGACGTGGATAATGAAGGTCTTAGTTTAGTTCCTGTACCTTCTACAGGTCATAAAACTCCTGTGCAAAAAGGCTTCTATACTCCTTATTTCATTATATCCTGACATAATGCAGCAGGAGAACTAACACTTTTGGAAGTCACCACAGTTATGATGGATATTTGGGTTGTAGTGTCAGAAAGGCTTGAAGATTTCTGATTGTTAGGGAAATAGGGTCAGCATTATGTAGAGATTTGCTTATCCCCTTAAGTTATAAAGAGGCCCTGGACAAATTGTAACACTTCAAAGAAGTTAGGACAAGTGAATGAGAAGGGGGAAAGATAAAGAAAAAAATGTTTCATTATATGTGCTTTCTCTCCTGATCCCAGAAGTTATTTCCAGAGAAATAAAAATGAACACACTGTAAGGTGCACAGTGCGGTTTGCCTGCTATGTGGCAACAGAGGCAGCCAGTGCACGCATTGACAGCTGCTGTCCCAGCCCTTCCCCAGGTAACATCCATCAGGAGACAAAGCACAAGAGTTCAGCTTGCTGCAGCATCCCATGCCCCACAGACAGGCACAACACTGTGCCTGACAGTATGGAAACCGGGTGGCCACCAACCAGATGGTCAGCTTGGCCATCACAGGTTACTAGCCCACTGTTCAACCAACACAAATTAATTACTAGGTCTCCCAGTTCGGTAGAATCTACCGTAATATGGCAGTACAAAAACATGTACCATGTTTTTGCTACATGAACTACTAAGGGAACTAAGGAAAAACCTGCAGCAAGAAAGAGGAAGCAATGTCTCAGCAACATTAGCTCCTGCAGTATATCAAGTGCTCTCTATTTCTGAAAGAGATTGATGCCCCCCATTAAATCGACTCTCTTGAGAACTGCAACACTTTTGCTTTGCAGGCGATCTCATAAGCTGCTCTCCCCAAGTAAAACGTTCCTGTTCCTCTGAAATATGCCAAAGAACAAACACACTACAACTCATTTTCACCAGGTCTTGGTGAGAAGCCCTCACTCAGCTTAATTATGGAAAACCAAAAGAAAACAGAAAGCAAAACCTAAAACAAATGAACCCCTCCTAGGTACAACTTTTTGTATACACTGCTATTAGGAGAATGAATCATAAAATATCAACAAAATCGTTCACAAATTGTACACAGCAAAAGGTAGCATTTGTTCATTTGCATATATTACATAGTAATGCCAACAGTAACTCCATTCTGCTTAGTAAAAATAAGCACCAGATTTTAATTTTACAAAGCCAATTAATGGGTTGCTGATCATCACACAGCTAGAAGCAAGATCAGTTGCCCTTTGCTGCCTGTTTGCTGCGGTCAAGACATTAATTCATACAACTTAAATGTTTACAAAACCAGCAGTTGCACAATCAACCTTACAGCAGCACTTCTGAAAGCAATTTCTCAAAGTTTTTGATTATTTTCCAAAGAACTTTTTTATTCCAGCCCTCTCTCACAAAGAGTAATTTCCAGCCTTTAATGATTTCTAAGCATCAGGCAGTCCTTTCATGTCTGGAATTTGTCTCAATTACTGATCCAATCTGAGGCCTCACTAGGTCATCTCACCCTCTGTTTTCGCTAATCAGTGAGAACAAAACAAAAAATAAAACACGGTATTTAATACTCTTGTCTACATGCCTATAAAAATAGCAACCCATAACAGTATCTTTGTTATCCTAGTGTAAACTATGAGAGAATCAGATTTTCTCTATTTACCAGCTTTACAGGGCCTGTTTAAGAGTGTGACCACTTCCTAAATGTCCATGGTAGGACTCATCTAACCAGGATGGTACTGAGTACATTATAAAATTGGGGCTATGAGCTTTTCAGGTGTAGAGAAAGCAGTGCTGTTAAGTATCTACTGCCTGTAAATCTAAGAATTAAACAAAAGGATCCAACTAACTGAAAAAAAAACCATAAAATCTCTTATATTACTCAGGTATCTGATACAGAAGATGACAACGCTGCTCTGAGCAGTAGTGTCATCTAAAGTTCCTGTTCTGGGGATTTGCTTTGCAGCAATTCTAAGCTCTCCTGCTCACCTGGACCTAATACAGTTACCATCCATTGCTTTTTTTCTGCACTATTTGGCAATGTTGTCTTTGTTGGCTCTTCCCTGTGTGGAGGTGAGTTAATATCAAAGGGATGACAATTTAAGAAATAATCACAGGCAGATTTTTGCATGATGATTGAAACCACATTGTTTGGCTTTTTTTCTGTTTCAGCAGGGCTTTGAATCCCAAGCAGAGGCCAGCAGCTGGCACAGGGCAGACGACCAGAAGGCTTGATGAGCCAGTGCACACACACTGTCCTCAGGCCTGTGTGCCAGCTAAAGATGCTAAAGCTCTTGACTGACCTCAGTTAGAAGACACTTCTCTGTCACATCTGCTGACCAGCCTCTCTGAGGCAATCAGTATGTAATTTGTTTTTGTCAGAATTACTTAGGTTGCTTTAGGCAGTCAAAACACAGTATGTCTGAAAGTGAAGTCCTTTGGACTGGAGAAAACTGAAGCAAAGACACAAGCATCTCTACTGGCAAGTGAGCTAATAGAGATTTCTGAGAGAAAACCTAAGGCAATAACAAAACCAATAATGTTGCCACAAGTTTTAATTTATATAAGCAGTTGTAAATAACCACAAATAATCACAAATTGCCTTTAAAGTGTGCAGGTAGGGTGCAGGAGACCGAACCTGTGACTGAGGTGACACCTTCACCACAACATGTCACAGAGATCAGTACTATCAAAGCAGCTAACCCTTTCCCAGCTGCATTTTCAGTACCCATTAAATCAGAATTTCAGGGACTGGCACAGCACTTTGATATCTGGATTGCCCTGTGCTAGGGGAACTCCCTCACACAGTGCAGAAAGGGCAGGAATTGTGGCCTGAAAATACCTTACCAAATCCAGGATGAAACTGCTCCTCTCCTGGCTGTGCATAAGGCTTCACTTGTGGCTGGTTGCTTGCAGAGAAATGGTGAATGACATCCCTGATCATGGCCAGTGGCTGGACACTTGCTACAGCAATGATGTTCAAGAGTAGTTTGGTTTTAAGTAACTGTAGCAGCTCCCAAAAAGCCAGTCTGTCATATCAAATTAACTACAGGGCAAGCATTGGCTTTGTGATGCTTGACAATGTCTGCTTTTCTTTATTTTATTTAAAAAACAATAATCATAAAACCCCCCACACTGGCCCAGTTTCTCTTGTAACTCCTGACTGTTCTGTTGCTCTGACAACATAAACCAGCTGTACTCTCTGAAGGAGCACTGAGCAGCCAGAGCATACCAATGAACCTAATCCCAGGACTTGGTCTGCTCCCAGTAAGGTATTATTTACTATTTGCCAAGACTAACTCAGCCATAAATACAGAACATAATCATTCTGCATGTGCTGTAGTACTTTTTAATCTTTGATCACATCTGCACCAGGAAAACTATTATCTTTTCTTCACAGCAATCTTTGAACTCCATATGTCTGGATTCCCCCATCTGCCACATAGCTGTGTGATTACTGAAGACACATTTACCATTAATATAATGAACAAAGACTAAAAAATCATAGCTAAAGTATTTTTCAGTTAGTGGGGTCAAGGATATCAAGGTTTTTATAGCCTGACTGTATTTCTGAAGCATAAAGATCTGGCAAACAGCTATATGCATTCTTTGCCTCTTTGCGTTTATATACATATATATATATATGTATGTATGTATTTAAATATTCATTAATGTTTCGTTAACCTGTGGTCTTCAGACCTTTTTCAGTAATGACTGACAGCTACTCTAACATTGTTCTAACGGAGTAATCAACAAATGTTTTCTTCTGCCCAGAAAGCATCCAACTTAATTACACATGCTTCACTTGGTCACCATTCATTTCAGACACCTCTGCCTTTCCCTCCTCCCCCTTTCCTGACGTTTCAGTTACCATCTCACCGTGCCATCATCTCTGCCCTTTCTTTCCTGCTGTTTCTGGGCTCCTCCCTTCCTGGGGGCTCAGGACACCATATCCCTTTTCCCAAAGCAGCAACCTTCTTCTAGGGGACAAGATTTCAGTGGTGGTGGTGCTGGACATCTTCCTGTTTGCTTCCATGAGCTCCCGACTGTCCCTACATTTCACAGAGGAAGGAAATAGCTCCCTTTCCTGCCGGGTGACACTACAGTTTCGAAAATACTGTGGAAAGATAGCTGTTTAAAAGGGCTGCTAATATGTAATGGATTTAAGGACGTAACTCCCCAGGACCACTTTGAAAATCCTGCTGTGGGATAGCCCTGTGCCTTCAAGAGCAGCACAGGGTTGTTTGACCTGAGGTCTGGTTCAGCCCTACAGTGATATAACCCCTTGATCAACCCCTGTATGGATTGTGCTTAGTAATTTAAAGAAAGGTAAACCCACAAGCTGAAGAGATCCTGTCAAATACTTGAAACAAACTGCTTCACCATTTTCTATTAAGAAAGCAAAAGCCAAGTAAATATTTAAAGATCTTAAACTTATTGAAACAGAGAAACACACAGCCTGCTGGGAGAACCAGCATGATCCAGTGTGGTTTTGCTGCCAGCCACACAATGGCTTGTCCATGGAGCAGCTGCATCCAGCCCTGGCTTTGAACAGAAAAGACATAAATTGTGAAGGAGCCCAAGCATAACTGAAAACAGCAAGATTTCCTTGCACTGTTTCCACATTAAATAAACTGTGCTTTTAAACCCAGGAGCTAAGTTTGAGGACACTCACCATTTGAACATAACCAGATGGGAAGCAGCACAGACATGCTTTGCAGCAGGCAAGAAGTCTTTCCTAGCTCAGGGGTCTCTTGATATTGTGGGCATACCTCCACAGAGCTTCTGCTACGTTACTTCTCAAAATAATTATTTCTTTTCCATTTTTTGCTTAGGATACTAGAGCACATCAATGCTCAGCCACAGCTCTTCCTCTGCTAGACCCTGGCACACACAGAAGAGATGGGGTCATAGATCCTTTTTCCCTATGGAAATAAGACTCTTGAATCCTATCCAGATCTAGCACAGCACCCCACTGACTCAGATTAACTGTCCACAGCAAATAGTGGCTGAGACATCTGGCCATCTGGCCGCTATGAGCAGCGAGTGCAATTAGCTCCTTTTTTTCTCATCTATCCTCTCTGGAGACCATCAGCATATTCATAGAGGAGGTGAGTGGCACTTCCTGTACTCCAAGAGTCTTTCTAGATCCCACCTCTGTTAATACCTACTGCAAATCTATAGAAGGAATTATTTTCACAATTAATACTGCTGTGAAAATCAAGCAGAAGTAAAAGAAGCAAATTACAATATGAATTACAGCAATTGCTAACAAAAGAGTAAGAAAAAAAGTCTGCTTTCTCTGAAGAATCCCATTTCTTTATTTTAAAGCTGTCTTATACACATTTTCCCCAATATCAGACACATCTTTTGACAAAACAATGAATCTTTCTTATTGCTGTCAACCTTAATCCAATGATTTGGACTTAGAATCACATACACTTGATAAAATACATTTTGTTGTATTAAATACATTCTGTATCACTTAATAACACAAAATTATTGCAAGTTTCTGCCCTTTAATAATAAGTATCCAACACTTTATCCCAATAATCTATTCAAGTTTCAATAACTGACTTAACAAGTTTCACATCCCAGTCTTTGTGCATCTTCGGAAGATACACAGCATGCTTGTTCTTTCATGGTGTCTCTGCTATCAGAAAGAGCATAGCTGGGAATCTCAGTATGCTCAAATGTGCCCAAATTTGGTATTTGTAAAGATGTCTTTGATCACCTCTCCTCTTGGTCATCATGTAAAAGATTGTTTACAGACACAAAAGAAAGGCAATCCAGAGCACAGGGGATCTTCAAAAATCTTTAAGTGTTTGCTTTCCTGAGACAGACAGGCTAGAAGTGCCAACTGGGGTGGGATTCTCATGAAGATGATAAAATAAGGCCTATGCAAGAAGTTTAATGCTCAGAGAGGAAGCAAAAATCTCACGTAAAGATTATGATTATCCCAAACATACTTGCAATTAATCACAGAGTGTCACAATACTGTTTCTGCTCACAGAGATTGAATCCCAAGCCAGATGAGTTAATGGACACACTTCACCAGCTTAAGACCCGACAGTCCTTATTTGTGGGTGCTTTAGACTGTTGTCCGGTTAAAACCCTTTTACATCTAGCATTCAACAGCAATATTTAGTGATGGATTATATCTCAGTCATTATTTTGATAAATTTGATAAAGACAAATTTATAAACCTCTTATTGAGCCATTCAACACAGCTCCTGTGTGGTCTAGCATTATGAAGAGGAGATCGTTGTAGTGCTATCTTTATCTGTTGTACAGTATTCCCAGAAAACAAGCTGTTCAGAGAGCTTTACTTCTCCTTACACATTACAGATAAACCCAAAATTTCAAATGTCTATGAAGAAAATACAAGTCGGAAAAGGGGAAACAGTCCTCCACAACCTTTCACCAAAGGTACTAAATGAGTTTCGGCAGCCTTTCAGTAAATGTTATTCAAAACAAAAACCCTATACCTACAAAACCTACTCATATTATTATTTATGTTTTGTGTGACCTTTCTTTTGTCATTAGACACTGCAAAATAACAGGTTTTAATAGAGACAGCCCAAGTAGGAGCTGATATATAGCTGACTGCCTCCAGAGATAGCTGTTTCCCTCTGCTCCTGACACTAGTGCAAATTTTCAACATGCATCTGTCAGAATAAAAAAAAAAAACAAAAACCCAGACACAATGCGATCTTCAAGAAATGCACTGGCATCTATTTAATCTGAAGTTTGCTCATGATGTGTCTTCACAGGCATGCATACAAAAGAAATGTAGTCCTATTGCCCTAACAGTAAAATAAATCTGGGCTGTTCTTCCTCATTTATATGATTAGCCGCTGACCTTCAGTAAAATTTAGTTGTTTAACCTGTCTGAAAAATCAGGAAGCATTTTCTTACTATATCTGTCTGTGTGGTCACAGTCCCTGAATGCGCCACATTTATTCCAAACAGTATTCTATCACATAACTTCTAAGCTTTTCCAAAATCTGGCTTGAGTTTCTGACAAAAAATACAACCGTGAAAGTTATAAAAAGAGAAAACAAAATAAGCATTCTTTCTTTTTCTGCAGTATCTTTCAATGTTTTTGGCAGATTAGGGATAGGACAATTAGGGTCGCTTCACTTTTTGCTGCTTGTTTCTGGCACGCTTGTTGTAACACTTTGTGACAGCCTTTTCATCAGATAGAAAACAATTCTGAGATTAGCAGAAAAAATAGTAGAAGAATCAACAAAAATATGAACATAAACTGTCTTCATTGTGATACAAAGTAGCTAAATATTTTTTCTTATTCTGTCGCTATTTTCTCTTCCAGTGTTTACAAAACCTTTATCTGTCTAAGTTTCTAAAAATGCTTTTTTAAAATGAGTAAGATTAAAGTGAATTTTTGCTGCAAAACATCATTTTAATAAAACTGATCAAAATTGTAGAAATGTGAACTGTCATGTTATACTCTCTGGGAATTAGTTATTATCTAGTGATAACATTTGTCCAGCTTCCTCAGTTGATAGAGTTTACCGCATTGGGCTGTTTCTGTGCATAACTATCACAAAAGAATTATTTAGCCAAAGGAATGGAAGTAACTTCTAATACAAAGGCTGCCTTCTAGTTTAAGTGTTCTCCTTTAATGTAATTTTGTTTTTCACTTGCTTTGCCCACTGCTGTATCATAGTAAATAATGCAATTATGTTCTGAAGCTCTGAAGCTCATAGAGGCCAGACTCTTTACCCAAATAAATGGTTCTGCTGAATAGCTCATCCATTAAAGAAATGACACAAACCTTTTGTTTGATGTAGATTTTTACAATATAATTTTACAAATCTTGTTGGCTTAAAGGCAGTTATTTGATAAGCTACTCTTAGCCAGTCTAAATGATACTATAATTTAAATGTAGTCTAGTTTTTATACTAGGATACAAATTTGGTAAAGGCTTGCAAGTGCAGCCCAGCTCACAAAGAGGGGAAGGTAAAACTCTACAGCATACAGTATAACAAGCTACCATGGTAACAAACGTAGGGCAAAAAGCTGTAGAAACTGATTTGAGTCCTTGAATATTTAAGATACAATAATGAAAAAAGGTAAGTGCATTTTCAATACCTCATATTTTAAATTCAGTTATTTATCTTATTTTTACTTTAGTTTTAAAATTTGAGTTGGAATCAAATATTTAAACTTTCAATATTGATAATTATAAACCAAATAATTAGTATGAAGCTTAAAGAAGTATAGGTTGAATATTTGGCTAAATCTACACGATGGTAAGCTCTCTGAGTCTGTGGAAATTCTCTGAATCTATGGAATATTTTTCCAATGTGAAAAGAATCCAGGTTTGCCCTATTGCATATTTTAAGCCAAATAAGATATCATCAAGTCTATTCTGAAGCTTTCCAAATAGTGAATGACTGAATATATAGCTCATGAAAAAAGTGCTTTGCAGAGATTTATGGTGTCTAATCTTTTTATAGTCTTTTTTTTACAGTGAACATATCATAAAAAAAATTACTTCAGCTTGTATCCAAGATTCAACTTCTGGTTACAGTGGTTTTTATATTCACAGAAGGAAAAAACAAAAGTAATTATCCCAAATAATAAAATAGTTATTGCATTTGAAGTTTATATTTACCGAAACAAGATTATTCCTCCTGCTCATTTTGGGCAGTTCTTTCTAAGTCAATGCTACAAAGTTCCAATAATTTTCCTGGTGAACAGTGTAGCTGGTTGCACATGTCTTACGGAGGAGAATTTGGGGACAACAAAGTGCTTTCAATTTCTTTTGCTCATGTGTCTAAAGAAACAGGGCAATTTACAGATGATAATGCATCAGGTAGATTTACACTGCAAAAAACAGCAGAATGTTTCCTTAAAGCAATCTCTGAGCTGCAGATGTAGAGGTAGGACTCAGTAATTACATTTAATTTAATTCAGACTGGTTTATGAGTCAATTACTCACAAATCCAGAAATGAGAAATTGAGGAGATGTGAAAGAAAATAATTCCACAAATCTGTGTTCTTTTTCCCTGATTATGGAATATAGCAGATCAAAGTACTAAACTGATATAAATTATCATAACTTCATTTAAATTAATGGACTTATGCTCATTGCATCATTTGAGACTGAAGTATCTGGAAATGCATTGGAAGCAGCTAAATTTGCAGAAAAAGCATCATTTTAGTAATACGTTTTCAACACATAAATCAGAACACTCCTTCTTGGTTCTATGGAATACAAATCAAGTTACTGAAACACACAGGAGTGTTACTGAGAACAATTTAAACAAGGTTAATTTTCTTAACAGTTTAAATATAATTGTTCCAGTTTATAGAGGCAAGAAAATATTTGCCATAATCTCAGTTCCTGTAGTGTCTGTGACTCTCAGCATTGGTTGGGATGGCTCTGCTTGTTTCAATGTTTAGTGAATGTTTAGCTGAGTTCATTTCTATTGCACTACAAGGTTACCCAGAGCATACTGAAATGCACTTCCTATAGTCTTCTAATAAGGCAAGTGTACAGTTCAGTAGTGATTTTAGCCAACAGGAGTCTGATACCCAAGGGGTGAATTCTTCAGATACTTGCTCAGATTTTACATTTCTGAAATTACTTTTTCCTCTCAGGGTTGCTCCAAAGGAGAGATCTGAGGGAAGTCTTGCATATTGCAGGGAATATTCATCACCAGTCTAATTGTTGATACTGAAAACTTGACTTTTTTGCCCTTCTGTGCTTGGGCCTAAAGAAATGGTCATTTAGCCCCATCATTTAGCTAGCAATGCCTTTTCCAGAGGAATACAGTCTCCTTTGACCTGTACAACAGTGAGAAATATAAATAAAAATATATTGCAGCAGGCATTTTACTCTCCTCGTACGATCACTACAGCTCAGACTACATTCCAACCTAACATCAACCAAATTTCAAATTTCCAGTCCAGGAGATGTGTATGTCAGCGCTTGCTCTTTGCATATTCGAAATTTAGAATATCAAAATTTTGCATATAATAAAAAATTCCAACAATTTTGTTTCAAATAAGCTGAAAATTTTCATTTCAAAAGTGCTGAGCGAAAGAAAGCCTCCAGTTCAGTCTAGGCCTGATGCACAAGATTTCATTTTAAGTATGGTAAACTGAAATGCTTTTCAGGAGATGAAGTGCAAGTCACCTCATCAAACTCCCTCTCCATTATTATGCTCATCTCAGAGTACATAGCACAACATTGTTCAGGGGGGAATTCTTCATTATGTTCTGGGCTGTACAGTCCCCTGAGCAGTTCAGCTCACAGGGAAGAGTGCCCTCCCAAACAACACCCTGGGAATTGCTAGGAAATACCATTTAATTTAAGCATTTCCAATTAACTAACCAATTCAAAGTTTTTGGAACTGGGTTGAAACAAAACAGTCCTTTTTATTTTCTCAGTGTAAAGGCCTAGACTTTAGCAAAACAGCAGTTTCATTTTCTGTCTTTATTTTTAAGAGACAGAGTAACAATCTTTACTTTCTTCCTATCTAAATTTGGACATTCAATTTTTGGATATTCAATCCAAAGTGCAATGAAAAAGCATTACAAGTCAGGCATTCAGCTTCATACAGAAGTGTCTGTACAAATGCACTAGAAAAATTTGGCCTCTGCAATAAAGGGCTCATTCACTTCCATTAACCATATTTTTAGACTACAATTCTATTTTTTTACCATTTTAATGACTATTGTTATTTTGCCTCTGAACACACCAGTCATTTCCTGTGTTGTGAGCAAAAACAAAGGGAAGGCTTAAATCTGAGGGCACCTACTCCAGTCAGCGAGAGGTTACAAAACAACGAGCCAGACCCCAAACTCCAACCTGCACTTGAAAGCTTTGACTGCTCCACGTAGGGGTTTTTTTGACTAGTTAAAAAGCAACTGGATTTTTTTTTCTGTTGCATTTTAATTTCTCCTGTATTGTCCATATATACCATCTTTGGTGCACATATCTGTCTTACCTCACCTCTGTTTAGATACAGACAACTTGGTGTCATGTTTGCTCATTGTTGTGACATGTTGCTGTTGTGGTTTCTGAGTCTCCATTTTCACCAGGTGCAGCAAATCCTTCCCACTGGGGAAAAATGAAATTACAGGAAGTTTGTAACACTTCCCGTGGAACATTGTTGAGCTTGAAGAGGAAAATGTATTTTCTACTCCATTCTGACAGGCAGAAGCACTGTAGATACTTTCATTGGTAAATGCATTTAAATTAATATGAAGCATCCAGCTCTACCTCAAGAAATATTCAGAATCTCTAATAAACAATTACTTGCTCCTGAACCAGGTGATTCACTTTACAAATTTAGCTTTCTGTGGGAATTAAAAATTACAATTATGTGCCAGTTTTCAGACTGAGTCAGAAGAAAAGTAGGTATTATCTCAAAACACTATATGCGATTTAATAACACATTAACTAAAAACTAGATTTCTAGATCAGACCTGTCTTTTCACAATACTGGCCCTCTGCTAGATCTAGCTTTAACAGATTAAATTTGGAAGGAGAATTTCACAGTTTCTTCTCACCCTAGAACACACATTGCAAGATGCATAGTAATTTATCATCCTTTAATCATTTAGACACTGCTATTTGTGATCTTGAAGCTCTTCAAATTATGTGTGGATTTGATAGTCCTTTTTTTTCATCTGGAGACATTGCAATAAAACTTAAATCTTCACCTGTTAACAATAGAACTATATTTATGCCTCAGGTCTTTTAACTTCCTCAGGTACAAATTCTTACTCCCCGTCATTACCAGCCTAAAGTAACACAAATGTGTTACTTTAAAGAATTTTTTTGTTTAACAAATATTATGTTTTATGAAATT
The DNA here is from genome assembly GCA_013397115.1 of Edolisoma coerulescens. NCBI lineage: Eukaryota > Metazoa > Chordata > Aves > Passeriformes > Campephagidae > Edolisoma > Edolisoma coerulescens. The sequence continues at coordinate 1,512,031 of VWZW01007347.1, read as the reverse complement.
GTTAAAAGTACTTCTACATTTTAATTATTTCTGACTTACATCTATGTGCATTGCCGGGAAGTTAAGACAGTTACAATAGTTAATCTCTATACTGAACAAAAATAGCTTCTTTTTCTGTTTCACTTTTTAAATTCTTACATTTGAAAGAAGAAAATAACAGAAGTTTTCTCCAAATCCCTCACGCTTCTGAAAATAAACAATTTTGGATGACATTTAAAATTACAAAAGAAGTTACAAAATTGATGAACATTCTTGCAGTTATTGCATAGAGTCAGTATTTTGTCTCTATTGAGATTACAATGGGTGTAGAATAATAATAAATCAAAGTGATAAAAAGACAAAAATAGGGCACAGCAATAAAATGAGGACAACACAAGAAGTGCATGGCAATTTTTAAAATGGCCCTGAATTAAAATTTGTGTTTCTATTGAACATATCTGCATATTTCATCAATAGTAAAATGCAATCTGATGGCTTTACATTATAGAAATTATTGATTCATACCTCTGATCTTCTACTGACTGGGTTGTATTCCTCAGCTACTTCCCTTAACATGCCCAGTCAAATTAGCAGGACTAATGTATGTGCACTGTCATTTCCCCAAGGTGTTGTGTTACCATTATGGTAAATTAATATATTTATGAAAATAACTCTGTAAGTTCCACAGGAGAAGATACATTCCTATACTGAATGTCTTCTCAGGCTACTGAATGTCTTAGGCAGTAAGGCAGCAGCAGATGTGCTTTTCTGTGTGATTAGCTTCTCAATTATTTCAAAAAGATAAATAAAACCAGCTCCATTAGCACCGGGCTCTAAATATACATTACTGAGCATCAGGGAAGCTTCCTTTGGTTTGAATCACTCTGCACCTCACTTAAGGTTCTGTCCAATATAAAACTAGCAGATCAGAGTCCACTGGTAGATAGGAAAAATTACAATACTATAAAATATACTGGGGGAAAACATAGTGGGGAGGAGCTGGGATGGTCATAGGGTGGATTTGTTGTGGCTGGGAAAGGGCATGGGTGTAACAAAAAGTAGCATGTGAAGGAGACCATGAAAACGTATTGTCAATGATCACCACAATTCCCCACTTCTGACAGTGCAGGGACAGAGAGACAAGGGCTCCCACTTTCTCCAAGCACCTACAACCCTATCCCCAGCCCTTCCTCAGACACCCTTTCCTGTCAAAGAGCTCCAACAGCCACTCGAGACACTGGCCCCTATCCCCTCTGTGATCCCTCTCTTTAGGTTTATCCTGTACTTACTCTTCAGCATGTATTTGATAATGTATAGAGCACTCAATTTGTTACAACAGAATTACAAAGGCTTATTATCCTTCCCTCTGTCTTTAACACTTCTGAAAAACTGGGTGCACATCTGCTTTTAAAAATGGCTCAAGAATTTCAAAACATGTGTCAAGTGCTTCTTATGTACCTTACTGCCTATTGTTGTCACACAGATAGCACCATTCAAGAGATGGCCACAAAGTACTTCCTGAAAGGAGGAAGAGTTCTATAGTCACTGTTAAAAGGAGAACAGTTTCAGTTTCCTTCATTTGTGTTCTGTTCTGGTGTGTCAGCAAGGTAAAAATTTACTGTGTAACTGCAACACAATAGTATACACAAACTTTGTTTCAGTAAAAGTACTAGAATGTGAAGCCCAGAATGAAAGCAGGAACTGATACAGAGTTAAGGTGTATTCACATGTGAGATCTGGCATCAAAACATCTGTTATCCTTAGGAAATTGCTATTGATGAAAATTACAGCGAAAGCCCCATAGAATTATCACAATTCTCTAGGTAGACATAAATAACAACTCATGAAGCAGATCTTATTATATAAGCAAATGTTATTATTAATACATAAAAAGTAAGGTTTACACAGTAGCATAGACCACCAGAATTAAAAAATACCTTTTTTGGCTCAGGGGTATGCAGCCAAACTTTGTGTACCATGTGGAGATTTGGACATGCTGACCACGGAAAGCTGACAGGGATGCAAATGGTCAGAACAAGCCAGTAAATCAGGGCACCCATCTTGTTATCAACCCTGCCTGGGATTCCTGAGTATCCATCATAAACTAGATTACCATGCAAACAAATAGGCTACCACAAAAAGCAGCAAGTCTGGCATACTTACTAAAAGATGACTTAAGGGCATATATATTGTACTGAAAGCAGACATCATGAGTGCAAAGACAATGATAGAAATTACTTAGCTGCTAATCAAACATATTCACTAAATAATTCACTTGTCCATCTGTTGCAGAGCCCATTAACAGAGGAAATGAATGGCTAGAAGAATTGAAAGTATTCAGTCTAAAGCCCTAAAGGGGAAAATCTATAATCTTTGTTGCAGGCAAATGCTACCTGTTCTGATTTAAAACTGCTGAAACAGTCATATATACGTAATGAAAAAAAAAAACCAACAAAACCAAGGAAGTAGACTGTGGTGCATTGTTCAAGTGTCGTGCTGTCTATTGTAAAGGGAAGGCTATACCAAAATTGCTAGATAATTTTGAAGTCCCTCTTGATTAGGTGTACCCATTACTACTTGATTAAACATGTTAATCTTGATTAAACAGGTCCTGAATGGTGAATTTTACAAAATTTTATTAATTTTATTTCTCAAATATGCTTCTAGACAATGTGTCCTTTTTACGTCACTTGTTTGCCTTTATACCCTCTAACTACTTTACACCGAGTAAGAAACAAATATCTTTGTCTGCAGACATTACAAGTCACCTTTATATATATTATCATTTAAGCCATTCCACTGAGTCAGTCCAAAGTTTTTCAGTGTGCTGAATTATTATCCAAAGAGCACTGGGAGAACTTTGCAGCAGCAGGTATTAAGCAGATGTAGACTGGCAGAGCTCCCCAGCATGATTCATCTCAGCTGAACCTTTCTTCATGTGTGCTTAAAATAGACTCAAAAATCTGAAAACACATGTTGAATGCTTTCTTAAAATGGGGCTCCACTTTTGATCCCATTGAAGTAGAAGCTTATCTGATCCTTCTGGATCTGCATAACAAGTTTTCTCATTAAGCTTCCTAGCTCTGCAAACATCATCAGTGTTATCATTAAGAGCACAGCCTTTCTCACAGTACTTAGGAACTTTCTTTGCTAAAATCAGGAAGGGAGGTACTATGAAAATGGAAAATAACAAAAATAGGGAAAGTGACTCACAATATATTGAGTTCTTAAAAGGTCTTAGATAAAATGATAATAATAATAACCCTCACTTTCCAATAACAGAACCAAGCCTTTTCTTTAGCCTCAGACTGAATTTATTTCATGTCAGCTGGCTTCTGAAACACTGACACATGCTTCATCTGCTCTAATGTGTACTGCCTGATGACTTTGCTATGCTATGGAAACATATACCTCCCTGTAGAATTTTCCAGAGCTATTAAAAATGTTAGTCAAAGGAGACTTCAGTCTTCCTTTTCTGGTATTCCTCATATGCTGCAATGGACATCTCATCTGAACTTGAGCGGTTTGAGTTAAAGGCTACTTGACTGTCTTGTTTTCATGGACAACTCTGTTAGAAGGGTCAATCAATAGGGTCTTCAGTGTCTTTTGACAGATATGTTAGCAAGGTTAAAGATGCGAAGAGTGCAGGTAGCTAGATATCACAAAAATATAGTTAAATACAGAAGGTTCTAATACATCATTTCATACAAGGTTGATTTTTTAGTTTGGTTTTGGTTTGGTTTGTTTTTTTCTTAACTAGGCATTTGCACTGCTTTGTCGGAGTGTTGCAAGATTTCCTGTGGTGGTTATTCTAACTGAACTTGTGCTCTCTCACATGAATATCTAACATGCAGATCTTGAGAAATATCTGGATCAGTCTTGTTACGGGAAATTGCCAAGGTACTGAAGCCAGCACCTGAGATGAATGCTTTCTCTTCTGTCACTGCTGGGACAACTTATATCTGTGCCTTCACAATGAGGCAAGACCCAGGCAGCCAGTCTTGGAACAGTGGTTTCCAAGATTTCTCAGATCTCCTCCATGGGAAGAGACTTTACTCCTTATCTACCATGTTCTTTAAAACCCCACAATGACCTAACTTTCACAAATTATTAACGAGTTCAGAAGTCCTTTGATTTTTTTTTTTTTTCTGAGTAATTGCAACTTACTACTCTTATGGAACTTTAAATAGATAGTGGATGATTTGAGCCCAAGCATAACTTTTAGCACAAGCCATTGCCTGGGTCTAAAGGAACTACTGGAAGATATAAATACCTATGTGAGTGCCCTGAGGATTCAGGACTTGTGACTTCATGCCTGAAAGTACATAGACTTTGCCTTCTCAGCTGGCAAGGATGAATCCACAGCTGCTTAGACCCAGCCAGGAGGAAACGGGAGGTCCAAGGATGCATGTTTGAACTCCTCGCCTTCTCTCTCATAACGGGTCCTGACTCAAAACCAGATATCACATGCACAGGAAACAGCCATGACGTTCCAAGGCTCTGCTAATCCCTCTGTAGCCCTGCATGGTACCAAATAAGCTTCACCCACCTACGCACTCAGCCTGGCACAGAGAAGGAAAGGTTTTGTGTGATGTGACACAGCCATCAAAGAGCCAGGTGACAATAAAAGCTGAGTCTCTGCAACACCTACCACAACAGCACCTGGGTCAGTAATGAGGGCTCTTAGGCACCTCTGTAACACACCCCAAAATCTGCACTGCAGCAACTTGTATCTCAGCACACAAAGCCAAAAGTTGGCTGTGCATTTTCCCATGGCAAACTCAGCTATATCTGCCAGGGCAGTGCAGAACCTACACTAATCTGGAAAACAGCAAAGCATAGGAAGCACAAAAGTGCCTGCACTTCTCACGTTTCTCTGAAAAATTCCATCAATCATTCCACTGCCTAAGCCTTAAGGATTTGCCTCTGGCTAAGAAAGAAAAAATTCTAGGGTAAGGGGATGATGATAAAGGAAAAAGATCTTAAGCGTGAGATAAATAAATGCATTTAGAAACTAAAAACAACTTTCAACTTGTGCCTTTTGGATGAGGGACATTCCTCTCCTTATCCTCAAGGTTTTTATGGGTTAGAGCCAGGACATGAAAAATGTATTCTCTCCTCTCTTCCAGTTCCCATCTGTGAGTCATCACAAGAGATCTGCAGATCAATTCCACTTACAAAGGTGCTCTTCAGCTTTTGGGACAAATCCTCTGGAGGATCCAGACCCAAAGGGTTCTGCAATGAATGACTATAAACACTTCAGAGGGAATATGCAAGGAAGGAGAAGTGGTGGGTTAGCCCTGTATGTTAGAAAGTTAGAGCTTTATGATGAGGGTGATGGAGTTCAGTGTTTATGGATAAAACAGGAGGAAGGCAAGTAAGGTAGATGTCATGGTAAGAGTCTGTTATAGACCACCCAACCAGGTGAACAGGCCGATGAAATGCTCTGTAAACAGCTGGGATAAGTCTCATAATTGCCAGCCCTTGTTCTCGTGGAGGACTTACTGGATGTGTGCTGGAAATAGCACACAGGAGAGAGGAAACAGTCTTGGAGGTTCCTGGAGTGTGTGAAAGATAACAGCCTGACACAGCCGATGAGTGAGACAACTTGGGAAGGCTGGACCTGTTGCTTGTGAAGAGAGAAAGACTGGCAGGTGATGGGACAGCTGGAGGCTGTCTTGGGCATAGCTACCAACCACAAAATGGTAAGAGATAAGTAAGGAGAAGAGTCAGAAGAACTGTTGACAAACTTTGGCCTATATAGACGACGGGTTGACAGAGACCCTTGCCCTCAAGTTACACCAGAAGAGGTTTATATTGGATATTAGGCAAATTTTCTTCACCAAAAGAGTTGTCAAGCATTGAAACAGGCTGGCCAGGGAAGCGTTTGAATCATCAGCTCTGGAGGTATTTAAGAGATGTGTAGGTGTGGCACTTGGGGACATGGTTTAGTGCTGGACTTGTCATTGCTGGGTCAGTGGTTGCAACTGATGGTCTTAAGGGCCTTTTCCAAGTGAAACAGCCCTGTGATACTGTGAGGAGATGAGAAGGTGACGATAGCTGCCACATTGCTTGCACAGCTCACTTCAGCAGTTACAATCCAGAGTTCATAGTTTATCTTTCCCTTCTGCAGCCTCAGAAGGAAGAGGAAGATGGACCATACAGAGAGGCCAGACTGCAACAGACTTCCCAGATTCATTTCACCCTTCCTCTCCATAGAAGTCTAAATCACTTTTAGTGACCAATAACCTTCGAACTTCACTTATGCAACTTAATTAGTGTTACTAGGAGTATAGGTACTTTTTTTTTAATACAGTGAGCAGTCTTTAGATTTAAGTACTACTTCTAAGGTAGTTGACTAAAGAGAGTGGAAAAGTACTCACAAGTAACTGAAATCTGTAATAAAATAGTAATTGTTAAAAATTTTTGTACATAAACTAATGCATACTAATGAAGGATTGATTCTGTATGCTTGTCTTCAAAGGCACATGCTTTGCTTAAAGCAGAATAAGGAATAGAAGAAAATTGGCTATTCTCATTATGGCATCACATTTACTTTGTGAAAGAGACACAAAATTCTTTATCTATTCAAAAATAATAAAAAGAAAAAGGATTACATAACATATTCTGAGTAGTAATAAAAATGGCCATTTATTATATTTCACTTTTCATCAGTAGGTTTCAGGATCAGTCTTAGTTTTCCAGAAGAGAAAATAAGGCACAAAAGGTGGAGTGACTGCCCAGAGTGATCCATCAGACTGACACAGATTTGGAAATAAACCCAAGTTTCCTGAATCCCAGCCCAGTGTTCTGTCCTTAGCAGTAAATGATTGGATATCTTAGCCCCCAAAGAACAACTTTACCCAATCATTCACATGTCCCTGAAACCAAAGGCCCTCTGGAAAACACTAGGTATTTACAATTCTGTGGTCTCTTCACTGTCTGACACTTCAAGTGTTTGTAAAGACATTTTTAATGCAAATTAGTGATGACCAAGAGAGAAATGGCTGGCCTCCATAATTAGCTCTAACAAAATTTGCCACTTGGATGCTTTCCTCCATATTAATATGGTTTTGAAGTTTTCACTCTGGAGGCTTGTTCTCATGAGGCTTAGTTGTCTAGCCATTCTTTCATAGGCAACATTTTAATTCAATAATACTTTAAGTGCAGAAACTGATTTGACAAATGAAGCATCTGTGTGAAATAAACAAATTAAATTGCACATGGAAAAGGCAAATCTGAGGCTCTCTGAGAAAAGATTATAACAGCAGCATGATTTCAAAAATAGCACTAATGAAACTTTTGGAAAAGTATCCTTCCTTTCCTCAGGAAAAGGTAACTTGTAGGCAGATGTCTACGCATTTTTAAAGTCTGGAGACTCACTTTCTTTACAGAGTAATTACTAGACAACAAAAGTATAATCACTGCCTGGACCATTAAACTTTGGCAAAGGTGACTGAAATAATCTCGGGGGAACCAAGAGCTTGTTTAGAGCAGGGATATTAAGCAGCAGTAATTAAGGAACTCAGTGGGAGTGGGAGTCCCAAGAGAAAACATGTTACAATGACAATTTTTATTACACATCTCAATTACTTCTTACTATGCACTTTAGCTTTCTGCAGCAGAAATCTACCACTATTTCAGATCTTCAGAAGCCTGAAGCACTACACAGATGTCCTGAGCCCCTTCACTAGTCCTGAGACCAGGTGGCACAGTATAATCATATCCACCCTGGAAAGGTAAACTTGCCCTGGAAATAGGATGGCCATATCCAAACTGCCCAGAGTTAATAGTTTGTCCTATATTAATTCTCAACCTATTCCAGGAATTACCTGGAAGACTGCTTATGCACCACAGCTGTGCATGGGACTGTTTGAACAGTTTAACAATTCAGGCAGCCTAATTCTGCCCCTCTGCTTCTACCCTGGCACTGTTTATTTAGCAGATAAAACAGAGCAAATAATGACCTCCTGGAAAAAACAAGATGCTTGTCAGGTGCAATGGACAAACAAAGAGAGGAAAAAGCATGAACAAAGAAGAATGGCGCAAGGAGAGGGAAGATAGGGCCAAAGTTCTTAACTGGGAAAGCAGGGAGCTAGCAGTGTTGTAGATAAATGTGAGCAATGTGGGATGCAAGAAGAAAGGATACTGCAGTAGTCAAGTTACAGAAGGCTGAGGGATCGAGCTAGTGAAAGGTATGGAGCATCATCTGTTTTAGAGCTTCTAGGCAAGAGGACACTGAATTTCAAGTCAGCCCTGGGCAGGGTGTCAGTTGAAGACAAATCTGAGATCCAAGAAATGTGCTGCTGTTCCTGGTGAGCAGAAAGGAAGTAGCAGGGAGGGCTAAGGAGACCAGGTACTCCTGATTAGGGTTATACATTACTAAGCTGGATCCCCAGAAAGTACAGGCAAGCACATGACCTGAAATTCATCTGTCTAGACTTAGATACCTGAATACCTGGATATTCAGGATAGAGAGTCTCCCAGAGGTTGCCAGCTGGGAAGGAAGCCTGCATTTTATCTTCCAGATCACCCAGGATGAACATCCAACAGTCAGAAAAGAGCCACAGTGGTCGAAAGAGAAGCTGTCTAAAGGTGTCTGGATGGAGAATCACCCCAGTAACACACATTAAACGGATCATCCCTGTCCTACTGATGTGCTGACGAGTCACAGCTTCAGTGCATCCAAGCTCAGGAGTCAATAGTGAGTGCTGCATTCATTCAAGCTGCCCTCTTGGCCAAGCAAGTGTGGTTAGAGGTGCTGCAATCCTGCAACACCAAGGTCACAGAAGCTTGCAGGAACCCCAAAGAGTCTGAGAAATGTGTTGAGAGTCCCTCCACCCAATCATCATCTAAAGGACTGTAGAGGAAGGCCACAATGTCTGTTACAGTAGTCTAGCCAGCAGGATCTGGCAACCAGAAAAGATCCTGGGAAACTATTCTGTTGTTAATGGGAGCAGTCAAACCAGAACAACGTATAGACCACAGCATAAACACGGTCACTCTTTCACACATGGTAGCTCACGAGCGCTTCTACACTCAGACATGACTTGCATGCCATAACTCATCTAGAAAACCAAATTTTCAGAGGCATACAGCTCTGACTGCCTACATTTAAACGGGCAAGTTCATTAATGTCAGCATCTTGGTACATAATCACTGCATAACCACTGGATGAAAATTTGGGGTTTCTGAGGAGTCAGGGACCATTTTCACTAGGCCATCTGGATATGGTCCCTCGGTTTTGAATTTTTCAAAGATATAGGCACAGTCAAAACATTCTGGTTGGTTTCAAGGGCAAAGAATGGGTTCTGGTACTGTTCAGTGTTCTATTCCAATTGCATCCATTCTGGGATGAAAAGCAGTTTTGCTAGCAATTTCGCTGTTTCTTAACAGAAGTCTAAAGTAGACAAACTTGGTACTGGTGGCTAAAGTTCTCATTTTGAAGTGTGATGTGGGCAGCAAAATGACACATTCAGTTGGCCAACAGCTGATGCTTTGCAGTTCTGTGAATACTGCAATACATACATAAATATTTTCGGGGAAAAATACATTATAAAACTTAGCTTTGCCTGGCAAAGTATGATGCAGTTTAGTGTGTGTTTTAGGCTGTTTCCCCGTACTGACTGATAGTCACATGGACAGGCAGCATGCTGGGGATTTCATTTGTCAAGAATGTTCCTAGGGAAAATGATCTTACGGACTGAGAAACTCCTGGAAGCTCTTCATGCCCTGAGGTGCCAAAAGAAGACAGGAGATTTGAAAGCTGAATCCTGAAAGTGTTTGTGCTGGCAGCCAGCATATGGCTCAAATTTGCTGTTCTCTTTTCTCTCAACATGGAGAAACAGCCCTGTAAGTACTTAAAGAGCACAGTTGCCCATCTCAAACACTGTTAAGGCCAGAAGAAGTTTGAAATAAGACAAGCAGAGGATGGAGCCACAGGATGGCACTAATTCTAGGCCTGGCAGAGGTGAGATATGGTTAGCACATCCAGTGTAAAACATCATTACAAAAATTCCCCCGTGGCAAACTGTGTAAAGAAGCAACTGCTCATGTGCATATCACCAGTCAAAGATCACCCCAAATTATGGGACAGATGGCATCTGTGACCACCACTGAAGCTCACCCCCAAATATGACCTGAAACTTGGACCATAAGTTGAGCCACCGTGATGGGAACTTGAGATAAGGTAAAGGTGGTACTATTGTCCGGATGTTATTTTAGGCCTAGGAGGAGATTAACAAAGATGGGAAAGAAGAATGCAGAGGCACCTCCCACCAATCAGATCACAACAAGCCCTCACGCTCTGCTAAACTAGAAGTGACTACCAGGTCTCTGTAATTCTTGCTTCTAATACATGTCCCCTCTTATACAGTTTACTGAATACAGCCACAGGAGCAGCTGTAGCCTGATGCTGCCACAACTATATGAATATATTTAGAGGTGTTTTGATAAATATTGATAAAAATCTTGATGGTGATAATATTTCTGAGGCTGGAAGGTGCTGCAGTGCATATGTACATATAAGAGTTACAATTTTACTCCTGCTTATCTCAGCTTTAAGCCTTGAAGGGCTTTGCTCTCTGGTAGCTGTTTTCCACACTATTCAGTATCAATCATTCTGCTAGAGAGGAACAACAGACACCCTGTCCTTTCATGGACAGCTCTGGGCTGCTTTGAAGTGTTTCACAGTCTCTACTTACCTTCTGAAAGAAAAAAAAAAAGTCTGATTTAAAAAACCTGATACACGTTCTAATGCCATTGATTGCACCAGTATTTCTTTGTGCTTATAAACATCTGCAGCTAAAAAATTGGAGATTGACCTAAACTTCACTTCAGAAACTGGGAGAAATTAGGATTAACCTGAGTCTTACAATAAATAAGGTATCACTCATTACCCTTTAGGAAAATAAGGTGACTTGGATCAAAGCACTCATTTGTATGATATATTTTGGTCTAAGAAAAGCACTATTATTTATACTGAAATAATGGTAATAAAGAAGCTTTCAGGTGGCCAAGGAGGGATTTTTATGGCTCCAAGGCTTATTTATAATAATTGTAATTTATTGCCACTTTAAAAAGCTTTTATACCATTACCATGCCTGATTTTTCTCAAGGATCAACAAAACCATAAATATTTTCTGCCCTTTAACATACATTTGGGATGAAGTTCCTCCAAATGCAGATACTATCTCAGCATCCTTACACTCCCTGACCCCATTCCTTCCCATCCCTAGGTGCCTCATTGCATATGCACAGGACCTTGTCTGTGGAAGAGTTTCCTCACTGCAGAATGTTATGGTGACACAGAAATGTAGGAGTGTATTAGGGAGAGGAGGGAGCAAGTCAGAAAATGGGCTGCAGTGTTTCGACCTGGATACAATCAGCACCCACGCATGAAATGAAAGAGCAGTCCTGAGAAAGTACTTTAGTCTGATTTCAGGTTTGGGTGAGTTTCAACCTCCTCCATCCCAGGAAGTTACATACCAAAAGATTGTCCCTGCTTTATATAGGGAAGGCTAGTTAAGCCTCTTTGTATGTCAAAGAATAAACCAATGTTGTATTTACTGCCACTTCATGGTTTAACAAGTAATTAAATTCTCACCTATGTTTCTACATACATAATTTTCTGCTTCAATGGTATTTCTTTGTCTGGAGTGGGAGGATGGTCCAGCTTTCTCTCCTGTGCTATACCTCATATGACCAGCCTGAAGACTGATTGGAACGTACAGAATTTAAATATGCTGGTCCAAATCCATTCCCTAACAGTCAATTGAGAGATAGGGTAAATATCTGCTCACCAGATGGCAGATTTTTTTCTTACTATTTGCATTCAAAATATAACCTGAAGTAAGGATACTTCTGTCTACCAATTGTATGGCCACTTATAGCTCGGGGGCAGCTCTGCTATTAGCCATAACATAACAGCCAGAGCTTTCTATGCACTAAATGAATTTTCTGCTCAAAACTGGAATCAAATTGAAACAGCAGTATCACAACAGACCAATGACTCCATACCAAGACACCAAAAAACCACAGTGACTAAGAGCAGGGAGAAAAGAAATCCCTCTAAATTCAGAAACTATTTAACCTCCTCTCTGACTCACTGCTATCTTGTTTTCAGGTGATTTATTTGCATTTATGACCAGAAATTAGAAAATCGTGAGAATTAACTGGAAAAATAGGCCTGCAAAGGACAAGGTGAGTCACCATACTTTGTCTTACATAATCAAAAGTTATTTTGTCATAGTTTTTAAGTCCATATAATTCCAGAAGGAAAGCCATTCCTCTCCCATACACCCAGGGAGGATGGTATTCATCATCCACAGCATGTGAGTCAAGCCCTCAGTGACTGCAATGCACTATGGAAGGAGAGATTCAAAGACTGGAACTGGGGCTGCTGCTGGCTAAGGACTCACAAGAGGACAACTCTTGAGGCTGCAAAGTGAGATGAGGCATCACCTCCTCCCTAGCGTCATGCTTATTCCAGACACAGAGAAAAAATGAAGAAACCTGATAGAAGAAATTTTATGTGTTCTTGTGCACAGAAAATTACTACTACCACTGACAGACAGTAGCAACCAATAGTGGTCTTAAATTGGAGCAAGCATTTCTGCACTGCTTTCTGGGATGGATTTAGCATGAACTGGCTATGAACTATAGTCATTACCACACAATCACACCATGCTGCAGAGGCAAAGGTTAAAAAAAAAAAAACTCAAACCAACAAAAAAACCAAAAAACATAAAAAAAACCCCCACAACAACAAAACCTGAAAAATTCCAGGTATTTCACAGGTATTTCCCTGTGTTGGGGGACTCATTTTCTCCTTTTTTTTTTTTTGCTGTAGTTTATATGGCACTTTGTTTTGCAGAAATATGAGGTAATGATCAGAAGCCAAGCATCTTTCTTGACTGGGAATTTATAGGTTGGAACCTATAAATTATTACATGAGGTAAACAGAAATGTAAAGATGATATTCAGACATGAAGGTGAGTCCCTGGGGATGCAGTATGAGATGGGAGAACAAAGGAAAACCATGAACTTCTCACTAGCTTGCTGGTGTCTCCTGGATTTTCCTACAGTTGCTGGAGAGCCTCAGGTAACTCCGGGGGCACACTGAAAATATTCAGAGTTCCTACTGTGAATTTCTACTCAATATCCTGGCTACTTGGAGAGAACAATCATGCCAGAGAGAGCACATTTTCTCCTGAATAAAAAATAAGAAGTAAAACAATCAAGCTTGAAGATCTCCCACTGCACCCCAGCCCCATATGGCTGGAGTGCCTCACTTTACTGCGAGGAAACTCCTGCAGCTCCTTGAACTGAAAAACTCCTCCAGGGGCAATCCTGCAGAGTTTACACTTACAGCATATACTGCACAAAACTTTAAGAGTTAGAAACTTGCTTTTATTTTTATGTTTCATGGGGTTCTGCGTTAAGATTTTGAGGAGGGAAGTAGTTTGGTTTTGAATAAGTGGAAAGAAGCAGGGCCACAAACCCCTATCCCAACTAATTTTTAATGACTTGCTAAATCCAGCTCTTGTTCATTCTGCAGTCCCAGCCTAAACTGAGAAGGATTACAGGTGGGTGGCACCAGTTTGCTGAGTTCATACTGCAGAATATAATAACGCTATCCACCCGTATCCTAATGAATTCCCATTTATACAGTGTTCTCAGTGCCAGAACTTCCAAAACAATAACACACACATAGCTCCCCTTTAATTTGTGCAAAATCTCCTGAAAGGTATGCAACAGAAATATGCAAATATGGCAGGCAGTACAATGACACTACTGAGTGAAAACAAATAAATTAACATAGTCTTTAGCAAATCCTCTTACCTTAGGCAAATCCTATTCCTTCAGACAAAGAAAATGTCTCTTTTTTTTTTAACAAAGAACTATCTCTGAAAACAAAATGCCTCTGCAGGCATAAGCACAGGATTTCTTTTTAGCAATCACAACTGAATTTATTAGAGCATTTTCTATTCCACCACATGTCCCAATATACCTCCCGGCTGTTTTGACAGCACCTGAGGGTTGGAGAGAGAGTCATACTTTGAAGCCTATAAATTGCTTTTTCTTTCAACTCAACTGGGTTATGATTTGCTTGAACAGAAAATTGCCCAGTTGAGGAAAGAGGAAAAAAATTAAAGAAACCCTTAGCAGACTCAGAGAAGGGAGAAGAGACAGCAAAGAAAAGGTCTTTTCTACTAATAAAGCCCTGGGTCAAAAGAAACCAAAAAAAAACCCCCAAAAAACCCCAAAAACCTGGTTGTTTTTACCAGCTAAGACTGCAGCACACTCTTTCTGTCTTGAGGCAAAGCCAAGGGGATCTGTTTTCACCAGGCTTTCCTAAAGGCTGGAATTGGGGATGCTTTAGGGACAGATCCAAAGCAAGAGAAAGCAGAGAGCACATAGAACCTGGGGATGTGACTCTTTTGTTTGGACCAAGTGATAAACTGTATCCAGGCTCCCATTTTAGTGCGATATCCTGAGCAGAAAACTGAGCATGTACACCATGGAAAAGTAGTGGCAGTAAATGGCAGATTCCCAGAGAGCACTGGATTTGCTCTGCCTGCCCCAGCCCAGGTAAGCCTCCGTCTGCACTGACAATTCAGTTGCTCTCAATGAGCATTTGACAGTACCTCTGCCATCAGCAGATAACCAAACAGGTAAAAAGAGCTGAATCATTCCCAAATAACCAACTTCCCCTTCTTCCTCCCAGGCAGCAATCCACATAAAACGGGAATAAGGACAGAAGGCAGTGCTAGCAGTGAGGTTAAGTAAAGCTTAATTACCATTTTTATTCCCAGCTTTCAAAATCTATACATCTAAAGCCTGTAACCCTTGGTAGAATTCTTTCAGCCATGGGTTTCATGATACACTTCCCAAGGATTTTTGCCACTAAGTCAGTTTAGTCTTAAGCATACACACCTAGAAAAGACACACATATAAATTCTGTAGAAGTTATTGGAGGCTTTTTTTTCTACTTCTTGACCTATTTTACCCATATTTAGACTTATTTCATCACTCAGCCTTTGCAAATGCCTCACTTTGCAAAGACATACCGTAATACCAGCACCATGATATATCCTTGCACTTTCTGCAGACTTTGCTATGACCTTGAATGTCCAAAAACTTAAACACCATATTAAACAATGAGCCCTTGACAGGTGAAGAATTATGAAAGAAAGAAGTTTGTACACTTTGGACCTGTCTTAGAATGTTTATTCCAGATTCTTGAGCCCATTTTGGACTGGGAGAAACTTCAGCACTGATCCCGGTGATCTCTGCTTGTGTCAATGACAGGTAAGAGGCTGCATCACTACACAGATCTCTCTCCCTTACCAGTGACTTTCATGACAAACTTTTGGTTTTATACAAATAACATTGCTTCTAACTTGTTATCAAAAATCTGTGTGACAACAAACAAAAAAGAAAGTAAGCTGGAAAATTGCAGAGCTGCTTTTTTTCCCAAAAAGCCTATTCTGGGTGCTGGGTTTTTTTTAAAGAAAGATCTGAATTAACACCTAAAATTAAAAAAAAAAAAAAAAATCTGTCACAGATCCAAATTATGAAATTTTGTTTAGAAGAAATTAGAACGAATTGTAACAGTTCTGCTGTGTTTGCTGGTGCTATAGATCTGAAAGTCAAAACCAACTGCCTTTCTTGCACTGTTATGGCAAAAAGTTACACTAAGCCTTCTCCCACCAAGTTGACACGTATATTACAAGAACTAAAAAAGTGAGACGTAGTTCAGGCCTCAAGTGATCTATCTACTAGGCCAGACATCAGACCTACTTTCTATGTTCTTCAAATCTGTAAAAATGAAACTGCAAACCCAAATACACATATATATAAATGTAACCTTCATAGAAGATATAAGGTGATCTAAAGCAATAGTACCTATCAAAGAAAATTATTATTTATGAAAAATAAAAATAAATACTACTATAAAGAGAAATGTGGTGGGAAATCAGTGGTTTGTGTGCTGAAGATCTTCACAGGTGGAGGAACATATATAGATGGATTCGTACAAAATATACCAGACTGACTGCATAACTTGGTGAATCAGACCACAGCAAGCCCAGAACATGTGTCCCAGTAGTAACAGAGAGCTGCAGTGACTGGAAGCAGGGGATGAGAAAGGGCAGAGGCCTGGCAGGGCAGGAGCTGGCAGGCAGCGAACGAGTGCTCCTAACAACGACATTTACTGGCAAGGCAGGTGATTGGCACTAGGTGAACACTGAGGAAGAGTGTTGCATTATTTGGACGCTTTCTTTGCAATATTTTCTTCTTCTTTACAAAACTTTTGGAACTTGATGACTTCTTCTTAGTGGTAATGGGTTATTTTTTTCCCCCTTGAGCAACGTATTTCAATACTTGGTTAATTAGATTTTTTCCTATTTTGCATGGTGCACACTGAAGATATAAAATGACAGAAGAAATACTGCCTTCAAAAAGAAAGCAGAAAGAAGAGAGAAAGGAAAGATGTGCATAAAGAAAAGAGAGGCAGCATCACTGCCAGCACTGAAAATGAATGACATCTGGAAAATCTATTTATATCTTGTTGTATAAGGGTTTAAATTATCTGCAGTATTTTCAAACCAACAGTACACACATTTTGGTGAGAAACTCATACCTAAAAAGTTATTTTATCTTACATTGTAAAAAATGCTCAGAACGGAGCATACATTTAATGAAATATATGGCTGTGCCTTTCACTTTCCAAATCAAAGAGAATGGTGCTCAGAATCTCCCAGTAGTGAGATCAGTGTAGCTTTACTTATTTCAGTACAGTCAAAACCTGACAGCAGGATAAAAATGCATTAGGTACTAATGCTAATAAATCTATGTAGAAAACTCTGAAAAGAACATAAATATTTTTTTTTTCTTTATATTCTTGACCACTGCACTCAAACCTCACATTAGTTACAAGTAATCTCCTTTATTGTGTTAAATTTTTGGGTGTTTTTTTTCTATTTTGGAAATCACATTTTATTTTTCCTGGCTTAAGAAAAAGGCTCAAAAAGAGAGGGAGAAAGAATTTTAAATTTGATCTTACTTTTCACAGTCCCCTTCTTTTTGTCTCATATATCATGCACTCTTTTCTTCATGTCCTCTGAAGATTTTCTGAAATCCAGAGATCTTTTGATTTTATTTAATATTTTTATTCCCACATGCAGTAAACCTCTAAATTGATCTGAACCAGCTTTTTGGACAAAGACTTAATTCACAGGTGATATTTAGTGGTAGCATTTTTGTTTAAGTTAATCTTGCCATTCAAATAACTATTATTTTATGTAGCACAGTCAATTCTAACCTAAGTTAGCTAATTCAAATGAAAGCAGAAAAATAAAACATTCACATATTTTGTTTAGGTTGATAGATTCATGTTTACTTGAAATACCTAAAAAGATTAAATATGATACAGTTGGCCCATATTTACTTAAACATAGTGAGATTTTTGAAGGAAAACCTCATTACAAGATAATATCTTTATAGGAGAGAGTTTAATGCAATACAAGGATTATTATTGTAACTGAAGATAGAAAATTAACAAATTTGGACTGTGCAGTACGTAAAGAAAAATCTTTCTGCTAACAAATACCAGTAACTTTCACACAATTTCCTTGGCTGTTTCCCATTAAACATAGCAAACACTGGTGGGTAAAGAAGGAATTCAGGCTTGCATAGAGAAGGAATTCTTTCTGGCTTTCAACTTAAAAAAAAAAAAAAAAAAAAAAAATTCNAAAAAAAAAAAAAAAGTTGTATGATGTATCTGGTCAACCATGTGTTTCCCAGATAACCCATTCTTTCTTCTCATTGAATCTCCTTTCATGTTGATGAAAGTTTTGAAAAGTATTAAAAAAACCTGATCTTTTTTTCATTGGAAATCCCAACCACTATAGCCACAATTAACCCATGTAGTTAACAAGATCTGTGCAGTAAGTAGCCGGTATTGTACAACTCCATAAGTGATGCTGTAAGCAACAGAGGCAGTCTTGCAGGACCAGTTCTTTCCTAAACAAAGAAGTCCTTACCATATATTAAAAAAGTCTCATTCCTCAGGCAAACTCTCTACTGCTTTTCCAAGTCTGTGGCATTTGACCTCAGTGACTACTCTTATTTTTTTATTAGCATGCCAAATTACTCTATGTCCATAACATCCTCTTCTTTTTCCTTCAGGTAACATGTGGAATATGAAAAAAAAAAAAAAAGACACAACATCAAAAACCTAAGGAAAAAGAAAAGGGTCAAAGAAGAAATTGAAAATGAGAGCTTCCAGCAGGAAAAAAAAAAGACATATTCTATCCATCAGAAATTTAAAAAGAAGCCCAAATACCAGCATCCTTTACCAAACAATATTTTGTTTGTTTAGAGAACCATACAGTAATAGAAATTGTATTTCCAAATGTTCATGCAGGAAATTCTAATTTTTTTTTAAATAAAGAAGGCTATTTGGGCAACAGAAACCAAACAGGGTTTGGTTTCAAAATCGGAACACTTACTTTTGTAACAACGCCAAAAACAGTGTTTGCACTTTTCTATTTGAGTTCTTTTAGGAAATAAGGGACACCTGCCATTCGCCCCAAGGATTGTCTAGAATTTAACAGCTGCCAGGCTGCACAAATAACAGAAAATTCCCTGCTAGCATATGTTTTACATTTGCAATGCCACTGTTACTTGGCACATCTGTCCAATGTCAAAGATGCCTCTTCATGGTATCCCTTGAAAACCAACCATCTGTGATGCAATATGTAAAGCAACTGTAAAATGACCAAACTTCATTAAACAAGAATGGTAAAGAATTTTGTGATATGTGCATACATTTATCAATAGAGAGAACAGGACACATGGCAGCTTCTTCAAAGGGAAAGGACAAAAATACAGCAGAAAATAAAAAACAAAGGAGCTAAACAGAATATTGTTAGAGCTTGCAGGAGTTGAAGTGTTAGTACCATCTAAGCAATATATCAGCCTACCCTTCACAAGTTTTCCATAGCTTCCAGTTCAGATGAGCTGCTCCAGTGAGCAGCTGCTCTAGTCCAAGGGCTGCTCCTAAATGCTTCAGAGGGAATTATGGTACAGCACCATGTGAAATAATCCAGGGGTTACTTCCCTGTCACCACCATCTTGGGTACACCAGCACAAGTACATTTCCTTCTGATCCCACCTAATTCTGTAAAATAGCTGAGTTTAAAACAGAATGTTGTACCATTCCAAGTGTTTAAATTATCTGTATTACTCTCACAGAACCCTAAACTCTTAAATATGTTCATCTTTACAGTACGTTTGACTTCATTTTTAATCTTTGGTGAATTATTCCTTGATAATAAGCAGATTTACCAATTTGAAAATATTATGGCTAATAGTTAAATTTGGGTACTATAGCAGAAATATTGTACACGATGTCCTTATGGAATTCCCTCTATTTACAACAATTTACAAAGGGAAGATGTACCATTCTGTTGATGCCAGTGTGTCCCACTCCGAGGACAAAATACACTATTATTTACATGAAACATTGACAGCATCAAAGCCAGAATTATTCAAGAAAAAAACTTCTATTTCACAGTGGAAAACAGAAAGATAAAGTCCAATCTGGGATATTCATCCTGGATCAGCCATTGTCTGCCTTCATAAATGGATGTGCCATTGCATTTTCTAGCTGATCCATCCTCCACAGGAGGCACAGCAGCCCTTCAGCCCAGTAATCATGGAATCACTGAATTGTTAAGGTTGAAAGATCATCAAGGCCAACCATTAACCCAGCACTGTCAAGTCAAATACTCAACCATGTCCCTATTGTCACTAAATGTCACTATGTCCCCAAACCATATAATGCAGCTCGTGCCTCAGGCTCTGCCTGGGGTTTGCCAGGGCTCTGCTTGTCGCACTCTGTGCCTGCCAAGTTCTGCCTGCGGCTTCGCTGCTGCTTGGCTTAGCTGTAAAAGCCATTCTTTGAGAATAGCACCTACCAAACTCACCATACAGAGTACAGTCAGAGTGACCTGGACTTTCAGAGCAATGAAGAAATAATAGGATGTTAAAAACCTGTTAGAAAAACATATAAAAATTACCCCCAGCACATCCTAGAATGAAGATGAGGAAAGCCTTTACATTAACACCATCTTTCTCTTGGCAGTAGCAAAGGGCTCAGGACGCTGATTTCCCACTGTACTCCTCCAAAGAGACCCCAGCATCAACCTTAGAACACAAAGGGCAGTGGTATGAGGAACATAACATCTGGAAAAGGGTTAGATACCACAAAACATGCATAACTATTTTAACTTACATTTTATTGTTGAGACCTTTTCTGCACAGTAGCATTCATTTCTTTTTTTTTTTTCTTTCTGCTTAGATCTGCATTAACAATAGTTATTTCATTAGGATGTTTAGGTTCCAGTTATATAAATTCTCAGCTTTACATGTAAGAATTTTTTTCTTCTTTGAATGTAAAAGCAGGCACAAGAGGCTTTCCAACTCAAATAGACACTAACTGAAATGCACTTTGTTACATCTATTGGCTTGGGCAACCAAAGTAGGATTGCATTAAACAACTGTTTTCAACACAGTGATCATCTGGAACCAGAAACTTATTTCCAGCTAATTCCAATATGGTATTACAGAAATCTCAAACTAAAATAAGGATACAAATCAAATGGTTCAAAGAAATGCAGTTATATAGTGTGACTCAGCCAGCCCCAAACTTCACAGCTTAAACCTTCACTCCAGGTACTTAAAGTCATCATTTATGAGCTTCTGGTTATCCACACAAACGAGGGCAAGTATGGCTAGGCTGAATCACTTAGGTAATTGTTAAAATTATTATTTCTATTGACAGGGAGTGTGCTGGCATGAAAAAGCACAATGCTCTTAACATTACAGCATACTGGAAAGTGCTTGCATTCAGAAGCAGTAGGGAATTTTAAATAAAATCAGCTCTCTCTGAAGTGGATATAAACACAAACTTTCCCCATCACCTTTTCAATCTCCTTCAGATAAATCCTGCATTTTGTTTGCATACCATAATTGAATTGAAGACAAGTCCCTTTTTCATATCAAAACATGTATCTCCTGGGAGCAATCAAGGAGCAATCAATTAAAAAAAATTAGTGTTAGTTTATCTGCTACATGACATGACTCCTTACACAAACTCATTGACCAACACGCTGCACTTAAGATCAATACAAGCTTTCTTCTTCCTCTCACAGTAATTTGCAAGAGAGATTAGCAAGAAAAGATTCCCATAGAAATTGGTTAGTAAAATAGCAGGCAGGATGCAGTTGCACTCTTCTTTAACCATAATCTTTATGAAAACAAAATTTTCATCAGGGAAGCCTTAAAATACAAATCCACTTATAGTGAAGGAAAACCTCAAGGTCTCCTCTTCCAGCAAAGGTCACACTCACCCACCATTCAAACAATGACAGCCACGATTTGTCCCATTGGTTTGAGCTTAAACCAGACAATGTGGCGTTAAAAAACCCAGCATAACTCAAAATCAAACCTCAGAAATTCCCTCCTGGATACCCTTGACATTCTGCTTTGTTACACCCTCCAGTTTCCAAAACATGTAACCACAAACATGAATCATGGCACCTGCCAGCTGTGGAGCACATCACACCTGATGATTTTATCTGCCAGCTGCTGAGTGGGCTTGGCCAAGGGCTGCATGCCCCACGCACCCACAGAGACCTTGTAGGTGCCCGCCACCCACACCTGCACCTCTGCTCCCTCACAGGCACAATGAGGGACCCTTCTCACCCTTTGCTGCAGCTGCATCGTATCCTTCACTGTAAAGGACGACTGCACAGCTCCCACAGCCAACCCTGATCACCTTCCAGTTCCAAAAACAGGGAATCAAGTGTAGAGGTGGAACAGGGGATGGCAAGCAGCAAAGGTGAATAGAAAGTCAAAAAACGATCCTTTCTGCCTGGCAGTGAAATCAGAAGAGGACACTTCCTCTGTCCTTGTCATGCTACAATAGAATAAAAATATTATTTAGCAGCATATTGGGGGCTTTATAGTAATTTCATGATTTTCAGCTATTTTAATGTCAGTAAGATAACCATTAGACTGCCACAAAGTTAATAATTAAGTGTAATGGTATAAACTCCACTGAAGGTACTTCTGTTTGAACATAAGGGCAAAATGTTCAGTCTGTTAAGCCTGTTTAGCTGTGACCTCCAGTTATGAGCTTGCGGTTTATCTGCTTGAATTTTCAAGAGTGCAATCTTGAAAAAGTAATAATTACACTGTGAAGAGAAAAGATACCCCTGTAAGAGAGGGAACACATGCTAATGAAACATAGGGAAAAAAAACAGTGCCTCAGATTCTTCACTAGCAAAAGAGCACAGTTACACTGATCTCTATAATCTCTTTTGTTTAGCTACAGCCTTTTACATCAGCTTCCTAAGATGTCAATATCATTAACACCTCTTAATTTCTTGAAGGTTGATTGATTTTCATGCAATTTGCAAGTATGGAGAACTGCAGAAGCCAAGGTGCTCTTTGTGGCATCTGACCTTAGATCTGTTTTCAGGACTTAATGAATCAAAGATCACTGTGTAATGCATCCATCTAAAATCTGCCAATCCTAACACCAGAGATGTTAGCAGTCAAATAGTATACGATAAAAATACTAATTATAGGTACACTGGTGATTTGGTGTCAATGTCATTGTACATAGGCTTTTGAAGAGAAATCCCATAGAAGCAGCAGCATTTTTAGAACACGAGGACTGTAGGATGAGGGAGCTGTGTGAAGTACATAAAAAGAAAGGAATGCAAATAAAGTTATAAATAGGAAGATAAGTGCTCACTGGACACTATTAAGATTTACAGACAGCTAAGCATCTTCACAGCTGACTCAAATGTGTGAATTCAGATTCAGTACCTATTAATTATCTCCATAACATTAATTTCATAATCCACATTTTAAAATATTTAGAAAATTCTGGGCAAGAGGGTTTATTGTATATTGGTTTTGTCATTCTTTTTATAATTTTAGGATTCACTTTCCTTCTTATTTCTAGGATCATTACAATACAAACAATCCTATGTTACATTTATCCTGTGATAAGATTTCTGAGACATTTGTTATAGGTGGGGATTCTGTTCATGTGAGAGATGTCACAAACACAGGATGTTGTTTGATGACCCCTTGCTCTATAAAATGATCATTACAGCAGCTTTCAAGTGCACCCAAATAATAAGTGAATGTTTTTAAGAGAAAAATAAAATTCACAGGAGACATTTGTCCTCAAGGATTTGTAACATCTTATGAAAATGTCTTCTGTGTTCCACTAGTCTTCATTATCAATGTACATGCCTTAAAAATCTTGATGAGAAAGAAAATGTAAAAGAAATGCACAGGGCATCCATGATGAGGATTAAATATTCTCAAGCCAAACCACTGGACTTAATTTCAGAAGCTTAAATGACAGACATTTAAATGATGTGAGGATTGAAAGACGAAAATTACCTGATCAGTAGTCTGCATTTTAAGGTAAAACTAAAAGGTTCTGAGGTAAGCCAGAATGAGATTTTTGCTAGGCAATGTCCCAAGTCTTCCACACCCGATCACTGTTTCTCAGCCAGTGGAAAGAAAATTAACTAATTCAGACCCTGCAGCACATTTCATTTCAAATTGACTGGTGATTAACTAGTGAAATATGTACACAAACCAGCCCATATGGGCACCACGATTTTTACAGCATTAACTGCTTCCCCAATCCAATTTATTTATACTGAATGAGAATTTATTGATCCTCAAGAGCTTATTAACATGTGAACAAATCAAATGATGTGTTAATTAACCCGAACACTGTAAGGATTTCCAGATTGCCGTCTCTGGTCTAGCTAGAATTAATTTTCTGAGTAGAGAGTTGTTAATGACAGATTATCTATAAATAAGATCACAAGTTTAAATAAAAGAGTGTTTCCCCAACATACAAAGTTTCAAAAATATGGAAATACAAATGCCGCATCCACAAATGCCAATTATGATCAGTACCTTGCAATTCCGGCATACACTCAGTATTTGTGTTATTTAAACAAAACAGGCATCTTAATTAACCTGTTCCTGGTTTCCTTAACACAAGTAAGCCTTGGGTATTACACAATGTGAACATAATGCTCACCAACATAGAAACATACTGGTGGCTATTTCAGAGACCACAGAATCTGGCACAAGACTGTTTCCAGACACACAGGTTTAAAAGGACCTATGCCTCTGACAGGAATAAGGGGAGATCCAGCCAAGATTTTCTAGCCCCACAATGTATAGGGAAGGAAAGTAAAGGTTTCAACTCCAAACAGAAGAGGGTTTATCAGAAAATTCACTCTCCTTTTGGAATTCCATTCACCCCACATTCACCATCCATTACTGCCATATCCCTATCTCTCAATCTGCACAAGTCCTACTGGACAGTGGCGTTCTGCATGACGTCACTCTACATCCCAGGCTTTCTTTGCAATACTATTCTATTTTTCTTACCACATTTTTTTTTAGCTTATAAAAAGGTTTCTCTACACACTATGAAAGATAGAAGAATATTCTGAAATAGGCAGTTAAGGACAAGTTGTGTTGCTCTTATCAGGCTTTCCAAAGAGCACAGGGCTGGATATCAAAGAGCATTGTGAGCATAATTATGTTTTTAATCAACAAGATTTTTAACACTTTTCAGCTACCTGTAAAAAAACCCAAACCTTTTGGGTTTGTTTTAACCTTTAAAAATAATTAAACTAATTCCCAAAGGTAAATTTTTCATTTCAAATCAAACATTTGAAACCCTATTAACTTTGAAATTGGAACATTACAGCTAGCTTTCTTCCTTCTGCCTACCCTAAACAGTTGATGAAATGAACCCCAGCTTACCAAATGCAAGTTTGTGTTTCTTTATTAGGAAAGTGACACCTTCACTCAGTGCCAATGCCAATTTCCTTGAAAATCTAGTTTTAAACATTATATAAGGAGTTGCTGAATGCTGAGCTCCACAGTGTGGGCTGAGCAGCTGAGAATCTTCCCCCGCATACGCAGAGGTGTCTGTGTATCATATGTCTGCTTTAATCCAAACCTCCTGGTTCCCTGCCTCTCGCTCTCTTGAGCCTTATTAGTAGAACTTTTAGATCAGCTTCAGCCCTACCTGCCAGCCAGGTTTCTGCACATGCGTTTTTTCCTCATTCAGCCTGTCAAGAAAAGAGGAGGCAATATTGAGAACTTCTGGGCTGATTTGAATATTCAAATCATCGTGCTTGGAGGAGCTTAAAAGTAGGGGAAAATAGTTGACTCTGCTGTACATTTACCACTAAAAACAGCAGGACAGATTCTAAGAGAATAATGTGAACAGAATTAATATGATTCAAACAACTAAGCAAGTGTGGTGGATGTGCTCCACTCCCTTAACCAAAATACTCATAGTTTGGTACAGACTCCAAAGGAGGAAAAGGCCTGAGGCATAGTCAGGCCCAGAACTCCTCCAGAAATCCCACATATTTACCCAGTGAGCATCAGTGCGTATGAGCTTGAAACACTGTGTGACCAGCACATGAATAGCAGATACTTTTCCTAAGACTCTCAAAGAAAATTGTCAGTAAAAGGAGTCTAATGCATACCCTTCCCATGCAATTTAATTATTAGCCAAGCACTTTATCCCAAAAATATGACAGCTTTAGTGAGCCTTCTTTGAGCTCTCCCTGCACAGTGGTGTTGATGCATGGTAGTGGTTTCCCTCACTGCTGGGACACTTCTCCAGTTTTGAGATTCCTTATCTGAGACTAAGAGATCCTTCCTTACCCAAGGCAGAGACCCCTTATTCACAACAGATCCTTGGTAAGTCACTGCTAACATGCTAAATCAACACTAATGAAATTCACACTTTTCTTCCATTAGATATAAACCATTTTCCCAGTCTGAAACTAATACTAGACCTAGCTTCACCTAAGCTCCATCAGGAGTTTAGAAAGTAAGGGGGTCTACTCTGAGCCTCACGACTTAAGAGGAGGGTGGCCCTCACCCTTTTGCATCTTCAGTCTCTGTGTAATTCATTCTAAATCAGTTATTACTGAATTTTCCTTTGTGCATTTCACTCATGTAGTAAACAACAGAGTGAACCTTGCATGGAACTTTGTCAAGTCTCACTTTTATAAGCTCATATTAAAATTACTTTTGCTAATACCGTTGATGGCAATCCTTTGAGGGACCCTCTATCACTCATTCCCAATATGGAGAAAACTTAACTGAGAGGAGAAATAAAACTCAACAAAATTCGCAAAGCTTTTTGTCAATAGTTATTCAGAACAGCATTTAGCCTTTTGGAGGAAAGCTTTTATGCTTATTATTCCATGGTTAACTGATTGGCTGCATTTTTTGCAGCTATTCTTCTAACACCTTTGTTAAGCACTTAAATGACAGCTGGATGTCATACAAGGTCAGCATTTCCATACCAAAATCCATCTCTGATTATTCCTTCCCAGTTCTAAAGGATTCCTGTAAGTCATAGAAAGGGCATAAGATTCCCATCAGATTTTAATGTTCCAAGGAGGTGGCCAGCTGTGAAAACTAGGAAATACTAATTCTGAAGCAAATGTTCCACAGAGGAGGAAGCACTGTCATGTAGCACCCGTGGTGAATGTCACTAATGGGATGGGTGGTAGGTGCCTGGATTTTGCATGCCTCACCATGCACAGCCAGTGGTGAAGAGGTTTGGAGGTCATTGCTGCTCAACTAAGTGTCTGTGTCCAATTAGACATTTTTCAGTAACAGGGAGACAGACAGGTGGAATGAGTTGATTTAACTTTAAAATCACCCCCCTGTGTGTTTTTATACCCGGTATTTTCATAGGTCCTTGCTTCCAGTGAGACAAGTGGATAGAGCTGGCATCTGTCTGGAAAGCAGAAGACTGGAAAAAGTCATGTGTAACTTGTCTGAAAGTTTTTAAATATTGGCAGATTTGAAAGAAAGGAGAAACCAAACGTAGCTTAGTAAGCACTAAGATGACAAAGCATGTTAAAACTAACAAGTCTCACAGCCCACTAGGAGAAGATCTAAAGGCAGAAGGAAGTCAGTGTCAAATCTCCAAGATCCTGTTGTCCATTCTTCACACATTTCTGGGGCAAGGGAATTACTTCTGATTAGTTTTGATCTGTCTCTATCGGCTGAAAGCTCATTATTGGGACACTTCTAGTTTAGTTTAATAAAAATTAAACTAATTTGCAGATTGTGAAACCATTCTTTGATGTGAAACAAAATACCACAAATGGGGGGAAGTGTAGAATTTTTTCCAAAATCCATTTTTGGTTCAAACTAAAATGCTAATGGAGAACCACCAAAAATTTTCTGAGTTCTTCTGCTAAATGATTGTGAAAAATGACTGTGAATTCCCTAACATCAAATCAGCTTCAGTTTCTTCTTACATCACCACTGTTATCTTGCCTTATGACAGAAAATAATTGTCAAGACTTCAACCCTTTCCTACTTTGCTGGTAAAGAATCTTTCAAAACTATAACAGTGTCAGCGGGATAATAGTACCTGAATAGCCCTCTTTCAACCTGATGGTTATTTTTCAGTAATAATTTAATCACTTTCCTACAAAACTTTTAATTTTTAAAGGCCTTAAACAGGTAGGAGATATAGCAACTCTAAGCTGACATTGCTTCACTGAATCAAGGCCAAATAAGAAGCTTGTCCAACAACATCCAAGGATGTTGTCCAAGGAGTCCACCTATTCCCCAGAGTAGTATTGAATAAAATTAAATATTTATATAATTCCTGTTACGAACGAGCAGCAATCCAGCGGGGAATTATTTCATAGATCTGGGAAGAGTCAATTTATTGCACCCTTTTTGCAGAACACTAAGAGCTGCTATCAAAATACGATGTGCTCTGAAAAATGCCAGCACAAAACTAGTCTCTGTTTACAGTTGTTTTGTTTGAGATTTGTTGGCAATTAATCTATACCACACACAATAAAATGTTCATGTATTAAGTGCTCCAGGAGTAGGCCTACAGAAAGATACAGGGGAGAAGACTACATGATTACTGTTGGGTCTTCCAGCAGACTTGATTTGTGGCAGCACTTTTGCCATTTTGTAGTTAAAACCCACCTCAATACCACCACAGACCGAGTGCTTTTGCTAGCAATACCCATCCATAAGGCATGTGAAGCTCCCAGCACCTCAGGTCTTCATGATTAAATCCTGTGGGAAGGAATACAGATGTACCTTCCCCAAGAGAAAACTAAGTGGTGTACCAGCAGGCATCTCTAATAGTGGCTGAAAAACCTTACATGAATAAGAAGACCCAGCTTTTAACAGGGGATTTTGCAGATTGCACCAATCTTGATAGGTGCCATCTGTGCTTCTGTGCATGAATTCTGCTACTTCCCTACCCAGAAGGTGAGATAACAAGACAGAATGCATGTTACGGAACAAAGACATTAAGTAATCAAAGAGTATCAAACATCCTTTGACCTGTTATTTTTGGTAATTAACCTATATTGCTAATAAATGACTGGGCTGTCTCTCTGGCAGTACATTTTGGAAGAAAATTGCCAGCAATGTAGGCAGCTATACAGACATTAACAGCCTGCAAGGGGGGAACAGGCAATTCCTGTGCACTCAGTGTAGGCAGGTAAATTACTTGCATGAAGAGGGCTTGGCAATTTGGTCCATAAAAGGGAAAAATAATTCATATCCCAAAGTAATGAACTCTCAAGATCTCCTGTAGAGATGCTCTACTGGATTCCGATTTCATTTGTACCAGTAAAAACAGTTCAGTTCGTGTCAGCAGAAATAAGAATATCTCTCTGTTGATTAGGACCCATAAAGGTCCTAATGATGATTGCACATGATTTTTTTTTTGTTAAAAAGATTGTTTTCCTTTGTTGTGTAATATTTTACTTTCAGAGAATCTGAATCTGGAGCTCCAGGATTGCAGGGACAATAAACCCCAAATGCAGCCTGTGTTGTCTGCTTTGTCTATGTTGTACAACTGCTCTGAGTCTGGTGTCCCTACGAGTCCTGAGTAATGGCTTCCCAAGTACCCAGAGAGGACCAGACTTAAAAAGCCTCAGTCTCTGCTAGAAAGAGCTGCTTTGTCACTGTGTTTGAAAGCCCTAACCTGCATATCATGGTCATGCCTGTAAGTGACAGTCTTTTGCATAGATACTCCCTACCTGGAGAACTGTGTCAGCAGAAGGAAGGCATGGACCTGTTGGAGCAGGCCCAGAGGAGAGACACAAAAATTAACAGCTGGATAGAACACTTTTCCTATGACTGAAGTCTGAAAGAGTTGGGGTTGTTCAGCCTGGAGAAGAAGAGGCTCCAGGGAGGCCTTATTGAGGCCTTTCAGTACTTAAAAGGTACTGCCTATATCATTGTGCCTTCATTTGGATCAGCATTGATCTGAACACAAGGGCTTAGTACTTGTCATAGCATTCCCAGAAGAACTTGACACCTATCCCCACTCAATTCTTGTGCCTTTTGACATTTGCAATCAATATTTGCCTTGTTTATTAGCCTGCTGCCATTCCAGTTCTTCTATTACAAATCCAGCCATTACAGAAACACTGTTCGAAAAGATTTGCTGTAAATCTTACTTGTCCTAACAGATAGAACAGCAATCCATAGAACAGAAAAGCCAGATTGTTATAATCCCATGTGGGATGGATGTTTCCCCTTTTAATTTAACAAACTTGAAAGAGTAAGACTCATGAGATCTTTATTTTTCCCGTTTCAGTCATATTTTCTTCAAAGTTCTTAGGTAGCAGCACAGAGGTGCTCAAAATTTTGTCCAGGTTATGCCTCACACCCTCTCATAGGAGCGTTCAAGAACAGAGCACTGTAAATTTTCAACTTGTGACCAGATGTGTGCTTGTCGCAGAGCCAACAGGCACTCCTGACAGGCATTCATGATATGCAGTTATCTAATGAGCTGGATATTCATCCCTAAATGATTAATCTGCAGTGTGATCATGGGGAGGTTGGTGCATCAGGTCACGTTGCCATGGCCCACTGAGGAAGGAGGGTGGAAAGGAACCAGACATCAGACCACTGAACTATTTGTACAGGCTGCATTTGGCCCGTGGCAGAGGTCGACTGCTCTTTCTTGGGGCACAATGTCTGCTTCCCGCTTTGCAAGGACAGAACATGTGAGTTCTCATACACACTATCCCTTTGTTAGTGTGAATGTTTATCATTCTCAGCTCAAAGCTGAAACTGTGAATACAATCCCATCGCAACAGTGAAACCTTCTGGATCAACAAATCACTCCTGCCAGCAAAGTGTGAAATTCTGCTTTATAACAAATGCAACACTGTCAGAAGAAGCAAAAAGGGATCTGCAATTACAGAGTTAAACATAATGGAGCAGGTAAATTTGAGATGTAGTAAAATCAACAGTGAACTAAATCCCCTTCACCTCCTCTGTTCTTTCCCAGATAGGTGAAAAGAAGGGCATACAGCCATTTCTTCTTGCAAGAACCAGAACGCTTAAAATGGTGCAGCAAAATTGCAGAGCACCAGTATTAAAAGCTCAGAAGAGCATTGCTGTGTACAGAAAGAACTAAGAAACCCTGAGGGCTGACATAAACTGTGTGAGAACCAAAAGTCTAAGCATTAGAAACACAGACTGAGAACTTCTGCTGTGAGCTTCAGCCTTGTCAATTGGAAGCAACGAAAGAGGAAAAGTATCTCTGTGTGTAGTTGTCAGGCACAATAAAAATCACAAATCTTTGGTGTGATATATGCTTGGAAAGATCAGTTCCAGAACCCATTTCAAACATGTACAGGAAAGAGGAACTGCAAGCAGAAAACAAGTAGTGTTATAAAATGGATAGATGGATAGTGGCTTTAAAATCGCACTGAAAGGATTGAAGTATTTCCAAATCACTTATGTTTTGGAATAGCTTTTCAATGGAATTTGTGAAAACAAAACCAAAATAAAAATAATCATTTTTTAATATGACATTGACCAATTTACAGAAGCAAAGTTCTTAGCTTGGATTCAGGTAGTTCGGTCTGGATGACTCAAGTTTGTAGCCACAAAATTGTGCATCAACAGTTTTCCCCACCCACCTCCCATGCCTCCCAAAGCACATGTAAAGTGGGTGGCAGTGACTCAGTTCCACATCTTTGTAAATCAGCCTGAAGTCCTCTCCTTTCTCTTCCCCTTTGTCCCTCTGTGCTGCAGATCCGTCAGATAAGGCCCTGGGATGCAGAGGAGCCCTGCAAGTGCACTCACGGCAGCACTTGCAGGAGTCAGCCTGTGCCCATACCCATCCCCGTAAGAAGTTTTTGCTGTAAATAATTGAAGGTATAAATGATGTGGAGTCTCATGCTCAGTAGACTCAGTCTTTAATCATTAGTCTAACACATGCTTCACTAAGGCACAGAGCCTATTACAGATAAAACTTAAGGGGAATATTTATTGACCAATGCAATACTTCTGTAATATTTTTAATTGCTAGTTTTTCTTTGCAGTTATAGTCACTAGAGCTGTGAAAACAGCCAAGTAGAACTGGTAACACTAGTTCAACTAATTAAAGTTTAAATTAGTTTGATCTCCATGTCTTTTGCAGTTAATTATCACTCTAATACCTACAACAATAAAGTCAAATTTAATCCATGAATCACACTGGATTATCTAGTGATAATACCAGCAATAAAGGAAAATGATACACAGTGGGAACTTGCTTCTCAGAACCAAACAAGCTACCAGGAATAAAATACTAATGAATAATACACTTCATTACAGACAAAACACTAGTCCCTATCAAGAGTACCATCAAATTATACAACATTACTGACAATGGTATCTGAAAAGACATATCATAGACATGAAATCCTTCCAAGAAAAGGGCTGAGTCATTATCTGTATGCTTTTGTTGCTGAAACAATCATTTCACCCTTGAAAAGCAAAGAGCTCTATAACAGCAAGAGTGAACTCTTTATATATTTCCCTGCATGTAGGAAGGTAAGTATAAGGGATACAGTGGATGATAAGAATCAGTGTGTCATGCTGGGTTTCTTCCTCTTCCATTCATATTTCTTTTTTCTTTTTAACTCTGGGATGTCAGGCAGCTTGCAGATTTTTCCCTTCAAAACAGAGGCCAATACATAAGGTTTCCAGAAACTAAGCTGTTCATTTGGCAACGGACTCAAACTCCATTTTGTTCATTCTCCAACTAGTTTCATTATTTAGCAATTTTGGATGGACTATGTTCTAGCTTTAACTAGACAGCATGCAAGTTTCCTGCTGCCTCATCTCACACTTTATTGCCCAAAGGTTGGGGTACTTCTAACAAAGAAGAAGTTTCAGCCTCCCAGGGCTGGAGTACTTGAACCAGTGCTATCCCTGTGCTAAGGGCTGTCCAGCCACTACAATGGCTAGCTTATTTCCAAATGGAAAATTCAAGAAACTTGCTGATTAGCGTGTACAGTTTTCACATCATCACTGGACTCCTAGGTCTCCCCATGCACATCCTAAGGAGACAAAAACACTTTCAGAGGAGGGAGCAGATTTGTCACATCAGTTTGCATGATGACCCTGATAGTTGATAGCATTAAACAAGCTCCTTACTCAGCATATAACTTTAGGTCACCTCTCTGAAGGGCCTGGTTTTCCAGATGCATTACACTGAACATGGCACAGGCTGGGCTTTGAATTTCACACTTAAGGATTAGGGATCTTTCTGTTCTGTGTTGGGAAATACTTGGCGATGGACTGTAAGACAAATAGAAGGCATTTCTTACCTGCTGTAACTCATGTTTTATGACAAGCTTAGAAATGAGCACCATACTGCTATTTAGGCAGCTAGCTATGATAGTGATGGAGCCATCTCCATGCTTATAAGGAGGGATTGACTTCAATTAATGAATTATACTTTAAGCCATTATACAACACATCTCCTACTGTGAATTACCAAATTAATGGTGTGCAAAAGTGGCAACATATTCATTATCCCAAGAGCTGTGGCAATGTTAATGAGGCAAACTGAACATAGAGGAGAAGGCAGTATAACATTTCTTTCCTTTTTCTTCTGGGAATTAGCTTTTTTCAGGATTTGGCATAAGAGAAGTGATTGTGCAGATTGTTACACTGTTGGGTTATATTCTCTAATCACAGTGGGCATTTGTAGGAAGCTAACAAAAGGAAGAACATAAAAGTTGAACATTAGGAAAATGCCTATTGAGCCCTTTCAGTGGGAGTTAACAGAAATGAGCAGGGACACTGAGATGTATAGAAAATCCCACTACAGTACACCCCACAGGCCTGCCCTTTGGAAACACCCAATTGCCTTTACCAGTGCCCTGACCGCAGAGAAGCCAAAGGTAGTGGCACTCCTCAGGTCGTACAGCTGCGTGGAAGGACAAGGATCACAAGCCTGGCTTGTGGGAATTTACAGTTCACCTCCTGATTCCCCCTGATTCCTTCTGAGTTTGGCCAGTCTCTTTGGATGGGACCTTGAATTCAGGGGAGATGCTCGTGGTGGAAGTTAAATATCAAAATGGTGGAAAATTGCTCTCCAGCATTCTGGGTTAAACCCTTCTACCTAGTGACTCCATGACCTTCTTGGGCAGCCCATTCTAATGCCTGACAACCTTTTCCATCAACAAATTCCTCCTAATGTCCAGTCTGAACCTCCCCTGCCAGAGCTTGAGGCTATGTCCTTTTGTCCTGTCACTGGTTGCCTGGAAGAAGAGGCCGACCCTCACCTGGCTACACCCTCATTTCAGGGAGTTGTAGAGAGCAATAAGGTCTCACCTCTTCTCCAGGCTAAACAACTCCAGCTCCCTCAGCCACTCCTCGTAGGACTTACCCTCCAAACCCTCCACCAGGAAGGAAGGAGTAAGCTGAGAAACTGTCAATTAATGAAAGTAAATAGAGGAATAAAATAAAAATTACAATTCTTTCAATTCAACACAATCTAAAGGTCTTTTCTGAACCTTGTGAAGCAAAAACCAAAAAGGTTATTTGCTAAATCCTTTCTCAATTTCAATGAGAAGAAGATGCACATCAAAGACAAAGATCATCTCCAATTTTCACAACTAACTTTCCCACAGCTAATTATTCCTGCTAAGACAACTCATTAGCTCTTTTGATCTTCTTGAAGCAGTGGGAAGATAGCTTAATATGCATCCTCCTTTATCTAGAAAGGATTTAAATGCAATTTTCTTGATCTATTCCCAGCTGATTTGGAATTAAAACAAAATTATTCAAGGAACACACAATCTTAAAGAGCAATGTCATCTTGCATCAAAATTTGAAAAGAAAAAGCAGCCAAAAAGATTACAGAATTTCACTGCACTGTGTTGTTTCAGAGCCAGCAAGAAGGCATCCAGCATAGTAAGACAACACTTTTCCCTTTTTTTAATCCAGCTCACTGGGAAAAAAGACCAGAAAGCCAAAGTGCCCAGGGGACAGCTGAGCCAGACCACATATGCAGCTGCTCTCTGGACACCCATTCTGGGGGTCAGCAGGGCACAGGGGCTCAGGCAGGGGCCAGGGTGGTGCCTCCTGCCTCCACATCAGTTTACCTGGCTGGGAGCAATGGGGCCAGGGAGCACCAAAACCTCCCTGGCTAGGTGAGGGAGGGGAGAACCTCCAGGAAACCAGGGAAGACTGGAAAAACATGAGGCAGTGGACAGGGCCAGTTGGCCCATCTTCCCAAATGATTTCATTTGAAGGTTTGGATAGAATCAATAAAGCATCATGAAGCACTTTGGATTTTGTCAGATTGGTATTTCTCAGTGAGTTTTGCTGAGTTTTGCTCAGTGCTAAGCAGGAAAGAAAGGTCAACATGGACTGTCGTTTTCTTATAAAGCTTTAAATAGGTGGCAGAAAGTGTGTTCTAACTTCACTGCCTTAACAGCGAGTCTCCAAATGAAAAGAATTTTTCCTCATCACATTCATTTGACCTCATTTTGTGACATGAATGACAAAGGGAGGACTGGGTAGGGCACTCATGTACTACCACTCCAGTATCTTTGAGCATGAGGCAAGCTGAACAGGGCTTACTTGGAGTCTGATTTTCGTATTGGCAGGAATGACAGTTCTCACATTCCCTGGAGAAGACAGAGAGGGAGAGGAAGGAAAAGGAAGAGAGTTGTCTATCAAATAATTTCCTCTTTTAGTTTGCAACCCTGAAAGCAAAATAAGACAAATTACCCTTGTGCTGGTCATGACTTCTGGTGCTTTCCTCTGTCAATATCCTGCACTCCTGAAGTCTGTCATCTTTGGACAGGAGAAAAACATCTCCAGGATACATCTGAAGTCTTTCCTGTGGCAGGCTATGCCTATCAAGCCATGGGAGGAGACAGAAAGGGAATACAGTTCTCTTGGTAACGTACAATCAAGTCCTAACTGGACATGTCAAACATGCTATAGTAATTATGTCAATGCAAATGCAAGAACTCATCAGGACCACTGTTAGGATCCCTAATTTAGAAATCTGAGTGCCCAGGTTAGGAAACCTGTAATGAGAAAGTAAAGGATCAGCGTACAATTTCCCATGGTAAGTAAAATCACATTCAGATCTAAGAAAATCCATTAAAATGCCATAGATTATTACAGAAAATATGCAGCCCCTTCACTAATACACAAAAAGGATTCTTGAATTTGTATGCTAATGAAGATAAATATACTGATGTGAAGTTATTTTTCATATGCTAGAAATCTAATATCACATCATAATTATCCAGGGGCACCTCACTGTTCATTTACCTAGCATAAAGAAAGTTCTTTATGTAAATATACATGGTCACCTACAAAGAGACTTAGGAGAAAATTTAATCTAATCTCAGCCCAAGGTTACCACTACAGTGGCTGATGATTACCTTATTCAGAAAACCATTTCTCTGCTCTGGAGACAAAAAGTGCTAAGTATTATTATTTTGTGATGACGGTTTCTGTTTTGTGGTACCAAGCAGTGTGATTTCTTTTCTCTCCATGGAATCCTGTGTTTTCTCTGTGTGAGCTACACAGCATCTGCAGATCCTAACTTTGGGAGGTCAGGAGTTTGACACAATCTGCTTCTGTGGGAGGTTTTTTCTCAATTTGCATATGCTGTTATTGGCCTTTTTCTGCAGCCCAAGTAAGTGAGTCCAATTATGGAACCCTGCTGTGATCAATAAACATTGGAATTGTTGCAAGTATTTGGGGAATAAGATATGAGGCTTTCCAGCATGCAGTCTGTTCAAAATAGGAGAAAATGCAGTAGCTGAAAAGCCTATTTCTAAAAAGGAAAGGTCTGTTTATTAAAAAAACCTAGGATTTGAGACTTTTCTTTCTTTTTTCATTTCAAAGAAGTCACTCTTATGGCTGATGAAAGACTTTTTTCAATGAACTTCGTATTTGTAACAGATCAGGAACTAAATTATAAGGACATCTAGCTTTTGGAAGGCCATTTAAATGCATTATCTTAACTTCCACTGTAAAAATATATATATTTATAGCAAGCATATAACCGTTGTTGCTATTTGTATTAATATTCATGATAGCTACTATAATGAATGGCATACTAAAAAAGGCACAGAATTATTCAGAAATTCTAAGGAAAAGACTTGTGTGAAAGAAAGAAGAATTTTTTCTTGTTTGTTCAAGAAAACTCATGAATGTGATCCATACTATCATGTGAAGATGGTTGTATGACTATGAGAGCCATATTTTCACTCTGTTTTCAGGATATAGACTGCCTTCAGAAAAAGTCACAGCAGATACATGGATTTGTCGGAACTCTGTACCATACTTTTCTCCTTATGGAGTGGTATTTAAAGGAATGACCTTATCTTTAGGCAGATTCTACACCCAAGCCCCAAAGTCAGCAAGCCTTTGACAGGAAGAGGAAAAGATATGGTTATTATTGCAAGCAGGTACATTTTTAGATGTTTAAAGATACCAGACACAGAAATCGAATGTAGAAGAATTTCAAGAAGCACAGAGCTCCAATCAGCCACCCACAAAGGATCAATTCATCAAGAACAAAATCATACAGAATAAATGTAGATCAGCTTTGAAATTAATTCCAATCCTCCTCTAATCCCTCCATCTACCTACCTGTGCATACACCTTTTCAAACTGCTTCTCCCAAGTGGCCATGTGTCACCTCTGTTAATGACATCAGTAAATCTCAGAGATGATAGCTAGGAATCTCCCTGATGTCCCCATGAGTGATTCACTCTCCAGCAAGGACTGGCAGCCAGCTAGCTGGCAGGCTGCTGCTGCTTGCTTTAACACAACGGAATAGGAAAGCATAGGCTTAGGAGAAATGGTTTAAATAAATCTCTCAGGTGTCATGAATACATTTGGCCAACAGATGACAGTGTAATGTATGGCAAATTATAACATTGGAGAAATTTCAACTTGGGGTCCAGATCCTCATCCCAATACAGTTTCTGTAGTGCTTTGCTAGTGCTGAAAGAAAAACTGCCCAAAGTGCATTATATGCTTTTAGTAGGGAATATCTCTAGCCAAGGAAACGATGCAGTAAGTCCTTTCAGCTTTGCTATGTAGTTTGGAAAATCCTAAGATGGTATCTTCATTGTAATTCTAACATAGACTCAGGCTATCATCATTCAGTTCACTGAGAATCCCAAGGAATTTTCCTGAGATAGGTGTTGGTCTTAGTCACCTTCTGTGGGGCAGGAATCAAATGCAACAAGGATGCAATGCATCAACATTTGCAAAGATCAAAAGCAATGTTCCCTTTGGGTCACAACATCCTTTAGAAATTATCTCCACCTCTGGTTAAAAGCACACTCGTAACTCTAATCTGCTGTGTACAGCAAGAAGACCTCTGTTCATTCAGCCATGATTTGAAGCAGATTTTAAAGCCTTCCCCTTTTCCTTCATCTTCCTTCCTTTATTTCATCCTTTTTTTGCAATGCCAACAATCACTAATTGTGGAACTACACTGAGAGCCATGAGGGAACTGATCCAGCTTAAAAATAATTTTTTTCTGTTATTGCTCTATTGATATTTTTCAAATCCACAGCTGTTCCTGACCAATTTTTTTATTTTGCTCTTATTTAGAAGTTGAACTACTCTCAACTTTTTATACAGATATAATATTCAGATAAATGCTATGCAATTTTACTCTCAAATCAATAGAAAATTAAAGGCTTAATAACAAATCAAACACATTACCCTTGAAGTAATATAAATGTTGAGAATGTACCTGTTTCACTGTAAATTCCAAATAAAGAATTTGACTAACAGCTTAGCAGTGAGGTCAAATGTATTACGTGATGTTTAGATCATGACCTGGGTACCCACTGTAATGCTTCCTATGGAGATTTTAATCGTCACACAGTAAATAACCTTTTCTTGCCTTTGCCTCGGCCTTCTAGTGATATAATCCTCACTATAAAGGTTCTTGATGAACATGTTTGATAACTCTCACTTGCCAGAAATTAAGGATTACAGGCTCAAGTGCCTCAAGCCCTTAAGCTATAACACCCCAGTGAATAACTTTTTCAACTACTTTCAAACTCTTTTTAAAAAAAAGGAACAATCTCCCAAGCAATATCCTCATCCAAAATCAACATTGAAAGGATACTCTTGTTCTGAGCTAACAGGCTAAAAGGAGAGAAATCCCTACATATTCTGATCAGTAGATTTCCCCCCTTTCCCCCTACCCACAACATTGAGGTAGATTTGAGTCAGTGCATTTCAAATTCCCTGACCAGGAATCAGTACAACTCTGACATGACAACAGAGAAGCATGTGACATATCAATTGGTACTCACCTGCCTGGGAACCTACACCTGCCTCAGTCATTTGCAGCCTGGAGAAGTCTCACTTGAGACAGTAATTTAATAACAAAAAGAAAAGCACATTTTTTTAAAAAGGTGCACTCTCCCAAAAAAGGAAAAAGTAACACTAAATAAATTATTAATAAACTTCAGTGACAATTGTTGTGATCTATGAAAAAAAACTGTTTTTCATTCAGCATCCCTACATCTCTACATTGCCACAGGCACTGTGATCTGTCCCTTATGTTGCTCTCTCTGCCTTGAATTCTGCATCCCTTTGCCTGGTGCTACTATACTAATTCTAAAGGGAAAAATAGGCACAAATGTTAAACTCCTTGTCAAATCTGTCAAGGATAATAAAGGATTCTACAGCCTGATAGTGGCACTACTTAAGTCAATAGAAGAGTGTGATATATAGAAATAAATAGAAACATCATCCGTCTCAAGAACTTTAGGCAAGGTACCATGAGAGAAAAACACCTGCCTTACTCTTAACCTCTGTTAAGTATCAAACTGTGGCTATTCTTACATTCTTAATGTTCTCATGCAACAGGCCCAGGCATTTAAATCCTGGTTAAGACTGTGAATACAAACTCTTGATCTCCTTTGTCAGTGGGAAAACAGACAACAGTGTCTATTATTCTTATACTAAGCTTCAATGAAAGGAAAACTAAACATTCCATTAAAGTATTAAATCTGCTTTGAATTTTAAATGTATATTGTGATTCTCTATGAATGTAGAAGCTGAGAGCTGACAGAAGAACAGGAGAACAGGACTTTCCTTCTCTTCTTCCAGTGGTGCTATGGATGATACTTGGAAGAGGGAAAAGTGCGATCCCTGCTGCAGTGCTCCACTTAATATTGTTACTAATGTCAAATCATGTTTCCTATAGGAAAAACGCAGAGACACACAAAATCTAAAGAAAACAATTACAAAGATGACAAGGCAATTTCTGCCTCTTAAACTGTGATATTTTCAACACAGTTTTTGGAGAAATATTGACAGAGCACAATTTTACCAGTCTCCAAGACGAAACCTGACCTCCCCTGGGCCATTCTGGTTCTCTGATGGTTTAGTTGTTTACTTCTAGCTCCTTTTTTGGCCACAGGTGCAAAGAGGCATAAACAAAGTTTCAACTCTCCTTAGAGCCAAAGCCAGACTTCTGTAAATTCTGCAGAGAGCCTTAGGTCAAGGTGAGCAATAAGTAAGAGAACAGATCAAATGACAGTGAAAGGACAAACAAGGTCAAGGACTCAGCTTTCACTTATGCGTGCTGTTCAGGATTCTCTGACACAAATGGAGGGGGTAAAAAGCACAGTGGTGCAGCATGCAGCAGGCTGCAGCTTCCTGAAGGGTGGAAGAGCAAAGACACACAAGTTTTAGACCCAGCTCTCTTAGACTTTCTTCCTGTGTCAGGATGCTTCATGATATTTTACTGGACTCAGTCCTCTAAAGTGTCTATTTGTCTTGTACTGAGGAGCCCAGAACTGGACCCAGCACTCAGTGTGGAGTAGAGGTGCAGGACTACCTCCCTCAACCTGTTAGGTTGCAGTAATGCAGCCCCTGATGCAGTTGGCCACGTTTGCTGCAAGGGCACATTGCTGCTCTTGTTCACCTTGCTGTCCACTAGGTCAGACCCCTGTAATTTTTTCTGCAGTGATATTTTTCCATTAAATCAGTGTATGTTGCATGGGAATTATGCCTCCCCAGAAGCAAAACTCTCTTGAGCTGCAGGAGGTTGCTCTTAGTCCAGTTCTCCAGTCTGCTGAGATCTCTCTGAATGGCAGCACAAACATCTGGTGTATAAGCCACCCATCCTTCTTTTGCATCACTTGTGAACTTGTTGAGAGTAAATTTTGTGCCACTGTCCACATCATTAATGAAGATGGTGAACAGTACTGTTCCAGCATTGACACCTGGGGAGCACTGCTAGGGACTGGCCCCCAACTCATTTTTGTGCTGCTGAACCACACAACTTTGAGCTTCACCATTCATCCATCCAGTTTTCAATCCACCTCACTGTCCATTTCCATAGTCCGTGCTTCATCAGTCTTTTTTAATGTTGCACACACTTGTGCGTGTCCATTTTTTTAAAAAATATTACTTAAGCAGGTCCTCTTCTACCAAGAGTAAGCTACCTTTGTGCCAGGATCCTGAATGCCAAGCTTCGCATTCCCAACCAGTTCTTCTGACAGTGTGAGGTCCATCAAAGCATCTTCCTTTTTCAGATTCTCCCTGTATGTTCGTAAATTTTCCTCAATGCACTGCAGAAACCTCCTGCATTATTTGTGTCCTGCTGCAGTGCCCTTTCCCCTGAAAGTGGCTAAAGTCCATCAGTTGGCTTTCATATTTTACAGTTGTTAACTACACATGAATTTAGGCCTAGTGTTAAGAGAGAGCTGTGGGCAATTTGTTTGTATAGCCAAGTCCTCTATAATCTCATTTCCTGCCCTCCTCAAAAAAGCCCCTTCTGTTAGTTCACTACATGTTGGAATGAATTTAAAATTTCTTTGGATGCATTCAGTTCTGCAGCTGCTGAGTTTCTCTGGCATGTACTTAATCATATTTATTGTCTGTGGAGTGATTTCTCCTTAAGGCAGGACAGCTTTGAGGTTATGCACACAGAATAAGAAATTGTTGAGTGATTGCTTCATACCTTCTCACCGTTCTCTTTGATTGCTTTGAATTCTGCATGAATATAGCCCAAGAGATAGTTTGAAAATATCGTCAATATTGAAATTTAAATAGTAACAAGAATTCTCTGCTGCCTGTTGGATAATATAGAAAATTAAAAATATAGAGATTGAATGTTTTCATTAATGGCATTCAAACATCAGTCAACATTGAGGCAGGAGTGCCTAGAATTTTGAATTATACTTTTTACCAAAATACCAACAACTGCAATTCAGTCACATAAATATTTATATTAGAAAAATTATATATTTTATATTTTCCATAAATTTATCTTGTTGCCAATTAAGGATAAGCAAAACAGTTACAAAAATATCATAAAACCACCAGTCATTCCCAGGCTTCAGGGTGTGTTTGTTGAAGTGCAACATATCTTTATTGTGCACCACTGCTTCTTTTGGTCAGAAAGGAAAAGAGAACAGCTTTATGGAATATTTCTGCCCCCCCCCGAATTTCTGGCCACCATCCCAATAAAGCCTGTAAAGCCTTTACTGGCCTGAGCGTCTGCCTTAAGGCAAAGTTCTGTGCCCCTGTGGATAAAGCAGCTTTCTGCCTTCTGCCCTCTGCCTGTCTCCCCTGCCCTGAGGCTTTTCAGCAGCCAATAATGCTCAAAGCTACACTTACCTGATTCAGTTCCAGGAAGGTGCTGACTCTTGGAGATTTATAGGCCTTGAGGAATCCCCTTGGGTGAGAGGGAAACTCCTGTGGTACAGCAGTTAACCATTCTCCGGCTTCTCTGTGGCATCAAGAAAATATAGATGGCAGCTAAGGGATCAGAATTAGACCATTTCCCACCTCCTCATGCCCTATTGCTCCTAGTGGTTTTGCTGCTTCGCTAACAGCCTAGGGTCTTACAAGGGGTAAAAAGAGTAGGAGAACTGGCAGCTCAGAAGGCAGAGCCTCGTTACCATGAAAGCACAATCTTTATAAAATAATAGTAATAAAAAAAATGGAAGTAAAGTAAATTAAAATATACATTTATACTGTTCTCCTAAATGAGATCAGGCAATTGTAGCTGTTAAATTCAGTCAAAACTCTGAAAACAAGTGAGTTTCTTTCACTGGTCACAGCCAATAGCATGTATAACTAAA
The DNA here is from genome assembly GCA_013397115.1 of Edolisoma coerulescens. Classification (NCBI taxonomy): domain Eukaryota; kingdom Metazoa; phylum Chordata; class Aves; order Passeriformes; family Campephagidae; genus Edolisoma; species Edolisoma coerulescens. The sequence goes on along the minus strand of VWZW01007347.1, from coordinate 1,469,507 downwards.
GGCAGACTCCACAGTACCTTATTAAGTCTTATGCACTTCCTTCCAGATTTACCGTGAAATTTGTCCGGATAACAACCATGAAAGAACTGTGAAAGAGGACATGTGATTTTTTTTCCACTAACTTTGGGCTTCAAAAAAGGCTAACAAAATCCCAGAAAAGCAACACCATCAAACCCTACATTTCTGCTCAAATATGGCAGGAAAATATGGCAGACTATTCTACACAGTTCTGACAGCTATTTTATCCAGTACAGTTTTTATTCTGTAACCCAGCTGAATCTTGTCTCTTGGGTTCATGAGGAAACTTTATTTTCTTTCAGTAAATAAAGACAGCTCTCTCCTTGCCTGTAAGGCAAAAGGGATTAAAGACCAAAGGCACAAAACAAAAACCTTCTCCTTTTTTACTGCACCTCTGTTTATGAAGTATAGAGATAAAAGGAGGGGATACCACTGGGGAAGCAGAGAAAGAACTACAGCTCTACAAGTTAGGCCTGCATGTCCCCACCACTATGCCTGATGCACCACATTTTATAAACTGTACTCTCAGACCTCCATTTTCAAATGCACTTCAAGAAGCTCAAAACTCAGGACTAGAACAGACAGACAAGAAAGGAGGCAGGTTAGTTCCAGACTCCTCATTAAAATAAAAATAAACTCTTGTCTAGCTTCAATCCTTTCCCTCATTTCTGTTCATTGGACTTCTTCACTACAGACACCAATTTTAAACCTGCATTGCTGCACTGAATTGAGGGAAGTCTACCCAGCTGACAAAGAGTCAGGACAAAGAGGTACCAAAATATATGTAGGCAATTTTAAGTTGTTTATTTCATACCTGAGAGTTCAAAATTGATTTGGAAATTTGGTTTCTCTTGACACAACAGGAACAACTGTGAGTCTGCCTCCCTACAAAAAGCTCACAGGCATGCAAGACATATTTGCAACCCAGGGCTCAGTGCTGAAAGGCACAAATCATTTTCTGCCAAGGTCTAAAGCCTTCCACTTGCATTGACTGCAAGGGCTGGCAGCCATCAGAATGCCAAAGAATCAGCTGCAAATCATCCCACGTTTTTTTACATTCAAACTGTGATACTTCCACCTAGTTATATCAGAAGGAATATTCAAATTTTACTGCTCCATGGTAATCTTCTTAATTACAGCCAAGCAAAGTACAAAGTTATTAGAATACAACAGTTGACATTCTCTTTGTAAGTAATTGTTATTCATGGGTTTTGATTTAAATGAAGACTGAGCAAAATCAGAATAAGAGCTATCTAAGTCCAGTAAACTGCCATGCAGCATATATTTGCAGGACCTTATGTTCTGCTATAATTGCAAATTATTTCAAACATGTCTTTAGGTTACAAAAGAATATTTCCATGGGAGGATAAATTGAATTTAAGCTGGTTACATACACAAAGCTAGAGAAGTCCTTATTTTCTTGCTTGTTTTTTTTCTTAAAAAGTAAAAATGCATCCTTCTATAGAGGCAAAAGTAATAGTTCAGACAGTAAGAGTATAACTCAATCCCTAAAACATAAGATCTGTTTGGAAATAACTGGAACCATTTGGCTAAAGCATAGGCCTGCCAGAGGATTTGGGAGGGGCACATGCCCTGCCAGAGTGGAGGCTGGATAACAAGCAGGATGCTTTAAAGCCACTGCAGTGGCATCAAACTCAGTGTTTAAGCAACTGAATTCCACCATGTCTCTTATCTTAATGGAATTCAGTGGGAAGAGGTGCTTCCAAGTGCTTAAAAGCATCTTCTCAGTGCTTACCAGTAAATGATAAAGGATATAAGAAGTCCTTTGAAAATGAAACAGTGAGTTTCTATTGAACTGAAAAGGCATTGAGTCCATCTCATAAAAGTCAGTCAACTGGGCCATATTTTCTGTATTCTGATGTTGCTTCTTAGATTATTTGGCAGGATATAGCCATTTGTCTTTGTTGTGAGGAGCAACATATTTTCAACATTTTCTCAGATGAGTAACATCTGAACAGCTCTTCAGACAAGACAATTGCAGGCATGAGTGTAGAGAGTAAAAAAACCACGATTACCAGATTAGATGATAAATTTTCAGTTACTCAGATTCATGAACAAAACTAATTGGCCAAATTTGGGTGGGTATTTTCACACTTCTCTCTGTGCAAGAATCAAGACTGGAAAGAACAACTAGTTCATCTTGTCAGTTTTTGGCATTCGCATTTATAATAAGAAAAGCAAAATAGCAGGTTGATTCGACAGAGGTCTTTCTCCAACTATCTAACTTTATCTTCTTATATTAATCTGATTTTTTTTTATACAGGAAAACTTGTTAAATCTTCCACATATAAATTGAGACAGAGAAAAACCTATAAATTACCAGAAACAGTGAAAAGCACTTTTTCACTTAAAAAAAATTATAAAAGCAAGGCAAAGAAAAAAATACATGCTATAATATTTCACAGATTGTTTTTTCCTCTGGTGCAAATTATCTGCAAATATTATTTATTCTTAAAAGTTGAAAAATATAGATTAAGCAAGGAACTTCATAAATCATCTCACATTATGTTAGGAATAGATTAGTACAAACCATTTCTTGATCTCATTTTGAAGTCATTGATTTGACAAATGATTTTCATTTTGTGGTGTTAAAAATCTCAGCTCAGAATCCTAGAAGAATTGTAAGCCACTTGATCCACATGCCTGAAAATGACTTAAGTACAATGCCTTTAAGAGAGGATAGTGAAAAAGGAAACATCACCTGGGTGGTTAAATTTTAATGAAAACAGATCAGAAAGCCACAAGGAAAACGGTAACACCTCACTGTTGGTCTTCTGTGTCTTTAGGACTGCAGGAATAATTTATTGGCAGAGCATAAGCATTTCCAGTGATCCACCCATCAGAGGCAAAAACACGTTTGAGGAGAAAATGAGGGAGCTGCTATTCTGAAGAAATATGGAGTAATTTCTCTCTAAGAAAAAAGTAATTTTAATCGTCTTTCATTCTAGTCCAAAAAAATATGGAACTCTTTATGTTGTGACAATTGAGAAATATCTCTTCTAAATATGTAAAATTTGTTCTCATGTTTAATGCTACGAGATGTAATTACAGCCAATCTAGGATTTATTTTTTTTTTTTAATTTATCAGGCATGGTTCATGTGGGCTAACTTATATTTGTAAGGAAAAGCAGTTAAGCAGCTAGTTACTCAAGTTACAAAAGCATTTTCACTGATCTGCTGGCTTTGCTTCATTCTGTAAAAGAATAAAGTAGATGGTAAAACTGCCTACTTTCCAATACTCCCAGTACTGCCAGTCTGAAAACCTATCACTACTAGATGATTATTTTCTTCTTCTTTTAACTCCTTTTCCCCACTATAGCCAGCTATCTGGGGAATGTCCTCTCCCTTTTCCCTCATTAAACATCTCTTTTTTCAAGAATACAATGAAATATTTATTAAAAATAATGTGCTCTTTATCTCCCACAAGGAGGACTCTTTTGTTGATTTGGGGTTTTTTTCTGACACAAATAGTGGAAATTAAGCAATTACTCCAGTAAACTCATATTGTTCTGTATCACAGAGGTTTGATGAGCTGCCCTGAGCTAGTATTTTCCTCTGTGTTTTCTCTGCAGCGAGTCTAAATTCTACTGACCACATGGCTGAGAGGCATCAGGTTGAAAGCACGACTGCAAAGAGGAGTTTGTTCTCCTGTGATGCATAAACTGTGATTTCTTTGTTAACATTTTACTGAATCACCAAATGTTGAAAATACAACATAAAATATCCTAAGGGGGACAGGGAGCAGAAATTCTCCTATCTGGATTTTGATAAAATCCAGATTCTGACACAATTACAGGGTAACAGCTGAGAGAGAAAACATGGGGAAACTGGGCAGGCTCAGGAAAACAGAAGTGGCTTGCTTGCTCAGTTGCAGCATGAGGACAATGACGAGCTAATTACAGCTACTTCAGAAAAACACCACACCAGCAGAGCAGGGACAAATGTTTTTGCAAGTGGTCCAGATCCCACAGTGTTATTTCTTTCCTGAATTCAACCTAGTATCTTTGCACTGACACTTTTATATGGATTCAGTTCATACCTTCCTCTAATGGGTGCTAATTAAACTCTTCCATTTTTGAATTCAGACCTTCTTTAGGAAGCATGGGTGAGGTAAATGCAAACTGCCATCCCTCCCTTCAGTTTCAAATCCCTCCCCCCACTGCTACTTCAGCCCTTGCTTTGCCTAACATGCAAAGCATGTATTATCTATTACCTCCATTACCACCTACATTTGCCCACTATAAACCTCAGGTCACCCCCTCCCAGGCCATTTTTGCACCCTTCTTCCTTTTTCCTTCTTTCTGGAAAATTCACTGTCACAGATTTTATGTCTGCCAGTCTCAGATGCTCATCATAAGTGACCAGTACTGGCCTAGGACAGAGTGGGTTATTTGGTCCCAGGAGTGCACTTCTGAAGTGAGTCTCCCGATTATTCCCACTAACCCTTCTCATGAACCGGATCCCTTTTGGATAAAGCTAAATTGGAAGATGAACTTAGTACAAAGTAGCTGTTAATGCGTACTTTATCCAGTGTTACTCCAAAGTAGAGTCCCTGAAACACAGATATTGTGGACATTCCAAGCTCAGTACCAAAGGTATCACCTTTCTAATCTGCTCCTGCTTGTCCACACTGCTTGCAAAAGAAGACACAGGCAATGCCTATACAGAGTTCCAGGGCTATAGGCGAAACAAATTTCTCTTTACTTCAGGAACAAGAGACTGACTGAAGTGGTGATAGATGGATCCATGGTCATTGAAGCTGAATGGATTAACTCTTATCTTTGTTGTTTGCAGTGTTCTATAAGAGGAAAAGCTAAGTGTAAGAAAGCAGTTCAAAGACTTGCAGTAATTAGGCAGTAACAGACCACAGGTTTCAGAAGAGCAGCCCCTTACCTGGCCGCAATCGAGTTACTGGATAGTGATGACACTCTGCTTATCAGAAAAGTAAGCAAGAGCTCATCAGCACCAGCTTGCAGGGAATTCATTCCTTTGCATTTAAGATGCAGAAAGCTGAAGCAGAAGACTTAAACCATCTTTAGTGGGCTTATTTTATATAAATAAGGCTGGCTAAGGAAATGTTGATTTGAGAGCTCCTGTAGCACCAAGGATTACTTTCATTCAAACATAAAAATGCTTAGGAAAAATGAGATGGTTTCTCCCTCACATTTTTATACATGAGAAAAGCATTCTATGAATTGGCTACCTTTTACAAGACAGCCCTATCAAAATTACCATCACTGCTTTCTGTTAACTCATTTATCTTTGGAGTTTTCTTCACTCCAGCTTTGTTTCCACATAGTTAGCATGTTACCCTTCAAAACTCTAGTGACACACTTTGACTGCTTCTTCAGAAGCATATGTTGTAGAATCTCTTCAGCAAAGCCATCAGTAAGCTAAAAGATTCATTGTGAAGCGAAATAGTCCACATTTCTCCAAGGAGGCTAAGAACTGATTAAAGAACCTCAAGCCTATGAAATTAAGGTATAATTATTTCCCATTTTATATGCCGTGCTTCATTTACTATGACCAGATGCTGCCATTCTAATCATACGAATGAAATCATATTTAAAGGGGGGGGAAAAAAAAAAAAGAAAGACTAGACAAAAATTTAAATACACTAAGGTTGTCCTGGTTTCAATACTTATGTATTTCAAAAGGAGTGTGCCATATCACAGCCATATCACATAGGAATTAAGTGATAATCATGATGGTTTTAAGGTAAGCCATAATAATAAACAGATGTCATGATTAGCCTAAAAAGAAGTTGAAGCTTTAATCAGCTCCAAAAAATGAGCTGTCTATTGCTAGATGATAAGTAAAACTCAAGTGCAAAGTGGGTGACATTGAAATTAATATGCTAGAAAATATTTCTAAATTCTGAAGTAATTTTCAGAACAAATTCCATGTCCCACAAAGTCATGAAAGAGGACTACAACAATATTGAGTTATTGAGAGTAAATAATATTAAATAAATTTTTGAACAGACTATTTTCTTAGCAAAGGGGTTTTTTGTCCAGTTTAATGAAGTATAAGGTAAACATCCCTTCCATTAGTATTTCTGGTTCATTAATTCCCTACAAGCTGCTTTATTCTCTGCCCAACACAAATTTTTTTCAGAAGCTATACATGAAACCTGGCTGTTGTAATGAATATAAGGCAAAAATAACACCTGCAAGACTTTGTCTCCAAAATTTTCATATCTATACAAATGGCACTACAAAATTTTTTAAAGTGCAATAAGCAATCAGCATTTCTAAATGGGCAGCATTTCATCAGCATTTTCTAAAGGAAAAATAAAGTGTTTTACACTACCAAGTGTGGCTATGCTTGTTAACATTAACTCCTCTAAATCAGAAGACATTATTAGTCTACAGTTGAGCCCACTTACCCCACAATGCAGTAAATAAATTGTGTAATAGTATGGATTATTAAGCTACAGATTGACAGAAGCTTGTTGATATGGAGCACATTAGCTTAATAGGTATGTTTACAAAACCATTACACAGCCACAAAGAACTTTTCAGGTGAAAGATCTTCACTTCTTTCCTTTAATGTTCTACCAAACATCTGTTTCAGCTGCTGCATGTAAAAAAGCACAGGTCTCCAGAGTGCAGATCTGCCACCTTACTGACCCAGGAGAAGCCTTTTTTTCATTTCTCAGCCTTGACCTCAGAATCTCTTTCACATGAATGCAGGGTGCACTCTCCTTAATTTCAGTTTTCAGTTAACATACCTTGAAGTGTTCTTCACAAAAGCTCCACTGAGCATTGCTACATTCTTCTACAGAAAAAACCAAAACAAAACCAAGTCTCCACAGAGTGCACCACTGCTAACAAAACTGTTCCTTCTGAATCTGTTGTGTCACAGCATGATGGCCTGGGGATGAGTTGCTTCCTACAATGCTCAATTAGGGTGAAAGCTATAGCTTAATAGGTTCATGTGAAAGTTAACCATGTATAATATCACAGGCACACATTGTGAGCTTTATAAGCACTTTAACTGCCTTTTTTCTGGTAAAGTCCTTTCCTCAGCTGCAGTTGGGCTCTGAATAGTCTGAAAATCCCTGGCAAGCTGTTTATTAGGTGTTATCTCTTGTCTAGGTGGAAGAGCACTTAGCAGATCACAAAGGACTTCGTGTCAGCATGTGCGACACAGACATAACAAGCAGGGCTGAATGAACTTTTTTGGGGGGAAGCAGTAAAAATAGAATTCCATGCTGAGTCTTCAGTGAAGCAAGAATTTGTCCACACACATGCACAGAAAGTAGGACTGTGCAATCAACACCACCATTTTTCATCACCGATTTTCTGTCTTAAATTTTTTTGTTTATATCTCTATTTAGTTAGTAGGAAAAAAAATCTCCAGAGCAATTACATGGTCATAAAATCAGCTCCTGCTTAGGCTGACTTTCAGTAAAGATTTACCCTTTCTATTGATCTTCCATCCAATGCTGATAAGCTGGACTACTTAGCTAGCAAAAAGATGGCTGATATGAATAGGCACAGCTCAATTGCATCTTTCTCTACACACCAGATAGCAGAGTCCAGGGGCACTACAGGATTCTTGATGGCCCTAAAAAGGAGAGACAGCAAAAACAGATGTGATCAAAAACTGACATCGTGACACAAACTCTTGCACTAAGCAAAAGAGGATTTCGTATCTCTCTGGAAGACTCCCTAATAATCTCCTTCCCATTAATCATCCTTTTCAGGCAAAACGAGCCAGAGTTTATTTTTTCACCTGGAGACTTTTTTCTATAAAATCATTAGCTGAAGAGAAAGTTATTGCTTGAAAGCAGACGAGGAAGAAAAGTCAAGAAGTAGTCCAGGGCCTTATCAGGCTTTCCCAATTAACAAAATCTGCTGTTTAGCCGCTCCCATACTGTATCTTTGCCCTCATTATGAGCTAAAATGACACTCAAACACATTTAAGCTGCTACTTAAAAAAAAAAGAGAACAAGAAAGACATTAAGATAGATTTTTAATTGCTAGTTTCTAGTTTGAGATGATACCATCTAATTTCCTACTAGAGTTTTAATGACTAGAACCCTATCCATCCTGCATTGATTGCGCAGCAAGGTATAAAGAACATCATTTCTTTCTGCATTTAGTGCTTTTTTGTTTTAGTTTTACACTAACGACATAGAAGGTGGCAAAAGGATTTACCCCATGCAGTTAAAGTCAGTTTACTCTCTTTTCAGCGATTATTTGATTGGTATACAACAATGGCCCGATCAAATCCAAAAAAAGGCTGGTTACAGGTGGTACCAAGGTGGGTTACAGCTTTGCCAATGTTCAGTCTAAATGGACTGCTTGATTTGAAAATTCATTAGCACTTTTTTTTAATTGAGAAGGTTTGGTGATTTCTTGCTTTATTTATTACTGGAGAGAAAGAAATGGTCATCGTTCCCTAACATTTTTCTTACATTTTATTGTCATCCAACTTCTCCAGTATATACTGTCACCATTGCCTTCTGTGTTTCCCTGTAGCATCACTCTCTGGAAAATTCCCTATTCAGTAGGCTCTGAAGATTTATTCTGCATTCACCCTTATCTTTCTGCCCTATTAAGCTCATGGCAGCCATGTCCAAAACAGGAAAGCATTGCACAGACTTCTGGCACAAAAAAGTGCTTTGCAAGAGATGTGAAAAACCAAAGGAGGAATAACTCGGTAAGCAAAAGGTTGGAGAGCTTTACAGAGTAGAGTTCCTGCCTTTGGCTAGGGGCCACTACCTGTCATTCAAAATGCATTGGAGACCTGTCCCTTGCAAACAAGAAACTTGTGGCCAAGTCTAGCAGCTGAGCAGAAAGTTTCTGCCATTCATTGGCTAGTCAAGTGCCCTAAGATGGAAAGAGAAAATGCTTGTAGCATTGTCTCAAACTCTTCCTATGGTTCACAAGATCCTCACCAACCTAGCTTCAAAACAAAGTGAAACCAGAAAATAATACACCCCAATTGCATAGCATGGCCTTTCAGGAGCAAGACAGCAGGACAGTTAATGAGAAAGAGAAAAATCTAATCTTCCACATTCTTGGTTATCCATGGTATCTACTATATGACAGTCATAGATATCCACAAAAAACTTCAATGGAAGCATAGAAGAAAACATGTACTATAACACACTATCTAGTCTAGATATTCTGAACAAATCTTCACCCGTTTTCCTTAACTTGACCTACATGTAGGTTAACTGAATGAAAACAAGGCACTCCTCACACAGGGGTGTAGCAAAATTACAAACAGATAATGGGACACTGTCCCTGGTCTTCCCAGCACAACCAAGATCCCCTGAAGGTGATGCAGCTGAACTGCCCAGATCTGGCAGAAAGAATTATCAGGGGCAGGAGGCTCAGAAACATCCTGCAGAGGCTGTTGGTAACATCTGCCAGCTCTCCAACATGCAGCAAGAAGTTGGGGGTACAACTTCAGTCTCAGGGATATCAATGAATGTACATCTTCACGCCTTTGCTCTGTCCAGCTGACATATTATCTCTCATTTTTTCCCTTAAATATGATGTTCTTTTTTTCTATTCTTATTATGTTATTGCTGATGTCATGAACTATACTACAGCAACAGTTCAGTGACTAGAGAAATGAGGCTTTACATATGAATGAGGGAACACTAACACTTGTTAGAGCTAAGGTCAAATTCCACAAATGTTTTTGAGGAAAATAATGAGGGAAAGACATTTTGGCAGCACCAAAACATTTTGTTTCAGCATGCTGAAAATAATACGCTGAATTTCAGCCTTTCGTAACACTCTTGTCATTTCAATGGATTTGTAAGCGTCAGGACAAAAAATGTAGTGGAGGTTAAACTAAACCCTTCAGTGTGACTAACAGATGCCCTCCTCTGACTCAACAGTAAAATGCAAAGAACATTTTGCATGCTATTTGAAATAGAGCTCATCTTCATTCAAATGTATATATGAAACTGTCTGTGCGGCTGGATCCATCTCTGTCTGGTGTTGCAGTATTTGAAGAGCATCACAACGGGACAAGTCATGAACTTGGGCAGTGGACTAAGAAAGAAAAATTGAACTTTTATTTTAAGGCCTTTATAACATGATGTATCTGACTTTAAAGGTTAAACTAGAATTTTAGATGGTTGATGAGAGGCTAATTGTTCAAGTAAAACCAACACTATGTAGGAAGGAAGAAACACAGGGAAAAAAAACTCTAGCAAATTGTATTTTGGTTTAACTTGAAATATTTAATTTAGACATGAAAGAAAAAGGTTGCTTTCATTTCTCTGTCATGTAACTTATTTCCCCACCCTTATCTTTTAAGGGAGCTGACTTCAATCAAATTTTACATGAAAGATGCAATTTCTAGTGAAAAAAAAGTCAAAACACTGTAACTGGCTTAGAGCTTGAAGGATAAATATTTATACCTCAACTGCAAATTAAAGCTTGTTCTCATTCCTTTCCTACAGACAAATTGAATTTTGTCTGATTCAGAACTGCAGGAAAACAGAAATGCTGAAAGAAGGTAATTCTCTCAAAAATAACTGAGAATTCCTGGCCTCCTTTTTCTATTGCTCACAGGCAGCATGGCACTTGCATCCCATACTCCCAGTTTGTCTCTTGAAAAATAATTTATGACATCTACAACTTTGACTTTCTTTAAAATAACCAAAGTTTTAGTCTTTTAGGGAAGGAGAACTGAGGAGTGAAAAATCCTTCAGCAACAGGTTCTCCATGTAAATCTGAAGACTGGATGTATGGATGTTTCTTGTCATTAAACCTTAGCAGCTATGTGAAGAAGCTGCTCAGTATGCTGCTTGCTCATTCTCTTTCCTCACAATGCAGAACCCCCAGCAGATCCAAGATACAACTAGGCCTCATTACTTACCTTGAGGGGAATTTCTGCTTTTGTTTCATTTCTACAGTAATCCCCATATCATTGTCATAATCAAGCTCTTGTTTTCAAAAAGCCAGACAACACCTGATAGCAAAACACTCAATGTTCCTTCTTTATTGTCAGCAATGTTTACGCATCTGGATCAAATCCCTGAGCCAATGCAAAAAAAAAAATGCTTTTGGAGTACTACATTTCAATTTTTCAAGAAATACTTTTCCTGAAGCAGCATTTCTTTACAGGCTCTGTAAGCCGTTGTTCTTCTAGCTTGAAGAGATCCTCTAGGCTGCTTATAAGACTGGCTGGTGAAAAGATTTTCCATTTGTCTCATCCTTCTGGAAGAAACGCTGCCTATACTCCCAGGCACATTTTAACTCTGTAGTTTGGGTACCCATTTAACTTTTCAGTCCCTGTACATCCTGCTGTTTCTGCTGCTAAGATTTACAGTGCTTTGAAGTGGGATTTGGGTTATAATTACTGGATTAGATGCCCAAGTACAGCAAAGATGCTGCCAGCATATCTCCTGGGAACAGCACAGAGATTGCTGCAGGTCAGTTTCCATCCTGTCCCTCCACATAATCTCAGTGTATCTCAGATCCCCTCAGATCCTGCTAGACCATCACAGAGAATATTTTTCACTGTAGTTCACCCTCCTCACACTGCCAATGCAGAAGCACACTGAAAGATCTGCACCACCAGGTTTTTACTCTTTGATGAGAGACCCTCACTATAGAATAAGGCAGCTTGAAAACTCTAAATTCCACATCATGAAGCAGACACTAGGCTTTTTCATGCAACACAGGCAATGGATTTGAATAGTAGGACAAGGGTTTGTTGCCTTTTAATGTGAGTCACTCTTCAATACACCATCTTTCCCTCTGTATTTTCATCCATTATGAGAGAATGTTACAGTAAAATTTAATTTTTCTTTCCTAGCTGTCACCCCTAGCAAAAACTGGTATTGTAGGGAAATACAGGATTTCTTTCCAGCTCTCCAAAAATATTCCTTTCTGTAGAAAATTAATCTCTTTATGGCTGCAATTAAAAATGTGTCCAACACCATGCATGTCTGCATACAAAATATTCCTAAGTGGTGCTATGAGAACAATGGGCTTAGTAACGCCTCATTTTTTTCTTTATGATTTATTGAACTACTGATACACTTTATTCAATTTGAGATTAAGAATATTATACAGAATACTTTTGCCAGGTGTCTTATTCTTAGTGAAATTATGGATTCACTGTTTAATTACTCCAATGTTTGTAATTTGCAATTCTTACAATTACCTGACAGTTTCCATTGTAAAACTTGGTTTTCAGGTGTTTATCTTCGCCACATTTCAGTATTCAAATTCGATGTCTTCTTTTAGATTAAGAATTTTTGAATACTTTCAACTGAGATCACTTATCTCTTTCTGAGGAAAGTGATAAAAAAATAAATTCAAGACTTTACCTTCAGTAATGCTCCAGTCCCTTCTTCAGTTTCCTTATGGATTAATTTCTTTTCTCTCTCTGGATGACTTTCAATCACTTCTTCCACATCCAGTGTCCTCTGTGTGTGTGTGAGGGGAAAGAGGGGAAACAATTCTAAATACAAATGTTAAACTTGAAGTGTCACAGAAAATGTGTTATCACAAAAAAACCCCAACAAGACAAAAAACCAGCCAGGAAACTTAGAAGCAAACTTCTTTTTTTTAATCTGAAATATCAAGGTTTTAATTCTACATAAACTCTGCCAGACCCAAGAGAAACAGACAGTTTTCTGACTTTCTATTTTATAGTGTAAAGACTACTCACTGGTTCTCTTCATCGTTTAAAGCTATACAGTTTTTCAATTTAACTATCCTCTCTTTGGGAATTAAGACATGTGTCAGGGATATCACTCATTTCTGGTCTATCTTCGTAGAGATTTCTTTCCTATGACAACTGACAGCATCACATACTTTTAAAACTTCCATGGCTGTCTTTGAAACAGCTCTGCCTTAAAAGGACTCAGTTTTATCCTGACAGTTAAGAAGTATAAATTTACTAAAAGTTCTTAAATTGCTGTGTTTATATTTACATGTATGAATTCCCAAAGCCAAAAAAACCCACAATGTTTTGATACAGTAAAGAAGAAAGCAGCAATTTAAAATTAGTTACTCCAAACAAATTTTAAATAGTACTTGGAAGGGGAAATATTTTTCTTGTTTCAGGTGTTTGCTTGTATTTCCAGAAAGTATTTATTTGGGATTTTCTTCTGCATTACCATTACTTTAATATGTGAAAGTCTCAACTGTATATGGATTTCATTCTGATCAAAATTACTCAAAAAATTCATAGATATTTTTGAGTGTGAATAGATGTGCATGTGTATACAACTGAAAAAAAAAATGGTAGGCAAAGAGAGGTGAAGTGTTCTTCCTTAGCCATATAATTTATTCATGGTGTGTCCTTGTACACTAGCCAATCCTAAGCATTTGAAAAACATTTGCCTTGGTCTTAGAGTCCTTTTGCACTCTGTACCTTCACTACAAATTTAATTCAAGCTAACAAATTTGGGCTAAGGCTCCCTCAACAGTTGACATCAGATGTTGCTGCAGAGTGAACTAAAGAAAATAAAATGCACTGAAAGCCTTAGAAAAGATTAAAACATAGAGTTTTCCCATTGACATATATTTTAGTTGCTCTCAGCAAATTGAACGGCTTTAAGGTGGATAGCAAGTTCATACTCAGATTAAACTGAAGGCAAATTCATGACTCTGTGTTTCAAGATAGCCATAAAAAGTATTTAAGCATTTTAGAGCAACTCAGGTTATATTTTCAGTAGCACTAAAAACCTTTTTTGTGCCAAAACTCTTTCCCTTTGGGGTTTTTGTGTGCATATCTCCATCAAACATGAAGGAGTCAGCACTCTAATACACAGACTCCCAACAAATCCTTTCCTTTCTAAATTATTTGAATTACCTGACTGGTACAAATCTTCTCAGTGCTCTTTCATCCACATTTCTTCTGGTTCCATACAGGAACATGCCTTCCCATCCCTTATTTGCACCATTACATACAGACAGGTACCAGGTGCCCGTATCACCACTTGGCTGCTAACTCACATCAGCTAAGGACCAAGGTACTAACTCTCATTTGTTTTCAAAAAAGATAAAGGAACTTGATTTTGGAAGAGGAGGTTGTTTTCAATGAGAGAAAATTGCAGTCCTTTTGATTGCTTGCTGTTCTGAAGAGTCTGGGCTGTGGTAAGTATTCCCTAAGTGGCCATAACCCCAAGGCACACATATTGGAGGCAAGAGGAAAAGCAGCGTGACTTGCAACTCCTACACAAGCTGTTTCCTACACTAATGCTCTTCTAGAGACATGAACCAATTCTCCTTTCCTAGCCTCAAGGAAAAGGCAAAGAGTGCCCTGAACCTCACTTCTTTTTTTCCTTTCCTCTATCTCAACTTTTATCAGTAGAGCTACTGACAATTTATTGCTCTTGCTTGTAAAAGTAACCAGGATGATTGTTTTGAAAACTCTCTACTCTGTAGTAGCTTTTCAGCTACTAATTTTCACAAACTGATACCTAAACTAAGAGCAGAAATTAAATCAAATTAGTTGCTCTGAATCTGACATAATGAGTGAAGCAAGATTTTCTTGAGTAAGTGCATGAAACAAAATCTCAAGAAAGAGTGAACAGTCTCAATGATGAAATCTAATAAATAATTTAACATATGCTGGATTTCTCACTGAGATTTTTTTCTCTGGTAATACTAAGTGGTTTCCCTTACCTGTGATCTTTGCCTTGATTTTATTAGGAATTGAGTTGGAATCTCATGTGGAAATAAGAAGCTAGAGTAAAAAAGGTATACGAGCAGGAAGGCAGAGGGGAGAAGATATTTGATCACAAGTAAAAGTGAAGTGAAGGTCTTTTGACTCTCATTTTCCAGGGGATTAGTTCAAGGGTCAGTATCTCTAACAGGCTTATTTTGAAACCAACTGAGCATTTTATGGAGTAGGCTCACAGACAGATGAATAGACTAGGAGACTAAATTTGAATTATAGGGAAGTTTAAAATGAAATTTCAGTCCTGAGATAAACTCTGATATGTCAGCTTTTGCTTCTATCCTGCACAGAAAGGGAAGGTTTTCATTGGAAAGCTAATTGATGAGAGATTAACAGCCAGTTCTTGTCAGACTGAAATGCCATCTGATACTGGCTAAACCATTTGCCTTGACCGTGCAGAACACTAGAAACTGTCCCTAAGTTTCACTGATGCATCGCAAAAATTTACTGTGCCTCAGTGACCCTAAGAGATCAACAATCCTAACAGTAACATTTGCTTCCCTAAAGTACTGTGAAAGAATTCACAAAAACTATAACCACTTTTGGAAACAGAAAAATAGGTAGTTTTGATATGTCTGTATTTTAGAATAAGAAAGGTAATAAAAATATAATAGAATTTAATAAAACACAGGAAGTTTCAATGACCATAAACTAAAACACAAGAAGTTCCAACTCAACATGAGGGAGAACTCCTTTACGCTGAGGGTGGCAGAGCACTGGAAAGGCTTCCCAGGGAGGCTGTGGAATCTCCCTCTCTGGAGACATTCAAAACCCACTTGGACATGTTCCTGTGTGTCACCTGCTTGAGGTGACCCTGCCTTGGTAGCAGGGTTGAACTGGATGATCTCCAGAGCTCCCTTCCAACCCTAACTAATCTGGGATTAATTGCAGCAGAGGACTGTAAGACAATATTTCAACCCAGAGCAGACTCAGTTTTGTAGAACACCAATTTTAAGGCAGACAGGAAGACAAAGGTCAAAAGAGAGTAGTTTTCACCAGGAGTACTTGAGAATGGGGTGAGAAAGTGTCATAAGGATAATCAAAAACATATTGTGAAAACACTTATCATTGGGGCTTAGATAAAATGTCCCAGCAAAAGCAGAAAAAGCTTGAAGAAAGCTGCAGAAATTTCGCTGAATGTGAGCCAGGTAAGGTACTAAACAGAAGATACTAAGCCAGGGAAGACATTAAAAGTTCAGCTTTTGAAGAATAAAAAGGGCAGATCTTTTTCTCTCTGCAGGCAGGGCTCTGAGAGCTGGATCTGCCCAACAGTCCCTCAGAGCTCCAGCATTCACCATCTAACATGAGGGGTGGCAAGGATCAAGCAGAGCAGCCAAATCTGGAGGAGAAAGAGGATAAGATGCATGAAGAAATAAGGAATAAAGGAGGAAAGTGGCCCAGTTATTACAAACAATAACAAATGTTCTTTTAAAACATTTTCATTGCAAGGTTTTCAAGAGGGATGAGGCTTAAAAGGGAATAGAGGAGCAGGAAAAATAAAACTGATATGAAATGTGTTTCATTTTCATGTTTTGTTGTGAAGACACAGCACACTGTTCTTTTGTTCTTATTATTGCAGGTGTGAAAAGGAAAAAAATCTTTTCCATCCCCATAGAGCTGATTTTTCAAGGGCTGGGAAGAGAGTCATCAGTGTAGGAAATGAATGAAATGAAGAGTAGGTCAGGACAAATGCATAATCATAATGAGATGCTTAAGGGATCTGGATCGTCAGGGGAGGGACTTCAACACACTTCAAGAAAGCAGAAAGTACAGTGACACAGGAGAGGAGAGGATATCTTTCCCTGGAGTGCCAAAAAAGCAGCTGGAAAGATAATAGAGAGGAATTAAGGAAGATCAAAGTCAGAGGAGGACAGAAAGAAATTAGACTAAATCAGGAAAAGAAGCAAATCGACCAGGCATGCAAGATGCTTCTAGCAGGGAAAAAAATCCCGACATTAAGTCAAAGAACAGAAAAAGCACTGAACCCAGGGAGCCCTATGAGTGGTGCAGAGCAGCACTACCTCAAGACAACTGGGCGAACAGAGCTGTAGGTGTCAGTGAGGACACTGTCAGAAAGAAGCCAGAGTCAGCACAAGACTGATGGCACGGTCCTGTGGGTGGGGTGATATGTGGAAGCAGGTATAGCCACATTTTGAAAACAAAAAGCCTTTGCATCAGTTCAATTGTACTGTCAAAACATACCTAGAGGTACAGCTGAGCTACAGTCTGCAGACAATGGAAACAGCCACAAATCTTCAAGCAGGAAACCCAGTCAGATATATATATATAAAAACTCAAACTCCACAAAATTACTTTCAGAATACTAGGAAAAAAACAGGCTGAATAGAATGATTTAACCCCCTATAAGTGATGGTGGCACTGTGCATAATCAACAACTGCATCTGGATATCTACCATGCTAAGTAATAATTCTCCTGCATCAGTCAATAAAGAATCCCTAAATTCACATAAATATAACACAGACTAACTGCACCCATGGAACTACTGCAGTGTATCACATCAATATTCAACAGTCTAACGTCTCCCTAAGCAGGCACTGTCAAGATACACCCAGAGGGCCTCAGCAGAGCTGTAACAGCATCCTCTATTACAAAATCTGTGGATTAAACACTAGTTTAATAGGCTGTAATGTGAGAGAATGTACAAGGTATTGCCTATAATGCCAGTCATCCATGGGTTGTGGGAGAAAATTCCATCAGGAATGGCAAAACAGATTCAAACTGATGGCAGCAACACAATCATTCTACTGGTGCTTTTCAAACACCACATTGGGCACAAATCCACTAATATAGCCTAAATTAGATAACTGGTTATGTTACAAATTTAAATTGCAGTGTGGTCACACAAGAAAAAAAAGAAAAAAAAACCCCAGAAAATCCCCAACTTCTCAGCGTGATGGAGAACTTGACAGGAATCCTCGAAAGGGAAAATTCCTACAAAATGTAGCCTCATCCTTCTGTTTTAATTTTTTGGAATGCATGATGGTGGAAGTGATCATGCCATTTCATTTCCCTCAGTACAGATTCATTTGCATTTAAAAACATGTTTGCTTTCACTCAGAAATATTTTAACTTGCAATAAGGGCTTCCAAACCCCTCCTAAGCTTTCCTCAGAAAGGAAATGATACTTTGGAGGACATGGAAGTGGTACAAATGCAAAAGAGCTGAAAATAAAATTTGAATCCTTTCACTTTTCACTATTAATAATTTGGCTGCCTCTGAAGTACTTAAAAAATTATGTTGTTCCTCTGACTATATATATAAATATGTACAGTCTCTTATTACTGCAAACAGAAACTGTACCACCTCATAGTGCAGGAAGGCCATGAACAACACTCAGAAACTTCAGAAAGTGGTTTGAAAAAAAAAAAAAAGAAAAGAAGAAATGAAGGAACCATCCCTTTTTCCCAATACTTGATCTAGATGAAATAGACAGTAGGAGTTATAGTGCAGACCTAAACCAGTACCCACTCAAGTAATCTCAATGCTACAGTGGTACTGTAGAAACTGGGGGAACTGTGCTGACCTTTCTTTGACAACAGCAGGAGAACTCATGATAGATCAAGTTTAAACCAGTCTGCAAGTGAAAAGCAGGATTCTAGAGCTCTGTTTCCTCATGAGGTCACTGCTGCTGTATTAGCTGCGCCAGTTTCTGAGGACCATGGTTTTGGAGTATTCTAGTGAAGGTCTGCCATCACAGCCACATGAGCAAACCCATACAGCATAGATGGAATCAATCCTAACCAAGAAGTGCGTTTGCTAACAATAACTTATATTAATCAAGTGAAGAAAATCCACCATCTCAAGAAAAAATAGTTGAATCACAATGAGGGATACATTGGCTAACATGCCACTTAGGTTGTTGCAGCAGCCAAACCTTCTAGAGTGGAAAGAGTCACAGAACAGTGAAGCTACAAGGTAGTGGTTCCAAATGATTGCAATCATTCAAGCTAGACTCTGTGTCCTTCTCCAGCCAACCTCAGCAAACCATTTTCAGATCACAGGAGCTGGAAGGGACCCACAGGGATCATCAAGTCCAACTCTTAAGATAATGATCCCATCTGGGGACTGAACCCACAGCCTTGGCATTATCAGTACCATGCTCTATTTCTTCATGGAGAGCTGCCATTCCAACAGCTCTCTCAAACATCTGAAGATGCACTTTGGTACAGAGGAAAGGGGGCCTACTGGGTTTAGAAATTTGAGTCAGATTTTCTTCAAAATATATCAAGCTCATATTCCCAAACCAGCAAAGCTGTGGTCTCTTTTTTTTTTTCCTGAGGTTTTAGAAGTCAAGCTTTCCAATTACTTTCCACAATGAGAAACAGCTTTTGAAAAAAAAAAAATCACTCAGAATGCCCTTCCAGTGTTCAACACACAAGTGTCATGAGATACCTGATAAAGCAAGAAATAGCAATCTCCTAAATGGCAAAGACCACACTTCTTTGCTCTTGAGGTGCTACAGAGATTTAGATAGGTTTTACCTTATTTGTTTATCCTGGCCATCAAAAACTGTCTGGAAGCACATCTCAAGAGATCTGTATACAGGATTTATTTTTTAATTCATTTTTCCATGACTTCACAAATAAATGTAGTGGGGGTTTGGGTTTGGTTGTTTCTTTTTCCTTGTTTACTTCATCCTCTTTTTCTAATGAAAGGGTAAAGAAGTAAATGAAGTGGGATTCTTTCTACACTTGAACCTATTTGCACAGACTTTATGTTTTGGGACTACACAGCCAAGAAATACAGAAGTGTTAGAAAAGCCTCTGATAAATGTAGCACAGCGGCATTTACTTTTTTTCTCTTCAATGAGCCTCTTCGCCCAGTTCTCTGAATTTCCTTAAGAATTTTAATTGAGTAAGTGGTTTGACACTAAAAACAATCCTTTTCCCAAGTCTATTCAATCAAAAATAAATCATAACAAGCAAGCATAAAGGAAGATTCATGCCACAGGTTCCTGCCACAGATAAATGGAACCATAGACACCAATTGATTTGCAAATGCTAAATATTTTCAAAAGTGCATGAGTAACTTGGAAGTCTGAGTTCCATATTTAAAAGACAGTTAGGAATCTTGCTTCCACTGATGTCTGGTGAAACTCAAGATACCTCTTTCTGAATTAGTGGTATCCAAAGCACAAATACCAGTTTGGCCAGGCTTCATTCTGCCCTGCCTGGCTCTGTCTCTAATCACACCCTCTATATACCTGCCAGGGTACCTTTCTTCATCTCAACAAAGACTTACTATCATCTTTCCGGAAAATCCCTGATATGTGTCCCTCTCTCCAGAAAGCTTAAAGTAATTGCAAACCCCCAATAAGTAATTATGGGCGTATCAGTGCTTTTGCAAGTTTCTGTGAGAGATCTGCAAACCATCTTGAACTAGCCCTTCTTCCATGATTTGGATATATATATTAAAAAACCCCCACATTTTTAAACTGAATTTCAAATAAAAATATCTATAGCTGATGTCACAAAAACTTGACAAAAACATTTTCAGTACATGTTTTTGCAGGAAATATTAACACAGCCATTTGAGGGATGCTTGATAACAGAAACAGCTATAACAGCTGAGAGGCATCTCATCTGAATGGGAAGTTGGACTTAAAAAGACTTCATAACCAAATGAAGCAGCTTTACAATGTGACATAAAAGAGAATGACACAACAGAAGTCTCCTCTCAGACTGAACTTTCCTCTCAGACTGCAAAGACTTGACAGCAGAAGTGAAAAGAAGCCTCAGTTCTCAGCAAGCTTCCCTCCCTCAGCAGTGCACCTAGTTATCACACCTCCACTGGGATGCCAGAAGCCAGGAGAAGGTTATCTGCTCAAATTTGACTACTGATCTTTCTTCAGAAGCAACGCTTAACCTTTATTTTCTGAAAAATGTCTTAAAAGTAACACTTCATGTCTATCACCACACAAAAATCCTGCCAGACTATCTAGAGGCACAACAGTGAATATGTAACTATGATTTCTTTGATGCTGTGAGTAAGGTTTACTCATTTTGAACTCAAGGTATCAGTTTAGGCCTCACCAGGGAAGCCAGCCTTACAAGTGTGCGAGGTTCATGTGTAGCCAGCCCACAGAGCTGTCACTGCTTTCATGTCTCTAACGCTTTCCAGTACTCCCAACAGACAAAGATCCTCAGCTATATTAGCGCAGCTGCCTGAAATGCATTCTAAAATACATCCTGAAAACAGAAATAGGACAGGCAGAGCCAAAGATAAAATAAATTATTTCACATTCACTGAAATCTGAGTAGATTTCAGATTTTGGGTCCTGCATAAGGTCCTTGATAACACCAACAGCTCCAGCACAGAAAACTTCACTGTTACCAGCTGAGAGTGCAGACATAACTTCTTTTGCTCAGTGCTATAACACACCCATTAACCAAAGGTGAACCTTGCCAAACAATGTCTCTACCATTTGGTTCTAAAGCACAATGGAGCAACAAAAGAATATTTACTTCCCCACAAAAAAGCTAATTATTTTAATTATCTTTTTTTTTTTTTTTGAGCTGAGAAGGATTTCTGGTACAGTTTTGAATCCCAGCTTTGACAAAACAGAGGAAGTATGCCTAGTTTTTGCCTGAGTAGTGAACGATTGTTACTGAAATATGAGCATAGTAGAATAATGGCACCTAGAGCAGCTCCCAGTGGATATTTCTGCTCAATAACAGATGTGTGTGTGAACATGTAATGAAATGCCTAGCAAAGGAAACCAATGGTACAATGAGTGACAATAAAAATAATACACAACATCAAGAGAATTATGCTCCATTAAATTATGTCAGAGGGTTGGTGCTGAAGCCATTTATGGGGCATCAGTGGAGCTGCCTCAGTGATGAGGTACTCAACTGCTTTGTGGTCCTTAGTGCTGCTATTGCCAGCACAAGGCAAGCATGACACAAAGCTTGCATGGCCTTTTTCAGTTATACAGGATGATTAAAATTCTGACCCAAGAAGGCTGCCACCACTTCACTCTTCTGACATGACTGTGCCAAGTTAATCATTTATCCTGTCTCTGCTGGTTAACAGCCGAAAGAAGAACAACAGCTTTGCTCTTGAATGCTCTCTGCCCATTTGGCATCAAAAGCTCACATGAGCACAAAAATGTCAGACAATTATCCAGAGAAATTATGGCAAGGAGGGTGGAAAGCAAAATGTTTCTATTGTTTCTCATCTTAATTGGCAATAGAAAAGGAGAACTGAATAAAGTACTCAAAGAAGGAGGACAACAAGGCTGCCACTTTGAAAAAAAGCAGAAAGCTCCAGATGATTGTCATTTTCAAAGAGCTGCCTCAGCTGTTTGTGACACACAGCCTGCGCTAGTGCCAAGCTGTCAGAAACACAGTGTGAAATGGTCAACCAGAATCATAAATGGGGTCCTTGAATGAACACAGTGGAGTGTCAAACACGAACTTAACACTTCCTCTCTTGAGACTGCAGTCTAGTATGTCAAAATACAGACATCAAAGGAATTCCAAAAGGACTGGAAAGGGCAAAATACCATTTAACCCACAGGATAATCTACAGTGGAAAACTGACCTATATTATTCATAGAATATCTATCACTAGCAATTTTTTTGGTGCTCTTATTTACATAATTTTGCCTGTGTGTGCTCTGACCCTTACAGATTTGATGGTAATAACTTATCTATAGGTTTTCTCTTTCACATGGATTTTTTTTTTCAAATATTTAACTGTGACTTTCACACTGTTTGAAGAGGTGCAAGGGAAAGGAACAGAGGTTATACCCAGTACATATTGACTGAGGGTATCTGCAAAGAAAGTAGCAACAAAATTATTAATCAGTGACTTTCATTCCATAATGGAAAGATGCGATTTGCACCATTAAGGAAGTAGTTCATCATGGCTATATCGGACAACAGGTCTGAGTTGCATCAGCCACAGCAGGGTTTTTTTCAGGAATAATTTACCCACAGGACTAGCCACAAAAATCAGACTCATTTCATGGAAGCCCCCAAAGGATAATCACCTCACTGTGAATTTTGTTGACTACTCATGCAGAATGAATCTAAACAAGCATTTCAGTGAGAAAAGGTTCTAAAAATTGGTTCAAAGCTGCAAAATTAACTTGTCTTTCAGTCAGCTTTAAAACAGTTCTTCTCATATTCAGCAAAAGATGAAAAGAAATAATGAAAAATATGAAACCTTACCATATGCCTACGAGTCTTCTAGAAGGAATTTAGGATCCTGAAAGAATGGTGATTAATATATTCCAAGAATTAAATATTTGCTTACTTCCACAATAGGAAAATTTCTGAACAGGTAGTAGAAACTCAAATAGTAAACCAACATGACAATGTAAAAATTCCTTAGAAAGAGAGAGGGAAGTCAGAAGACAGCACATCAGCTTCAAGCTTCAAACTGCGCTAAGGAGCAGCCAAGGCTGACACTTCCAGTGGCTGATGACTGCCTTCCCAGCAGGAGTTTGTGCTGGGGATGTCTGCACAGCGGTGTCTTTTTTCAGCTACTCACTTTGTGTGCTAGCCAAGAAAAAAATCCACTATGTGCGCTTATAGTTTGGGTACAATCCTGTTTGCAAACAAGTAAAACTTGCCCAGATGTGTAGGGTCCATAGAACTCCAAGTTCCAGTAACAATGAATACCATCCTACTGACCTTTTTTTGCTCTCATGGATCATACATACTGGTGAGCAGTCTGGCTGCTACCCAATTAAGCACTCACAAGAGTGCTGAGCTTAAGTCTAAGGGTAATCTACAAGGGGGATATCTGCATACTTACAGAAAGTATGTGATTAATTTTGTTGGAGGTAATGGTGATCAATGATTCTTTTTTGCCTGCAGACTTGAAAGCATGAAGCTTTTCATCAGTCTGACTAAACCCTTTTGCTTAGAAGGAATATAAAATACCAGGAAATAAAATACAAAGTCTTCCTGAAGAGTTGCATACAACATGTACTTTTTCTTAAACCACCTACCTGAATTCATAAAGTCATCTTTATGGTAACTTTTACTGAGCAGCAAAACCAGAAAACCGTTTAGCCACATTCAGTTCTGTTGTCAGCTCTGGATCATATCTCTGGTACTATAGCAATACACACTGCAGTACATACAGAAATTATAAGAATAGTAGCTGACATCTGTCACACTGTGGTGCCTTCGTCACATAAGCCCAAACTGCTAACACTCAGGGGATTCAAAGGGTTCAGAAAATATTTTCCACAAAAAAATTTACTGTAGTGTCAGGATTCAGAGTTACATGTCACTATAAAATGGGCTATCTGCTCCCTGTACTAGGAGAAAAGTTGGAAGATATACATCAGAGAATAAACCTGCTTCCTCAGGAGATTGCACTGGTGACTTGACAGGGTATCTGTTTCCATCAGCAAAGTCTCATTCACTCATCATATTGATTCATGTGTCTGTCCTGAACCTTGTGCTGAACCTGGTACCTGTAATTTACCTTGAGTTTAAACCCTGGGCTTGTAAAGGTTCCCTAATCTTGTGCAGAGCCAGGGCTGTGCTGTACTGACTGTTCACTACTTTTATTAGCAGAAGAATTGATATTTTCTCCAGCCTTCCTTTCTGCAGCACCAGTATGCCTGTGTGTATGCAGGCACACACCTGTGCATGTACAATTGGCAAAATATTTCCAGCTTAGAAGCTGAAATTTTAATCGTAAATGTTCATGTGGCATTGCCCATCACAGCTTGATAAATAGAGTTTAAAGAAAGAAATTTGCCATAGGAAACGAAATTATCTGAAAAAAATTAAGAAGAGGAGAAGGAAATAAAGGTGAATTATTAAATGGCCTAATCTGTGGAGGACATACAGTCTTACTTTGTTAAGAAGTATTAACAAATAGTAACAACCAATAAAGATCAGCTAATTGAGATCAATGCCTTTGTTATTTCTTAGCTGCTAGAAGCCTTGTACTGAATGTAATACAGTGAAATAAATCTACAGATTAAATGAAACAGTAGCAAAGAAAAACTTATAGTAGGTGAAATATGAAAACATACGTAACCTTTCAAAATTTCATATGTTCTTCCACATAGCTGGCCTTTGCCAATTCTAAACCATTTTCCGCACAGGTAGAGAGGATCACTGATTCATAGTCTTTCACAAATCAAATTTTTTTTGCCTTGTTGCTGATGATCTAACAGGGACCCTGTCCCCTTTACACAATAGAATTATTCCCACTCCAGTGGAAACCACAGACGGAGCTGGAGCCCTCAACCAGAGAATGGTATCTTAGGAATAACTCTAGCCATTGTAAACTTGGCAGCCTTTTTTTGGTCTTTTTTTTTTTTTTTTCCTGGGTAGTTAGACAGTCACAAGATCTGGCTCAGTTACTTATAACTTCCATGTTCCACAGAAGTCCAGGACATAGAAAGAGAAGCACACCATCTCCTCTTCAGGCAGCTGTAAACAGAGCTCACCAGACAAGTACAAACGGCTTACACATGCATTCTTCATTAAGATTTATAAATTCAAAAGCCAGATGGGAACAACCTTTTCACAAACTCTTGTCTTCCACCTAACACTTGGACTTTGCCTGAATTCATCATGGTGTCAAATTTAATTGCTGTGATTTGATCCTTTTTTTTTCAAATTTCAAGTGACAGAATACAGCAAAACCATATGTGAGTTTTTCCAACAGTTAATCAACATCTCAGCTAAATATATTGCCTGAATTTTTCTTGTTTCCATTTCCACGTGCTGGATTTTATCATACAGTAGGGTCACCACTCTACCTCTGGTATTGTTATTTGTCTTTTCTAGCAGTATAATCCCAAAAGAAATGTTTTCATACATTCTGCTCACAAATCAGAAATAAATCACATTTTAAAAATGCCTACAATGTCTTATTGTTTATACACAGGTATATTCTTTGAAAACTGGTTTGATTTCTCAGAGAAAATCAGTGAGAGCAGAAATCTATAAACACAATGATTGTCTCCTTCCTCAGCGCCAGTTCACGCTTCATACTCATAAGAGTTCACAAAACAAGTCCAAAAGAACAACCAACTTTCTGCTTGTCATGTAGGAGTTAATCACAGCCACACACCTTTTTCTCTGTCAAGAAATGGTGCTTACAAATACTGCATGACATAAGAATTTTAATATTATTCTAGCTCATTTTAGTATTTCCTTGATGAAATAACAACCTGTAAATTAGCACATTAAAATGGTTGAACTTCTGATAATTTTAGAAAGTGAGACAAAATGAATCAGCTTTCACATGCTTACTGTGCCTCATGTTTCTACCTCACACAGTTCAGTATGCAGTTACTGAGGTGCCCAGGCATATCATGGCATCACTTCACATGTTTTCAGCAGATAGAGCTGGTCTGCTAGGTTGCCATGGAAGCACCATATCTGGAAAGGTATAAACTTTGTTCGGGATTTGCGTCATTTTCTCTGGCAGTTGCAGAACCTCATGGCCAGAGCGAAGTGCCTTCTCATGAGTAGGCATTTCACTCACACCATGAATTTCACGCTGCTCATTCTTTGTTTGTAGAGCATTGGTCCAGGGCTCACAGACAAATGCTTTGTCTTTAGTGCTCTGTGACTAAATTACTACTCACTTAATAAAGCAAAACTATTTTCTTACCAGTAATATATTTTCATACAACTGTGTTACACTTACCCTTTGAAATTTGGAGGGCACACTTTGCAATCACTGATGTGAGAAGGCACAGTTGCTTATACAAATAGTTGGACAGGAGGTGTCTAGAAGACATTTTGTCCCTTAAAAAGCAATCAGTAGACTGAATAGCCCACTGCTCTAGCCATGGATTTTTTCAAATCATATTCATATCTAGAGGAATAGATGTTCTCACAAATGCAGGATAATGATGGAAGGAGCAGGTAAAAGCAGCAGCTGAGCTGTGAAACAGAATTTTATTAAGAGAAACTTGACTGTCTGACACTGTAATAATACAAACAATGATTATTCTGAGGAAATTACTTTCTGTAATCATATTTTCCCATTTTAAGATTATTGTACCATGAAAGTCTCCTTTTCAAGGAGCTGAGCACAGTCAGTTTGGGGTTTTTTTTTGCTTTGATTGTTCAGGGTAGAAGTACTAGTAGAAGAACTAGAGCCTACAATAATCCATCTTCCCACATACTGACCTCAGCAACCGTGGCAGATCCTCTTCTGATGTAGCTTTCTAGGCTGAAAATGTTTTCTGGGATGGAGGAGACAGGGCAGGGGATGAACAGTGGAAGGGCACATTCTTCCTTAATTTGTTAGGTCATAGAGTAACACATCTAAAAGTTTTCAAAACCATATTGTTAATGAGTGCTTGCATTTGCCTTTGAAAGACATACTTCCAGCTGATGTTTGAGGGGGACTGTTTAGTGAATGAGGAGTGAACAGGAAACTGGTACTAATACAAGGAGTTCTACCTGGCTGTGAGAGGGGCTATTTGTCTGTCAGAGATAGATAGACAGACAGACAGACAGACAGATAGATAGATAGATAGATAGATAGACAGATAGATAGATAGATAGATCGATAGATAGATAGATAGATGGATGGATGTCTGCCAGGCATGACTATCATAATTTAAGTATCAGCATACAGCCTCCAAATGACATTTTTCCTCAGTTGTAACTTTTGAATAATAAGGCAGGAGAGAAGACAGCTAGAACATCTAAGGAGGAAGCCAGAGGCATAGTCTGATCAACAAGATCATGACTATACCAGATGCTATATTTGTCAATGCATATCATATCCATAACTGTGATCTCTGCCACTTTACCTGAAGCAGCAGAACATAAACAAGTCAGCATCGTTCAATCATCAGGGCTGAGTCGGGCTATTAACATTGATGAAAAAATCCAAAACATTTTTAACAAAGCCAAACTCACCAGATTTGAGAATTTATTCTCTTTGAGGATGTGAGAGGACTTGAGGACATTTCAAAAAAAAAGAGGAATTTTTTTTCATTGGGTCTTTTTGTTCTTCGTGGGGTTTTTTGAGTTTAGTTTTGGGGAAGGCGTGGGGGGGGCAGGGGTGCTAATTTTTTTTTTTTTATTTGGTTGGTTGGTTTGGAGGTTTGGCTTGTTAGGGTTTTTTGTATAGCCAGAGGATAGTCAAGTGTCTCAGAGACAGCTTCTAGAAATTATGTTTTTATTTCATAATAAAATAGGAAAAAACAAATATTACCTAAATAAAACACCATCTGCTGTTAAAAATATATTGCCTTGCTTTTTGCACAGTAATAACCTTTCATCTCTCTCACGTTCTTAATTTTATTTCTTACAGAATGCCTTCATTTCACCAGAATCATCAAAACAATATTTTTAGCCTGTGAAGGTTTCTAAGCCTTCACATTGGTAAAAAAGTTTAAATGCTATTCGCCTGCTCTGAATGCAATCCTACTACTCTTGGAGGACTCTGCATAATATTTGAACTTTCCTCAATGCTTCAGTTGAAAAGATACTTTGTAACTTTTATTACATTCCTCCCTGTAGTTTTTATTGCCTCAGGGTTTTTCACTTCATTTTCAATGAGATTCAGAAAATCTAAAGGGCAAGTCTGAGAAAAAAATATATTCCAAACTTGAAAGTTCAAATACTTTTTTTGTTTCATATACCACTACTCTTGTTACATGATTAAATTCTTCAAAATCTGGACTCCATGCGGTCATTTACAGTTGTACAAAGTCCGGTCATGCTTCTATCGAAGTAGGGGCGCCAAAATTAACTACAAAGCTGGACTTACACATGTATAATTCACCATCTCAATTATTCACTAAAGATTCTTATAACTGAAGTGCCTAGAGTAGAATTCAGTAAAAGGTGTTGTATGAGACCAGAGGGAGCAAACATTTCTGAAAGGTTTTAAGTTATCTTGCCAGGAAAGCCAACAAATATCTGCCCAAAGGAAAAAAAATCATTTCAGAGACAAAATATCATAGAATTTTCAGATTTATGACATTATGTTTTTATCTTCAGTGTAAAGATATGCATCACGTAACACAGAATTGCAGAATGGTTTAGATTGGATGGGATCTTAAATATCACTGAGTTCCAACTCTCCTGTACAGTACGTCTTGTCCCCTACTATGAACACAGTTTTTTTAAAATATTGTAAAACCTAGATGGATATTTGAGGAGTTTGATTTTTACCTTTTTTTGAAATTTCTACAACTTGAAAAGAGACATGCACATCCAAAGCAAGCTACATTTTACACCAAGGACACCAAAACAGTAAATGAAACAATAAAATTCTCTGCAGTGGCACACAGAAATCTGCCTCCTCTTTAGAGAGCTCTAGTCTCAACATCATAGCTGTCCTACAAGAAAAAGGTTACATTCACACTGAAAAAGCATCTTTTGCAAACACCTGTAGGCATGACCAGAGAGAAAGCAAGCACATGCTAAGAGTATGTATAAGATGATGTGCCTTAAGGAAGAAAACTAAAATATGCGAAAACAGAGGAAGTCTTTTTTCAAAACCTTAACAGTGACACATCAGTTTCCCTCTGCTGGTTTCTCTGTTCTTAGGTAATTAATGAATTTGGCCTTCTCTCACCAACAGAAAACAGAACTAAGAACTCAGGCATTGCATTTCAAATACAGAAGGAAACTCCACCATTCACCTCAGTAACAGCCACAAGTATATCTGATTTTGTACACTGGTGCTCTGCAACAAAAAAATTTTCTGTAGCAATAATTATGGTTACAATGAACACCCAAATTATTCCTGAAATGAAACAATTTCTATTGCTTGGCAAAACTGCTTGGAGACCATAGTCAGAGCAGAGCCACATTTCTTCCACAACTCCATATTGCATCATCCATATTGTAAAACTGTAAGTGATGACACCAAGGGTGAAGAAAGCTTCTACTCGGTGCTCTGCACGCAGTATACATATTCCACAATATGTCCATGAACCTAGTCTTAAGGTGACCCTTACTCCCTCACACAATAGCTTTTGAAAGAGGTGACAAACTACACACAGTGGAAACACACTCTTGCCAGATTCTTCAGCAGATGATAAAATTACACTGTCTCTATCTCCTAGTCTATAAGATACTGAAAGTGTGAGTGGTGTGCCTTCACACACTCAAGAACAAACAATACTAAGCCAGGTCTAATGCAAAAACAAAGAGAGAGCTATGTTTTTGGAGAACATAGCACAGCCACAGGCAAAAGTGAATAGGGAAATACAGAGACCATGTACAATATGTATATCTCTTGAATTGTTTTGGTACAGTAAATTTATTTTTATTATGAACCCAGTATTTATAGCTACACATCAAATAATTTCTTCAGAGGGATTTGAGCTAAAAAGGATTATGTTTATACAATGCTTCCCTTTTTGCATTTAGAATGACCTCTAATTTAAATAGTTACAAGCATCTGCTCTAACTCTCATTATTTCACAGGTCATTCCTTTTCCCTACATCACTCCTCGTTATCACCTCTGCTAGGCTAATGTATTAATAAAATTTCATCTGCAGCTGTAGTATGCAAGGGAATAATATTTAAGTTAAACCATTATGCCATTTGCCCTTATCAAGTCTTTAAACTGAAGTGATTACCAGTTAAATCCCTTCATGTTTTTCAAGTTTAGACCCAAGACCAGACCACAGCACCGAAGCCAATCTCTCAGATTAAAAACTGTGCTTGCATAGGCTAGATATGAGAACCCTTAAAACTTTTGAAGGTCAGCTTTTGATTTGATTGCAAGTAACTTTTCCCCTCCTAATTTTACATATCCCACTTCTCAAACGTACTTCATTTCAAGAATCTGCATTGCAACGGAGGAGCTGCTGGCAAATGAAGAATGTTGTAAATCATACAGCCATAATGAAAGGTAAAAGCCACATTAAAATTCACTGCGCTTCTCTGCAGGAATTTTTAGCAAAGATATGAGTAACATAAGTTCACATGTGTCTGAACTAAAATAGTTCCTGCTGTACACTCATCCATTAATGGAGGGAAACAGAGTGGTGCTTAAATAATGCATACAAATTCCACAACTGCTCAGGACTGAAAAAGGATACCAATGCAAATAAATCAGTTCAAAAATAAAGCCAAGAACTGTATAATTTCAAATCATAACTTTGTCAGAACAGTGGAACTAACCCCTGTTTTGAAGTGAAAATAAAAAAAAAAATAAAAATGAACTGGATGATGGTGAGTCCCTAGTAATGTATCTAAAATCAATATACCTGACATAAGCAGTAGGACTCACTTTAATACTAGCTCAAGGTCTCATGAGAATAAATCTACTCCATTACTGTAATACATGCAAGTGCCTAAGAGGTCCTTTACCCAGACACTGATTGAGCTTGACTTTGCTTGTTTAGGAATGGGTCACTAATTCAGCATTATGGAAATGAAGGAAAATAGGAGAAGACACATGGGGCAGTCTCATCAGGAAAGCTGTATTGTTGTAATGTCCTCTTGGTTTTGTGAACTTTCAGTAATCCACAATTGTTTCATACGTTTCTCACCTTTTTATTCTGCTTCATTTTTCTTCCGCTCCATTTCATTCTTTTTTGTTTCTCTTGCTTGCAGTTATACAATAAAGACACAGTTCTGCATGACAGGAACAGAAATTGCACAGGACTTACTCACATCCTTGGTGTAAAATCATTCCACAGCTTTCAGAAACCTTAAAAGGTCAATATTGTTTATAGGGCAACAAGATCAAAACATGAAGATCAATACACTAAGTACGGCTTCAAGTGCAAATAATTCAAAATTAAGAAGCACAGCAGAGAGGTGAAAGTCAGAGTCAGTATCGGAAAGTGTATAAAACTGCACCGTAGGATCTTGCACGGCAATAGGACTGGTGAGCATGCTAGCTGTGTCCAGCAGTCCTTCATACTGAAGGAAGATAACACTCCCTCTCCATGCTATTCACCAAGCCAGCATTATAGATTGCCATTGAGCCTTTTGTGAGATCTCAGTTTATGCCTTGAAATGTGAACTTTGATTTCCCTGATTTTACTTGGAATAATATTGATGGCAATAGAAACTTTGCATTCTCCTAAATCCAATGCAAGTACTATTTTGATGATGGAAACATCTTCCACATCTATATCATGCACTGTATAAGTGCTATAAAAAGACTGTGCTTTGTGAGATGGAGCATTGCTTATACATATATTCACAACTTTGAAATATACCCCTTGGATACATCTGACAGATACGGTTAATTTTTTTTTTTTTTGTTTGTTGGGGTTTGTTTTGTTGGGGTTTTTTTTTGTTAAACCTTTTATCCTCTCACCTCCTGTGCCTTAAATCAAAGTTTTACAAGAAAATTTTTATTTCAAATTCTGTAGAGCTTCAAAGAGTCATCCTTAAAAGAAATGCCTCTCTGATATATGTTTTCTCCCCTACTCACTGTATATGCATAATACTCTAAATATGTAAAGAGAAAAGGGCAGGTAAGACTTTCCTTTGGTGAGTAATCTCTCCTGGTCCTTATATCAACCCATGACACCTTTGTTGTATTTTCTCTCCCCTGTCCAGCTGGGCGGAGTAGTGACCGAGTGGCTTTGGTGGGTGCCTGGCATCCAGCCAGCATCCACCCACTCCAAGTTCACACACAGGAATTAGTAAAACTTCATGCCTACCTCGGTATCTTTCACCCATCAAAAGGTGATGTTGCTGCCATCACCCTCTTAACAACACTGGCTGCTATTAAACTAACATAAAACAGCTGACAGTAAATGTAGGGTACTTTTGCTCTTGAGTTTGTAGTTGCCAAGAAAAATTATATTCAGGCTTTACACCATTTTGCATCCTTTTTTGATCCAAAGATTACAGACTTCAGCTGACATATCTTGAGACATAAATACAGGGCATTTATGAAATACAAAGAATATACAAGGAATGCCGGCAGGGCGACAGTCCTGAAAACAACCACCTCTTTTCCCTTCCCAAGGTCACACATAACATGGAGAGACTCTTCACTGGAGTCTGTAAAAGCCTGCTAAAGGGTCCCTATTTGCCTTTGTTGGGCAGAACTGCATTAAGAAAAAATGCAGTGGTAATTATCGCATTTTGTAATTTCTATGCAAATTTTATGTAGGGCTTCAAGTTGTTAGCTGAAAAATGCTGAAATTCTCTTGCATTTGCGAGTTCCTGTGACAGGAGTCATCCTCAGTAACTAGGGAGAAACCAGTCTCTCACAGGTTCTGTCTTTTTTGCCCTTAAACAGTAGGGCAAACTTTGCTCTTTTTCTCTCTTGCTCTACTGTTTATAAAACTTTTTTTCTAGAAATTATGAAATGAATTCCAACTGAGTATCAACATTTCTTACACGTTTAGGGCAGACAAATTGTATCTCCACATCTTTTTATACAATTCATCTTTCTTTAAGTTGTAAAACTGTGGAAATATGGGCTGTTTTTTCTAACATCTGAACCATGTAAACAAGACATTATTCCCACTTGCAGCAAAAATAGTGTCTTTGTGCGCAAGAGACGGGTGTACAATAAAATAGATGATGATTATGGGCTTGAATAAGTCAAGAGAAATGGACTATTAATGGTTTTATGCTAGATGTAATTTTTAAGCAGACAGCCATATCTTGAGGCAGTCTCTAGCACTTCTATCCCAATCTGTTGAAAGTGTGTTCATCATCTGATGAAATTGTTATAGCACTGCATAAATGTTCTTCCCCTTTACCCCAAAGCAAAGAAGCCCTTAAATGCTAACTGACTGAGGCATTCAGAGGCCACACTGCTCTCCTTCAGCATAACAGAAAGTCAGTCACCTGAGTGAATGGTACCTACGACAAACATCCATAAAAAATTAATGACACTAGCTGTTTCTTCTTCCATGGCTGGTGGTCTCTAGAGTTTCAATCCATGTTTCTCCATTCAAGAAAGTCAGTTATATTCCCTGGCTTGCCCTGCAGGTCAGCAGATGTACTGGACTTGGAATGCCCTTTCATCACCCTGCATACAAGCTGCAAATCCAGCACTTGCTTCTGACAGGCAGAGACCCTTCCTCACAAGCACAGTGAGGCTCATGGGTCCATGGGCTGAGGAAGCTCAACATGTTCAGAAACAGCATCTCACACTTTGCAGGTGTTGAAGGGAGTCTCACCTGGAAGGTGTTTGTCTAATACTGTGTTACTGGATATGTCCCTTGACTTAGAGATTTGCCAAACCTGACAATGAAAACAACACATGAAAGAAGCAACATCTCTTCAATTTTGTCCAATTCAAGCTCTGCAGAGGGGAGAAGAGCAAATAGGAACCAAACAAAACTATAACATTCCTATAGTATGCCAAAACAGAAACCTTCCTGAACAATTCTTTCTTGGTAATGTTTAAGGGCACATAACTTCTTACAGTTAGGAATTCTGCAAGTTGATTTAATGGGAAAATTCAAAAATAAAAGCAGCTTCTGCTACATTTTAGTGATGTATTCCTTTCAGCTGAAAGTATCTGATTTCCAGTATTGTTCTCTTACCTTAAAGGAAAAAAATCTTCAAAACTCTGGCCTTTAGTGCAAACAAAAACCACTACTTTTTATTTCTTCCTCAGCTCTCCTCTGATTGCATATAAATATGTATTAAGGACAACTTGGGCTTTGTATCACCTGGGCAAAATATTTCTACCATGTTTTAGTTTTAAAAGCTGATACACTAAGGCCACAGGTTTTAGAACTGAACACCTACAGCTTGACATCTGCAATACATGACCCAGACATCTGAACAATTAGCAAGAGGCTCATTGAATGCAGAGGGAGTACAGGAACTCTTATGACCAGCTCTGTTTTAGATACTTTGGCTATCATTAGGTAACCAATCTAAACACACTTTCAGAGGTAGTGAGTAAGCAGAGAATCTCAGGCTCATGCTCTGCAGTTTTCTTAAATGGTCGGAGGTGTCTTGAAGTATAATACATTCAATCCCTAAGTAAACAGTACCAATATTTAAAGCATAAATAATAGGGATAACTCACTACACCATGTCATGGTTTAACCCCAGCCTGCAGCCCAGCCCAACGCAGCTGCTCGCTCACTCCCCCACCAGCAGGATCTGGGTGAGAATCAGAGGTAAAAAGTAGAGAACTCGTGGGTTGAGATAAAGATGGTTTAATAGTGAAAGCAAAAGCCCTGCACACAAGCAAAGTAAAACAAGGGATTAATTCCCTGCTTTCCATGGGCAAGCAGGTGTTCAGCCATCTTGGGAAGACAAACACCGTCACTCCAAACATCCCCCCTTCCTCCTTCTTCTCCCCACTTTATATACTGCGTGTGATGTCACATGGTCTGGAATATCCCTTTAGTCAGTTTCAGTCGCCTGTCCTGGCTGTGTCTCCTCCCAGGCACCCCCAACTTCCTCACCAGCCTGGCATTACCAGAAGCAGAAAAGGCTTTGGTTTTGTGTAAGCCCTGTTCAGCAGTAACAAAAACATTTCTGTATTATCAACCCTGTGTTCAGCACAAATCCAAAACACAGCCCCATATCAGCCACTGGTAAGAAAATTAACTCTACCACAGCTGAAACCAGGGCACACCACCAGTTCTGTATCCTAACGTATAGAAAGTTGCAGTATCATTTCAGAGGTAAAGCTGGTGCAGCAGGAAGAGGGGAGGGGAGGAGAGGAGAGGAGCCTTCTTTTACCAGCTGGTATGCTAGGTTTCCTACAAGTTTAGCCTTATGCCACCTCAGCTGTCTCTGCTCTCACAATAATGCAGCTTCTCCCCAAACAACATGGGTGTCCATCCTACACAATAACTCAGTCATCTCTTCTGTCCCTTGAGCCATGCAGAAACATCTCCAGTTTATTCTCAGGTCCCCAGAGCTTTGGTAGCAAGGGCCAGAAAAGCCAACTCTTAGGAAGCCAAGCTAAAGATAAATCTAATGCAACATGCAAACCAACAAATGCAATATCCCAGACAGTTTAATTCTTTTACCTTTCTCTGATTTTTAGAGATCTTTTCATCTCGGGAAGACATCCACATCAAAAACAGCAGAGCAAAATAAAAAAATATATACATGAAACTTCATACTGCAAAATGACTGGACAGATATAACCAGAAAAAAATAAATGGTCAGGAAAATAGAATTATGCACTTTGTGATGAGCTGCCAGGGTCAGGAGGTGATACACTATCTCTGCTGTTCACACTTTATCTGACCTCTTAAAGAGGGAAATGGGCTGCAAGTCAAATCAGATGTTCATTTTCCCCTAAATGCAGGAGACACAGGAAGCTTCATAAATTTATCAGTTCTGATTGCTACAGAGAAAACAAAACATATCAGGTCTACGAAATGAAGGTCAATCTTTCAGACCTGCCATTCTTCAGAAAATAACAGACCTTTCTTCATGTCAAAAACTGAGCCTTTCTTGAGTCATTATATAACACAGCTTCAGAAAAACTGAGAGGAGGTGGGCATCAGTCAGATTTGAGTTGCTAGGAAAGGGAAAAGGTGAGGTTTGGTAATTATTTCATGCTCTTATTTTCTATTCTAGGGGTAAAATGATATTTTGAGGAATAAACTGAATTATTAAAAAGAGCATATTGATTCAGACTGCCAAAAAGACACTGTGATACTCATTTTTCATTAACAGCTTGCTTAATATACTATGTGATATATCCTAACAAAGGTGTTTATCAAATCAGCACTGATGCGGGGAATTTTAATAAGGCAAGCCTTTACTATCACACAGATTACACCCATTTATTATCTAGTACCTCAGCCAATTTCAGTCTCTTTTCCCAAAACAATCTGCCTCCAGCTACTGTCCAAAATTGTCCCTGTAAAATATTTTCATGAATCCTGAAAAATTGTGAAAAATAAATGAAAAAATAATTTGGTACCATAAGGATTGATACGACAAGGACAAAAGAAAAAGGCATATTTGCAGCAAACAAAAAGTAGGCCTTTCCTTTTCAAAGTCCTCTTGTACACATCAATATCTTTAACTGTAAGCACATACTCAAATTCCAATGGCTTCAGTAGGACTTAACACGCTACTGACAGTTAATCATTGCTGAAATATTTTTCAGAACACTGCTGGTTTTAATCACATGCCCCAGTGTTTAATCAGAATCAGTTTCATGTTGGTAAAGATTTAAGTACATACTATTGGCTATGGCTTTCCATTTTACCAAATTCAAGCCACAGAAGGCAAAATATAAAAATAGTTTCTGGTTTTTCCCCATGAAACACAGGTAGCTCTAACAGCCACATTTAAGTGCAATATTAAGGACTGTGTGTTTTCAGCTGTTAATAATTATGGTAGGTTGATGGCTTTACCTACTCATCCCTCATCAAGATGGCTTTCTTTGCTATGAAAGATTCTTTCTCTGCCTTTCTTGATGAAAAGAAATTCTATTTTAAAAAAAAAAGAAAATTTTGAAATTGAGTGAATACAATTAAATGGAATGGGATGACATGAGATGCAGTGAAAAGGACCCAAACACACAGAACTGATACTCATTGAAATCTCAAAATCAGTTAGAGAACTGAAACGAACAGACACGAGAGGAATTATGATGAAATGAAATGTATTCTACTGGCACAGTGGGGCTGGAGTTTCAGCTGACAGGCATTTCATGGGGTCTGCACCTCTGGTTTGGCTCAGGCAGGACCTGGTCCTGGTCTCTCTTCTCTTGGCAATGTTAAGGCCTGACAATGTTAGAGTTGAGTGAACTCTACATAAGATTTTTGGTCAGAGAAAGTGACAGCCAAAAGATGACACCACAGAGACAATCTGTACATACACTCACACATCTCTGTATTTATCTGTGTCTGTCGTTATCACTCCTCTTTGCAGAAGCGTACCTTATTTTCTTCTCAGAGTTTCAACTCTTGAAGTGAATACATTCAATTTTTTTTCTTGCCTGATATAGCAGCTGAGATAAGTTAATAGAGTGATGCTTTTCTTGCACCTATGCATTTTGCTGCCACGAGGAAAGCACCAGAAAGAGAAAACTATTTGTTCTTTCAACACAGGCCAAAGTCCCTAGTAAAAAATAGACCACGAAAAAAACCATGGTGTCAGAAATATGCTGGTGAAAGACTAGTTTCCATGGCTGAAGAGGGAGTTCTGCCTTCAGTAAATTCACTGTAACACCTAAAAAGTCTTTAACAGTTATATATACATATATATGTATGTATTTAAAACTAGATTTGAGATCTGTTGTTTTAAATAGAACAATATTTTCATATGACTATTATTTAAACTTTTAACACTTCTAAAATGGAGATAAATGCTCTTCCTTAAATACATACATCCTTAACAAAAGTCCCAATGGTAAGATTTTCTGAGGAATTAATTAGAAGACAGGAGGCAATCCTTTTGTCTCCATAGCTAAACATCTCAATTGTACTTAATTACCATCAAGCCATTTACTGCTTTCTAGCAAAGGCTATAAATCTTTTCCTACTGAAATCCATGCCAAAACCCTCCCTTGCTTGCAAGTGGTCCATGTGCAACCAGGCAGTTAGAAAAATTCAGGGATTTTTGAGTCTGTGCAAAAACTGCTGGTTCCTTTGCACTTAGCTGAACTAAGACAGCATTTTATCAGTCTGGACATAAGTTTGGGCAGCATGAATGTGTGTGGGGGAGGGAAATAGGTACTTATTTGTATTAGCAGAATCATCAAAATGCTCTTATTAAATAGTACCCAAGATCTTTGTGTTTCACAAACCTCTGAAAAGCCAGAGTGCACGCATAAAAACAATATGTTTACACAACACAGTGAAAATCAGTCCTTTAGGTCGTGACAACCAATGACTTGATATCAGCTAGCTCCTTGTGAAAGAAATAAACTATCAAGAATAATAGGAAAAGAAGCTAGATTTATTGGAGACAGATGGGGTGAGAAAAGTCAGTGGTAGAATGAAAATACTTAAAGTACAAGGATTATTCAAACAGAAAGAACAGACTTCCTGACCTCTGTAAATATTGCAGAGAGATTTCTGACACTGAGGAGAAAAAAAAGATAAAATTTCATATATACCTGTGTCAGCCAACCAAAGAAACTAAGGGAGGGAAGGAAAAAACAGCCCTCTGTTTTCACAGTCCATGGTTAATTAGCATTTGATTTTGAACAAATCTCAATGACCAAATCACCTGCATTGCAAACAGATGAGTAGGGTATAATATACAAAGGGTATGATATATACAACCACTGTCCTTCTATTAATTTATATGTATTCTGAACTTCAAAACAAATAGTCACTTACCATTACTAAAAATTTGTCATTTATTACCATTTGAGTCAAGCTCTTGTTATCTTATTCTTGGGCTGCAATAAGATAATGACTTGGAATTCATGCTTAGAAAACTATTATTTAAATAACTTTCAGAATTTTTTTTGGTGACAACAGCTTTGTTGGATCTGAGCCCACTGCTGAGTTGTAGAGAACACTTCAGACTGCATGGGTATGAAATTGATATTGTGACCTTTATATGAAAAGAAATTCCCCTAGCCAAGAGCCTCAGAAAAGCCAGACTAGGAGCATCCTATCAGGATGATTTACCTGTTTATATGCAATAACTCAGTCATACAGATTCCTTGTTTTTCTTCCTCAGGACATGCATATTAGAGCAATATTAACAACCTAAATATACTCTTTGTCCTATTGCAGTCCTTTTAAATACCTTAATTTCCACAGAATCCCATTTAAAATACTTTTAAATTCAGTATTTAGATAACAGATATTCGCTTCTGAAATTAATGTGTGCAATTTTACCTATAAAGCTTAACACTATTTTGAGTTGGTCTGTTTCACAATTTGTAATATTATTAGACAGTCAGAAGCTTGCAATACACGCTTATGAGCATTAAAAAAAGATAAGGATTTGGATTAATGTTTTAAAACTTCAGACTAATAGTAACAACAAAGAAAGTATGACTGGATATTTGTTCAACAGCCATGAGGTTGAGAAAGATCCCTAACATAGCAAGAAATTTGTATAGAACAGAAAATTTCAAGGCAGCTGGAGACAAGAAACACAGCACGTGAAAAGGTCATACAGCTTTCACCCTGCTGGGAAGCACCAAGAACTGCATGGAGAATAAAAGATCGAGGATCCATCCCTCTGATGTCTACATTACTGCTGCCACACTTTTTTTTTTTGTCCCAGCTAGCAAGTACAATGAAAGAGGAAAAATGGCCATAGGTTGAACACAAACCACCAGAGGCAGAAATTACTCCACATCAAAGACAAAACCAGCAATAGAAGGCTCTTCTTTATTCACCCCATCAGCAACCAGCTGCCAGCTCCCTCTTTCCCCACACCCTACATAGGAACTTTTCAGGTGACTATGAGACCTCTCTTTCTGTAC
This sequence comes from Edolisoma coerulescens, assembly GCA_013397115.1. Classification (NCBI taxonomy): domain Eukaryota; kingdom Metazoa; phylum Chordata; class Aves; order Passeriformes; family Campephagidae; genus Edolisoma; species Edolisoma coerulescens. The sequence continues at coordinate 1,429,488 of VWZW01007347.1, read as the reverse complement.
TTTGCAGCACTAGCACATTATTTGAGTCTTTTGCTTTGAAGGCAAACTAGCAGCATGTCAATCTGAGCATCACAGACAGGTCAGAAGAATATGGTACAGCTGCCAGGAAAATGGAAGCAGGCACAGCCTGACCTCTGGGAACAGAGCAAGGATCTGTTAAAAGGAGATGAGCTCATGGTCAGCTTATGAGGGAAGGATGGTAGGATTAGTAACCTTGCTCTGAACCTTGTTCTCCCAAATAGAGCTATTCCTCTAATTTGCCACTCATCACATTTTGCCACTGCATATTCAGCACTCACGTATAAAAGTAAGAACTTTTACACCATAGGTAAGGTTAATTAAGTCAGGATTTTAAGGAATGTATGCAAGTTTTTGCTTTCTGCTTCAACCTCCAGACACAGCAAAATAGTGGAGGCTGCAGCATTAAAGAGTAAATTCAGATACGGCGACTGTCATTTGCCTTTGTCTATACCCTCACATTAATGTTTCCCCCAAATCCCATCACTATTTAATCTCTCCTGATGAATATGCTGATGCCATCTAAGTTCTGATTGTTAACCTGTCTGCATCTCTCTGCCCATCATCCACTAACCCAAAGGCTTAAACTAGTTCAAGCTCACCTGTGATCCCAGTTCTGCTCTGTGTACCTGTTTCCTGCTGACATAAGATGATTGGCGTGGGTAGATGTATGGCCACAGGACCTGGAGGATGAAGTTCCTGGAAGCAGGGGGAGAACAGAAGGTGATACTCCTGTGCATATCAGGAGAGATAGGTACTTTAGACAGGAAAGGAACTTCTAATACACAAATGTGGCTGACCATGCTTTGAGATGCGAGGTAAGTGCCAGAGCTGAGGGTGGAGGGACTGGCACAACTTAAACAACGAGATGTTGTCCTGTGTGGCAACATGAATCCTTCCCTAATAGCGTAGAAAAGTACTGTATGTTTTATTTTAGTTTATTTTTCTAGTTGTCATTTAGTTTGCTCCAGATCTTGGCTTAACTTTCCAAGCCAGTTCTGTCTGGGAATACTTTAATATTTCCTATTAGACTAAAATGGTATTTAGCAACGAAATTCACATGAAATGATGGGGAAGAAACAATTTAAAACCCTGAAATATTGCATTTTTAGACACACACAATCACACACAGAAGAAACTATTTTGTTTTTTAAAAAGGTATTTTCAGATGTATTTTTCTCATAAAAATATTCCAACTAGGCTTACTGTTACACCTGGGGAGTACTCTATGTTTACCATATAGATTTATCATAGTGTAACTAATAAGATATTTTCATTTTCATTTCTCACATGCCAACAGTAATTTTTACACCCAGATTTATACTTACTCCACAAAATTGTAGTGGTAGCCATAGTGCTATGACAGTCTATCAAGATTCCAGTTGTGAATTAAATTGAATTTCCTTTATGTAAGTAGTAAACATTTCACTTTTTTCTTAATGAATTTAATTATTCATTTGAAGAACTTCATATCTCAAGTTTCAAAAAACCTCCATAAGATACGGTAGTTTGTACTCAGTCCTAATACTCAAATACATTACATTTTTAAAAGCCTTTGATAAACTAACAGTTTATAATAGTTTGAAATTGAATTTTACAAACAGGCATCCATCAAATTGCTTTTTTTCCACCTTCATTTGTCTTCTTCCCCTACTGCTGAAGTTAAAACAAACAGATAAAACAATCTAATCTGACAACAGAACTGCTTAGCCAAATTTATGTACCTGAGATTCTTTTAATATGTAAAAGTACATTTATATTTATACATACACACACAGAGGTATAAGTGCTTGTATATTCAAAGACAATTTCATCAGTAAGGAATGGGAGGCAAGCTGTTTATCCATAACTTAATTTTCTATATTTAAATCAGAACCACATATAACAAATGAATCTGTAGTTACTGATTTAGTTTCATCCCTCTCTCTCTCGTGTTTCTCTAAATGAAGCCTTCACAGGAACCAAATTTCTGGACTGAAGTAGAAAAAGAGAAGGGAAGGGAGGATGATATCCATGCTTGTCCCACTCACAAAAAGGAGTTGAAGACAAGGAAAACCTGGAATTGTTATTACCAGAAGAAATTCTGCATTGCCCCCTCCCTTTTACCACTAGACTTCATGAACCCACAGCATGAACTAGTTTAAAAGAGGCTAAAACAGGACTCAGGCATTTGGTTATGACAGCTCTGCTTATAAAACACAATAAAGCAACAGACCAAATGGCATTTAGTTCATCCAGAAAACCTTTCAGTCAGGATATGTGACGGGTAGTTCTGCAAAGACTCAGGACAATTTCCTCAAAGTGAAGTGTTTAATCTATAGAAATTGAATTAAACATAAAAATGGATTTAACACAACAGATGGTCTACACGTACTTAATTTATCTAACATATCTAATTTAGTGGGGTTTGTAAGCTAAGATGGATCTAGGTGCTTTAAGGACTACTGCACAGTTCCTTCATCAGCCTCTTCCCTCAAATCATACACACCTTTATTTCAACTCCTCTGGGACAGGCTTTCCCATTAAAATTTCTTTGTTCCATAAAATTTTCTCTTTTCACATCCCAAGACCATAAGTGAAACCATTTTAGAGCTCCCAGGGCAACAGATATAAAATTTTAGTTGTGTCAAGTCCTACACCTGCAGGTGGAAGCTGAAAAGATGTAAAAAATTGAAGAGTTTAAGCGAACGAGGGATAAAGTTTCAGTAACAGCAGGTATTTCTGTGGGTTGTGAAAAATGTGTGAGGGTTATAAGTGTATAACTAAATTGATTAGGTTGTAGAGTCTCAATGTTGTTTAATACTTACAAAGTCAGTTTACAGTCTGGTTTTTGTCTTCTTTGAGGTTTCCTTTCCAAAACATGGGCCATCTGTATATTAGTCACTGCACATTCATAAAACTAATTACCCTAGAAAGTATTTTCACAAAACAATCTCATTAAAAGCAGGAGAGTATGACCAAAATGGTAATTTCTATCATTTCAATGTCCTAAACCAATTTCAGACTCTTTTTAATTTTTTGTAAACACCACTTCATTGTATTGACTCTCTCTTGCAGATAATATGTTGCAAAGAACCAATTTAATTTTTATTTATGCCTCAACATATGGTACAAACCCACTTTCTGAAATGGGGTAAAAAATGACTATAGCGGCTGTACACATGCTGGGAGCCTCAGCAGGTGCCACATGAGGAGGCATCTGGGAGAAAACGGAGGGAAGCTCAGTCCCGGGGGAGACTCCGCCTGACAGCCCCTCCGGGGAGAAAAATCTTCCACGACTGAGCTGCAAGCGACTTCCCCCTTGGGACCAGGCAGACCCCCCGGATGCACAGGAAAAAATGCCCGGGGAATCGGGCTGTGGGAGGAGCCTTGGCAGATAAAAGCCGTGAACTGCGCCACAAGTTAGCCGGCTGGTTTTGGCTTCTTGTGACCGGGGGCTCGCCTGGAGGTTCAGCTCGGCCCTCCGGCCCCGCTCGCATTTTTCTCCCTGCATTCCTGATTCTTCCCCACCTGTGTTTCCCGTCCGTCCCCTCCGAGGCAGCCCATCGCCGCCGCTGCCTGCACCCAGCCCGCAGCATCGCCGCCGCCGCTCTGCCCGCGGTGCCCGGCACCGGCCCGCAGCCGCCCCCCACGGCAGCCTGTTCTCGGCCGATGGAAGGCACACGCAGCCTGCTGATGGCTGGAGATCGCGCCCAGCCCTCCCCGGAAGCCGCTCGAGACTCGCCGCGGCTCGCAGCACACATACTCCATCCATCCACATGCCGAGCAGACGCCGACGGCGCGCCTCGGGGTTCTGGAGGCAATGCTCCGTCCGGGTCTTCTGTTTTCTCCCCGTCTCTCATTTTTCCTCTCTGCTCTCTTTTCTGTCCCCCTGTAGTCCGGACCATATCCGTTCATTATCAATAAACCGTTCTCAGATACAATATTTGCTGCATTGGAGCTTTATTTTCATCCAAGAAATCTATCAAAAAGAATCCTCCTCGACTCCTGTTACGGCAGGGCGGGACACGTATTCCAGCACAGAGGAGTAAAATGAAATTTTCCAAATCACGTGCGTTTTTTGAGTTAGACAACATAACTGTTCTTTTGGCATACAAATTGAGATTTTATAGCCTTAAATTTTACTACATTATCCAAGGACTACCGGAAGCCAGTAGGCCCTTAGTAAATAGGACTTCTTAAAAACTGTGGCTGATTGATTGATTGATTGATTGAATACTCAAAGATCTGTGTGAACCTTGGTACTGCTGAGCATGGCAGTATTTCTCTAAAACGAGTGATTCCTAGAGCTAGGTGCATACATGGCTTAAGCAAGAGAAGTTACTATTGGTTCTGTCCCCTTTTCAGGTCAGGAGGTATCCTTCCCCGGAGACTGGAGAGAGCCTTGAACCTACCTGCAGAATAAATGCCGTAACCCCTACCTACCTTGATTTTGGATTGCTCTGTCCCTGTTATTGCAGATTTCCATCTTACCTCACTATCTATTGGATCAGAAGAAGAGAGAAGGAAGTGTGACATTTTAGCCTAGTGGTGAGATCTGCCAGCAGGAATATTGGAGTTGAGATCCTCCTGTCAAGTTGCAGTCCAAGAGAAGTGCTTACATCAATACCGTGAATTGGACTGTGGAGCTGCACAGATGCCAAGCAGTAGACCTTAAGTCCTAATGGGCATTAGCATTACATATTCACTGCTTTTGGCCTTTGCTTTCCAACTCTGGTGGACCACTCTCTTACATAATACAGCATTTTCTGTTCACAGCTTTCTCTGCAAAAGTATTGCAGTCCGCTTCTCTCAGGACCATTAAATACCAAAGTGCTTTGAAAAATTAGGTGCTGTGAGAGAAACCTTTTGTAATTAATCCCTAGCATTCAAATCCTAAAAAACTTGTTCTTTATCCTATTTTGAACCCTACGTCCTCAACATAAAGTTCAACAAGGAGGATATTTCAACCACAGGAGATTGCCAAAATAATGATACTTTGAACTAGTATTTGCACTTGTCTCGGAAGACCACACAGGTGCAACCCCATTCTCCTGAAAGTCAGTACTAGTACTGTCATTTCATTACCTGTGGGGACAGAGGCTCAAATGCAGCCTTAACTGAAGAAAAGAAAGCTGTATTGGCATGGTTACTCTGAAGACAAGGGGAAGCAAGGGAAAAGATTTGGATGGAATAAGAAAAAAGAAGGCACCTCTAGTTTCTAATAATATTAAACTTTCTTAACAGAGAAATTCGGGTAGGTTGGAACTGGATGATCTATAAGGTCTCTTCCAACCCAAACCATTCTATGATTCTATGATTTTATGATAACCTGGACTTAAGCTTTCCTACTCTTTGAGTACAAAGCACTTCTTGAAGGATTTATGGACTGCTCTTTCTTCAGTTAATCATTCCCCTTTACATAACAGCTGACCCTTGAAATTACGTTAACATACCATTAACAGCACCATTAAGTATTGGTGTCTTAAAACAGAAATTAATCTTACGGTGTAGAATTAATCTAAAACTGCACTCTTCAGCATTAAATGTGTGAGCTAATGTAAAATCCAGTCTCATGCTGTGGGACTGCAATCATCATGTCACTAAGACTCAAAGTTTAGCAGCAGAAGGCGAAACTGCATCAAAAGTGATTTATTTTGCTTAATAGGCCTGTTTTGTCAGTGATTTTCAAGACAGATGGTTGTTCACCTATGTATGTTAAAAACTTCTACTAAAATCTGCTTTAATTAGATCTTGATTAGGATATTTGCTTTGTAGGAAACTTACTAACATGTTTCAGAGATGAGTACATGAAGTCACATCCAAAGGGCAGGAATGCTTCATAATTCTAATTCTTTGGTAATCTGCATGCAAATAAATACAAGGAAATTCTGCATGCAAAAAGTCTAGGAAATTTACTGTGGCATTCCTGTTGTCCATCCAAGTATCTTTTCTCTGAAATAATATTAAACTCCTAATCCTCAAACTGGGCTTCTCCTTAAAAAGATGCCTTTTCCGATTGAAAAAAAACTAAATCTTTTGTTATTCTGAAAAATATTGGTTTTTAATTTCCTTGGCTAATCTCTGATTTTAGGCTTAAGAAAAGGTCATCACCTTTAACTCCTTTAAAAATCCATTTCTGCTTTGACTCCTTTCTTTATCTTCTTTTTCCTCCCAATGCTATACAATTATTAAAGATATTTCAAAAGCAACGTCTGAAAAGCATTATATAAAGAAAATTAAAAATCAGACAGTTCAAGTAAGCCACATCAATAATAAAAGAGGAAGACAATTGTTACAAACATGGAATATGTCCTACTGTTTGTTCTGCAAAGCACTGGATTTTGGCAAGCTTTTGGACATTGTAGAAGTAATAATAAATCCCTTGGGGTATTTTTGCTACAGCTGCTCAATAGGTGCTTCTCTTTTACACATATGATCACGCTTTTTCTGAGTACACGAAAGCCAAGAACACTCAGAGAAGTCACCTACGCAGGTTAATTTTTCTGTCTTGTGTATTTCATATACTACATTGTGTTGTGGCTTCAGTGAACTTTTATTTGGCATTCCTTATGTTTAGATGACAGGGGCTGTGTATATGACTGTGCCTAGCATAAATAAACCTGATTTTTGAAAGATAGAATTAAAGGAAATTTTTAACATCTTTGGTGAATGTGCAACAATGTATTAGTTGCACATGTTTTAAACTATTCAATACTTGAAAGCTGCTATAAGTAAATAAAGATCAAAGAAAACACTGAATTTGGGCTGTATGATCTACTCCATGGAAAGCATATAATTTTCTGGGGGCAACTAAACCAGTCACTTTTCAGGCATGAAAACAGCAAAATATGACTATTGAAAAAATAGGTTTTACATCCTTTGAGACCCTGGGAACTTTTCTTCATGAAACAAATGCAAACACGTAGTGATACAACTGGAAAAGCAGTGTTTCAACATAGTTGGATGTCTGGTCCTTTCCTGAAGAATTCAGGTCCTTTTAAGAGAGAAAAGAGAAGTTTGGAGAAAACAGTTCTCTTGGACACATGCAGAAGATTCAGGAAACACCAAGCATCCTTGGCTTCCTTCCTTGATAACCTATGAATTGCTATTTTCAAGAATTGAAAAAAACTCTAATATTTTGATAAACACCAAAGAGGACACAAAAGAGATTTCTATGCCCGCCTTTCACTAGACTGTTGTTTTGGTGGAAAAAGTTACCATTTGTAGGAAGTTTCCCCTTTGCAGTCATCCAAGAGAACCAGAAAGAATTATTCTTTCACCCTGAAACTGATATTGGACCACTGGTCCTTCACTGGTCTTCAAGATTATGTTATATAGATTGGGTGAAATGATGAGAAGATTTGTTGAAAAATAATAAAAATCTGCTCCAGTGTAGAGATTGGACTAAACGGGCACATTTATTTCCGTGCTGGCTGGTGTAGGTAAACATGTATAAAGAAATGTTTGAACTGACAGAGGTTAACAAAAAATAAGTGTAGCATCTTTATAGACAAGTGTCTCATCCTGGAGGGAAAGAAACAATTGAGTGGAAACATTAAGTACAGAGGAGCAGATTGCTGCTACAGTATAGTGGGTCTATTTGTCATATTTACTGTGGGACTATCTGAAGCGCTTCTACCAGAAGCCAGCGGGCTGTCTTTTCATTCATAATTCATACTGTTTGCAGTACGATGATCCATTGCCACAATGAAGACAAGGATTTCACATCTCTGTGGCATCTTTCACCTAGGTGAATCACAAATCACTTAACTTTCACGCTACCTAAACATACTGCATTTAGAAAATATTGTTGCCAGCCACTGAAATAGGGCCGTTATTTCTCATTATGCCAAGAGAAAACTGAAACAGATGGAAAAGCCATCTTAGTGACTCCTTGATACATATCTCTCTGCCTCCTCTCTACAATACAGTAACTGAATTGTGAAGTCCCTTCGTTTTGCAAATAATTACTGCAGTTCAGCAGTTCTGCAGTTCAAGCATCATAAGATATTTTTCTTGGAAACACTTCTGTTGTAAATTTTCAGCCATGATGGGTGCGTATACATGGTGGCAGAAGATAAGACGCTCTGGTATTCCCAGGCTATATATCTGAGACCAGTCTCCTAGAATTACTTAAAAAAACCTGCAGTAAATCTGTGGTGATATTCTTTTGCTTGAGAGGCTAGAATTCAGACCTTTGATTCTTACATTTTCAGAATACCTAAAAGTATTACTTTTCCATTTTTTCTTCACTTAATTTTAAAACTTGCTTTACATCTTGCACCTTTTTGACGAAATAGGTCTAAAGCACATAATTTTCCCAGTTTTTTTCTGACTTTTACTAATAGGATAACTGTTTACATTTCCTTTTTCAGTGGTGTTTTCGTTCAGTTGGATTTTCAATCTTTAAGCTTTTTTTTTTTTTAAATAAGTCCAAAACTGCATGGATTTAATTTATTTTCTGCCATTCTACCTACTTCAAAAATTTCTGCCCATGCTAAAATAGCAGCTAAGGGTAGGTAGGATACGTAACCTTTGCAAACCCCTTTGTTTCATCATATTCATGTATGATGGTTAACTGTTGTACCCCTGAACAATATAGGAGCTTATTTCACAAATCACTACAAAATACCTTTCACATGGTTAGCACCCAGGTACAATTGTCATAGATCTGTCTTGGATTCTTTACCAGGCTTAAAATCATAAAAGGTCACATTGAACCTGGCTTCTGCCTTCACAGCACCTACTGCAAAAGGTCATTGCATCTAAGATGAGATATGTATAGCTGCTAAATCAGGTTTTACCTATTGGGATTATAATAACCCAGGAAAAATACAGTCCAATCTAGTTTACACACAGTGTTGGAGCAAAATCATAGGTTTCGTCTTTGATCATTGATTACAGCAGGATTTTGATTAACAAAAGCCCAGTAAAAATAATCAGCTTCTAAACTCATCACAGATAAATTATAACACTCTTATGTTAAATTATATCAGGAATTTACAGCTATTTCCAAACATACAGGGCCAAAGTTACTCCTAATTTAACTGCAATAAATTCTGCAGAATTAGATGAAAAATCGGACAAATTAATTCAAATGAAAAAGGCAACTATTTCAATTGTTGTTGAATAAAACTGTTTCTTACCTTTAACATCACCTGGATCTTCCAAGTGTTGGATTTCAGCAGGCATTTTCTTTTTACTTTTGTGTGACAACATAATGTCACAGAAGAAGTTTGCTCCAGTAGTGGTTGCAGATAGTTCAGTTTGGGGAATCAAGAAAACAAATTTCATGTCAGAAAAACTGTTGTTAGAACCTGAGAGTGATTAAACAAACTTAATCAAGATCCCTTTCCTTGATGGAATGTTGCAAATAAGGACTTGGACAAATAAAAACATGGAGTCACTGAGGAAAATTAAACCAAATTATCTAAAAGTGCTTTTTCCTAGTGTTTTTTGTATACCATACTAAAGACTAACTCAGGATGAACGGGCCTTAATTAAATTTTAGTTTTATTATTTCAAAGCAAATTAAAGTGACTAGCATTGGAACCATTTCTATTCTGACTTGGAGTATCTATATAGGCATTCAACACTGCTTAACTAATCCATGTAGAAAACTAATTAGGCTTAATTTTCCTGGATTTTCTCACATAAACAGGCTGATAGATATGCACTGAGTAAATGCCACCTCATATAAAACACCAGAGTTGAAATACAGGAGTATTTTTCTTAAATGTAGGAAAGGCCTACGCCATGTTCTATGACAGGCAAGAAATCAAGTATTGATGGTTGCAGTCAGCATTGCTTGAGGGATGAGCAAGAGGTAGTTTATAAAAGCCTGTTCTGTTGAGCCAGACCAAATTCTCTCCAGTTCGGACCTGCTTCCTTACATCCTTCTGTCAGAAAAACAGTAAGAAATTTTGAATCAGAGCTATGCTTCTAACCAATTCCATTGGTAAAGAGGAATTTGAATGGCTGAAGTCTACTTGGAAAGTAAATAACACAGATTCCTTGAAGAGACAGACAAAGCACAGAGAGTTAAGCAGAAAGAAAGCTTACACAGAGGGAGTTTGAAGGGAAAAAGGTGACATACTGCTAGCAAAAGTAAGGTCTGCAGTAAATGGAAAAGGTTGAAGAGAAAACATAACTGAGAGATTATTGAGGCTTAGGCATTAATTTCTTTCATGACAATTTGAAGACAGTCTTAAGTAATAGTATATTGAGTTTCTGCATGGGAAAGAAATAAAGTACATCACCAAATGTACTGTTTGCACATAGCATAACATGACGATACAAAAAAGAGATATAGAAGAAGAATTAGAAGCCCAGCCTTCTATTTACCAGACCTGTCTTGTTGGAATAATTCTAAGTTTGCATAGCAAAAAAAAATGGACCAATCTGAGCTGAATCATTTAGCAAAGAGGGGCTCTTAGCAAAAGAAATATTAAGGTTCAATTAACAAGTTTTGATCACCCCAATTGTGATGGCATATTAAGTACTTCAAATTAGAGTTTTCTGTTTGTTATACCAATGGTATTTAAAGAAAGAATAAACAAAAATTTCACAGTAAGCTAAAATTTACAGCAAAGTATCTGCAAAAAAAAAGTGTTACCCTGTAGCCCTTTGTGCAATACAACTATTTATTAAAAAAAAAAACAACAAACAAAAAGCAGCTGAATTTCTTTTCAGAGTGCTTCCCCTGCAATGCAGTTGTGATTTCCTTTTGTCTCAGACTACAAGCATTAACTCCAATCATGCCTTTATCTTTACCATCTAAATGGAAATGACATGGGTTTCTAACACTAAGATGCTTAAAATTAATATCTTTTGCACACTAAAATTGTATACTCTTTATCTAGTGAGGAAATGAAATTCTAGATTTAGGACCACTCTTCAAGCAATAGGCTGAGGGTCTTATAACATGAGAAATAGGAATACACCTCTTTCTCCCATTCAGGTTAATGAGAGTTATGGATGTGAAACAGAAATCTAGATCAAGACTGTATCTATCCATATATCACCTATTAATTCAGAAGGCCATGGGCTCAGTTAGAGACTAAATATAGTCCATAAGGTGATTAATGTACAACCACCAAGATGTCAATAGTATAATGACAAGAATGATGATGGACCTCTGTGGCTCTGTCCAGTGTTTAAAGCCAGTCCCAGGCTAAAATGAGTGCCTGAGTCAATTGTTTCTATATTGATGTGTCCTTGGGACTGACTTCCTCTGCAAAGGAAGGATTCCAGGTACATTCAGTGCTTAGAGTAAGCTCCAGTGCACAACTATTAGTAGCATGAATGGTGTGACATGCAAGACAGCCTCCAACTCTTCTATCCACCTTGCGGGGACAGTCTTTCTAGAAGGTGAAATGTCATCAATCCTATACATCAGTGCAGGCTTCCTACCACAGGCTCCCTACCACAGATATTACTGGCACCAGGGAGTAGTTGCATCCTTATCAAACAAAAAGAAAGCATAACACTACCCTAGGATTATACCACCAGAGGATATGATTTCAATATGATAAACCTCTAGGGGTGGCTAAATTAAACCTGGGAAATCTGAACACGCAGTGGACCATTGTAAATCTTTACCAGCTTTCTCTTTTTGTCCAGGGAGGCAACCAGGGAAAATGATGGTCATTCTACTGCTCAGAAGTGCATTACTTGTAGTCTCACTCCCAGGGGGCTGCTGCCCGACTGCTCACAATTTGCTCCCCTTCATGCAGTCCAAATGACCATACAGCATGCAATGGCTGTGAGTCCACCTCTAGAAAGGATTTATTTCCATCATCTGTGTAATAGTCCAAGAGATAGTGCAGAAGCTTCTTTCTCCCTTCCCAAAGGTTTGAAAGATGAAGAACTACAAAAGTGAGTGATGAACATGATAACAAGTGTTTCTTTCTTTCACTCTCCTGCATTTTTTAGGGATTAGATGGAAATGGTGATTGATGCTTTGATGATTGCATTGAAAATAATGTAAAGGGTACCTAGAGCAAAGGAATAGATGTCGTTTTTATGAATAATAAACATGCAATAAGAAAAACATGGTCACCAGACACTGTTACTTTTCCTTTCTCTGCTAATTGCTTCCTAAAGAGCTCAAGTTTTAAAATCTTATTTCTCTGTCATTTAAATGTCAAGAAAAATTATGCAGAAAATAAAAGCCATAGGCATTGTAATATCTAGAGAAATTACTGGTGGGTTTTGGACATTGCAGAAGTTCCATTCAGAAAAATCCCTTTTGGTGAAGAAATCTCTTTAAGTCCAACTCAAGAGAATGGATCATGATGAACTCTGCTTTGAACAAACTCAGAAGATCTCCAGAAGTCCAACAAAGGCAAAACAAAAAAGCATCCACATCCCTCCCTCATTATTCAACCATTGTCTGTTGGACTGTTAAAACAAAATTTAACAGGCAGCAAGATGCATGCGATTGATTTTGAATTTTTGAGAGAATGAACAGCCAGAATCAAAGCTGGGTGCACCCTTGAACTGATGCTGGGTTCATTCTTAGGCAAGGAATTTATTACAGTATATCTCTTCTTCCTCCTCTGTGTTATGCTTGAGTTACCTTGGTCTCACTGGAGACTGAATCAGCCTTAATTTCTTTTTAACTCTTTGATTAAGTACAAAAAAAAGGTTAAAAGTTCAGCCAGAGGCTTTATATATTTCTGGGAATTGGAAAAAAGTATGTATCAGAAATAAGACAAGATGAATCCTAGCTGAAAAGAGAATCAAGTATTTATTTTATGCCTATTTTGCATCCTAAAGTTGCATTTTTTATCTTCATTATTGCACTGCTCCCATTATTTTCTCAAGCCCCGTATGAGTGATTGTGAGACACTGGTTTGTAGTGCTAAAATAAAAGTTTATCCAACATAACGTGATGAAAAAAAACTTCAACGAAGTTATATCAGTTTATTTCAACTAGGGAATTAGATTTGCAACTTCATCAACTTCAGTTGCTCATTTACACCTTTGTAAGTTAAATGAAACAAAACTGGGTGTACATGAAGACTTTGATTGTTTGCTTCTCTCTGCTGGCAGAACAATAGTTGAGAGCTGCATCAACAAAGAGATTTAAGTATCGGAAGCAAGGGGCATGAAGCCTAAGCCTGATGTTTGTATCTACAAAACAGCTGCTCTTAATTAACAGCTGCTGAATCCTGGAGTTACTTATGTGCCTGCCAATAAACAACAGTAAAAAACTTAATGCCACTTCTTCCTCATCAAAAAAAGTCACACAAGGCATTTTCCTAGTCTCTATCTCTGGACTCTGAACACCTCAAGTTAAACAAAGCACAGCCTAAATGTCCTTAATGCATTTAGATTTTAGATAGAAACTAATCTAGAGAGACTTTACAAGCTTCAAACACAGGACTCTGGAATTCATATCCTAAATGCAAGACTTCAAATTCCAGGCTTCAGGAGCTAGAAAACTTGAGGGTATACACAGATTTGGCACTCTGTATCATGTGAGACTCCTGTGCAATGACACAGCAAATGACACAGCTGAACAGTGAGGTGGTAAAATATCTTGTTCTCAGTCAGAGTCATGGACTGGACAGCACAGACCCAGCAGCTACTGGACTTAGCAACTAAAATCTGGCTTACACCACATCCTGGTAGGAACTGGAAGTGAGGTTGTTTAGCCACTTTCATTGAAAATGCTGCTCAGTTTTGCATGAAATCCCACTCTCCCCACACCACCTTTAAGACTTTTCCTCAATCCCAGGGTATTCCACTGGGACATGCAGCCAAGAATGCAACAGAAAATATCCAGAGAGAGACAAAATGGTGTGAAATCTGCTTCCAGATGAGTTTTAATACAAGGTGTAATACATTTAAAGCATAGAAAATTAGAGTTCCTAGATTCTTCCTTCTCCACTCTCATCCATGGACTTTAACAATTGAGCTAGGTAGCCTAGCTTTTCCCTGCTCAAAGCAGTATCTATGTGTAGCAGGACTAAAGATCATTCAAATGATCTTTAACATTTTAAGCTCTTAGATCGCACATGCATTTATTATCTAGGTAAGATGAATGCGAATAAATAATGTCTTAAGCACATAACTTTAAATGTCTGCAGAATCAGAGAAAAGAGAATGTTTAAAATGCAGAAATACGATCTTCTTCACAGACACAAACAAAAATGCATATTTCATTAAATGTAGACTTTTGCTGTTTTCTAGGGAGAAAACTTGTCCGGCTGTAACATTTTTACACACAGTAAGGGACACCTAAGAATAGACCATGAAACAAATGCAGGTTTTAGCCTTGCTTTTTCTAAGTGACAATGACAATTTATAGGCAATAGCAAGCAGTGAAGGATGTCAGGCTTTGTCACTCCATTCTTTTCCCAATTTTTTTTAAACAAGGTAACTTTGAGGAAAATTTACAGTAAGATCAGAAGGCCCAACATGAATCACTTAAGATCTTTAAAAATTCATTGACTCGGAAGAATAAGAAAGAAATGGTATTAAAACTGCTTCTTTTATTTTATCATCAATATATACAAGATTCCCAAGGCACAATAACAAACCAGATGGTTGTAAAATGAAGCATTTTTTCCGCCAGGCATTCCTCTACTCTTTAAGGCTAATTGGCACTGTGCACAGAAAATTATCGAATCTGAAATTAGCCACTTCTGATAGCACATCACATCTGTTTGTCTGTCATTCTGGTGATACACTGGGATTGTTGAATAATTTGTTTACAAATAAGAGAACAATCTGTGCTAAAAGTTTTGCAGATGAATGGGGACATCTGGAGAAGAGCAACATTGCATTGATTGTTTTGGAATAGCCCAGGCAGACTGAAAAAAAACCTTTGCAGACCATTAGTCAACAAGATGGCATGTCTTCACAGCTCTGTTAGCTAGAGATACAATTTAAATGTTCTTCCCAACTCCAAAGAATGGTGTTTTACTTCATTTACAACTAGTGTTTCCTTCACTATCAGTATATTTTTTTCCCAGTTTTAGTCTCTGCTATCAGATTGATTTTTGTGAAATTGCCTGCACAGTTGTATGCTTGACTGGACAGAAAGTTAAAGGCCAGTAAGAGAGAAGATCTTTAGCAAGAAACATCTGACATGGATGGAGGAAAACAAGCGTCACCAGTGGGCCATCATTGTTGAGAGAAAAGAAACATTACTTGGTAGGCAGAGAAAGGAAATGAAGCAGTGATTTCAATATACTCCATGTTTAATTGCCTTTCACTGTAAGAGTAATATATCTTTCCGTCTTTGATAGCTTCTTGTGCCATCCTAAACATTACAGCCCATCATATAAGGAAAGTGTATAGAATATTCTAGCATTTCTCCTGTAGTCAAAGTGTTTCCTTCAAATGGGTCTGCTACTGTTTTGTGTAATTAGCAGCAGCAGATATCATTTCCTTTTCCGATTCTCTGCTGGGCAGATGGATATAGAGGACATCTTAATACTAATTTCAGGATTCAGTTATAGCAGATCTAGAAAAATCTCTTAAACTTATAATAGAGGAAACTAAGGTTCATTTCTCATTCAAAATCAGCTTGAAAATAAAACCAAGTTCTTATAACCCTGTGGATACATAAAAAAGAAAACATGCTTGCAAAAAGGTCTGGTATTAGTTTTATAAGAGCAATTCCTCCCCATTTTTTGGAATACCTTCTAGTTAAGTTACCTTGCAAGAACTAGATAAAATTTGACCAGCAAGTATAAGGTGGGAAGGAAGTATTTGACATTTTTAACATGTACAGTGGTGAAGGACAGTGTGGGAAAATGAGCAGAATTATCAGAAGGCAAATCTCATAAAATCTTAGATTATTTCCAAATCCTATTGTTTTAAAATACAAAATTATTACACATTACCATGTCTGAACTCTGTTCTATCCAGATCCATGCAAGATATGGCTAGTTTGTTTGCTTCTGTTTATATACTGTGATTTTCCTAATATATATTGGAAAATTTTGAGCTCTAATTCTTCTGCTGCTGACAGAAACAAAGCTTCTGATCATGATAGAATAATTTTAAAGAGTGCCAAGACAGAAATTGAAAAGATAATAAAATACCCAGAGGGACTTAACTGTTCTGGGGTTGTGACACCACAAACCGGCAGCACAGAGGTGGTTAATGAGCAGGATCAGACACACTAGTGAGAGTAAGAAAACAGTAGATTGCTGGCCAGGAGTTTCACAAACAGTTCACACAATGAAATATACACAGTACAAAAGGCTGCATGTCAAAAAAGGAAAAAGGCAAAAAAAAAAAAAGGAAAATCTCTACGTCTCTTGGATAACCTTTACAAATCTGAGGTACTGCTGACCTGGGGGACCTCTTGTCCAGCAAAGAGATCAATAAGCCCTCTTCCCTCATTTGCAACTATATGTATATCAAAGCTGATCCAATAGGTGCTAATACTTAGCACTGTATGACCTAGTCAGCATCATCATTCCAAAGACATCATTACAATTGAGATTTATGTGCTAGGCACATTTTGAACATTCAGAAAATCATTATCCCTGCATTGATGGATGCACAAAACAAATAAAGGGTAAAAAGACATGATGCGAGAAAAGAGGAGAATAGTATGTAACTCATATTTATCAGCCTGATCCACTTGAAGCAGCACAACTTAAAGCAGTTATGAAAAAGTAATTTTGCCTAGAAAACTGAGGCATCTTGTAAATAAAATACAATAAATTCTCTGGTGGAAGAACATTGGAGGTGAAATCTACACACAGCATTGTAAAGACCAAAAAAAGTAAATGAACAGGTTGAGTTACGTGTAGGTAGAACATGGGTTTATAGTCACTATGCATACGTGTTAATATAGATAAAGAAGAGGAAAGATAAAAAAGCAACAGCCAGGGGAATATGGAAAACTTCTTGTATTGTCTTTAGCTCTTCTAGTTGGCTAGAATTACCATGAAGTCCACAAAACAAGCTCAAGAACAGACACGTAAGAGGTGGGCTGGACTGCAGAACTGAAGAGATCCAGATGAGGTAGTGCTGGGGGACAGATCATCAATTCATCAGTGAGGAGGAAGCTGAACCAAGTCACCTGAAGGGACAAGATGACAAATGAATTGGAGGATGACTTCAGTGGAGGTGGAGACAGACAAAGAGTACCCCCTTAGGGCAATCGAGCAGCCAGCCTGGTTTCTGTATGTTCTTTCATGAGTACAAACCGTGGTATCAACACCCACACTTGTCTTTCTCTCCTTGCACAGCTGCTTCACAGTCAGCTTTTGAGCACCACAGCAGCTCCCCTGACACAGACCCCATCTGGAGTGGCTTCATCCTTGCCATGGACCCAGCAGAAATCAGTCTCCACAGCAAAAAGTGCAAGCCTGGGAGAGTGGGACCAGTGCTGTCTATCAGATTTAAAGAGAGTAGGACCAGCCTACAGTGTGGATTTTTTTTCCTGAGTGCAGTCTTTAACACCAAGTTATTGCTTGTTTGAGACTTAGAAGTAAGATAATGCTCTATTCAGAAAAGGACTGCAAAATTACCATTACTTGTCAAATAAAAAATAATTGATGTCAACAGGAAAGGAATAAGACACTTCTTTGATCAGTACTACTTTGTACAACTACTAGCATATTTTTTTTTTAAGTTAGCAAAGCAGTAAATAATAGCCCAATACCAAGAATCACACCAAAAATCACACCTGCTGAACATATCCTGCAGATCAGTTTGTGTTTATTAGGCAACTGTTTTATTTGCAGGAAAGTACTGGTAATAACCAATTGTTATGGACAGATAAAATTTTAGAGATGCAACAAGTACACTTTTTGCTGTGAAATTAATGAGATTTACCTGTAAAGCAAATAACATCACTAAGGCTGAGTAGTCGTTCTCCACTCCGAGAAAATACATATGACTTGAATTTCACACACATAGACATTATGTTGTTCAATGAAAAATGTAAAATAAAAAAAAATGTTAAAAGTGCCTGTGTTTCATTTCCAAAATACTTCAAGAAGATGGAAAGCTCCCTACTTTGGTAGGACATTTTCTTGGTGATAATTACTCAGATTGACAAGAGCCACACACCTAGTAATTATAAAACTTCCTCTAGAAAGAAAGGCACAAAAAATCTTATGCTTGCTTGCAAAGAGCAACTTCTCAGTGTTCTGCCTTTGTAAAGATAATCTGCAGCTGTTTCAATGCACTCTTATCCTGCCACATTATGTTAAAGTGGACTTTTAAACAGAGAGCATTTCATTGGTTTCAAATAAATTCTCAAATTTCTTGTAGTTGTTAAAAGTTCAAAGTAAGAAAACTCAGACAACCCTTTCTTAAAACAATCAGTTTTCTGGAGAATTTTTCTTTACTAGACTAAAAAATAATACTTTTGTTGGTGTTTCCCAGAGGAAGAACACTACTCTGGTTAAATTTAGGTTCATTTTACTCCATAAGCTGTTATTCTGCTCTTGTCTTTGCATAAGCACACACTGAGTTCCTTTTTTGCTCATGTTTAAATGTTGTTGCAAAACCACTGAAAGCTGTGAGTGAAACAGACATCACGAAGTAAAAAGCAAACTAGCTTCCTCAAATAAGGCTTCCTTAACCTATAAGGCAGGCTGATTCCAGTTTAACGGATGGGAGGCCATGTATCCTTAAGATAGGGACAAACCCCAAATTTTCAAGAGCTGTTTCAAGCGCACCCTAACTTTTCCAAAGACTGCATCACATCTTCTGCTTAATATTTAGCACAGCAATTAGCATCAAGGTCCCGGTCATCACATCTCGTGCTTAGGCTTCACTGTGATGAAAAAGAAAAAGAAGTCTCCCATAACTACGCATTCGGACATCAGTCTGGACCATGTCCCTTTGTCAGACAGACCAAAATCCCAAGAACCAACCTCCAATTCCACAAAAAAAGCCAAGACAAACGTTCAGTATAGAGACTGGTATTATTTGGGTCAGGACATAGACAGAGCTCACGGGTTTGATTGATATACTTGACCAGATAGTAGGCAGATTTTGGCAAATAGAAATAGACACTCATGCAACAGAACAAAGATGCTGCAAGTGTTTTCTAGAAACAAACACACCACAGGTTTGGTAATAAAAGACAAAAGGATTATTCTTGCATCTCGTCTGCTGATTTCTTGCCTGAAGTTAGAAAAAATCACTCTGCCAACCTGTACCATAGTTTCTCAGGTACAGGTTGAAGACAATCAGTTTCTTAAATTTAGGAAAAATCTTGGAAGGTTCATATATAAGATTTTTATGAGCAGGAAGTTTGAGTGAAATGTAATCTCCATCTAACAGAAGTAGCATAAAGCTGGATACAAACTGAACCATAGCTTCCATAGCCTGCACCTTTCTCGTCTGATTGTTGCAAGCCAGTGCAGGTCTCTCAGCAGCTACTACAAAATATACAACCACAGAGAGAAACAACATAAATATCTTTTGTTCCATTCAAGCAAAGATTGCTATTTAAAAATCAATGTACACTTACGTCTCCAAATTATATCCTTATCTTGCTAGTGGCTATAATCCTCACTGAAATTAAGCCAGGATTTGGCACACTAATAATCAATAATTAAGTAGCAAAGATAATTACAGAGCCAATGGGGAATTTACAGAGAGGAGTTGTTAGTTTATAAATTGATTTGCATTCTAACAGGAGGTTTTATAACAAGGCCTGTGCGGCTGTCAGTAACAGGCACCTGGGACATGGTCCATGGCTCTCTGCCACCCTCAGATTTAGACAATTAAAAAGCAGAACTCTTGTGAAGAAGGAAAAGGCAAATAGTTGTTTTTGCTAACAAGAGCTATTTCCAACCAAGTATCAGTTTTAACACCCTCCACAAGGGACAGAAGAATGCAATGAAGCCAGTGAAGTAATGCTGCCTGTCTTCTGTTTTGCCAGTGAGAGTCATTCATTCACTGCTATCCTGGTCTGCAGCTGCCTTGTCTAATGAGGCTAATGAACTGTCCGCTACATCTCTCTGGCATTACTGACATACAGAATTGAAAAACGCAGCACCACTTGGAAACAGTAGATAAAAAAATGTGTTGAAGTAAATGAATATGTGTGTCTGAAGGAGCACAGCAGGCGTCACGCTCCCTGCTCTTCTCATTTGAACATTCTTTCTTGCATGTTTCAAAAGATTCCACTGGCAATGTTTTTCATTTTTTCAAATCACTATTAGAGATCTTTTTGTTCTTCTCAAAGTTCCCACAGTATATCCATAGCTGAAGTATCCATGTGTCTGTATAAATGAGTAAATGTGTATTAATCAAGGATTTAATAACAGTGGTTATTAAACAGTCACTTAAACTTCTTTTGCTCTACAGAAAGTTGCAATACTTTCAGTGAATATTTTCACAGATTTCTATTTCTGGACTGATAACTCTGTTGTGGGGCAGTGTGATTTCCTGCAGTGCAGAACAACAGAATAAAGACTAGTTAAAACACACTAATTTTCAGATTGATGATTGTGTAAAATCTAAGTGACAAAAAGGTTTGGAATTAGTGTCAGTCTTCTCACTGAGCTGGAGTAAACAGGAAGGCTATTGCACTGACAGGGGAAAAGTCCTTGGACAGCTTGTTGGACAACACCATACCTTTTCCTTTTCGGCCTGCCTTGAAGTCTGGCACTACTGTCCTTCCCTCTACCGCAGTCACACAGAACTGAGAGCAGAAAGACCAATCTCAGTGATACCTCAGCTGGTACAGAAATAAGCAGGACTCACAACATAGTTCACTTTTGTCTGTCTGATTCCCAGTGAGAAAGCACTACAGTAAGATTGGCAATAAATTAATTTCCAACATTAACACAACAGCAATAAGGACTAGTTTCCCCTGGACTCCACTAAAAAGAGCACATCTGATGTGTAAAGCCAAGACAACATACAGAGCACACAGACACACACTTCACATGTAGAAAAAGTACTTTGAAATACCTCAATATAACCAGAAATTTAGCTAGATCCTCTGTTTAAGGACAAAAAATGACTCTAACACAAGCAGACTAACTCAGCTTCTACTGAATTAAACAGTGGAAGTGGCTTCTGTTTGTCTTCAGTTAGTGCCAACCTTTGATATATTACCTCTGACCATAAAACTAGATCTTTACTGGTGTGTTTGTATTTATAAACTCACTGAAAGAGCATTTCTCTAAAGGGCACTATGTCAAACTCTCATTTTAAATTATTTGTTGACCCATTTTTTCACAGGAGAAACGTGATACACTTTCATAGAAGAAAGAAAACAAAAAACAAGATGGGGGAAACAAGCTCAGGTTGAAGAGAGATGAGGATAAATAAATCTGACAGATGTTGATTAGTATGATTTGACAAACATTCACTTTTTTGAGACTGAATAAGTAGCTATTATTGCAGGGAATTCAAACCATGCAAGAGTATTTTAAGACAGAGTAACATAACAAAAAAGCAGAAGAGAATGAACATCTTCTGAGCTCTTCTGTTCTGTTATTGTGCTATTGACTCAAAACATACCATTACTTCACACATACAATAAGGTATACTAAAGTATGGTACTGTATTTCCTGTATTTTTTTTTTCTGTTTTGAACTATTATTTTCCCCTGAGTTAAAAAGCTATGCTGAAAGTATGAGCAATTTATGGAGAGCTATACGGTCTGAAGTGAATGTAAAACCACAACCAGAGAAAATAGCCTTCTCCAGAGGGTAGACCAGATAACATGAAGGAAGCTCCACAAATGCAGCCTATAGAGACCACTCGGCTCTTATCAACTCAGCCAGTGACTGAAAGTTAAGCAACCTGTAATGCTACTTTCAACCTCAAATAATACAGAACTTCAGAAAAATTCAGTTCATTCCCAGGGCTTGAACTTCTGATTTTGGTGTGCAATAGTGTGATCTGATTCCAGAAAAATCTGAAATACCTGAGTTATTGTTCTGTTTAATACATTCTGGTCTTTAGCTTGCCACTGAGGTTGGTTTTGATCACCTCCAACAGAAATTAAGGGATACCCAAAGGAATAAGCACCCAAAATCTTAGGTACATTTTCATAAAATCAGCATCTTTCACCTGATTATATCTATCTTTACATACAAAAAATAACTTTAAAATGCTAGCTCTTATTTTTGTGATTTCTCATATTAATTTGTTTGCCATTGAAATAATAATTACCCATCTTTCAAATGTTTTGATATTCTCACAAGGGAATCTCTATGGAAATAAAATTTCTTCACGTTTCTCAACTCTTTTGACATTGAAAGCAAGTATTTTTATTAACATGACATTTCCCCTGGGGGCAATTACCTCTTATGTTTCATGATACAAGTAATTGATGTTTTTATTCAACTTACCTGAGACTGTGAGTAGTCGTTCAAGTGGGTTCTGCCCTCATGTATCTGGTATCAGCCATATGGTAGGGAGGAATAATTTCTGTTAATTAAGTCTGCATTAAACTTTCAGAGAACAATTTTATGAGATGCCATAAGGTCGTATACTTACAGCAGTCATTAATCTTCTCTGGGCGTCTTTAATCAAGCAGTTCTGTCAGAACCATTAAAAGATTTCAGGCCTACATAAGTGCTTAAATTATTATGCAGGTTTTTGTCTTTAAGAATCAATGTGCTACTGAATTATTTTCACTTGTGAAATTTCTCTGTTTCAAGCTCCAGAATCAGGTTCCCCTTATACAGCACATTTTTTAAATGGTTTCTGAATCTGTAGTGACAACACTGTATGAACATGACATGCTGGTTTTAGAAGTACTGTGAAGTATTCACGTCAAGAGCTCAGGAGATGGATGCAACATTTCTAACAGAAAGAAAAATAACAGCAATCAAACAAGTAACATTTAAAATCAGTAGCCAAAGTTCATGGAAGATGCAAGTATAAATTGTCCAGTAAAATAGCCAAGAAGCATTGAATCGATTAATTTTAGGGGCTATTGGCATTGCTGTATGGTACTTGCAAAGAAAGTGGAGAATGGAACACTGCCATAAAGGACATTGATGGCACCTCTGTGGTCCTGAACAGAGCTACTGCAGACATTGACCTCTATGTCTCCCTGCTGTGCTCCACCATGGGGGGAATTTGGCAGAAAATGGCTCTGTTATAACTTACACACACACTTTATAACTTACATGTGCTACCAGTGAGAGAGTCTGGAGGAGGCAGGTCTGGCACTTGGTCACATGCTTTATCCCACAGAGAGTACTGCATTTCCTGAGGAGGCTGCTATGGCTGCCACACTTCCACCGGGAATTCATCTGGTGCCCAAAAACATCAGCCAAAATATCAGTGCAGCTAAACACACAGGAATTAATTTGAATGGAAACAAGAACAACAGGGATCCAAAACCAAAAAAGAAATTAAGTAAGTAAAAAACCTGACTTCCAAATGTCAGCTAAAATGTTTTTCCTCTGGGTCCCCTAAGCATTTTAAGAGGAATTCAGGAGGGGACAATAACAGATGTCAATGGAAAGATCAGGTCCTTCGAAGAGAAGTGTCATCAAAAGAGGTGAAGTATGGCTTCTATTCATAATATAATTCTTGAAAATGCAGTATCAGCCCCTTTGAGGAAACTCAGCTAATGTTAAGCAAAGCGCCTTTTCCATACTAATGAAGTTCCGAAGGCTCTCAACATCTAGAAGTCATTACCAAATTGTCCTCCAAACGAACCCTACAGAGAACAAGCAGGAGGAAAGGAGGAGAAAGGACCTAGGATAGTTGGCCCAGGCAAGGTAGGGAGCTGTTGGATTGGTGATGAACACTGATATCCAAAGGTTTTTCAGATGCCTGTAAAAGACTGACTACTTGCCTAGAAAGAGAACATACACTATTAATTATTTTCCTTTTATAAATTGAATATAGAACATTTTCTTGCAACATTTTAGAACACACAGAAGTGAAAACTTCCATAAGGCATTCCATCGGGATAAGTGTGTGGTAACCAGCAGTAGTATTTTAATAGAAAATAGTTTAAATACTGTTACCAAACAGCTCAACACCTCTTACAAGAGGAAAACAGCACAGCAATGAGGACAAGACAGTCACATAAGGGTTTGTATTTTGACTGGTCATTTTGAAAAGTTTGAAGTCACGGGTCCACAAATAACAAATACAATCTCACCTTAACCTGGAAAGCAGTGGAGTTTGAAAAGATACAAATGTGATCCTGTTTGAGCAAATATAGTCATGTTTTCAGCATGATGCTTCTTTCAAAACCAAACCCTAGCAGCATAAAAAAATGAGTGCTCACTTGATTCTCTGTATATACTTCTACAGTGCATATGATTCTCCTGCTCATGCTTGAAAAAACATGATTTTCAAAAAATTGATGAGGTCTGAAGAAATCTTACAAAGAAAGATATAAAGAATTCACTGTGCTTAATTTATCAAAACAAAATTGAGAGATGACTCAGTAGAAAATAAGCATCTTCAGGGGCATAAAAAATACAGTATGAAAAAGTGCTTCAGAAAAATTATGTTTAGATAGGTAAATTACAAAAAAATTCTTTTTGTTGTACTTGATGAAGTGACTTTATAAATAAGGTTCTAATTTCTGTAATTGAGGCTGATCAGGCATTGAAATAAATAAGGAAAAGTTTGTTTCTGTACTGTCTGTTGCCTTAATATCAGAAAAATAGGATGTCTGAGAGATATGTTCTCTTCAAATAAAATTTGTTATCTGCAATTATATAAAACATAAGTCTATTCTACAGAATAGACAGAAATTAGAACAAAATATTAAATTTATGCTCTTTCTTTCAAAAACATGTGAAAGAAAGTGAGTTCAACATGTTCAGCCAGAGTAATCATACAAAACTCAGAGGCCACTCTTTCTCAGAACCTGTCCTCTTTTAAAGCTGCCACTGGCCTGCCTGGCTGGAAGAGGCTACAGACAGTTCTATTTGAACCAAAACAAGCAATGGCAGGAGCCAACTAGTGTGAATGCATGAAACAGTGAGTAATGATACTTAAAAATATTTCATAAGGACAACATATGAAATGCAAAGCCCCAAATCTGAATGTTACTATTTTCATGACCAAGATTTTTTACTTCTTTTAGGATTTCTAAAGTTTTTTTCATATCAAGAACTGGGATCTCAGTTCAATATATATGAGAAAAACCACCCCACATCAACACATCTGGAATTTTTCCAAGAGTATTAAATTAACAAGCCTTCATTGCTGTGATACTACATAACAATCAATATTTGTTAAATGAAGCATGAACAGATACTAAGCAAAATAAGTAAATTTTTGACTCATTTGTTCTTCTCTGTTGCTTTTTTTTGAGGCATGAAAGGAATCTTATAGAGGGAATTATGTTTAATTGGTTTATATTTGAAGCTTTAAGTGAAAATGTTGTATAAATAATTCTACACACAGTTGATATTAACAGGAACATATATATATCCTATATATATATATGCTCATATATATATATATATCTCCTGCTCAAGTGAAGACATGTTTTCATTGCAGCTGTAAGTATGTGATAACATTCAAAATTCAGTGATCACTGGAGGTAATAAAAAATTTGGAATGGCATTGGATCATTATTTTTAATTGCATTCTCTTCCTTCATGTCTGATACACAATACATTCATTAAAGTGGTGAGCATGTTACTCTAAAATTTTTGTTGGAAAACTTCAGCATGCAGGGGGAGTTTAGAGATTACTAAATAATAATAAAAAATTAACAGAAATAATAATAAAAAATATATATAGAAATGAGAAAATAAGCCTCACAAATTTTCAGGTGAAAAAGTCAAAATTCTGTTTTTACAAGAGACAGTTGAACAGCCTTGTGACTGGCAGAATGCTCAGGGGGGAAAGGTTAACCACTTACCAAGCAAAACATATGACATAGGAAAAAGAATTAGCATTTGAAACAATGTAAAAGGATTGGGAAAAGAAAGCATTTGAAGCAAATTAACAGCCATTTGCTATTGAGTTTCAAGAAAAGGTGATATTTCTGAATGGAAATCTTTTTTCCTCTTCTAATAGTCAAGAAATTATCACACATGAAAAAATCATTAAACAGGAAAAATACCAGAATCTCTTTTCACAGCTTGTTGACAGTTGGAAATCAGTTTCCACACAAAACAGAGAAAGCATTGTGTAGCTACTTAGACAAAACAGTCATATATTGCAATGGTTTCTTACATATAATAACCTACAGTTGTTTTTAAAATTATTTTCTTTCTGAAACAATGGAGTAAAAACTAAAAGCTGTATAACTGTGCCACATTCTGCTCCAAGGTGCTAGGGTGTCCTTGATTTAATTTACCACACTGATCTCCCTGAGTTGGGCAACACCAACACATCAGGGTCCTCGAGGGACTCTACCACAGACACCCCACGCTGGTGCCCACCAGGGTCCCAGCCAGAACGGCAGTTTGTGTTCAGCTGGGAACTCACCTTACTCTGGGAATCAGGCATTCTACAACTCAAATGGACTAGGTATAAATGAAGGGGGAAAATGACAACCTGGTGATTTCACTGTGATTTCTTTTTTTTTTTAAATAAAATATTGTTTCTGTCTCCTTCCTAATGCAATAATCACATTATTAAAAGGACTAAGGTTACTTACAAATATCCAGCTTCAAGTTTTATACACACAAATTATTTATTCTTTCATTATCCTTATGAATCAGAGAGCTCAGGCTACTTTTATATCATTCTATCTTATATTGTAGTGTAAAGAAGGAAGTTTACAGTCATAACCATTCACCAGATTAACAGATAAATTCTTCAACATTCTTTCCAAAAATGAAGGTTTCTCCTCAAGCTGCTCACTGTCATAAGGGCTACAAGCCTGCTCAAAACTCCAAGATATGTGGAAGCCGCCTGCTTTTTCAGGGTTGGGTTTTTTTTTCCGGAACTCTGACAGTGGGGCTGCAGGGTTCAATTATTTCATTTTGGTTACAAAGCCTCCAGAGTTCCCAATGGGTAAATCCTGGTAATAACTGTGTTCTACCTGTGTCTGTATCGAGCCAGAGAAGCTGAGAAGATAATTTTTATGTCTCTAATTCCCCACTGGTTGGTCTCTGCTGCATGCCTGGTGATTGCGGACAGTCAAGCATATAAAAGAGGCTTAGCGTTTCTCAGCATGCAGGGCAGCTGCAATCCAGCCCATGAGTTGCTTCAGCCACAACAAAAAGGCATGCTAGAATACTGCCACACAAGCAGTGTTCAGGGATACATCTGCCCTCTACCAAATCCTGCCATTTCTAAAACTGGGGCAACACAAATGTTTTCTCTTTGTACTCTAGATTTATTTTTCCCAGTTCTGTTTATCTAGAGGTTGCTCCCTGTTCTGCTTTAAAAAGAACCATTCTAAATAAGTCTAACAGAAAAACTGTATTGCAAATTATTTTCCCTGAGGAAAAAATTACATTTCAGAAACTTTACTACTTTATAAATGATTTTTAAGTTTTGAATGCTTTTCTACACTTCTGTATAACACATCTAATTGTCTAAGTCATTAAATGAATTTTCTAAGTAATTTCCTTTTCCCAGAAAGGGTTTTGATAATAATTAGTGATTGTCTTTCTTCCATTGTTTATGATTAGTTTGTATATCTTATTTTACTGAATTCACCTTCTTATTTCTGTGACCCCATGAATGCTTTGACATGTTTTAACCCATAAAATCTGTTTTGTCCAAAGGACTTATGTTGAATGTAATTTGTAGTATTAATTTCTGAGAGTGTTCTTTGCAATGAATCTTGACAGGGTGACAATTTGCATTTGTTAAAATAATGTTGGACACTTTAGCTGCCTGTTCTTCCCAGGTACAAGGATAAACAGTGTAATGCTGTGATAGTAATGTAATAGCTTACAGGAGGACATTTGGGGAAACAGTATGACAAAGACCACTACAGCTGAAAGGGAGCAGAAGAAAGAAGAAATGGAAGTAATTGTCAAATTTGTTTCCTAATAGCCTTCTGTTAGGAGTACTAACACTTCCATCAGACACACTTCAATGTCTTTCAAACAGGCACAGACCCACAACAATGGCTTTGTCATCTAGAAGTTATATACTCAGATTATTACCTTCCAAGGGGAGTTCTGCTATTCCTTTTCATGGATGAAAGTTATAAATTTAAATGACGGAATTACTTTCAAATTTGTTGAGAACTTAGAAATTTATTTCAGGTGAAAAAAAAAAATTACTTCAGTTTTTAAAGCCTTTTCCATTCCTATCACCTTTCTAAATCACAGTGAACTTCTGAAGGAAGAAAAAAAAAAGCTCTATACAAACTTTTAGGACAGATATTAAAGCACAAAAAGTAGAGTGGCTGTACTATATCTGACTAAATGGACATGAAGCCCAGCAATTTGTATCTAAAATTAATTGCCTTCATAACTGTATACTTAGGAAAGAGTAGCAACACTTTTGATGTCTCTGTCCAACAGAATCAAAGCAGTCTTGTTTGGGTAGCACTTTTGGATAGCATTTAAGCCCAGGCTTCTACTCAGAGATGAACTTTGAACATCTCCAAGGATGGGAGTCCCTGGATAAGTTTTCCAGTGCTGCACCCCTATCCTAGTGGAAAGGTTTTTCCTAATGTCCAGACCAAATCCCAGGAAGCACTGTTTAGTCCCCTTGTCCCTTGCACATAGACTAGCACAACCAATCCCCATACACTCTCAGCAAGACACTCATGATTTTCTAGACTTCTGTTTCTTTTGTTTCATCTGTATCATATTCTTCTTCCAAAGTAATCTCTTTTATGAATGGAAGAATCCTGTCAAATGAAACTGCACTTTCTGCAAAGCTAGTGCTAATGGCTCAAAAGATGGTTAGTCAAACCTTTAACACAACTAAGTATGAGAAGGGATTATTATTATGATTTACAATTAGAGTATAATCTCCGAATGAAATTAAGCTTCCTGTTGTTGTACTGTTGACTTCCCCTCCACCCACGACCGCAAAAAAGAATTCTCTTAAAGAACACAATATCAGTAGTTTTCAATGGCTATTCTCTTTGGAGAAAAGCAGAAATATTTATCAGATCAATACAGTCCTCCTGAATTTTCAGAAATGAAGACACTGTTTTCCTTAGAAATTGATTACCTTTTGTGGCTGTAATGTTGTATCGTTACTCATGAGAAAATCTGGGAGATTCACTGTTTCAGTTAAGCTGTAAACAGCTATGGGGGTTACAAGACTCAAAATTAAATAAACACTTCTTCCCAACATTATTCTTATGCTTATTTTATGACTCCAAAGTAGACCAGATAAATTAATTTGAATCATATTAAGAACATAGGTGAATTGCAAAAGCAACATACAGAAACATCAATCTTTTCAAGTCCCATGTTAAGTAAGTTAATTTTGAATATTAAAAGGGTAATATATCATTTCACCTTGTAATACCATTAATAAAGTATCCAACAATATCTGTATGCATCAAACAGGCTTATTTTCCACAAAAAATATTAATTCTTCTCTAATTAGGATTTATGCCAGAATTTCCCTTTTCCAGCTGGTCATACCACACATTACTATACAGGTAATTGTGCTTTCACTGCCATGTAACCAACTCTGCCATCCGTGCGTAGCACAGTCAGAATATATACAGTCAGTCTGAGACTTCCCTAAATCTCATCACACACTTTAGTTCTTCTATGTTCCTCAGCTATCTCTGTTTATGTGACTGGAATAGTGTTAATTTTGTCAAAACAATTCATTTTACCTGCTTCTGACCACTTAATATCGTGGTTTGTATAAAGTTTTGTGGGTTGGTTCATTTATTTTTTCTGGATTGTAATTTCCTGCTTCTATGATTGTTTGAAACCCTTTATTGCTCCCATGCAACTGGACGGGTTTGTAAAATTTCTCTGTGCATGTCTTGTGCACAGAAAAGAAGAAGAGAACATGTGACCTAGAAATATGGCACCCTAGATCCAGTTGCCTGACACAGAACCCATCTTATCCCAACATCTCCATGTTCGGTTAATTCTGGTGCATCACTTTAGACCCACCTGGATATACTCTTGAGAGTTTCTGGAGCATGTAACAATTTACATATAGTGAGGAAACTTAAAAGGATCTCAGGTGATAAAAATAACCCAAATCATGGGAACACAAATTAAGCCACAGCAAGATACAACGAGGATGCAAAGGCAAAAAGAGATACCAGATAATGTGAGTAGGGCTCTGGGACATCTGAGTTTCACCAGCGTATGGTGGTAAGACCACAAGGACAACAAATAAGTTTGTTTACTGGTTCTAGGTCAACTTGGACAAAACAATGCCAGCATAGATGTTTCTACATACAAACCATGGTTAAACTGCAAGCTAGATAACTGGACCACAGTTTGTCAAGAGCTGATCATGAATGTAAAACATTAACTATAAAACAGCCTTGTACAGCAACTTCCTTTCACAGTTACAAATTCTTGTAGTTTACATTGCCCCAACTGACAAATTAAGCAGCAAACAGCTGGAGGAAAATTTATTGTGAATTATTTTCTAGCAATTCTCCCAGGCAGAACGTTTTGAGCAGTATTATTCAGATTGCCCCTCAGAAGCTTATTTTAACCAGTCTTCTGTAACTCTGTTGGATTCCTATGGCCAGGAACTCATAGCCTGCATAAAAAAGTCTAGGTGAAATATGCGTATTAGCCTTGCAGGCATACTAACTACTTTATTATTTTTTAAAAATCAAGTAAGTACAGATAAGAGGCTACAGCAATTCAGACTGCACAAATATTCCTTATGAAAGCATTATAAAAAATTATTAATTAATTATACATCAGTTCCATGATGCATATAGAAGCCACAGGTTTATAGATCATAAATTATATACTTTGGAGATTGCCATTAGCACTCAGTACTGGAAAGTTTCTAACTTATATTTGCATACTATTTATATGTTAAGGATCATTCAGACAAATAAAATTTGGAAAAAAATACGAAGAATGATTTCCAGTCTGTGATACTCCAGAAGACTTCTGAAATCATTTGCAGAAGCAAAATTTAAACAAGAAATAGATTTCATGTATTGCAAAGGACTATCAGTTAGGAAAACTATATTGCATTTTTCCCTGAAATAATCCAGGATTATTTTGGCCTTTGTATATAATCCCGTCCAAGTATTGCATACTATGGGATATTAACCTCCTGATATGGGGCAGAAGTCTGAGAAAATAGAAAGAAAAATTGCCTCATTACAGTCAAGAATAATTAAGGCTAAATCAGAGAGAGACAAATTCTGAGATGATGGACCTATCTTTACATTCTTGTATTTAAATTATTATTAATCCTACACTTGTCCAAGTATGAAGAACCAGCGAAGAAAGTAAACTCAGTGTCAGTATTTCCTGTCCAAACCTCATTCCATTCTGCCAGATTTATTTAAACACTGAGTGGTCTTCCAGATGTACACAGAACACTATGAACCACCACTCTTTTCTAAAACATTGTGCTTCAGAGAAAGGTAAATATAATTTTCCCTATCCCTTGAATTGGCTTAAAGTTGGGTACATAGATGATCATCAAGGATGATAATATTTTTAAACAACAAGGAACTACACTGAGTTTTGGTGATTCTTATGGGTCCTTTCCAACTTGAGATATTGTATGACTAATATTCAAAATCAACAACTTCGTTTTTTAATACCTTAGGAAAATATTGTAAAGCACTTTAAAACAGATCAGTAGTTAAATCAAAACTATGAAGCCACTTATTCTAATATAGATTGCAGATACCTAAAAAGTTCACAATATTTTACTTAGTGCCGGAAATTTTATCTTGTTTGGACAGAGCCAAAAATCTACTGCCACTATATGGTCCAGTGGCATTAATTTATTTTCTATTTCCTAGTCAGTGAACTTACAACTTTCCTTCCACTAGGATGGACTACACGATAAAAGGATATGCCTTGTTGTCAGCACTGAGCAGCTGTCTAATCAATTTAACTTCAATTTGTTCTCACGGGGAAGTGTCTGCGAGTGTGCGTGTATCAGCAGGTACAGCGGCGCGCTGGCTGCTGCCAGAGGACTGAGCCGATAACGTAACTGAGGGAACACAGATGGTCAGCTGTCTTCCTTTCCCTGGCACTGAGGGAGATGGGAAGGGACCCCTTCAGAACTGGATGCACTGAGCATAGCTTGAGCATATTACCACAGGAGGGAACAGCAGCCTCCCTGGATGCCACTGTTTAAGCCAGATGTCATCCACTCACCTCCCTTCCTGCTGATCTGCACGACAGGCACAGTATGGCTCACAGAATAACACTTCTTTGAGCCACACTGTGCTTGTCGTGCAGATAACACTGAGATTAACACTTTATTAATCTCCGAAGAAATATAACAACAGCACATGACCCTTTACACTTCTTCCATTTATTCACTTGTAGTCACAGGACTTGAGGATTCTCCCTTCTCCAGTTCTCCCAGCGTGGTTCTATTTTTTCAGTGCAATCAATTCACGCAGTTTCTTTCTATCCTCCTGGGACTATATAAAGAACAACTAACCAAAAGCTTTTGATCTATTTCAGTTCTCAGTTTCCATGATCCAGAATTCTTTAGCCACCCTATCAGCATTCCAAAGTTCTTATTTAAAACATATCTAGAGAGAGAGATATTTAGTCTATATAACTGCAATTTCTACAAAGAAACTCAGCATCTTGCACGCAAACTTGGAGCATTTACACAATGGATTGACAGCAAGGACCTTCAGTTTATTTTAACTGTGAGGTTTTGAGCTTTTCCCCCTTCCATTCCAAAAATTTCAGTATGTTCTTTTCATGAGAACTTTAGCTCAGATGTTCACATCCAGCAGCAAATGAATAGGTTAAGCCTTTGTAACTGCAGATTAGCCCATAGCCATGTTATTACAAAAGTGAGATGCTCATATCAAGAACTGCCTCAACTCTTGACCTCCACTGACACAGCAGAAGGAGGCAATTTGGCTGATGGAGATCTTCAATAACTGCTGAGAAGGGGGACCTTCAATAACTGCTAAGAAGAGTCTTCTCTACCACCTAAGAGAGACACATCCTTTTGCCTAAACATCTACTTCACAATATCTAAACCAAAAAGACAATTGTGAACTAAAATGGATAGAAGGAATTGCATGGATACGCTTAAAATGTCATGCAGACAAAAATGAAAACCCTAATCCAGAAAAATAGCTTAAAAAAACCCTAAAAAAAAAAAAGTATAAATGTATCTTTCTGCTTAAATATCTTGCAAATTTTCAGTAAGAAATGACTATAAAATCTGTATAACCTGAAGTTCTATTTGTAACCTAGCTTCTATGGTTTGGCATGGCTTTAGAAAAGCTGAAGAAAACTGAAAAAGAAGCAAATAATTATACAAATATAAGTAGCTATGACTTGAGAGAGATTGAAGAAGCTGTTCTTTATGAGCATAAATATTAGACAGATTTAATCAAAGAACACACCCACCCATGCTCTCTGTGACAGATGTCTTATCATTTGACAAAGATTGTTTTGGACACCAGTTTTATTTGTTTTGGCCAATGAATAAAAAAAAATTTAAAATATTCTAGTTTAGAAAATATTACATCCTATAAATACTTCACAGGTGATTATGTAAGTAAATGGAATTATTCAGCGCCTCTGAAGATGGCAGGAATATTATCATAGTTATAGAAATAAACATTAATGCAATTCATATTAGTAAGAGCTCTGCAACAGCAGGAAGGTAGTAAAAATTAAAATATTCAACAACTTAAATAGCACATTAGTGCTATTAGGATTAATCTTGTAGTCATGCAGGGGCCAAGGATATTACAGAAACATTTTCTTCCTTTCCATTTTCTGTGATTGTGTCAGTAAAAAAACACAGATAAGCTTCAAACTTTAAGGGACAGGAAAGACGTAAGAACAGATTACAGGAAGAAGGTGTAAAAATCGTCAATTCTAAAGGGAATAATATATAAGGAGGTAACAACTTCAACAAATAAATCACACTTCAACTACTCTTCCATCTTACTTTGCTTTTCTCTTGGCTTTTATTTCTTCGTCCCTTTGCTGAAATCAACATTGATGCATTGGGGTGATCAGTTTTAGAGCTCTTCTCATTTTTTTTGACATTCAGAGATAAAAAGCAAAAATTCTGTCTCTGGTTTTTTCAATAAAGGGTGGGAGATACTTTATTTTCAATAAACAGCAGGAGCTCTTTAATTTTCAGGACCTCCTCCTGAAAATTACTGTTTTACTGACACAATCAGTAAGTTCAACTAACAGCTGAAAAAAAAATTAGCATACACAAATGTGTAAGTATATAACCTTACCTTAAATATAACATGCATAAACACCAAATTTTTGAATTTCTTGTATTTAAAACTGCAGTTTTCAAGTGACATGTTATTGCCTGTACATTGTGCTAAGATACAGGACACTGGTGTCAATGTTAATTTCTTTTGATGCAACTATTAAAGCAATGAATTGTCTGTATTGGTTGACTGTTTACAACACAAAAATTCAAAGAAGTTGCATTTGTCACAGGAAGTTCAGTAGTTTTCAGTAGAATCTAAAATTTTTTTCAACTTTGTCTAAGCCGAAAACAAATGAAACTATTAAATTGTATCCCAGAGTGTGTATTACATAGTATGTGGACTGCTTGAATAATATTATCCTGTTTAAAGTGCACATTAGAGGGATTTTTGTTGAATTATGTGTTAGGATAAAGGCTCCCCATGGCAAACTTTGTGCATCAAACAGGAAATGCTAAGTTTCAGGGACTCACAGAAACCCTACAGCGACTGCAGAGGGGACTGCATGAACCAGGCTCTGAAGGTCTGTCAAAGCAAGTTCAAATCCTTTTTCAGCACTGAACACTAGTCTTGCAAACTCTCCTGACCAGTTCCTAGATGTAGGAATTTGCTTCTGTGAAAGCTATAATTGATTTAACAAATGAAGATTTTTCATACTTAAACTTTTTGCATCACCATGTAATCAGTAGGTCTGATTTGTAAAAAAACCTGCAGTATTTTAGTATGGCTCCACAAGTATTTATTAAACAGCATACTGGATTCCACAGGAAGGATGCCCCAGGAGCTATGGGACTTGGAACTTGAGATTAAAGAAACATGTCACTTTTATTCTGGTATTTACCTACAAAGCCTATTTGAATTTGTTTTGAAGATAAAGGAATTTTCAAACAGCCCTCAGAATCATTAGCTATTATTTTTCTACAAAATGTGCAAAACCAAAATAGCCTGTGTACCTGTGTGTCAAACAACAACCATTCTCATGTTGTACACACAAAAAGAAACATCACTGCAATTCCCCATTTCTAAATCTTTGACACAAATCCCAGAGAGGCTGAATAAACGTGCTTTATGAAGTTGTTCCAAATAGGCAGGAAACAGAGCGGGAATGAACATTCCAGTCTGGGTGGGAGTGGTTTAAAAACTAAATAAAAATTGTAGTTGCTGTACCTGTCCGTTGCACTGTCACCAGCCTGCCCAGCCTCTGGCTTCAAGTCTCACACAGTTTGAGAGAATTTTACCAGAAACATGAACAGGATACCAAATTCAGCAATATTCGCAGAACTGAAAGCCTGGCTTTTAAGAATACAGCCTTAGCATTTTTAAGTGATTATTCCCTGAGTTGTAATTTTTTTTTTTTTTAGTTATAACTGAATATTAATACAGAAAATTTCTTCTATGCCAAAACTGACCTGTAAAGAAATGAGGGAGAGCAACAGAACAGCAAGAAGTCCAGAAGAAAAGACCAAAATCAGTGCCAAAACCTTTCATTAAGGAAGCAGTAGCTTAATCCTGGTTTGAAATGGTTGAAATTAATTCAGGGATTGATAAAAAGACTCTATAACAAAGACTTCAAATGCTACCAAAACCAGCTTGTTTCCATTCTGAATGTCTCTTTTTATTTGTAAAGACTGGCATTACAATTGAAAAGGACTCAAAATGGAGTAATGTACACATCATTGGTGTTTCATGATGCCACTGATGGAGTCCCTGAATGGATATTGCTTCAGCTTTGCTTTTAAAAAATAATTTAACAAGAAAATCTTCAACTCCACTATCGATCACAGGTGGCAGAAATGTAAGAAAGGAAAAAAAAAGAAATCAAAATTGCTGTCAAATTCATAACATATACATTGTTGGTTGATGACACTTGTTCCAGATGTACAATAAAGCCCACAACACTTTATTACTATGGATATAATTATTGTGAATGTTTTTTCATGTTGATCAACTTGTTTCTGAAGGTTGTTTTTTGATTGTTTTAAACTTGCATAATAAACATGCAATGAAACATTTCTTGTTAAAGTGTTTTTTGCAGCTGTCTTGTATTCATACAAAGATTTCATAAAGTAGCAGTGTTGTATCAGAGCATTACCAAAATAAGAGCAAAAGCTAAAGAGGAAGGTAAATGTGAAATGAACTTGATGAGAATAACCTAATCTTGTCCTGAGACACTCCAGTCTTATTAAAAAGATGTGCACAATCAAATCCCTTCCTCCCAAACCCACCAAAACCACAAAATAAATATTAAATTGGAAGGGAAGACATAAAGAAAAAAAAAATTATGTCATCATGCACTCATCTTCTGCATAGCTCAACCCACATATAGTAAGGCACTATTTCCCCACAACTTAGTGTCCACAACAATCTTTTACAGTGCTCTGTGAACTATATATAGTTCCTTCCAGGATGATGAAATAAACAGACCGAATGAGTGTTGCTACCATGTCACCCCATGTGTGATCTTTTAGACAAGGGCATCATCTGGCAGTTTCAAAAATCAGCTGTCTCAAGTCTCTATTTGTGTGTGCATGTTATGTATAGGGACATCTTTTGTCTGTGCAAGTGGTTGGTTTGGTTCCAAAGTTGCTGTAATTTTTCATTGTTCTTTACTCCAGTGTTCTCAAAGCAAATACACAAGAAAATAAAAGTGCAGTTGGGTCATTAAAAACAGAGCTTTGGTGCTCGAAAATGCACACAGCTTTGGGGATTTAAGAAATCTTTTAGACATTCCCAGAAGAGCTGGGAAATACGTGGACATTTTTGTCCAGAAATCCTCATCTCTTTTTAGTTGAGCTGGTCTTCATATTGTTTTCGGAAGCAATCACCAGCAGGGAAAAACTCCCAGCACCGTTCTTGATACATTTTCCATACATATGATTCCTGAAAGAAACACAGTTTAAATTATTTAACTTGATTTAATGAGAAAGCATCAACCATTATTTTTTTCCTCTTTTATTTATATATCACTTCACTTTTTTTGATCCTGAGCATGTCAGGTTGTTGAACATCAATCTACAAAATCACATTAATGATTTTGATTAGTTTAGAATAGCTTTTAGGTTTTTGTCACCTGGTCAAAAAGCACTACACAAATGCATAGAAGAGAACCAGGTCATTTAGGTTTTTTTGCACATCGAGGAGCACTGTAAAGCTCAATTAAAGCTGGCCACAAGACAAATAGCAGGGTAAGCAGAATATTTTCTGTCATAGAAATTTGACTGAATTTCTGCATCAGTAATTTCAAAACATGTCTACAAACAATAAGTAAACCAAAATGACCTTTATAGTCAGTATTTTCTGAGTCAGTGGTGTTTGGTATTTTTTCCTTTCTGATTATTTGTTCGGGTAGGGTTCTGTCTCTAGTCCAGAGAGTAGTAAAGAATATGTCAGTTTATTTCTATTTTAATCACACCACTTAAATAGGGTTTTTATTATGCAAATCTCATGGTAGAAAGGGCATGTGTTACACCAGTTCCAGAATCATAGAATCATTTAGGTTGGAAAAGACCTTTTAGATCATTGAACACAACCGTAAACTAACTACTGCCAAGTCCACCACGGAAGCACGATCCTAGAAGTTATGTAGTATGAAGTACTCTCAATTTTCAAACTATCCCCTAACAGTATCAAAACTGAATAGTTAGTAGAAATGTGTCTTCAGTGAATACAGTAGAACCGTAGGTCTGCCAAGAAAAGGGAAAGCGCAAATAAAAAATACTTCTAAAAATCTCAGTTAGCATGAAACTCTCAAATGACAAATGGATGTTCAAAACTAGCAAAGCAGACACATAAAATCTCATACTGGACAAGGCTGAGATTTATGCAAAGAGGATGATTACAGCACACATGTCAGCATTCAGAAAGAGTAAGTTACATAGGTTTATAGCAAATCATCCCTCTGACCCAAATCTGTAGGGCTACATATGTGATACTGTTCAGTTCTTTTGGGCTTTGATCTGCAACACTGGAACATTTGCTTAGTCAGCTGAAAGACTATCACTAGGAAAAAAAAAAGTAGACTGTAAATTTGATACAATTTCTTACTGACTTTTAATATACTTAAAGGAAGTTGAAGGGGGCACCATATAAATAACAGAGAACAAAGAAGAAACCTCCAGAGAAAAGTTCACATAGTTTCCATTTTAAATATATGCATAAGTTCTTTCATATGGACTTATTCAGAAACGTAGACATAGAAGATTATATGTAGATGATAATAATAAAAGAAAAAGACTACTAAAAAAAGAATCAAAAGTGAGAAATGAAGAGTTCTGCTTCCACATAATGCTTAAATGTTCTGTTTCTCATTATTTTTCTTTATAGTATATATTTATATTTTGTGGAAGTAACAATTTAAAAATAACAGGTCAGACACCAAAAAAGGAACAGAAAGTGCTACAGAATTGATACTCAACCTAACATTAAGAAACCAGAGTCTTAAGAATTCCCTAGAAGAATGAGAATTAAGTTCCATACCATACAGGGAGCTATCCATTAGAAAAATCTTAGTTTTTTCAAACCTGAATGATTTTTATTTTAGAAGCAGCTGACATCAATAGAGTTATTCAACCTACCTGTCCTGTATGCTCTGTTTCATCTTTGTTAATAAGATACATCAGAAAAAACCTACAAGCAAAGAAACAGCTATTATAAATAGTGTGTTTGGAAACATTAGGCAACCCACAGGGAGATGGATATTTTTCAGTGTGTACAGTGATAATGCTGTTCATGGACTTACAAGTTCCAGAGTTCTATTTATGATAATATTCTGAGACAGATTAAACACTTTCCTGACACTGCTGACATTCACTGTTCAATGAGTAGTATG
The DNA here is from genome assembly GCA_013397115.1 of Edolisoma coerulescens. Classification (NCBI taxonomy): domain Eukaryota; kingdom Metazoa; phylum Chordata; class Aves; order Passeriformes; family Campephagidae; genus Edolisoma; species Edolisoma coerulescens. The sequence goes on along the minus strand of VWZW01007347.1, from coordinate 1,390,447 downwards.
CTAAAATGCATGAGATCCAGTTTGACTTACTGCAGATAGCAAGTTTAAATGAAGATTTTTCTAAACTTTCTAATCTGAAAATTACAACAGACATTTTCTTGCCCATGAAAACCCACTTGGAAGCAGACAGAAAATGGTCATTGGAAATTTCTCTTTTTCCTCTTCCCACACTGAATAAGAAGTGCTGAAGATATCTAAGAGATTTCTGTTGTTGAAATTACAGGTTGGGGATATTTTAGTAGCGTATGCAAGATCAAGACGAGCAGAAAAGAACTTGTAATTTTAAAAAAAAAAACATTAGTCTTGAGGGTTTGAGAAAGCTAACATTCACTGGGTGATAATTTCAAAATTTCACTCATAAGAGACATTCTCTCCAAATATATGTAAAAACATAAAATATGACCATGAAGAAGAAGAAGAAAACCCAATTCCTCAGGATGAGGCACTTAAGAGCAAGAATGCTATATTATGCTATTAGTTCAGTATTTATTAAGCAGGAACAAAATCCCATATGATAGTGCTTTCAATGTATTTTGTTTGCACAACCTGTTTTTCAGTTGGAAGTTTTTCATAGGCATGTTTGACTTTGCAATCTCATTATTTTGTGCACATATAGTGCCAGTTTAAAAACACAAAGATACAATCCATCCCCTGCTTCATACTGGCAGCACTAGTATAAAATACACTCTGGCACTGGATTTTCCTGTGTGAGAGGAACAGTATGATACAGTGGTTGTAGACCTGATTATTGGCTTTATTTCCAGATATAAAAAGACTGAGTTTAGTGGTCACTGGTGCTCTGCTCGGATTTTCCAAAGGTGGACCTGATGCCCTTGGTTGATCCCTTTTGTCTCTAGCTCCTCATTACAGCTCCCCTATATCCCTTTGTCCCTTGTTCTCTTAGTCAGCCTCAACACCCCACACAAAATATTTTGTCCGATGTAAGTTTTTTTGCCTTACTCCTTTGTTTGTTCTCTCTTCCCATCAGTCTCCAGGCCAGGTCATACTGCTCCTCTGCACCTTACACACCTCATTCAATTTTACAACTTATGTGGCCTCTGCAGCCACATATCAAGTTCATTTCCATCTACAAGCTCACACAAACTTCTTGTGCCACAACCAAGCTGGAAAGCAGGATATGAAATTTGTTATTCCTTGCTGCCACTGCCACAGAATTATACATTCAGAAAGCATAAGTGCACATCAAAGTTGAACAGTACTGAATATTACTTATGCAAGAGAGTTAATCAGGTACCTGCAGAGGCTGCAAGGATCATGAGTTAGTGAGGAGTGCATTTTTACTGTACTCACAAATAATTGGCCAAGTTGTGCTCCTGTAGTGTGTGTGTTTCAAAGCCATGAGGCACTGTATCAAAGTAGTCATTTCCTATTCCACAGATAAAGCACTTTGTCTAAAAGAAAGAATACAGAGTACTTCAACACTACATATTACACTTGCTCTGCTTTCAGAAAAGGCCAAAAAAATGTAACAATTTTCTTGAAAATGGCAATGCATCATATATAATATGCACTGAACAAAAAGGTTTTTCTTTTAATGCTGGAGACCTCAGCAAAAATATTTGAATAGAAGCTTAGCTACAATCAGAACAGCTTCTTACTGTTTAGAAAAATAAATTTTTGCCAGCTCTAAGTGAACAGGTATCATGTGACAGAATGACATACAATGGTCACAGCTGACTCTTTTAATGTTAAGCAGCACTTACTGTAACACATGGCAATATTTGCGTCAAATCTTGTCAAGCTGAAACTGAATATGCCCCAAGTTCACATTACAAAGCACAGCTGGTTTGCAACACTTTCCTGACTTCTTACGTTTACACTTCAATGACAGAATAGAAAACCACAAAGTACAAGATACTTTCACACATATATTAACCAAAGAAAATTACATCTGAGATGAAATGTAACATGACAGTGTTAACACCCTGTGTTAGAAACCTCTAGTTTGAAGATCCAAAAGACTTAAATAGCCACAGACATGCAATTCATTATAATTCACATTGTATGATATCAGACCATGTACAGGACTATATTTTCCTCTTAGTTTGAAAAATTATCCACTAGCTAAATCATATTTTGATTGAAAACACATATTCATGAAATCTGCAAATAGGTATGGTTCAGCAACTGAATGTTCTTACCTCCATGTCTTCCTTAACTTGCTCTTGCTGATCTCTTAACTCACCAAAAGCATCAATAATTAAACCTAGAGTTTAAAATAAAATGATAGTTAATGTTCAAGAACAGAATTGTGACAAGGAATATTTGGAAATCCAGGGATAACAGAACTCTGATAAAGAATATTAAATGAGAATCTTATGCAGAAATATCAGAAGCCCATATGTATTCCAAAGACAAGAAAACCATAAAGAAAAATGAGCAAGCCAAAGAAACACCAGTAACATGGCTGGCAGTACCATTTTGAATTATAAAATGGGACAAACAGACTTCTGTTCTACTCCCAGAGCTCTAATCTTGATTTAGTACATTATGATATACGGGGTTTACAGTGATTAAGGCCCTACTATAGAAAAAATACTACTTTATATGTAACAGACTTCAGATATTTATTACATGGCAGATGCAGAGAGGCCCAGAGCTCCATGCACCCTCTCTCAAGATGGCTGTCATGTAGTATAAGGTTCCACTATTGGAGCTCTACAAAAGTAAGGGGTCATTTGAGGGAGATACAGAACGAATAAGAAAATGAATCACAGGCTACATGGTTCAGATTATAAACTGCATATAACCTTCCCTTCACTTACTCCAGTACAAATAAGGACTAACTCCACAACGACTATCGACAGTCCCATAAGCAAAGCTTGACAATTAAGGACTTATTCTTCAGCCACTCACAAAATGAAGAAAGAAACAGTATGACACGCGCCACTTCAGGGTATAAAAAATTTTCCACCCTCCCCAAGCCCTTTAAAAATACCTGTTGCTTGAGTAAGAGTAATAAACCATTTATCACAAGCTCAAAGTTGCCTTTTGAATTTCCTTGTATTAATGAGGAAGCACCCTTACTGCTGTCAAAATTATCCTATGTTAGCTGTTAGCTGACACAAAGCAATGAGGTATCAGTATTTATGACAGCAAGTGCACCCAGCAAAACTATTCATCAATTTTTCCAAAATTGAGAATATACTTCTATTAACTTGTGCAAACTTCAATAAAAAATTACCTTTTGGGCACTCTTGACAAGATTTTAATGGTACATTGTGAAAACAGATAGGGGTTTAAGTACTTAAGGTAAAAACCACAAACATAATTAATCTAAACATAATAAAAAAACCCTTGATATGCCAAAATAAGGTATCCACCATCCACATTACAACAGTGAGAAACACTACCAGTCAAATAGTTTCACTGAAATTCCAAAGCTAACTAATGGCAGCTTACTTTCCACTGTCATTAACCAGGCTATACTAAAGCTGTTTCAAATCAAGCACCTTTCTTTACTCTTAAACATTGTTCAAATAAGCAGGCATCACACAAAACAGCAATTTTTATGTAAGAAAAGATTTAGCATCTTAAATCTATGGTCCAGTTTTCACACCACTATTACCAATCTGAATATTTGCCAGATAGTCAAGAACATTAGATGTTGTCAGGGGGAATACTGACAGCAGTATTGATTTTGTCCATAAAAGCTCATGTAGGATAGGTTACACTGAAGGACAATTTTAAGTTGTGCCACAAGATTTCTATAGGAGGCTTTTAGAGAGGGCAATGACAAGACAGAAACTGCAGTGACACCAGTATTCTTAGAGCAAAAAAGTTATTTTGTTTCTCTTGATCCGGTTAGAGCCTGTTGATTTTACAGACACTCAGAAGAGCAGTGTATGAATGAGAGTCAGCGGGGTGTGATTTTCTATATAAATCTGTCCTTCATGATCTGCCCGGCTGTTCTGTCTGAATCTTAGGTTTGTGATTACCACAGCACTAAGGTCTTTGTACTGCTAAATAATGCTTTCAGTCCCACTGTGGGTTACAAACGCATACCTTGGATAATTGCAAGCAGGATGACAATCACAAAGAAGAAGAAAGTGATGTCAAAGATAATCCGATAGATTTCATATTCATCTCCTGCTGGATCTTCTATTTCATCACCAATGCCTCCACCTGCACGTACTCCAACGTACATATGAAACATGTAGCACTAGAAAAGACAAAACAAAGGGATACAAAGGCTATTTGCAGCTAAAAGCAAAAATACCCACTGTTACAAATTCAGTAGTTGGTAGAACTGGTCTGTGGTCTAGGAACTATTCCATGTCAAGCCATCTTTTTCTCCCCTTTGAGATTATGCATGTTTCTGAGGGAGGGGAAATGCTGCTGTGCAGCTGAAGCTGCAGTATTTTATGTTCTGTCATTATGTAGCAGTTCAATAAGATCAAAAGTTCAACTACCAGAAGTCCAGCAGCACCCCATGATTCATGTAAAATCATTTCAGCAATGTAAATAGGAAATATCATCACTACCATAGCCATCTCCTTTTCCAATTTCCTAGCTCAAAAGTGAATGATTTTCCCCATTTTTAGTGTTTCAAATTCAAATTTATAAACAAACAACCCTCCTCCCCAACCCAAAATAAAACAAAAACAACCACAACCAAGCAAAAATGGTTTGTGAATGCTTGTGCAGAGAACAGGCTAATGATTGAAAATGTCTGAGAATAATACTGTGAAACTATGATATGAAAAGTGGTATAATAGGTCTATCAGTATAGTTGCCTGGGATGCTGACAATACAAAATTTCCAGTTTTATCATGTTATAATTTAATAGAAAAAAAATGCTATCACTCTCCAGAGGTCTAGAGCAGGGGATTGTTTTTTCCTTTAAGCAGCTTTGTAAACTACAGGTCAAGGGTTCCCACCCTCTATCAAAAAACAGTGATGACAATAACTAACTCCTAAAACCTAACCATACAAATAATCTATTCTTCTTTTTCTACGCCACACTATCCCCAAAACCCCTTCTCTAAGAAATTGATACAGCACCAAACAATGTTGAATGACCCTTGCATGAAAAATCTAACAATTCCTAGAGATGGTTTATACCCCAAGACTGAAAGGTAAAAATTAACTTCATGAGTGAATGTAGTGTTACTTATCTAAAAAGTTTTGGGTTTTTATTTCTAAAAAAACATGTATTCTTTATATTCATTTTCTTTTAAATCCCGCTTCAAGTCTTAGGTTTTTTACAAAAGACAGCCCTGATTTTACAGCATATCATGTTATTCTAATTCATTCCTGTATAATATTATAGTCTTGTGGTACATGTATTTTCAGAGAATTACAGAGCAGATCAGTTCAGAGTGACTTCATGAGGTCTCTGCTCCAAGCAGGGCCCACTATAACCTCAGAAAAAATTGGTTTGGGCTTTATGTAAGTCAGTTCATTACAACTTCCTAAGGATGGAGACTGCAACAACCTCTCTGAGCAACCTGATCCATTGCTTGGCTCCCTTCAGTCAGAACACATTTTTCCACTTTATGTCTACAGTCTCCTGCCATGCACTTCCTGTTAAGAGCTTGAATTTGTCTTCCCAATAGTCTTTCTGCAGACACTGGCAGCTCCTCTTACACACCCTCTACCCTGAGATTTTCTCTTCTTTAGGCCGAGCAAGCCCAGTTCCCTCCGCCTCTCTTCCCATAGCAAGTGCTCCAACACCTGACAATTTAACAGCCCTTCACTGATCCGTGTTCCAGTTCATCTGGTTTTGTTGTGCCAAATGTCCCAAACCAGACAAAAATATAGACATACTACTCTGCTTCAACAGTTTATCTATTTATTTGGCTTTTACATGTTGTCTACTCCATGGAAGAGATTCACATTGCATAGCATACTGAAATACATTTAACTATTGTACATTATTGCTTTTGGGGAGATATTAAGGGCAATGCATCTTAGAAATTCCTTGTGGTTTAAGCTCTACCTACCACCCAAAATTCCAAAGCCTGGCACTGTCTTAGTAAGTACAAAATAATTTACTGTGGTTCTGGACAAAGTGGCTACAAAACTGCCTATTAAAGATAACCATGGCAATTCATGTTAAGAGAAATGGATGGATTTCTAAGTTTAAACAAGCATTTAAGTATTTGCATTACTTATGAAAATAGTTGCCTAAAACTGACCCTCCTCCTGAATGACCTGTAGAATTGCAAGATTCAGAAGTGCTGTCCTTTAGCTGGCTCAGCTGCACAGCTTGTAGTTGTTTTGCATTTTTTTAACAACTCTAGCAAAGTATAGTACGATATTTCTTCTATTCCTTTATAGATGTGTTTGTTTAGCATACACAAGATCTATCTAGTTGTTGAGGATGTTCATCATATTTTTCCCTTTCCTTTCAATTGCAATCTTTCCTGCTTGCTGGCTAATGATACAACTGTATGAATATAAATTACAAGAAGGTCAGGACAAATCACAACAGCTTGAGAAAAAAACCCAGAAAGCAAAATAAGACTTACTGTTAGCATATCATCACATTTCATGTCTGGCATATCACCATCTTCACTCTTGTTGTAGAACTTGCGGAAAAAATTGAATGCCACTACTGTATACAAGTATACCACTACTGCCAGTAATCCCACTGTTAGGACAAGCTAGAAGACAAAATTACAGAACGGGTGTAACACCACTATGGAATTGTGATTTACCTTTTCTTTCAAAAAAAAAAAATTAAAAAAGAAGGAAACTAACAATAAACTGTATATACTAGCAGCAGGAAAAGTTTAACTTTTTCTCTTTATATATTTTTGTAATACAGAGTAATATATCTGCATATTCTCATGCAAGGATTGTGCATTTCGTTTTATTTTGCACAAAGACTGTGTATCAGAAACAGAATTACGAAGACAAATCTTATGGATAGATACACAATGAAACAATCCATTAGAATCATATACAATCTCCACAATCAGATAAAAATGTCTGAAAATTCACTACCTAATAGTAATAGTACTATCACCTATTATAAAATTAATTCCAATACAGTATGTCTGCTAATTTAACAGGGAAGCAACTTTTTTTACATGTATGAAAGCACATATAAAAAAAACTGTTCCTATTATTTTAATATCTCAGAAAAGCAGCAACAAGTACTCCACTGCTCAACTGCAACATCATTCAGATTTTGCTCTGAGTTTAGTGGAAAGCAGCTGGGTGAGGCCTTCAGTATCCTGCAAATTGATATTTCACTTGTGTAGCTCCCAGATCTAAAAAGTTCCTTATAAATAATGCCCCTTAATTCATAGGTAATTTGCTAAAACTTCGGGACTATTTTTAGAAGGGAGAATACTTGTATTATTATAATTATACTAGCTGTCCTGCTGCAAGATTTTCTGAGAAGACCAAGGATGGCTTTTTTACGATTTGAAATAGTTTACAAATTCCTTTGAAATGGGAAGGCCATGAGCCTTGAGGAGCACTGAGTCTCAGGTTACACTGAATGCCATTTCTACAACAGATCTCAGCAGACAAATAGCCTTAGTTACTTTTTCGAAGTTAAGGCAGAAATGCAATTTCAGATTCTACAGTTTAAGAAGAGATTTCTCATCATCCAAGAGCTGAGTTTCTCAAACAGTCCTCTAACCAAATGACTGAGACTCAAGCAGACCTTTCTTTAGATGAATCTTGAAAAAAAGTTTAAACAGCAACTTTATGAAACAGTTGCTCATAACAGTTAGAGACTGTCATAATCCTAGTCCCTTTTTCTTTTGCATCAAAATCCCATTGTCTAGTTTCCTCACCAAGTCAAGTTCTAGCGTTCATGATGAAAGAACAGTTCTGTTGTCAACCTGCAGAGCACCTGAATCAAGTAATGAAGTGATCTTTGTGTACTCCTTAAGTAAAAAAGCTGAACAGAGATGACAGCTGATACCTGTTTGCCATTGTGGGTAACTGATGACAGGATAGTTCGTAATGTCTTGAATCCCATTGCAATGTCAAGGAGATGAGCAGCAAAGAAAAAATTGTTGTAATGGCCAAGGACTGACATGGTCATGTACCACGCTAGGTAAAGGAAAGACTAACAGGAAAAAACAAGTACATTCAAAATAAAACTCATGGCTTTCATATTTAACTTAATTCAAGAAAATAAGGAAAGGTAGACCTTTCTCAAATATGCTTTTCTTTAAACAGAAAACAGTTCTTTTTAAACAGAGAATTTTCTAGATATCTTTGAAAATTTTCTCTTTGAGCAAAAATATTAAATCCTCAAATACAAAGTCCTCAAGATATGGGCAAAATCAAGAAATTCAGAATTTATATTGTAAGAACTAATTTTGAAATTCTTAAACCCTTATTTGTAAATGTCTCTACTGTAAATAAAGTTTTTTCTGATTTAAATTACTTTTTTATTAATTTCTAAATAATTACATTAAAATATTAATACCCAAAGTTAGTTAATGACAATTATAGGACTCTGCAAGCAACAAAAGGAATTTTGTAATTAATTTGAGCTACTAAAACTCCTACTTAAACATGTAAGTGTTATTTAAGTAACCACAAATGTCAATTTCATCTGTTGCTCTATCAATTCATTTTTATTGAACTTAAAGACAACCACATATTTATAAGAGAAATTACACTCCATCCCTTAGAAAAAATACTAGTCCCAAACAAACACTGTTTACAGGTCATGCTGTCTCTAGACCTGGAGACTTATTGTTTCCACTTTTCCTGAGCACCTTCAGATTACACTTTCATTCTCCATCTGTCCTAGTTCCAAAATAAATTTTTCCCTAACCATTTTTCTTACCAGTAAAATAAATGGTTAGGGAAGCAATAATCCTAAGACTTAAAAATCATATGATGACTGACTTCTTAAACTGCATTTTAACATTCTTGTTTATCTCTCTTTGGTTTTTTGCTTTTTCAAATTATTAAAATAATTTGAGTCATTCTGTGGCACATCTTACTATCAGTTTCAGTGATACAAATGTAGCAATTCCAGATACATTAACTATATTGACCTGTGCTCCAGTAATATTCAAGTGTTCATAAAATTTATGGACAATAAGAGAAATGGAAATTAGCATTTATATAGTCAGTTTTCTAATTCTACAGTGCAGTGCTTGCTTATTGCTTCTAACAAAGCATATCAGAAAGGAATTGACTGAGGTTCTATAGACTACTACCAATGTAACTGCAAAAATATTCTGACAATGTCTCTTTAAGCTTTCAAGATTTTCTTCATGTAGTAAAATAAATGTAATCCAGAGTAATTCACACCTCTCATTGAAGCACTTTGTATTAACACGTGCATATTTCATTTTAGAATATGAATATATATATGTATATACTGAGAAACTTACATTATCAGTGAAAACAACTCCTAATTTCCACATCTGATACTTAACATCAATGGAATTTAGCCTGTAAAAATAAAAATAAATAAATTGCATTTTATAGCAAAACACATCTGAAAAACATGAAACACAATCTGTAGGAAGTGTATTGCCACATAACAGGAGTCAAAAGCTGATCTATTTCTCCAAAAGCTGAAATACATCAGAACCTTTTTCTAATTCACACCTTTACTCTGGAATGAATCTGTCAAAAAAAAAAAAAAAAAAGGGGAAAATCAAATTCATAAATACTGTTTGGAGTTCATCAGACCTAATGCTGATTGATTTCTACAATTTTATCATGCATACAAGTGAAAGAAACTGTCTTTAAAATCCATGGAGAAAAAAAGATTTTATTTTCTCTTTAATGCAACCCACCTAAGTATAAAGTAGCTGTCAAAAAAGGTCACTGAATTTGCACCCTAAGATGCCAATTCTTTATGTCAGTTATTATAGCATACCTTGAGTGACACAATTGGATGACATTAAAGACAGACAAATTTAGATCAGATTTTCAGAGCTTGTTCAGAAAACTGACTCATTTTTCTAAGGATTTAAGAAAAATCATTAATGAAAATATGATAATTCTTACCAGTTAATGAGTTTTGATATAGGTACTTAGGAAAATCTTCTATTAATGTTAATTTTTGTAAAACAGAAAGCGTCCCATCAGACAAAAAAACATTCTTTATTAATTGTCTGCTAGGTAGGAAATACCATTTTTATTGCACTGTGACAAAATTTTGTGCTAGGCACTGAACAACACCAACAGGTGATACTTCATAGAGAATGGTGCCACTTGACCATTACAGAAGAGAAAGCAAAACAAAACAATGAGTTATTTGGTGTCTGTAAGCTTTCTGTGTGTCTTGGAGACAGAGCGCAGAATAGATTATTGTTCTGAGGCATAATACACAAAGCCTCTGCAAGGATCCACTAGGCTTAAGATTCCCAATTAAATAATCAAAAGAGAAGGTATTTTACATTAGCATCCATAAGGGGAAAGGTTTGAAACTGAGGTTCCTGCACGTGCATCATCATTCCTTTCAATGGAACAGGCTGGGAATTTGGACATTAACAGGGACTGTGCCTGCCTTGCAACCACGACAGCTGAAGCCCTTACCCACCTGAAGATATACACTTCTACTTAGACAAACAGGCACATCCCTCATTTTGTAAATCCTGTGGTGTCATCATAGCAAGTATAAATCTTGAGACTTCAGGTGTAAAAATTACTGGAAGTAAAATTCCTTACTTTTTCAGTAGCCATTATGGGCCTGAGACAGACTGTCACTTGAGGAAAAAGTCTACTAGTTTTCCAGGAACAATCCTGCTCTCCAAGATACTACATTACTAAGAACGGGTTACCCACAAGAAAATCTTTTGAAAACCTAGATTATTGCGTCCCATGACAAGGAAGAGTAGGACCTTTTAAATGTTTTCACATTCTGAGGCCACCTGTACTCATTGTTTGTACACATTTCATATTTATGATATGGTTTAACTTCTCACCAACCTATAAAAATTTCAGACCTCCCAGAAGAAAATTATTTACATTTTTTTTATTCCTGAAAGTGGAAGAATTCTCTACCATGTGAACATTTGACAGAAGACCTGCTTATTTTCCAAATTAGCATTATGTCACTGCTTGCTGGAGATACTTGAGCCTTATCTGCTTCTTCTATTGCCTCTGACTAAAGATCACAGAAACAACAGCAGTTAGAAAGGGAAAGGAACAGGGAAGTATTACTAACGATGGCACCTCTGAAAATTAACTTTCATGTTTGCATCTTCCATATTATTCTCTCAAATATACTACATATCCATGATGCATGTAGTTTAACACCATCCACCTGAAAGAAGAAACTAATTCAATGGGAAAACAGCACCACTGTCTCAATATCAGCAGGCAAAATTTAACTGTCTTTACTGTCTTATCTATAGTAGAGCTCCAATTGCATCATCCTTCTTAGTTGGTTATATTTAAATAATACTGCAACATATTTAAATAATCATTTGAACATTAAAATATTTATACATTTAAATAAATGTGCTTTAAAAATATTCAAGACTGCATCGATGAGCTGGATGGCTCTTCAAGAGTCAGTACAATGCAGATCCTTTTAATGCAGTATATCACTGGGACAGGCAGAAGCTGTTGAAGAAGCATGGTTACGTGCAAGTGGAGTGCTTTAAGTACCTTGCAAAAAGACAGATGCAAATCCCAGGCTATTTTTCCAAAGGAAAGGGAGAGAAAAAATAGGAGCTAGGGGTCAAGGAGACCTGTTCACTTGTATTGGCAATGAAAACACTGCACGCTGCACTTCCCTTCTGTGTTGTGAGAAACATGGATATCTGGTCTGGCCTCAGCCTCCCCCACCTCCTCCTGGCACACGCAGAAGCAGCAGCACCAGAGCTGCAACCTGCACCAGGTCACACCATTCTCTATTTTCTTCCCAAAGTACTGCAGTAAGGGTTCAACTCCAATGCTTTTCCCACCTCTCTCTTCACTGCATGGTATATATATTTCAAATTTTGAATCTGGAATATGTGTAAGTTTTAGTAGCTTCACTAGTATTCATTTTTGAAACTGTTAAGAAGTGGATAAATGTACCTTCCTTAAGCATGTATTTTTTTATGTGACTGGTTCTGTAAATTTTTATTATAGTTTTTTATTTTCCCGCAACATATTAATCTGTTATGAGTATGGAATGATTCCTTCAGGGAGAACATGAAAGATGGATGAGGTCATAAATTTTTTTTAAACTGTATATAACATGGAGAAGGTATTAGAGGTGTTAAAAAAAAAACAGGCATCTTTTAGACATGATTCTTAAAATAAATATTTCATCAGCCTTCTCCAACTGCTTCATTCTGGTCTGTTTTATCAAGATTTTTCACAGAAACATTACTTAAATGTTTTTCCCCTCATATGAGTATGAGCACACAAGGAAGGGAAAGTAGTTTTATTTTGGTTTTATACCAATAATAAAAGTAGTAGGTTTTTTTCATAAACTCAAGCATGGGTCCTACTATAATCCAGCAGGAGCAAAACAGCATGTAAGAAAGCATTCTGGAAAGTATTTCTGCCACAATATTAAATTTTGTTTATTACTGAAATGCCACAGAGTCCTTGAGTTTTACCAGTGCACCTGATTGATTGTTCAGACAGACTCCTTGTTTATTAATATCCATCTTTTAAAAAGATGGATAAAAGAGCCATCCTTACAAAATCAGCTCTTGCTTCAATGCAATTCTAATCTACCAGTAGTCCCACTGCCTACTTTTCATAATCCTCGCAAACCCACAGATAAAACGTTGCTTTTAAAGAAAGCTTTAAATAAACCCTTACATTAGAATCTCTGTAGCATTAAAATTCCATCTGTTAAAATTTGTTCTATCTAGTTGAATACCTTTTTTATAACACATAACTGGAAAAAACATTTCTGCAGTGCTTTACAAAAACTGAAGATGCCCCTGCCCTACAAAGGAGAATTTACTACTCTGAATGTCTAGGGGCTTTTCTTTATTTCTGTCTGCTAAATGATAAACAAATGCATAGCTTAGGGAAAACAAATTATAAAAGGATGTGAAGATTAATCATCTGATTCACAAATTTTACTGGTCACTAGCACTTAAATTTATTCCATCATTTCTTTATAATCAGAACACACAGTGCCATATTTGCTCATTCTTTCCAGCAGAGCTGAACTGAGAACTTGAAAAGGAGATTCCAGCCCAATTGTAATGACACCATCAAAAGAGAGGTAATGTGATGTATTCAAGCAGCTGTGCACTAAACTAAATCTTCATATATAAAAACCAGAGGAATCCTGCATATACATTGTCTATAATTAAATAAATTTACTATATCATTCAACATAAGAACTGATTTATCTTATATAGATTTACATAAATGAGCAACAAATGTTTTGGCTGAATGACAAACCTTGAATGCTTGATTTTAACTTGCAAAAAAACCCCAACGAAATAAAAAAAGAAACAAACGAAAAAACCCCAATCACAAACAAACTGTAGGCAAATGCTTACACAGCAGAAAAGGAGCTATCCTTCTTTGGTTTCTTCTTTTCTCGAGCATCACTAAAATCAAGAGCAGCTTTGTCCATTCCTAGTAACTCACTGATCCTGTCACGGCCGTAGAACTCACCGTATTTATCCATTACCTAAAGTTAGAAGGAATATTCAAAAATATTCATCAGTTGGGTAGACCAGCTGTTACTTAGCCTGGATCCGGAGATAAGAGGTTTAACACACAAGGAACCTTAAAACAGTACTTCATGACTATGGATGACACTGTGATCACAAGTTCTTGAACATACAGTTACGGCAAAATATTATTTTCAGTGAATTCAAACTATCCCCTATCTCTTTCTTACAAAATTTAATGTTTTGTTAGTAATTTTTATGGAAATAAACTTTTACTTGCTCTCCTTCTGACTGAACACACAGCTCCTTCCTAAGTATTTTCTGTCTCTTCTCACTTTAAAAAGAATAGTCAAAGAAATACAAAATTTTCTATAACAAGATCATAACTCAGTGACTCCTGCAGGTGAGGTGGTTTTGTCAGTTTTCTAATAGAAAATACTTCAAATATTTTTGCAGATTTTTAGAGACAAGCCTTTTTTGTAACAAGCCTGAAAACAGTGCTTCATGACTGGATTATTCTGTAGACTGGGGATTAAAATACAAATATATATAAAAGAAGACATTTTTTGCAAACCAGTATATTTGAAGGAACTTAAATCACACAGCACAGGTCCTCAGCCAAAGCTAAAGTACCAAATTTTCCACACAACTTAAAACCATACTCCTTTCCTTTTGATTTGAGCCTTCCTTGACCAACTACATTGACAGAAGCAATGTAGAATTTTATTTTCTTTCTTGAGTACTCTGTGAGAGCTACTGCTTCCCCTTTGCTTAGACAGACAGGTAGAAATCTGTATATAACTTAAAATATGAAAAAAACATTTTCCACAGCAAAATGAATACACAATTGAAAGAAATTTTTTTTGTCAGGTTGACCTAAGACTGTTACAAAGCAGAAGAGCTAAGAGCATTAAAAAAGACATGTTTCCAAAAGTATGATTCAAGATTGGCCTTAAAGTGTGAAGGAGGGGTAAATCTGATCCAACAACATGCACACCCTCTTTTTCAATTGGGACCAAACACACTAAAAAGATTATTTTTGCTGTAAGCTATTGTATAAACATTAGATTTATTTCTTAGGAGCAAGCTGAGAAAACATTTAAAATAGCATCTGTAAGAAATGAACTTCTGCAGTCCGTGCTTAGAGAGGACTATTTTTGAGAGAGAGGTCGTTAGCTTATGCAATAAAAGCTCACCTGCACACCCACAAAGGAGCCCAGAAACACAATGGTTGGGGGAGACTACAAAGAATACCTTTCCTAGCTAGTCCCAAGTCCATCAGCCCATTAAAGGCCCATTTCCTCGAGCCCAGAGGACTACAGTGGCACAGTGGCAGGCAGGAACCCAAACTATGGATTCACAGTGAATGGATGCTCTGCCTGGTCCCTCCCAGGGTGGTACCAGGAGAGCCTCAGACCCAGTGTCCAAATCTGAAACCCATCAAGATGAGTCACTGGTAATAACTCTCCAGATCACCTGTCAGACTAAGAGGATTACTGCCAAGGGATGCATACACTATGCATCCCATAAAGAGGATGTTAGTGGATATTACAGGGAGAAAGCAAAGGTGGATGGATTAAGGTGACTTGGGGAGGAAAAACTGTGGGAAAATAGAGAGGGACAAAAGGGACAAAGGATCAAAAGGGACAAAAAATGGGGTCTTATAAATTCCTTTTTAACCTTCTATTGAGTGAGGGACACCATTCTTTGCGTATAGAGGCAAATACATAAATACACACAGACAAAACATTTTACGTAATTTGCATTATACATATAAGTGCACACAAAATTCTTCATGTAATTTCATGAATGCATTTGAATTCCTGTTTTATACAAAAAAGCTGTATGTAGAAGAAGTTTGAACAAAAAACTATTCAAACCACTCAAAAGTAGTTGTAAGAATGAGGTAAGGAATTCTGTGTATTTTAAAATTGTAAATATGGAAATCTACACTGAATAAAAGTTATATTTCAAAGAAGTGTGGTCCACATTCCTCCAAACATGAAAAGAAATCTGCATTAAAATTTTATTTTACATTCATTTATCTTTTTAAAAATAAGCCTCACCTTTCTTTTCACAAACTTGTCCCAGTAGTTATTTGGAAAAGACCTGAAAAACACAGATAAACAAGATTACATTTTAGACAAATATATACCGATTTTGTTTCTAAGAGTCTCTATGTGGTGGCCATCACCAGTTAGTCACTTGTGAACCCTCTGGAGTGAAAGTTTCCAGATGGTGTTCAGCCTACTATTCAAATATGGCTTGAGAAGCACAGCAGAGCCAATGCCTGCAGACAGAGTTCTAGAGCAGCTACATCCATCCCACACACAGTCCCACCAGGCAGAGAGATGGAACTTTAAATAGTGATGCAAAGCACAGCTCACTCTTGAACGGAGAGCAATGCACAACCATCATCACTGTGCTTGCCAAAACAAACTCACTGCATTTTTTTTTCTTTTATGAAGAGAAATAATTTTAAAGCAAAAATCTGGGAATGTATAAGATTAAACAGTAATAGTAAAAATGAGAGTAAACATTAGCCTTGCAGGTGCCTGAAAGTTTTGCATATCCTTGCTAGAAATACATCCCTAACAATTGTTTATTTCAGACAAAATGGATGATAAGTATGTAATTGTGGAAATAGAAGAACAATTACTTGCAAGGCTATAATGAGACAGAATACGTAAAAACTCACTGTGTGTTGATTACAAGTCTATCCCACTGTCCCTTAATATCATCTTCTGATGGCTGCTCCGTTATATATAGCCCATCAAATTCCAATTTCCTTGCCACTTCCTTTTCTCTCTTAAAAATAACCAGTGGAACCTGCAGTTGAGAAATAAAAATACAAGAATTATTTAAAATGCACGGATATGTCTGCAAACTTTAAGAAAAGCTGGTTGTTATGAAAAATTAAGTTTCAAAACTGAAGAAAGCAAAAATAGTACTTAAAAAATTAAAAGGCTTAACAACTCCCCAGAACATGGAAAAGGTACATTAGGATCAGGTAATTCAGAATCATTAAACTATAGTGTACCAAACAGTTGTAAAAAGATGGCCAAAACCCCTGAAGAGGGATCCTTCAAATAAAAACAGTTTTTCAGTGCTATGAAAGGATTAGAGGTAGTCAAGAGAAAGAGAGCTAAAATACTTTTTTTTTAATCCTGAGAAATTCCAGTTCCAAAATATTAACTTGGGACCACATTTTTGGATTTCATTTTCATACCCAGAGCTGTTAGAGGCTCCTTTTATTTGTTGAAGAATTTTTGAGGTTTCACAGTGAGAAACAAAGTGTTTCACTGCAGAGAGCAATGACTGTAAGCAATAAAAAATGCATTGTCAGCAGCTGAGACACCTAGCCAGGCTTTACCTACAATTCTCTTTCATCAGCTGGATGACTTCAAAAGTACATTCCAAGAAGGCAGATGTAAACAGTGGTCCAAGTTGAGTGGATTTTCCTAAAAAATCTGTTACCAGAAAAAAGTAAACTGTACTCTTTCCTGGAACTATTTCACAGGTCCCCAAAATGCAACCACCTTGCATCACCCACCTTGACTGTAATAGTAGTCAGGAGTGGACACGAATATACTGAAACAGTAATAATGAAAATCAAGACTACTCAAGCAACATGGTGATTACATTAGATACAATAAAAAACAGTTCCAACACTGTTTTCAGACAGCTAAATGATGAAAATGTAATGGATTTCATGCTAAGCAATATCCAGAAGGAAACCTATCACACATAGGCCTGCAGTTCAGAAGATTTCAGATTTAAAAATTTCCAAAAGAGAGACTGAAACTACCGTTGGGCCATATTTTGGTTTCAGAATTGGAAAGAAGGCAATTTATCAAGATAAATATTGATAACAATGTTTTTCCCTCCTAGTCAGAGAATAAATGTTCAAAAAAAAGGTAGATAAAAATTCATAGCAGAAACAAAAACATTTGAGGTGGGAGAAAAAAACATCTCAAAAGCCAGAAACCTAAGCTTTCATGCTGCATGGCAACCAGTGCAACAAAAAAATGTTTTAGTATTTATTGACCTGCACGGATACTTAAGGTAGAGATTAAAACCACCACTAAATGCAATAATATGATGAAAATTTCCTTGAACTACAAATGCAGATCGTGTCTTTAAGCATAGAACAAATTATTAGCCATTAAAAGAGGAAAAGAAAAATACTAAGGAACACATAAGACCTTAATAAAAATATTATAAGGGCAAATGAGCAGCTGAGTCATATCAAGGGTCCATTTAATTTAGCATATCCTGCACTTTGATGTATAGCTTTTGCCCTGGAAGAGTGTAAAAATGGGGGAAGTACATTTCAGATATACTTCTCCCAGCTCCAGAGATTTATGACATTTGGTTTTCTTAAACCACAATCAGCATTTTGCTAATGGAAGTTTCTCCATCCTTCGTTTTCACATCCCTAACAGAGATCTCTTCCAAGATATTCCTTTAAAAGATGCTTAGGCTCCTGCCAAAACACTACCAGCAGAGTGTTTGTATGAAAAGCAGGCATTTTGTATAGTCACAACATGCAGCAGCAGCAGTCCAAAATGCTGCATTCTTTTCAAATGACCTAGCTGACAGACTGGTAATGCAGATACTGTCATCTACCTTCCTCTGGTCGTGTGAGTTCGCACCTTGTCTTCGACAGTCACAAGCAGCTTCTGAAGCAGGTTACTGCTGTAACTCTCTGGCTGAAGCAAATCAGACTCTGGCCTACAGCTTTCTGAATACACACATCACCCAACACACACTTTCTGGGTACATTACACTAACAAAATAGTATTCCTTTACACGGTGCCCAACCTGCTTAAGCAGGTTGATTTTGATCTAATTATACCACTCGACAGATAAAAAAGTTTAGACCTAGAAAAAAAGAGGGGTTTTTTTTTCTTACTTTCAAACAATAATAGCCTATGATGCAGAAGAATGAGATGACTGTGTGTAGGATGGCCAAAATCCGCAGTGTGGGCTCCATGTAGCCACTGCTTTCTTCCAGGACATAATGCACTGCAATGACCCTCTCATCATCGCTTTCCAGGATGTTCAACTTGGTACTTTCACCATCAGATACCACAGGAAGTTCCTTTTCTTCTGTCACAGCAGATGTGGAGACCTGTTTAAAACACTTAATATAGGAGCTGTATTCCCTTGAAACAAGCTTTGCAATACTACAAGCTAAGTACTATAGATGAAAAGAATGATACCAAGAACAATTTAACTAAAGAAAGAATTTTTGTGCATAAAAATGTCCACAAAGAATACCTCAGCAAGACCTTTTCATCTTGTTACACCAGTCTGCGATAGTGTTCTTTTTCTTTCCTTTTTTTTCACTGTCTGCCCATGTTGCCAAATTTGGTCCATGATGAATTTTATCACCTCAAATTTAAGAAAGGGCACAGTCCTCTTAGAAGAAACCCCTGACGAACTCGCACGTAGTCTTTATCATCAGGGCTCTGCCAGAAACTGATTTGAGTCCAAAGACTCTAGAGTTGCGTTAATGATACTAAAAGCCTTCACAAAATCAGTGATATTCTAGGCAGCTTAAGATGATGTGACTCCTGGCTGTACACACCCTCTCAGGAGAGCATAATGGCGCAAGAAAACATCTCAACTGACATGGATTAGTTTGAGGTACCTATGAAGGCTCAGCTTGGCAGGTTCACTGTAGTGGGAAATGGAGCATCTGAGGCACAGGTATGCCTCTTGGCCTGCTGCCTTTGTCCCAGCACAATGCTCTGTAAATAGCTATTTGTGTACTGGAAGTCTATTCGTACTTGACACAAAGGTTCAGCTGTCACCATGTTAGATTTCTGAAGTGGTAGGATGAAGCAGGTATTTAATCTGTTAGGGTAGGCAGTTTTACCAGAGTATATTGTCTGTTTTCCAGTGTGCAATCTGAAAAGTAACATTTTGAGAAATTTACCTTATAGAAAAGCAGGATAAAGTTGATGGCAAAAGCAACAAATAACGCCAACATCCTCATGTTGTAAAAGTTTCGTGCAAAATAATTCTGAAAAGAGAACAGAACATAAATATACTTTGCCTAATAAAGATTCAACCATCATTAGTAAGTTGCTGCTGAGAGGGGGTTTTTGTGGTTTTTTTCCCCTTATGGAACTTTTCAATAGAATTAGAAATATAATAAAAAAATCCAAACCAACAAACATTTTGGGTGATGTACGAGTTCTCTCCTACTCTACATCTGCAATAATGGTTAAAGGAGCTTTCGTTTCACTCTGTGCATAAAGGATGAAGGATTTCTAATTGCCTGTTACATCTTTTTCATTGTCCTCTCTGTATACTTGGGGACAACACAGAGACATCACAATGTAAGAGTTATGCAGTAACAATACAGAAGTCTCTATCTTCCCTGCAGCTCAACATTCATACATATGGAAAGTTGTTACTTTTACCAAAAATTAAAAAACTCTGCATATAAGTTTATTTAAAATATTTTTTATTCCAAAATCAACTGTGTTTTTACCAGGTCAGCAAAAATTAATGTGTGACCCGAGTACCATGAAAGCTTTTCTGACATTAGGATGCTATCAAAAGAACTGTAAAAATGTACCTTTCCCCTTCCTGACAACTAACAAACCTTTAAAATACACATCTTGAATGCTTTAACTCTCCCACAGGAATTCTTCCATTTTTCAGCCCTAATCATAGATGACTATTAGCGAAATATAAAATGAGACTCTTGAGGAAAAGTTAAGCTAAATTCACATGATTGCTATGTGACTAGCCTAAAAATGTATCTCAGTTCAAAAGCCAAATTTAAACACTTAATTTCTTAACAAGATTTTGACCGCAGTTTTGTAGTTTTGCTATGTTACTCTTTTTAGAAGTAGGCCATCCCTACACAACTATATACTATATACATAGTAAAAGTGTATTTCTTTTTGCTTTGCATTTCATCCTAGCCTCCTAGAATATTAATGGAATCTCCTAGCTAATAAAAGCATGGATTTTAAGCAGTTCTGGAGCAAATATTATCTGCTATTTTACTTAGAGACTCTCAGACGCAGTTTTACATTTTCATTAAGTCTTATTTTCTACAGGTTTTTAAAACCTTGACAAATGTTAACTTGCTATTTCACAAAAAAAAAATATCTGAAATATCTTTTCTTATTCACTTCAGGTTAAGCATTGTATCTTAGCTGATTCTTTTTATAGGAGAGCTTGTAACTTCCCAAAGTTATCTGTCAGGAAAGGAGAAATCCTACGGGCTTGCTAGCTGCTGTAAAAACTCAGGAATTTTACTCCCAGAAAAATGCATGGATGTTTTCCAGTGATGCACAGGCATCTCTGAAAGTCTAGGCTTGGGACAACAATTGTCTTCCTAAGAATTAATATGTGCTATACTAAGTTATTTGTGTGTTTCTTTTCTCTAACATTCCCATTAAACCTTTGCTTCATGTCCTTTTCATGGGCAATGGTGGATAGAAAAATGTGGTAAAGCAGATGCTATTTGTCTTTACATTGTTACAATGTGGTACACGTCTCTGCCAACAGCTGAACACATAAGCTAGAGAACAGCTTACAAGAAGCTTCTGCTGGTATGCAATGATATTCTTCCAGAAAACTGATTCCTGAACTTCTGGTTCTCCGTATCTGTGCGTATGCAGTTGTCTTAATTTTTGTTTCCCTTTGTCTTCCTTGGTTTTCTCTTCTTTTTCTCCATCTTCTCCTCTTAGGATACAAAGGAAGGCAAAATAATATGTCAAATTAATAAAATTGCTAAATTAAAATCACACCTTGAAATAGGCTACTGCATCTTTTAGTGACGCTCAAGTAGCCATGACTCATGCAGTTCATGCACATGACAAATATCCCTCTTCAGTCCAAAATGCTGGCAAGGGTGACAGTCTGGTTAAGGCTACAGATAAACTTATTGGTTTGGCTCCTTGAAGTGGGAATGCTAGCTGGTACAAGCAGATAATCAAGAATCTGCCAACCTTATTATCAAAGAGTCTTCTACGTAACTGTGCAGCTAATTCTTGCAGTGATAAAATGTCTGTAAGCTGACAGCTCTATGTCTGCATGAGTGCCCATATGTCTAAGTGCTCCCCTCCAATCTCATGCACTTAAACAATCTAGTTCCCACAAAGGTTGCAGAAAACTTTGGTTCTTCTTGCACTTACAAGTCAAACCTCAAGTTTTAAATTCTGCATTTCTGCCCATCTGATGAACTCAGAAGTACCCACTCCAGGAGGAGATGAAGTAAGAATTTGTCAGCATCTGGTGTGTGGGTGTCACCATGCTGTCTCATTAGAGCAGGTTAGAGTTCGTGGGCTGCTTTCTCCAAACACATGATCTAAAGAACTGTGAATTATCTCAGAAGTTAATTTGACCTGTCACCATGATAGATGAAAAGATCACAGAAGTCCATTTGAAGCCAAACCAGAGTGAGAGGCAACTTCTAAGCTACATTATTAATTTCTCTGTACCTATCTACAAACAGAATAACTGATGTCCAAAGACACTCCTCTTCCTAGAACACATTTGATAAACTTTCACTTGAAAGTTTGTCATGTTAGGAGTAGCTTCAAGGAAGCTAATAGTGCCAGGCACTGCACTCCTCACAGAGAATACAGGTATTACTGCAACTCATGCAGTCAAGCAGAGCAATCAACAGTGATGTGACCCTCAAAAGTCAGGAAGACTCTCCCTCACCAAGTTATACTGGCCAAGTTAGAAATTTGATGCACGGGTTAGGAAGAAGAGTTTTTGTCACAGACAAGTGTTTGTCATCCCAGAAGAGCAATAGAATAAGCAATAAGAGTTTGAGACTAAGGGATCCTCTTAGAATTTTGACAGTGATAAATCAGCTACAGAAACTGTACACAAAAATGTACATGTATCAGGAACCATAAAATACAGAGATGGAGAGCCATAGTTTTTACTGGTTAAAACCAAGTACTATATTTTTCTTTCCACTACTTTTATTCCGAGCTAATGGCATTAACATTAGGTTTTAACATGTCCAAAAAGTGTTTAAATGATCATTGATCAAATCTCTTCAGAAAGATGTGAGAGTACTCTGTAATTCATTAAAATTATACTGGAATGTTAAGGTTTTGCAAAATGCAAATAACACAAAATATGTCATAGCAAATGGGAGAGGGTAAAGCAGATTCAGTCTCTACCACTGATGGATAGCAGGTCTCTGGAACTCAGGTGCTCTTACAGAGTTTCCAAGAGATTTTCTTCTAGCTTTCAGATTTGCCGAGAAAAAAATTAATCAATCAAGCACATTCTAAAATAACTTAAATGAACATTACAAAGGATGCTTCTGGGAAGAGGGACATGCATAGAATCAAGAGTGGTGCTTGTTATATGGCATCTCCTTGTAAATGTGCACAGATGATGAGGATTGTTAAAAAAAAAGCAACAACCTAATTGGAATGTGAATGGACAGAAAATTAAAGCCAAAGAAGTACAAATAAGCCTGGGGTTTTTTTCCGTGAAACAAACCCTTTTTCTTTTTTTTTTTTTTTTTTTGTAGGATCAGAGGTTAAAGTAATACATACTCAGCTTTTTCAGGTTCTGATTTTGTTTCTTCTTTCTCTTCCTTTTCATCTTCTTTCACCTTCTCCTACAGAAAATTGGGTTTAAAACTGTGTCTAAGGACTATTATAAAGTACAGAGTTAGTTAAAAGAATACCCAGAATACAGAATGTTAGTGTTTGGGGGTTTTTTTGTTAAACAACTGGAAGCCTGAGAAAAGATGATAATTCAATTTACATTAATAAAGAGAGGCAATTTAACACTGAATTAAAAGCAATCCAAAACATCATGTACTTAGAAAAGGCTGTGGAAATTCAAGTTTATGACATCAGAAAGAGTAAACACCAGTACCTGTATGTGGTTTTTTTAAAAAGTCAGAAAACCCAGAAAAGCAAAGATAGAAGTTTTATGTCAAGACTGTATTTAATATATGAAAGAGAGAAATATCTATCAGAAATAAAAGATACAATTACCTGGATTTTTTCCTGTACTTCGGGCATTGGGGCTAAGGAGTTAGTGCTCAGCAAATCACTCAAACCAGCATTTGGATTGTGAGGGATCAATTTATACTGTCCACCTTCTCGTTTCAAATCCAAACCAAATATATCTGAGAGTAGATCACTCTCTTCTGTTAAAGTCTGCAGATCCGTCAAGTCTTCTGCAGGCAGTGCAGCTTCTGTTGGCTTCCTCTCCCCTTCCTCTTCTTCCCCGCGCACCTCATCCTGAGTGGGATCTGGCATATTGGCCAACAGTTCAGCCACCTTGATTTTCTTGGCTCCTTCTACCAGGCTTCCTCCAAGCAGCAAACTGCATATGATGCGAAAAAAGCCCCGGACAACACTACAAGCAAAATGTAGTAAGCCCATCAAAATGCTCCAGTAGGAAGAAAACAAAGCCATGACCATGTCCTTCATGGTCATTTTCTTCACTTTTTTCATTTGTTTCTTTAGACTCTTCATGCTGAGCATTTTCATAAGAGTCATTAAATTGTACTTGAGAGCTACTAAAGCTGACTTCATGGTAACAAGAGAGAAGAAACCCATTCTAGGATCTTCTTCCTCAGGATTATCTTTCTCATTCTCCTCTTTATTAGCTGACCTTTCATTCAGATCCGACTCAGAGATCTGGGCAGCCAGTTGCATTTCAAAGATGGTGTCCTCACAGAAGTTAACAAAAAGCTCCATCTTTTCTTTCTCCCCACCTTCATTTACAACATCAAATATAAACTGTCTCTTTGACTCTTTTACCTGAGGTTTTTCCCACTGAGTCCGACTTGACTCACTTATTTCAAAATAAACTCGTTCAATGCGCTTTGCACTGCCCATGATCTCTATTCGTCCGAGGAAAGGCTGGAAGTAATTCAGCACACTCTCTGACAGCTCAAGGAAAGTTTGCAAGCGCGTATCATGGGGCATGTGCTCTGACAGGTTGGTCAGGAGAACAGCGACATTGAAACCAATGTCTTTTGCAGGCTCATGAAATCGTTTCACAAACTCCTCGTAGTCCAAAGTCTCATTCTCATCTGTTTCAGCACATGACAGCAGAAACTCAGTTTCAGACTGAGTGTAGTGCTTATGACTTTCCATTGCTCTGTGAAAATCCCTCTTTGAAATTATCCCTTTACCATCGGGGTCATATTCTTTGAATGCATCAGAGGAAGTCAAATCTTTCAATTTTAGGAACATATCAAAAAACTTCAGAATCATCTCCACATTGTTCGACGATTCCACAAGCATATCAACCATCTGCTTTCCAATAGTTCCATTCACAACATTACCTAGAGGTGATGACATGATGTTAGAGATAATGATGTCAGCAAATGTTTTGGCCAAGAAAAGTGTATTATAATGAGTAGTGAAATAATCGAAGAGTAAGAATGATAAACTCTTGGGTAATACACACACATGAGAAAGCTATGTCTGAAATCTGGAATCTTTTACTACTAACTCTACCCTAAGACTTGGAAAAAACCTAAGTGACTAAGTGTTTGCCATTACAGAAAGGAAGAATTAACAAGGCCTGTAGAGAGAGAACATACATTTAGTACAGTACTAAAAGTGGGGTAGCGTATTATAAATTTCGCTATAGAGCAACACAGACAGAACCAGTGTCACATTAACCAGATGAGCAGCTCAGTATGTTCCTCACAGAGAACAGCCTACAAGACTAAGAATTTACTTTGCTTCTCAGTAACCTTCTATGAGCAAAGCAGTAGCAGTGGCAGTCCATGCTACACTGCAATCTATGCTGCATTTTCTGCCCTCCAAGTTCTCACAAGAGAATGTGGCAGGATGTGCGTAAGAAGCCAAAAGGAAGAAAAGATCTTTGGATCATCTGTGTGTATGTCTGGTTGGTCTAGCACTAGAAGCACTAATACAATACCCTAAAGTAGCTAAAGCAATAGTAGGAGTATTTCTTGACAATGACTACATTCTCTGGGGAATCATAATTTCAGTACTTTGAACACAGGCACTAGATGAATCAAGCCTGTTCTTTATGGATAGGATGACTACCATAATAAATGCAATATATTAAGGGTGTTAATAAAATGACTGATAAATTGTTTTGTCCCTAGAACTCAGGATTTCATCTTAAATAGTAAAAAACTTTCCTCTAAACCCAAAAGATAAGTAAAGTTCATGGAAATAAAGTAAAACTTCTGCTAGCCCTGGATTTTATAAAGTTCTGGCATTGAGAATTACTATGACCTATGTCAACTATACTACCTAAATCTCCCATTCACTTTCAGACCTAAAAGGTCTTGTCACAACTGACACATTAAAATTAAAAACACAAAGAAAAATAGAGCATTATTTTTTCAAAATAGGAAAATCACAAAGGTAAAACCTTTGCTAGAGCAACTGGGAAAGAGATTTCAAATTTTTACTACCTTCCAGCATAGACAGCAACATGACAACCATATCTTTCTGAAGATCCATTAATTCCTTCAGTAGTTCAATTTGACTGGAATCCTAAATAACAAACACAGTATATAAATATAAATGATATACTGATTTTTTTAACATTTATTTATGTGCATGCATATTTCACTTTGTAAAAAGCAGACTTAGAATTAAGAAGCTAGAAGTGTCAAAAATGGTAACACAGTGAAAACATACTTAATTGCTTAACTCCTTACAGTGTATTTACACCATCAACTGTTTAGAAAGAGTAATTTAATAAAGACAAACTGAATGTGATAAAAGATTTAAAGGAATAATGGAGTATGTCAAGCTCACAGATGATACTTCTGTGATGTTTCATGTGAGCTAAAATATTGTTGCTTTTGGTGTAATCAAGTTTACAGCTATAAAAAATTGTAAAAACAGCAACAGCAGTAGCACATAGAGCTCAAAGTATAACATGATTCAAAATGAGTGATTTCATTATAGGCCACTGAATTTTTGGAGGGAGAAAGAAAAGTCGAAATAAAATTTAAAAATATTTATTAATGAAGTTCCATTAGTAAATCCTTAGGCATACATTGAATTGATTTTTTTAGCCATCTCTTTTTTCATTGGGTTTATCAGGTTTATTATGCCACTTGCCTGGAGTCTATCTGGATAGATTTATTCAACTACTTAATTTCTTCCTCAGTGATACACTGTTGCATCATGCCACTGATAACAAATACTTGAGCACTGCTGGATTCCAGTGAGCGGTACAACAAACTCAAGGTACTTTATGGCTTGTCACGATGCTTTGCCCTGACAAAGCTTATCTGCTTGGCCTGTAACGCAGTCAGGAGACAAAGCAGTACAAGCCATCTGTGGTGAGCTACCGGTGGCACCACAGAGGTATTTTTTGGTGTTGAATATGCTAAAAGGCCAGCCTGGCTTACCATCTTCAAACACACATTTGTCCCTTTGAAGTCAGACTTGACAGATAAGCTGCTAAACTGACCTAGAGGTATATGACTGCCAGCCAACTTCTTTACACTATAAAAATCCAGGCCACTTTCACACAGTTAGATTCTTCCACAAACTTGAAGTATATGGAGTTTCTCCCATGGATTTGGGACCCTTCTCCACGGTTACTTCCCAGGGACTGAGGGAAAAAGGAAGAAGCACTCCACAAAAAGGAGTGTGGGGAGATTCATCAACCTCTACGTAATGTTTCTTTTGCTAGCTTGCATATAATTGCTTTAACAGAATTGCTTTCATACACTGCATTTTGATATTTAATGTTATAGTCAACCAGTGTTTTTAGCTTTTATACTGTGTAGTAAGTAATTCTAGTTAAGACCTGTCTGTTCATTTGTCATAATAAGTAACTCATCTTTTATAAATTTATCTGAAGTGCCACCATTAAAACTTGCAGGACAGTGATTTAATCACACCTCTGTAATTCCCTAAATTTAAACTGTTAACAAAATCTGAAGCTAAGGAAGGATTTACCTTCATTTGAACCCTTTTCTGTGAAGGAGTTTAAATACAAAAAGGAATTCTTTCTGTTCTTCAGACTCAAATAAAATGTTTTTATAATAAACTTTATCTAAAGCACCCACTCCATCTTCAACAATGAAAATTTGGATCTTGGATTGAAAACCACTTTTTAATTGATTTGCCCTGTAAGTTTTCATTACAAAACTTTTAACTACAAAAGTTGTTTACAACCCAGATGATCTTTGTTTATTTGGATTGAAAATTGTACTTTCTTTTTCTGCCTTAGGGAGATTTCTTAAGAAGTATTACCATTATCACATTGTTGCTTCCTGGTACAAGATAGAGAATTAAAATGCAAAAAAAAAATACCTCAAAACCCAAACAAAACAGTGATTTAGTTTTGTTCCTATTAAAATCTTGCTTCAAATGTTCTCCAAAAGTGCTCTGGAAACTCATGATTGAGAACAGAACCCAATTATTTAGCCTAGGCAGGCCCCTCTTACAGACAAAAAAAATGGCAACTCCTTAAAACTCCACTAGGCCACTCTCAACACTTTTGAAAACTGGTATTTCAACAGAATCTGAAAAGCTGATTAATATATTCTTGTAATCAATATAAAGAAGCAAAGGAGCCCATGTCTATTCTGGTATTTCCTGCTGGCTCCCATAAAGAGTTTCGAAAGGCAAAAAGCTTGATCTCCAAGCAAGAGGGAGACAGCATCACTATTTATAGTGGTGCATTTGGAGTGTTACACTTGGAGTAGACTGTGTTTCTGTCATCCCACAGAACACCATGAGTAACTCCACACACTTGGGTGGATCTTGCTATGCAAACCTGCTGGGCTATCTTTGAAGAGGAGGGATGAGTATCATTATTTTCTAGATCCAGTAATCAAAAGATGCTGTGAAGCCACTCTGGGCACAGCT
The DNA here is from genome assembly GCA_013397115.1 of Edolisoma coerulescens. Classification (NCBI taxonomy): domain Eukaryota; kingdom Metazoa; phylum Chordata; class Aves; order Passeriformes; family Campephagidae; genus Edolisoma; species Edolisoma coerulescens. The sequence goes on along the minus strand of VWZW01007347.1, from coordinate 1,362,063 downwards.
GAGACTATAAATTTGTCATTACTGTAAAAGCAAATATTGCCAATAGCCACATCATATTTCATAATCAACACATAGCTACCATGTGTTTGACTCACTGTCAGTAACTACTTAAATACCTCTTTCCAGTTTGCTTTAGTGGAACTGGAAGAAAGGACAATAGCCTTCACCGTGGCCTACCCAAATACCGACTATTTAAAAATTCTTAAAATAACAAAGATGTTTCAAAACCAGAACAGTATCTACAGGCACCTTTAAATGCACTTCAGTAGAAATTCAATGCATTTCTCTTGAAAAACAGGTTTGACTGTGATGCCATTTGTGGGAAGAAGACTTCTGTTTAGCAATAAAGAATGAGAAGCGTACCTGTAGCCCAAAGCCCACAAATGTAAGCAAGCAGCCTAATTTCATCCATAAAGTTCCGAGGGCAGGGAGAATAATAATCTGAGCAAGACTACTTTAATTTATGCAGATAATACTTACATGGACACCTTTGGAGCCAAGTAATGAAATCTAAAACCTCAGAGCCTTCAGAGCTGTATTTCTTAACAATATACTTTTACAAGCGCATGACATTTTTCTCTGAAAATGTCAAATTACATAAAAAAATTATAATCACTGCATTCAATTAAGACGTGTAATTCTTTTAAAAAGTTAAGAAGGTGAAAAATGCACTGAAAATGAAAAATTTTCACACCCTAAAGAACTGTCTGTGCCAGTCCCCTTCACTATTTCTAAAGCTTATGAAATGATTACTCACATCCAAAAGAAATTCAGCCATTATAAGGTCTGACTACTCTCTACTAAGAGTGAAAAAGGCTTAGATGCAGACGTGTTGAACTAGGGTTCAGTGCAGGAGCCATCAATGAACACGATGGGTCCTGCATAAAAGGAAAACTGCAGAAAACACTGAGAGAATTTTGGTACAAAAGATCAGAACTGAGAGTTCTTTCTGAATATCAGTGATATGCTTCATTTGCAGTTTGATCTAATCTGCTTTGTACCTGTGGCCATTAATCCAATTATAGGCCTGCTATTCACACCCACTACACTTTTGTAATTTACTCCCTCAATTTTATTGCAGTCTATCACTTCTGCCTTTTATTTTTCCTACTAACTGTTGTCATTAATGACTCAGACATTAAAATGTTTGTTTCTCTTTTACAAAAATGCTAGTGACTTATAAAGGAAAAAGTAAAAGAAAAATATACCTGAGACAGCTTCATCTGCATGTGGGCAAACACATGAAGGAAACCAACTACAGCATCCCACAATCTGCTGTGTGCCAGACTTTGCTGATTCCCAGTACATGGACCCTATTGTTCAGGCAGCAAAAAAACCAAAAAAGAAAACCAAAGTTTGTTTGCAAGAAATTCAACAAAAACAGGAAGAAAGATACATAAGTGTATAACTTGAGGCTGTCCTTTAGAAACTGCTATGACAAATTAATTATATAGGATCATGTATTTAACAATACCACTGACTATAAACAATGCCTACTCTTAATAACCATTCTGTCTGTTTTAGCCAAGTCTCAATAGACTAATTCAGAACCCCAAAGTGTGTATCTCCTTGTTACTTTAAACAATAAATGCTAAAGGGGTACAAATCTTCAAGCTGTTTCTTTGCTATGTAGTTCTGTAAATTAGGAATAACCTTATAGAAGGTTAATGCAAAATTCACATAAGGGATTAGAGAATCAGTCTCCTGATTTTTTCTCCCCAGCATATTGTAGAGCACAGTGCTAAAAAATACTTAAAAAAAATTCTGACTTCTGGAAAACAGGAACACAAAAGCCTCTGAAGCCTCAAAGGATAATAAATAAAATCTCTACCAGGTAAAAACACCACTTGTGACTTGAGAAATATGTGTACATTTAGTATATTTACACACATGCATACAAGTTGCCTCTTCTCATTTTTATTCAGTCCTATTCTATCACATTTCATCCTCATGAACTATAACATACTATTTTCATAATAATTATTTCCATCTGAATGAAAACAATATACTAGACACCCAACAGTCTAATGAGATTCTCTCTAACCTGCTTATTATATGTAGAATCAAATTCTAATATTGTTCACTGATATACACAAGCAATTAATGCAGAACTAAATGACACTGAATTCTTTAGATATCCTCGAAGAACTGCTATATTTTTATTTTGATAGAATTGATCCCAATCTCATTTATTGCTGAGTCCACCTCAAGCTCATCTCTACCATTCTCAAATATAAAGTGGGAATTCACCATTTCAAACATAGCATCAATGCCTTAAAACAACCTAATTCCTGACAGAAAATACTATCTAATGTTATATTGACTAAATAGCAACCATGATCTGCACTGAAATTAGTTCTCTCAGTGGATTAAAGGTAAAGGCTTTAAAGTGGGTAACACTGCTGCAGTCTAATAAAAATTAAAAACAAAACTCTACTATCTTACACAGATGATTATTCATTAATAATCGTAAATTTTAATAAATTGATAAGATTGCAAAAGAGTAGTGACAGGTGTATATATATATATATATTTGAATATTTTACTTCCTACATAAGCAAATTAACTAAAATAATATTGAAGAATAAATGCATCTATATTATATTTCTATGTTATATCTAGCTACTTTGTATCTTCGTGCCAAATGTATGATGAATTTTATTTCAAGTTCATAACATTCTAATGAAATTATTTTACCTGGATATACTCTGTGAGAGTATTGAAAACTTGTTTTGCAACCTGGATGGCTTTGGAAAAATTTCGTTGTCCTTGTTCATCAATAACATCCTTCCCAGAATAATACCAATAGAAATCACTAATGGATTCCTACAGAAAAAACAGTTGTGAGAAGCACAAGGAGATTGTTTGGCCAAACTGGCTCTAACTGGATATTCATCGATATAAAAAAAACAATATTAGACAGTTCCAGTTCTGAAAATTATTTAGTTTATAAATACTTTAAATGAACCACCCAGCAATTCTCAAGTACTACACTTCAAGAATTGTAGTTTCACCTCAAGGGAATCAGTAGGAAAACAAATACAAGGAAAGAAATAACTTAAATACCCCACAGCAAACATCAAAATGAAATAAATTAAAAATCAGATGAGTTGGTATCTGCTCTTAGAACTACAACTGCCTGCATTCTGAAAAGGAGTGCTCACTAGTACTGCCATGCTGCACGCTGTTCATTAAACAATGTCTCTTTATACTGCGTGCTTGACACCTAGTCAATAGTGGGAGCAAATGTTGCTTTGTGTGCATGATTCCTCTCTCCATCTTCCCCAAAGGCAAGCTTATTAAAGTTTCAACAAAGTAAGCAATGGAATGAAAATCATTGTATTGTCTCTACAACTTCTACAGAATGCGTAAAGATAGAAAGCAATGTTGATAGCAGCAGGAGTGTAAACAAAAAAAGAAAAAAAATTTTCAAAGTCTGGAATTCTCAGAGCAAAAAAATGAATGGCTAAAGGGAACCTAACTAGATAAATAATTAAAAAAAAAAAACAAAACAAACCACAACAAAATATATTATCAAGTGCAGTGATTTTCAGAAAGAAGAGAATTATAGGCAAAAATTATGAACATTTATCACAAAATATGTTTTCACACCATTCACATACTCCAATCTGGAAACAAAGTAGATTATTTTTCATTACTTTCTACTGGGTTGTGACAATGAAATTTTTTCATATTAAAAGGATTTGGGAGATAATTCAAAATAGATGATTGAAACGTTTTTTTAATCTAGCCTTCTGCAGGTTTTTTTTCCTTTTGCCTTTTTTTCCCCTCCTTAGAAAATGCGCAGTTCTTGTGCTTTGCTTCATGCCAGCCCATGAGCATTCCTTCTCAGAGCGGCCAGTGTTCAGCCTAAATCAGAATATGGATGAAAAAGCAGCTGGCTGACACTGAACTTGAGCAGTACAAAACGTTTCTCACTCACGGGGTAGTTTCAGTCAACACCTGGCTACCTGTACTCACGGACACCCTGAGCGTGCACCTGCCTCCAGCCACTCTCCTTGGTTAACAGCCTCCATCGCACTCCTGCGTATCAAGGCTGAAACCAGTCCTTCACATTTATGTCACCTTTGACCCTCCCAGTGCAAAGAAACAACTCTTAAAGAACTGCAACCACTAGAAAATTTCAGCTTTTCTCATTAGCATGGGCTACTGGGACCAGAATAAATATGATGACAAATAAATTTGCTCCTCTAATAAAACTTGTATAGAAGTCATTACTGTCATCTACTGACTTGCTATATAAGTTACTTACCTGAACTCTCAATAGGTAATCCACAGTAGAAATGATAATATTAACAGTTGTGTTGTTACCAGTTTGAGTTCTCAGGTAATTCTGAAAATCTAAAAATTCAAAAAAAAGTTGAATTTAAAAAAAATTAAGTGTTAAAACTATTTCTGAAAATTAATTCTGATCTAAGATGATCTATAAAAGTTTAGCTTAGAGGCATGGACTGGGTTTTCTTCTCTTTTTTTTTGTCAATAAACCATTGTAACAGTTTTAGGATCTTATTGCAGAGATGACATACCAGTGAACTTCTGAAGCCAGAAGCTTGTTTGTATATTTCCTCTGTAAAACTCAACTTGGTGTTATTTTAATCTATTCATAACTAAAACTACATCCATATCAATGTAATTATACTTAGAATAAATTTTGTTACGCTAAATTAAATCACAAAATTATACAAATCCTGATAACTAAGTCAAAAATATGTCTGATGCCTAAAAAGGAAAGCTATCCCTTTTTTTTGTTTTTATTCCCAATAATGACATAGAGAACACAGGGAAATATACTTAATGATAAAAAAACACCTAAATGATGCACTTTTTAATGTGTTCTTTTATATTTAAAAGATATTTTATTTCTTCAAGAAAGGTATTGTGTACATTGTAACTTCCCATACAATTCTGGTTGACATTAGTGGGAAACAATGTGCACCAGAAAGCATAAAGATGCCTAAGGACAATTAATATAACTTCCTCTTATATTATCCTCTGAATCTTCCATGTCTATAAGTAATAAACCATGTACATTTTCCGATGAAAATTTAACTTTCCTAGTAGGTCAAGATCCAAAACTCATCGTTTTGGAAACCATTATCTTATCTACGAAGTTAGGGCTGTTAAAAAAACTGGCAACTTAATTCCACTTGAAGACTTTCCCTTCATGTACAGTCTAGCAGCTACTCCACCTTTCATAATATTTTATGAAGGCTGCCAAACTTTCAACAATTAAAGAGTTTTTATCTTCAGTTATCATCACCTTGACTTCGCTGACTGGCAGCCTGCCCACAAACCTGAATTGTGTCCTTCACAAAGCAATTGAAGGAAGCGGAAGAGGTCACAGGTGAACTCATCATCCTGCATCACCTTTTCTCCTGTAGAAAGGCCAGATGGAAGCAGGTTATCACAGTCTGCCAAGTAACACCCCACAGCCCCTGAAGAAAATCTTCATAATTAATATTAAGAAAGAGAGAAGGGGAGTGAAAATTTATAACCACCAATCTATCTGAAGCACCTATGACTTGTGCTTGGCAGATAGTTATTTGGTTATTAAAAAAAAAAAATTAAATTACAAAACTTAACTTTCGATTTATAAATATGGCAGCATGAGCTTGGCAACATTTTGCAAATAATCCCTGATTTACATTCTTGTTTGACTTCACTGGGCATGAAGGCTGTGTCACATACAAAGGTTAGGGTTGGATCAATTTGGTTCCCATCCATCACAGAAGAAGGTACTTAAAATACAGAATGAGATTTAAACAAATGGTTATGAAAATCACTCCTCCAATAAACTACTAGATTTTAAAATATTCTAAAACAACCCATGAAATTTACAGCTATGTGCACTCTCAAGAACCATTTAGACAGAAATATATGAGGATTTAGTACCTGCCTGCTGCTGACACAAAGTGGACACGTCTCCTTTGACAAAATAAAGCAATACATTTATAATGAATTAAGACCAAATGCCAAAATGGTTTACTGAATTCGGCCCTTCAGTTCATTTTTTGGTAAACAACTAATATCGAAATGATAAAGCTTCAAACTCTTTTTTTTCCCCCCACAGGAAACAGTATACTAAAAAGGCCTCAATATACACCTCATTACTTCAAGTACATCAATACATTCAGTTAACTTTTTACAGGGACATGTGACAAGGAGAAATAACCGTTCACCCAGGAAAACAATCACAACTGGGGAAAATATAGAACAGTTTATAAAATGACACACAGGGACAACACTATAGGTGTTAAAACAATAAAGGCCACCTATCAAAAGTGAGAAAATTCCCATACAGAACCCTGGAAAAGTATTTTGGCTAGGTATGCAAAAGTGGAAGTCAGAAAAATTTCTACGTTTTAAGAATATACATAATTTCAATATATACCAAGTGCTACAAGAAAAGGAGGGATATAAAAATATAAGCAAACTGCAAAAGAGTTTGCAAGAATTTTCCTTTGAGGGGATATAATTTAGGCTCTACAAAGACAGTATCTTTAATGTGTGAACAGGAGACCAGAAAAGTGAGTGAAGGCATTAAAATAAAATTTTAAAAAAAGTTTATAGATATACTAATTAAATTAAAAATTACTTCCATGCTGTTCTGTTGCGAGATAATTCTAACTACAATATCCACGGTTACAGATTACTATATTACTATGATTAGATTCTAACTGTTTGAGCTGGATTTGGCTATGATCAAGGTCATTTTCTTCATATTAGCTAGCTGAATTGTAAACACTATTTAGCATGATTTGGAATATAAATAACCATGATCAGAAGTTTTAACTTTACATAAAGTCATGAGCAGTTATAATTTCAAGCTAATGGATTTCTCAGTCTACAGACTGTGAATTTTAAAGTGAGAATCTTCAGCACACAAGGAATAGGAATCAAAGGCATTTTGAAAACTAATATGAATATTTTAAAGTACAAAATTTTGCACTTTTCTGTTGCCCCCAAGACAATGTTTGGTATTAAGGGCACTAAGGTATATGCCAACATAATTTCTTGTAACATAGGGAAAGATAAGCTGTTTTTCCTCCTAACTCTAGACGAGGACTTAGGGCAGTCACAAGCAATACCCAATTGTTTCTCCAAGAATGAGTCAAATACTGTAAATGACATTCCATGACATTTTTCTCCACTGCAAATATAACTACCAGGCACGTAGTTTTTTAGTCACAGAAGACTGAAAACCCTTTCAGCTAATTAAACAAAGAAAAACAAATTACTGTTTCTGTCAGTGCTGATGAATGTATACATGCAACATATGCCCAAGAAGGCAAAAACACGAGGTGGCTGGGCTCTTAAAAGTATATTATTCAACATTACATGCAGGCTCAGCCCTGCAAGAGAGTTTTATATGCTGCTGACCAAATGCCATAGTATAGAAGATTTCTCAGGATTAGTCACTTTCTTCTTTTCAATTTAACTGAACTCCTGTCATGCTTAAAGTTACATGTGGGTTCACATGCTTTGTTGAACAAAATGGCACAAAAATAAGCATTACAGAAAGCTAAATATTTGGTGAAGCCTGTATCACACATGTAATGCATGTAGCTTGCCTGCTGAGATGGCAATGATTTTAGAAAATAATTCACCAGGAAACTTGCTTCCAAAAATCAAGCCCATGAAAGGCCCAACCATCTATTTCTTGTGCATTAAGGCACCACTAAATCAAAGCCATTTGTATGAATAAGACTACAGAAAAAGTTACAGTTTAATAGTTTTGACCTCTATTTTTCTTGCTCTCTTAGGAAATAGGATATTCCAGAACAAGAAGGAAAACAAGTCTCAAGTTAAAATGTTATACAGATCCTGGCTTTTAGTACACTTACTGGACTTTAGGAATTTTTATTAAATAAATTACATTTTTATTATTGGAAGGGCTTGGAAGGGTCTTCTATTTACCTCCACTGTAAATAAATCACAACATGAACACAAATTATTGCAAAATTCTTCAAAATCAGAAGGTGTGTAGGTATATCATTGCACAAAAGCTGAAAGGTCTGTTCCTTTTAGAAATATTTTAAAATGAAGCAAAAAAAAAAACCCCATCTAAAACCATCTGGCCACACTACGATTTACAATATCCTGGTTAATTTTTTCACCTGATCAAAATCAGACTAGAACCAATGTTGGTATTGACAGGAACTTTAATTTTCAGATTGTACTTATTGACTGGAAGTAGTGCCTGACTGGCAACTACAGAACTGAAATGGAGATCCATTTCTTTCTATGAAATCCAGGAGAGCAACCTTTGCTGCTGTGCACACAAATTCATGCCAGTTCACACAAAGATTTGCAAAGAATGTACTGACAAACATACACACTACCTATAGTATGATTTAGGTTGTTATGAAAAAGCATTCTTTAATTTCTGTTGATATGAGATATATTCCGTCAAGTATTTGCTTAGATGTTAAAATGCTGCCATTGCTCATGCTGTATGTAAATGGTATGGATATACACACAAAGGCTTTAAGCCTGTAGCTTTTGCAAAACTGGAAGTTTGTGTTTGTGATATACAGGAACAGAAGTACCATGTGTAGGAAACTAAAATAAAATTCAAATAAATATTAAATACATGGGGTTTTTTCATTGAAAGTGCATGTGTCAAAGTTCAATAATTCTCTCCCTCTTTCTTGATTTTAGTTTTTCAGTCCTCAGTGGAAAAGATCTGACTTCTATTGCTACTCAGAAACACAGGTTTGATAGTACATACTACAGAAATATAAAAATACTTTCAGCTTTCAAAAGGGAACAGGGCTCCTTTATGATGGCTGTTAAGTGAGAGCAAATCTGTCCCATGATAAAGCAAGTGAATGTATTCTTATCACAAGATCCATACAGTATGGGGTTGGATTATGAGTGCTGCATGCCTTTTGACTTCTCAACAATCTAATTTAAGTAAGAAATGCACTTCTTTCCTCACTGAGTGAAATTCTCTGAAGTTATTCAAGTTCCCTTTTAAATGCAAACACTGATTCAAATACAGTTTTATGAAGGTGGAAGACACCTCTCCAATGCAGGCTACAGTGGATGACACAGAATTTAAGCATCCACTTTAAGTGTGACTAGGTTGGTGAAGGCCAAAAGCATATTTATTGATTCCACATTTGTAATGGCTGAAAATAGCCACAGTACAAGCTAGTTATATCACTTGTACCACTCTTTCTCAGATTGGTAAAAGTCCTTTAAGAGCTACTGTCTCATTCTAAAATTGTATTTTATTAAAATGAGCCTTCTGTGAACTTACACAGAAATGAAAGAAAGTCATGATACAGTATTTAAAGACTGAACATTAAAATAGAGCTTTCCTGAAAAAGGGGGAAGGTAAAATAGTCTAAAAAGTGGGAAGAAAGGTAAAATAGTCTAAGTGTAAACTTGACATCTTAAATTTTGTACTTCATATAAGTAAAACAAGTCTCTCCAAAGGAGAAAAACATCACACTTTCAAGATTTTTGTGACTCACAGTGAAATGGCAAGGAGTATGAGTGTTCAATGAAAAACCATTGCAAAATAGTAAGTATTTCTACATATCTTTGATTTTGAACCCCCCTTTTTGGAAAAGGAAACAGAACAATCAAAACAAAATACATACAGAAGAAACAACATTGAGTACGCCACAAAAACAAGTAAGAAACACATTTGCTAAAGAACCATCAATGTTGTTACCAGTGGGGGTTCCAGGGTTTGGAAAGGGAAGGTAGTACCAGTCAGAGGAATATCAGGACAAGGCACTTACGATGTGGACAGCACAAAGAAACAATTGGAATAGAGCAATAAATTTCACATCCATGTTGACTCAATACAGGGCTTTCTATCTATTGCTAAGGTTGACATGGGACCAGAAACAAGCACTGCACATGAGGAAAAGTTGACTTTATTCCCGTAAGTTTCAACAGTTTTTCTTTGACTTCGGGAATAATAGTTTCAGGCTTATTGGTTGCAAACTCAATGACAATTACTCATGAATGTGCTTCTGCAGCCGATTCAGATGACATGAGAAACAGGCTAAAATGCACATTTGACATCCCATCATTTCCCTGGGAATCAATAAAATTATCTTTTATTCAGGAGTAATTAATTACTCATAGACTAAGCATTGTTCTCAAAAAAACCCAAAACAAAAAACAACCTGGGAGAAAATCTTTCTCATCTTTGGAACTTCCTTTGTAGTATTTACAGATGGTTATTCACAGGATTACAGACATAAAAGCTCAGATATCCTATAAAATCTAGGATACTTTGAAACTGTTCACTATAGGAGCTTCCCCACAGACACACTGGCTTGGCTTTCATAATGCTATCAGGTATTAATACCAGTACCTGTACAGCTCTTATGTAAACTGCTTTTCAAAGAATTGAAAAAGGTGTGCTTCATAATATAAAAAAATTGTATTATTGGAAGGTAGTATATTAACAACAGTAATTTAACTTTGAAAAGGAAAATTACAGCCATTTTTGGTTAGATTTGCTTTTTCTATTGTCTGGAATTTTCAGTAGCTGGATATTTATATGTAAGAAAAGATGGTGTTAGCAAAAATTATCCCTTTGTGCCAAGCAATCTTTGACACAGTGAGTACTGTATCTTGACACTGCTACTGCTCAGTAACAAAGAAAACAAACAAAAAAACCTATCCTACTCACTGTGCAGAATTTTGTTAAGCTGCCAAATAGAAAATTTCCACTGAGAAAATATACAAAACATCAGATCATCTTCCTCCCCAGCGTTTGGCTAATGAAAAGACATCTGCTGTGTTTGAGTTCATTGTTTCTGCTGACGGGTATACACATTTTGTATTCTGAATTCTCTTTTCACATGGTGACATGAACATCTAATGGCAACTGCTCCTACAAAGCTCTTCCTTTACTTGAAGTAAGGAACCTTTGAGGTATAAAAACCATAACGCATGAAGTAGCTTTCAGAATAAGGAAGAATCACCTGTACCACAGTGTTGATTCCTCTAAATTAGCAATGCACCACCTCTTTCTTGTATCAACTCCTGACCGCATTAGATAAACCTAGCCAGTGGCAAGTCCTTTCCTTACTAACCACCCCCAAATCCTCACTGGATCCACCACTGATTTCCTGTGCTTGCACATATCAATGCAGCAATAAAGCCACATTCAATACACAACAAAAAGGCTACAGGAGGACTAAAGCACAAGGCTTTGTATATGTATATATTATTGCTTTTCCTTTCAACATTCATCCATTGCAAATACTGGGCTCACTAAAATGAAAACAAATAAAAAAGAACAGGAAAAAAAAGTATAAAAAAGCTTGTTGCTCTTACATCTACTGTGTCAGTCACTGAGCAAATCCTGAGAAAGAGTGGAAGACCAAACTGGGGAGATTAGACAAGTAAACCAAGAATTTTAGAATGAACAATTGTAACAATAACAGAAAAATCACACTAGTTTAGCAGTCTTACAGGAAAAAAAATCTAGCAATATTCAGGAGCTGTACAGTGCTGACACAAAGCTAAGAGCAGGGAAAATAAGGAATAGGCAGTTGTTTTTAATAATTACCACGTTCATGGGTGATGACTGAGGAAGGGAGGACAGGACAATTAGTTCAAAGAAAAAGAAACAGGAAAAAAAGAAAAAAAATGTGAGAAATTGTTTTAGCAAATACAAAATTTAGTTAGTATTGATTTTGCCAAAATTAGTTCTGTACTAAAAGAGAAATATCAAATAAACAGAAAATGAAAAAAAATCCCTCAAATGAGGAAGCACAAAAATATTCTAAACATCAGTAGAGTCAATTATGCAGCATTTAAAGATTTATTTATACTTGCATGCGAAATCCGTCATTTCTACAAACAGAGGCAGAGGACAAAAGAATAGTGAGCCATCTTGAGAGTCCATTTCAAAATCCAACATTATGAGTAAGTTTAGTTATGTAGTAGTAGAAATGTCCAAAAAAACAAAACAAAGTGCAGAATAATCTTCAGTAAAGCATAAGAGTAATGACCAAAATTTATATGCCAGAAAGCTGCACCAGTGCTCGATTTACAATCTTGTAACCGAATTTTATCCACATGGGTTTACTTTTCTGTTTACTCATGTAAGTCTAGAAACTGTGGGAGCACTTTCGGAGAAGCGGAATTTTTGACTGGCCTTGAAGTCATTCACATAAATGTAATAGTTAATGAAAAATCATTATTTAGGCAGTTGAATATTAAAGAAATAGGCCGCATAAAAGACCTACAGGCACAACGGACAATGAGATATGCAGTGTTGCTGGTATGAATTATGATCCCTCAAATGTAATAGGGATTATACAGTCAAGCTTTTTTACCTGGCTTTTAAGATAAAAACATGTTAAAAGGTTAGGTCACTGAAGGATTTAAACATAAAAATGCACTGTAAAAAATTGTGAAGATAAGGGAAGAAAATGTGCTTTGGTAGCTCTATTAAGTATGTAAGAATGAACTAAATGTATCCAGACAATCACAGTAAGGGAGTAGTAGAACTTACTGTCAAACAGAAGAAAGAAATTAACAGCGAACTGACAACACCAAGGGTGGAAAGCCAAATTGGTTCAAAGTCAAAAGTAGAGCGAAAATTTTGCAATATGCCCCCAGAGACAAACAGAAAATAATTATTTCAAAGAAAAAGCTTTCCCAGACTTTTTTTCCACACAGCAGACAGATTTTCCTCAACCTCTCATATTTAACTTACGGCTTAAGTAAATTGTGTGGTTTCCAGTTCAAGAAATCAGGTGGGAACTTTTTAATTCCATTTTATGCTGAAACTGGTTGGGAACTTCTGAAATGTTTTACATGCATAAACACTGCTGTTTGTAACTAGAATACGTTTTCAATTTTGCATGTAATGTCTTCACTTCTTCAGAATGATGAGAAAGAGTCCTCTGAGACCATTCTGAAACTCAATATATGCTAATGATTTACTGTTGACAACGATGGATTTAGGTATCCCAATTAAATAGAAAACACTTTTAGGAATCCTGTTTTAGCTTCAGCCTCTAGATATATATTTACAGGGTTCATGGTATCATGAATCATGGAATCCTCAGTTGGAAGACACCCACAAGGATCTTCAAATTCTAAATCCTGGTCCCATGTGGGACACCCCAAAATCCCACCATGTGCCTAAGAGCGTTGTCCAAACACTGCTTGAACTCTGTCAGACTGGTGCAGTGACCACTTCCTGGCAGAGCCTATTCCAGTGCCCAGCCACCCTCCAGATGAAGAACCTGTTCCTTATACCTAACCTAAACCTGCCCTGGGTTCTTTCAAATTCAGTTTGCTTCTGCAAAATGTAAAAGAATAAAGGTCATGGATAATTTCTGTTGAATCAATAGTACCTGATCCCTCTTCAGTCACCATGCCAAGGCCTTCTGCTTTGTTCTGACGTTCAAACGCATTTAGGTCAAGAACACTGCAGTGAGAAAAATTACATTTGTCCTGTGATTAATTAAATATATGCAATATTTAAGTTTGTGGAAATTAAAAAGGATTTGTGATTTCATTTATGTTTACAATCATACTAGTATTAAGAAGATACAGCCCAGTGGCTTGATCTATGTATGTTACCAGATTACAAAACTCAGCCCAACAGGCTTAACTTGCTTTTGCCCTGAAACTGACCACAGAATTCAGTTTTTTATGACTGACCAAAAAAAAAGGGGAATATATGCATTTGTGATATACATACTCATTTTTAGGTGCTATAAAGAAGCCAAGTTATTGACTACTTTTGTATTATAGCCCACTTCACATCAAGCAGCAAGGTCCATTAAGAAACTGTCATTATTAGTTCCACTTAGTGTTTCTCTCCCTCCACATTCTGAAAAACTGAAGCTGTCAAAAGGGAAAACTAACCAGATTTAAGGAACGTATACCTTACATATTTCATTTGTGAATCTGTGAGGTTCTGCCTTTCAGGGCTTTGCATGTCAGCTGTCCAGGGATGACTTTTGTTCATAAGCAAAAACAGTTATAAAAGTCAGATGAACATAGAACTATGAAAGCACCTCTGCGGGCGAGAAACCTCACTGATTTAAAAATGAAACTTGGCCACAGACAGTGTTAAGAAAAAAGAATACATAACATGATACCCCGGACATAACAAGAAGACTGAATCACCTGATCCAGGGAGCCCCTTTTAGTCCCATGTTTTATGTTCATTGATACATTATTTATTGATATGGTTTATTCTTAGGAATTACATATAAAACATTTAAACACATACATGCATATATTAAATCAATAGAAATCAGAAATAAGAGTGAATGGACAAAAAAGTCATAGTATCACCTCAATTTATTAGAACACGATATACCATTCCTTTTTCTGACTTCTAAGATGTCCTATGAATAATTCTAACAAAGCTGGGTTTTCCCAAAATATTTATGATTATTTAACACTGACCATTAACCTGATCTCTGCAGGATTACTGGATACCTCCAGAGTTAAGGATTTGCCTCTGAGGAATGCTCCTAACTCTGGAGTTGTTTTATGCCATATCTCAGGTAGACACAAATGCCATAAACATTTTTGAAAAGAGCTTTCTTACAAAGGTAAATGCATATCACAAAGATTTTCACACCATGAGCACCACCCTGTCCTTTAACCCAAATCTAGCACATTACAATCCCCAAGTGCTCTTTGCAAGAACTACATAGAGTATCTTTCCAGAACTATAAATCCCATGGGATAAAATATAAATACGAAATAATAAATTTTTCAAGTTGATACTTTCTTACCTACAGGACTGCATAAGACCAGCAAGGCTCTGAAAGAACCCCACATCCTTTTTATCTTTGAGGTAGTCAAGCATTTTCTGCAGCAAACACAAATAATTTACGCAGAGAATTAATATTTATATTATGTGTCAATCTAGGTAACTTAAGACTATATGGATTAGATACTCATAGTGATGTTGGTGTTTGGAAATATTGTTAATATTTAAGAGTCTTGCAAAGAAAAATCCAGATATCAAAACCAAAAAGAACATTAATGCTCATGTACTTTATAGAAAAGGTCATCCATTTTGGATACGACTTTCTAAAGCATGGAAAATAAAGACAGTAACTAAAGTCAACACAGCCAGAAGAATTTAGTGTTTAATATAAACACTACCTTGCCACTACTAGGCTAAAAATTTGTATTGACACTACTGTTTCAACACCAGACTAGGCTTTTCATAATCTCAATTTGTTTTAAATTATTTTAGCTGCAACAGCCTGTTAGTAGTAATTTGAGCATATTTTTAAATTTGTTTTAACCTTATTATAATGTTTAATAACTACCTGAAAACAGATTGCATTAACAAGAATTTATTGAGTGAACTCTGATTTTAGAATGCAGTGTGTTGTTGAGTAAAGATATGGGATGATACCAGAGCTCTCAGTTGTGAAGAAAAACCACAATGCTGAAGTTCAATCTCAGTAGGAAAGCTACAAGAATTCATGTTTTGAATGAAGTAAAACTATTTTTGCAAATAGAAAAAATAATAGGAAAAGTAGATAATAAGTAACTTCCAAAATGGAGAGCACATAAGCAGACAGCATTAGCAAAACATAGCAGAGTAAACCTAAGTAGACCCAAGATTACAGAACAATACCCCAATCAACAACATTATACCAACCAAAGAAAAGAACTCCAGAGGAGGATGATGATAATGACTTTTCAAAACCACTGCTGCACCTCCCCCCACCCATACCATTCTTCCCAAGGAAGACTAGAGAGTTGATCTTAGGACCTAAAGGAGAACTGGAAAGCTGAGCATAACACCAGAGAAAACAGGTAGAAACAAAGCAACTGAAAAAAACAAGAGTTCCAACTGTATTACTGATGCTTTTGTAAGTATGTAATTTAGACTAGTAGCATTTGTATCAATGTAACAATTCTAATAGCTGTTTCCTGCATTTTGATTTAAGACTGTAACAAATGATTGTTAAAAATAGATTGTAGGATTACAAATTCAAACTATATTACTATGTACAAATTTCATAATTTTCCTAATTTCATATCATGACATCACAAAGAACTGGCAGATAATTCTGCACTACTTGGTTCAAGCAGATATTTTCTGCACTACTTGGAGTCTTTCATATCAATTCCCGGCAATGACAGCTCCTGAAAAGGACAGTATTTTGGTTGCATTCAGCTGCACATTACTTGGGACCTTAATTGTTTCCAGTTGACTGTATTCTTTAAACTGTACTACAATAGTCTAGTAACAGCAGGTATAAAGCCTTCTCAACTCAGGAATCTTCAACTAGTACAGAACCCTGTATCAGTCTCTTCACTTCAACAGCGCAGGACTCTTTTAACATATCAGACTTGTCTACTGGGCACCAAATTATCTTATGATAGATTAGCTATTCAGCCTTGAGTTCTCTTCTTTTTTCAGCAAGACTCTCCATTGCATAAGCTAAGGACTTCTGAAGTTGTGTATCATTCTTTTTGGTGAAGACCGGCGTCAGCAATTTTACTCTGCTGGCTATAGGACAATGGCAATCTCCCAAGAAAGCCCTCCCTCCCAAAGAATTCCTGTAGAAGTAAATGATAGAACATAAAATTTCCCCCTTACACCTGAAGTGCAGAACAAATTTCTTTTAGACTTGTAAACAAATAAGAAATATCCCCTAAATAAGGTGCCTTTGTATACTGTTTTATTCTGGGAACAAGAGTAAGAGGATAAACAGCGTGCGACAAATAGTCACACTACGAAATGCGCTACTGCAGTAATAATGACCATGGTATAAAGATCTGTACTGACTAGAATGGGTGGAAATAAACTACTCCCTTACCTGTTGAACAGTAGAATTTCCTCCATTTAAGATGGCAATTCCTAGCTTTAGGGTAGCTGCAACCATTGGCCCCATCTCACCTTAAAAAATATGTTAAAATATATTTTTGGATCATATATAAAATTAAGAATGTTTTATTAATTAATTTATCTATTTAATGAATTGCAAAACCGACCTATTTTTCCTTAATTTCTTCATGAGTGCCTATAGACATAGTGTAATGTGTAAACAGTACACAGAAGAAGCAAGATGTAAGGCAGAAAGAACTGAGTTCAATGAATATAAATCATGTTTTAAACACTAGAGCATCCAACAGTTGATATAAGGCTGGGCTCACAACAGTAAGCTAGCTTTCAAATTTAACAATGTGTCCCCTTTGCATGACAACCTGAATGTTTACTTCTCGTTTCTTTAGAAAATGACAGTGACCCAAGCATTTAACTATAGCAAACAAAACTTGCAATCAGGAATTTTTAAATCATCACTGTTTTGGAAACAAACCACAAAAGAAAAAAATGAAAGCATAAAACCTTAGAGTAGGATGGTTTCTAAGGGAAAAAAGCCTCATTTATACTTCTGAAATGTTTTA
Organism: Edolisoma coerulescens; assembly: GCA_013397115.1. NCBI lineage: Eukaryota > Metazoa > Chordata > Aves > Passeriformes > Campephagidae > Edolisoma > Edolisoma coerulescens. The sequence continues at coordinate 1,344,654 of VWZW01007347.1, read as the reverse complement.
TCAAAGTACACCACTAAAGCAGACATTTGGAGAATAGGAAATATAAAAAGGACTTAAGTCTACACCTACTTCAGAACTGTACACATTCCAGAATTTGAGGGCCATTTTGTCATTCAGTGCTGCTAAAGCTATAAAGTACTTCACACCTCTAAATCAGCACTAGAAAAATTAATCATAACTACAAAATAAACAATAGTCTCATGAAAATTAGTCATTTTACTTTTCTGGATTAGCTGTCAATAATTTTTGAAGTTTCGAGTTCCTTTTTAAAGCAAACCTTAGAGCCAAACATCTGCGTATTTTGCCCATTAAGAAATACAATCATTTCAAAGTTCATTAGAAATAAGGTTAAAAATTTTATCTACACACCAAAACCCTACCTTTACTTGCACTGATTGTCTGCAGAACCATCTCAGCAGCACCCCGGTCATGCAGTCTGGCTTGTTGATACAGAAGTTTTTGCTTTTCCATTTCTTTTTCCTGAGTAAAAATTCCAGTCATTTAAGATGAGACTACAGTTACTATCAATCCTCAGAGGTTTTCGGTTTTCTCTTAGTATATGGGCTCTATGGCAACGTCATGGACCATTTTAATACATACGATGCTATTGAACAAATAATTAACAGGTTCAAGTAATAATCTCCACTTGGTATTTTTCTTTAATATGCTTTTAGCAGTTTATCTGGAAAGAGTCATCTCAATTGTAAATCATTAGGTTACTTCAAAGCCCATGTTCATTATGTATATACTGCATGTATCAAACTTGCACTTTTGTGCCGTGTTTTTGTGCAACAGTTCATACTCTTAATAATCTTCTATAGCGTGACCATAACTTCATACTGCTCAGTATGTGGCTCTTGAGTTGCAAGTAGTTGCTGAATACCAGAGTAAAAGAAGCATCTCGGAATTTTTTTCAAAACTTATCATTATATTACAATGTAGATTGCCCACCCTACTAACAGAATATTTGATAGAATACACTGTGCTTTTATATTTTGTATTCTCTAGCGGCAACAAACAATACTGCATGGCGTTGCTTGAGCAATGGTGAAGTTTGTTTTTCGTAATTTAAACTACTACTGAAAACATAAAGAGCATAAAGAGCAAACATAAAGGCACAGTTAATTCCAGATGAGTTTCAACTTTCATCAGGTTAATTGAAGTTTGCTGGAGAATTGAGGATGACTAAGCAGTATAAGTTGCAAAATGGAAGTTGCATAGAGCCCTATGACAGTGAGTCCATCAGATGGCGTGGTAAAAAGCTTACTCAAAAGGAACATGACACAATCAGTTAGTATCATGTCCAAAAACACAACGCCCAAAACATGTATGACCTAAAAGCAGGAACAGCTGCAGCAGAAGTAGCCAGAATGACAGCTTTGCTGCCATAAACTTTCCATCGAAGTTACGGAAAAAATACATTGGAAGATGGAAGAGGTTTAAAAAATGAAGGCTTGCTAAATAGAGGGTATGAATAATAAATTAAAATAGAAGAGGTAAAAAAGAGAAATATGTTCAAATGAATGAAAAAGAAACCTTTAACTCAAAAGCAAACCAACACAGACATTTATGCTGTTACCAGAGAGTTCTCGCCGAGGCTGGCAAATTTGTTTCTTAAATCTTTGATAATATCGTGCTGCGGAAACAAAATTCATCAGGGTTTTTTTTTTTCACACTATTAGCTCTCCTGTGGTTAAATTGTATCTTTCTTTTTGCTTTAAATTATGTGACAGATCTAGATGGAGGCATAAAAAGGAAAAAAAAATGGCAGCGTTGCTTTGTATTTAGCCATGCTAAGGTTTGAAAGTTTTGCCTTCATGTTTAAACCTCTTCCTGGGAGTTCAACAAAAACGAAACAGAAACATACACGCACGCGCACACGCACATCACACGCACAAACCACCAGAAAATCATGACATCACAGGTTCAGTATAGCTGCTACAATGAAATATTTTCATTTGCTTCAGAAGCCACTGAAAACTGATCAGCATTTTCTTTTTCTGAAAAACTATTTCCTATTTCTAGATACTTTTAGTTTCAGACCCAACACCCTTTCATCTTTCACTGCAAAAATTTATTATCCACAAGCCTAACACCAGCTATACTACTTTCATTGTACAATATTTTTTGATAAGAATATCAAAGATTCATAAGAATCCTTACAGTGAGGATGCATCTGCATAATCTACAGACTAACTTCTTGCAATGGCACTACAGAAGAACAGTAGGAAGAGGCATTGCCAAACACCTTAAAATGAGAGAAGTGGCATTTCCCATGGAAATCAAGATGTCTAGGATATTAGTAACAAAAGAGACCAAAAAAAGAAAACCAAAACCAAACAAACAAACCAATCCACCAACAAAAAACAACAACAAGCATTTCTTTTAAAAGTAACCATTCTTTGAAGATAACCCACAAAGATCATGGTTCCTTCTTCAGCTTGACAATGCATTTTCACTGTTGCTTTCTCTGTGCAAAGTCAATACATATATATAAATATATATGTGATGGCAGCACTTACATGAAGCAGGCCACCCATTGCCTACAAAGTATACTAAGATAACAAAGTTATCCCCATTTCTCTAAGATGCCCTTACTGTTTACATCGTTACCTGTGCTACCAGTTTCAGCTTTTTGCACTTTATCCACTTGCTTGCCAGTTGAAGTCAAGAAAACTACCAAAATACTTAGCCAATGATTTGATTTTTCTGTCATTCACCAAACCATCACAATAACAGCAAAAATACTTCACTAAATGAAACATTTAAACTAATTAAACAGATTAAAAAAAAAAAAAAAAGCAAAACCAAAAGAAACACACCCCAAAACAAAGCCAATCTTTAATGAAGAACAAATCTATTTTATCTTGGATATCTTCCATTCAAATGGGAAAACCCTGACCACTTACAAATGTACATACATGTGTTCTCATATTATAGACTTTTTCCAGCAACCAACCAAACCAACGAAACTTTAGAATCATACTCTTTGAAAGCAGAGACCCAAACACTTTCTGCTTCATTCTTTTTTTTTTGTTTGTTTTTAAATCGTTACAAACAATCATATGCCAAAATACATTGAGCAAAACCAGAGTTTGAATTTGTAGGCAACAAACTTGCTAAAACTAAAGAGATGCTATAACTGACAAGTGTGTCACTGAAATTCTTAATTTTCTTGTAATTCATACAGAGATGGATTCTTGGAGTCTCCCTTGGAGCTAAGACATATGAAGAGGTTTGTTTGCTGCCACCACTAAGCTCCAAGATACAGACTGCCGGCATAAGATCCTACTTCTACAGAACATTATTTTTTCTTTTTTTTCTCTTTTTTTTTCATATGAAATCACAAAATTAAGTTCAAGAGAATAAACAAAAAGATGGAAAGAGGAGAAATTACTTTCAATTCAGCTATTAGAAGATGAAAGCTTCTCCTTTGAATTGTCTTCATATTTTATACTTTTCAAGACTTCTGTTTAGTACAGAGAACAAATTCTATTAGGCAGGTCTTACACTGGCAAAACATCTGTTCATTTCAACGTCAGGCATGCATAAGCTACGTAATTAAAATATCAAGTAATCATGCATAATATTTATATATCTTTTTATATATACATCTTTTTATATATTTTAATCCTTTAAGTTCAATATATGCTGGTTTCTGCTCATAAATAAAACTGAATTTTTCCTAACTCACTTCTTTTGGACTTCATCATTGAAGCATCACTGCTTGCTGCAAGGCGTTTGGATTAGAGGACCTCTAAAGGTCCTTTCCCACCCAAAATATTCTATGCACAAATAATTTATTCTGTAGCGTAGAGAGTGAAACCATGTATTAGGTTCCATACAATCCATCATATGTAAGAAAAACTGATGAAAAAAACATATTTACATATTGATTGGAATGTTTACTTTCTTAGAATTGATAAATTGATTATGGAGTCTGATCTTAATTCGTATAATAAGTAGTAACTGATTGTAAATACGTGGTATATGGACACTCTGGTTTATTCAGAACTCGTGACAGTAAGAGATCTTCAATGGTCTGGAGCCTTAGGAGGTTGCATTATTTGTATGTACTGAAACTTGAAAATTTTTGTCTGAGGTGACAGCACAACGTATCATTTTGTCAAAAAAGTTTTGAATACAGAAGTCTGTCAGCAAAGTTGCTCCCAGTAACAGGAATGAAAAGAACTGACATAGGAAGCTCCCCTTCCCCCATTTCTTTTCTTCCTGCAAGGAGTCAATTTAAATCAATTTAATAAAAATGAGTTTAAAAATAAAAGCTAGATTTTGACTCTTTCTTTGAGTTCCCATACCACACATATTTAGAGCACATTAGTATGTAGCAGTGACTCAAATGCAGAAAATTATTTGCATTCAGCTAGTGAAACAGTTTGATTTGAAAGAATTTCCTATCAGAGTCAAAGGGGACAGTGACATCAACTTTACAGGGAGTCAATTGAGCATCTATTCAATATGACAGAAAGTTAACTTAGAGGCAAAGGGCACGGGGCAAAGATAACTGTAATAACTCAAAGCAAATACTAGCAGGTAAACACTGACAGGAACATACTAACATACAGAGAACATTATTGTCACCTCCCTATTGTCCACACTATGAACCCAATACAGATTAATTGTACAAAAATGCATGTACTACACTGCATGAGATATGGGCATGAAAACTGTCAATAAAATACACTCGGCATTTTCATCACAATCTAAGCTCGCTCAAATGTCTCTGTTGCTCTGACTGTGAAAAGATTCAGGACTTCAAACACTATATATTTTTAAAGTCTAGAGGAGCAGTAGACTTGTATCCTCATAGAAACTGAAGCCAGTTTTTTCACATGCACACACAGGATAGAATAAAAGAACTGCCTTCAACATTGAAGTTTAATTACCAGACAGAAAGAAACACACAAATGCACACACAAGCACACACGCAGCTGGTACACAGTTTCACATCTGCACAACTGTTTCCTGTCATGTATGAAGGAAGCAAGGGTTATTTCTTCTTGTGCTTTTTTCTTCCCTTTTAAAACTCTTCTCAGCTGACAAGACAGAAAATTTTCTATGGAGCATATAAGATTTAGTGTATGGTAACCAGGTAAGCAGAGTGATAGATAGGCAGTATTTGAATAGCTGAATTATTGGTATTAAAAAAGAAGAAATTATTAGATTGCTTCTATATTTTCTTTGGAGTTTTTTAATATGCACTTTGTGCTTGTAGCAATTACAATACCTTTTAAATAACTTTTTGTGAGCACATTCATCTTCCAGGATAATGCCTTTTTCGTATAAAGGTGGAACAGACCTGCGCAAATTTTTGGAGGAGTAAGAGTAAAGTTGATCCTGAAATACATCTTCTCTCCCCACAGATGCATGGGAGCCTCTTTCTTTTGTGATCTGAATGTTAACAGAAGGCTAGCAAACAAAAGACCAAAATCATCTTGCTCTTTTCCATGGAGAAGGTTATAATTGTTTCCCTACATTACCATAGGAAATGAAATTTGAAGTTACTGACTGAAGCCTAACCATTAGCTAAATCTGTGCATTTCAAATCTCAGGCAAGTCACCTTTACTTACTCTAGCTGCCATCAGCCACAGCACAAATAACTGTATTTAAACACCTCAGAACCAAAAATTAGCTACTCCACCCACCATACGTTCTCCCAGAATATCAACCTTGCAGCACGACCAGCAAGCAGCCTGAGTCAACAATGGGAACTGAGACTTCTACCTGCGTGGAGCAGGCAAGTAGTCTGCTGCATAGCTGTGGGACACCCTTTAGAAACCAATGGTGAGGCTCTCATGGTGAGACACAAGAGGCTGTGTAAGAAATTGAGCCAATAAAAAAATTAACCTTGAAATTTCAGAGCCATTGCCTCTGTTTTTAGAGAAAACAAGGAACAACTAGGAATCATTTCAGTAAGGAGTAGCTAAGGAATTTCTGTCAAATACTATGATGATAAAAGCCAAGGACTGAGTCAGTTCCAAAGGAACTGAATCAGAAATGAACTATGGTTGATGGTCTCTCTGTGACAGATATTGGAAAAAGAAGTCTATCACTATATCAGAAATGTATGTCTGCTAAGATAACAGAAGAAAAGCTCAACTACTTTCCCTTAATAGCCAAATAAGTTGTTTTAATAATTCAAATTAAGTTATAAGCAGAAAGAAGATAACTGATGCACAAAAGGCATGAACAGCAAAACAACATGGACAAGCCAAATGACACTCTGTTTTCCCCAAAATGGTATCACAATTTTACACGGCATATTCTGCATAAATAATTCCTGCAATCTTTAAAGAGCTTCTGCACAAAAAGGATTTGGTAGAGACGTCATGCTGGAATTGAAATGTTAAAAACGATTTCAAGACCCTTTAGTTGAACTTATCCAAGATGTTGGGCCTGAAAAATCACAAAATTAGACCCAGACAAATACACACATATTTTTTTGTTTTACCTTGCTGCGTTGTGATCCTGTCACCTTAAGGAAGGGCAAGGACAAGAAGCGAAATAATAATAAGAAAAAGAAGTCCAAAATATTTTTTCTGCAGGTGACTGACCAAATACATACACAAAACTGTCTTTTGAACATATAAATACATTATCTAAATATAAGTTTCACAGCTACAGGAAAAATAATAAAGAGAAACAAATGAATAGGATCTTCTCTCAAAACAAAAAATTGAACGCTGAACAAAGAACCCCTCATAATTTAGGTAAGGAGCACTAACAAATTCTTTACAGATAAATTTCCTCATTCACCTTAATGACTTCTATTTATCAATTTTCAGATTTATAAGCACAAGGCTTTTGATATCTAACAAGCATGTACAGGCTAAGTGATAGAAGCTTATAGGAATGAATATTCTTTGTTTAGCCAATGGTAAGTCATATATTGCATTCCCAGAGGAAAAGAAAAAAAAATCAGAAAAACCCACTGAAATTTGGGTTCATACTTAGATATTTACCAAGAAACAAAATTTTATATGTTGTGTATATTACTTGTAACTTCTAAGTGATTCAAAAGAATTTAGTATTGATATTCTTTCCAATTTCTTGATACAGTCAAATAGGGAATATGTACTTAAATAATTCAGTGCTATACCATGCAGCATCATATAGAAAACATACAGAACATTCTATGTGTATAAAACAATGGAGTAAAAGTAAAAATTACCCAAACCACTCCTCAACAATCAGAACAGCACAGATAGTTTTACAGCAAATCAATCAGTATATTTACAATTTTTAAAGAAATAATAAAAGTGTTTATTTCATGTTTCTGTGTTTTAGTAGAGATATGAAATGTAAGTATTAATTGATTTGAAAGACATAAGAGACACATTTTAATGTCAGAATTGTAATATGCCAAAATACACTAAAATATTAAAAATATTAACAAGCTAATTCCCTAAGTGCCCCTCAGAAGAGACAAATTTCTTGCAAACTCCATTTTATTAATGGAAAAAGAGAGACAGATCCCAGAGCAAGCACATGACAAGGACTCATCTCTTATACCCGTAATCAGTTCATGTGTATATCCTTAAACAGTGATGATCACTAAAAACTCACCATTAAACAATAATAAATATAGATTTCCTACTCTCAACATAAGCAAAAATCTTAGCAGTACCGATGAACAAAACCTCACCTTTTATTAAGAAGCACTATTATATATGTGAACATAAAACCACTGTATGAATTACTGGTGCTGAATGTAAATGATTACTGCAAAAAGTAGTATTATTTAAGTATTTTAGAAATCCAAACTAAAGGGAGGGCAGAATAATTTAAAAGATACAGTCTGTTATTATCAGAGTTTTAGACTAAGTTATTGTCTGTAATATATAACTAAAAAGTTAAAGTCAATGAGATAAATACGTAAGATCCACTAAAGTATTCTCTATATAATCTCATATTATGTGATACTGCAAATGTTTTTGTTTCACTAATATTAATCTGGGGACTCACATCTGCCATATCCAGCTTGTGACATGCAGTTCAGTGGCATAATAAGCTGCAGTAAGCCATGAACCAAGAAACATAAATGTCAGCTGGAAGCTATGAAATAATGTCTAATATGACAAGAAAAACAAAACAAGTATAATCTTACTTCAAAACTCTTCACTTCTTCTTCGCCATCATCATCTTCTTCATCATGGCAGCTCTGATACCATGTAGAAAGAAAACATTAACTGATAACGCGCTCTTTACTGATAACACTTTACAAATTATTTCTCTTGATCTTCTTCACTACCTTAATTAAAACACAAAATAAGCAAAAGATATCAAACAAGTTACCTTTGCCATAATGTCAGCATAAGCCATATACAGGAAATCTTCTTCCAACTTGCTGGTTAATAGAGAAAGGAAAGGTAATGAAGAAGATTAGAGTCATTATAGTAGAACTGAAGCGCCAAAATATTTTTAAACATCTTACAAATATTTTTAAATAATTTCTATGCTCATAAATAATTACAAAATTATTTTTGGAAAATGAAGAGTTGATTAACTTAAACAAATGGAAAAGTATAGCCAGCTACAAACACAGTACTCAGAATTTCATAAACACCTCCCAATAAAGTGAATATAGTTAATTTTTCAATTATACTTAGAATATACTTCATATTCAGAATATAACTGTCAATAGACAACATAGAAGACAGAGGAGTAGTAAGTCCTGAACACAGCATCTGTAACTGTGAAAAAGTCATGTTAAAATCTCTTTACATACCACAAGCTAAGAAGGTTTGAGTGTAACTCAAACTCACCATATGTTCATATGCATGTTTTTGCCTAGCTTATGCAATCACACTTGAAAAGAGACATATATGACTTCAAATAAAGGAGTATTCTGAAAATCTGCATACACTCTGTAGTCTCTCACACCATCCCTACCATTTTTCAGTCAAGGCTGTTCGACTGAATAGCAGAATAAGTTGATGTAAAGGATCAACTCTTTTAAGGCTTTCATCTTCTTCTGGTGGTTCCTCTCCAGGTTTCTTTAGGGAAAAAAAGATTTTAAAAGTATATTCAATTATCTATAGTGAACAGTGTTTTACTCTGTGCAATATACTAAACATTAAATGTTAACATATGTAGTTTTGATTTGGACAGCCAGGAGGAAGCAACTTCCAACAAAGTATGAAAAAACTGAACCCCAACTGTGTTTATGACCATGAAGACTTAGAAAGATGATACCACTTGCAAAGCTTTGGATTTCCTCTCCTCATAAAAATTAACCCTCTTCCCTAGATTCTGAAAATAACTTTAATCTTTTACTCTGTTGTCCAGGACTAGTGGTAACCAGATGCCATCATTTACTATTATACTGTTTGTTGCTCACTATGTTAACCAGCTTCATCAGATAAAAATGAGAATCCTCTCTTCCAAGTCTATGCCAGGTATAATGTCCACTGAGAAATTCTGAGAGACTTTGAGGAAGAAGAAATCCAAAGCTGAAGCTCAGCAGTAGTTTTAGACACAAGGAGCTCTATCTACCAACAACAGTAATGTTGGCAGGACACAGAATTTTAGAAGATGACAAATCAATAATGTACAAAAAATATTATATATGATTCAATAATATATATAAATGCATAAAGAGGGTTATTTTTCATGTTGTTATTTTGCTTTCAGTTTTCGACAGCTCTAGTTAGTTTTCTTTGAAAGAAAAATGTATTTCTAAATACTTTAATGACAACTACCAAAGCAGTGTTCTGAAAAAAACCTATACAAATCTGTCCTCTGACTTCTTGAGTTTTGCCAAAAGACATTTCAGCAAGTAACTTCTGCCTATCAAGTTATTAACAAAATTGCTTCATCCGGAGACTTTTCTATGAAGAGTCTGGTAGCTCAAAGAAAATTGGTTGCATAAAATACACCCACTCTTCCTCCTTGTTTTCACCTAGCACTATACAACAAAACACAGATAAAAAGAATTCCATGCATTGATAAGAGAGCACAAGTAATAAATTATTATATTGTCGTATGTTATCTGTTAAGCAATAAGGATGGCTTGGCCACTTTAGAAATATGAGGAAAATGGATTGTTGTCTATTAAGAAAAAAAATTTTGCATGCCAAACAGATTCCTGTGAGAATGCTTGTAGATGTCTATGAGTATTACTCTTTCTACGGGCCTGTGAACTCCAGCTTTCCCACTCAGCTGTACCAAACAGGACTGGTTGCAGCTGAAAATTGCCTTCAGCTGAGGTAGAGGCACAACTATTGTTTCATATGCCACTCTATGATGGCCAAACAAGGTTCCTTTCACGTTTCTCAGTATGTGATAATATTTACAGTATCAACAACAAGACCAGAACAATTATGGATGTCTTCCCCTGCTCTTTATTTCAATGTCATTTAGAATCCTGACCTTTCTCTTCAATTACTGGCAGTATTCTGTACTTCATAACGTTATCAATCAGAATATCTCCCTAACGCTATAAAAACTGATGAAACAAAAGGGCAGAAGTTGTGTTAATGTGTCACTAGTTTAAATAGATTTATTTAAATTAAATGGAGGATCAAATTCACCAATGACTGTGTTAAGGAGAACTCATTATTAAGCACAGCATGAACACTAGAATCAAAAGATTTTCTGACATTTCTGGGAAATAAGTATGCTTCATTTTCACTGTCTTGAGACATTTTCCCTATAGTGACTTAGGTGTAAACCAAAAGGCTTTACCTAAATGTAATATAAGAGGGTAAAACAAATAGGTTGGGTAAGTTTTAGCTGCCATTTCTAAATCTTGAAGACTTAAAAAACATTATTTTATATAATCTAATTATAGTATTATTATTATTTTATATAATCTAAATTTCTATTAAACATATTGTTCTTACAAGTTATTATGTCCACTAACATCTACCAATGTTAGTACCAAATGTTTGTACCAAAACAAATCAACAATTATCTCAAATAAGCTTAGATATTCATATAACCTATTTATTTAAGCAGAAGCATTTTTAAGATTAATAAGAAATGTTGAATACTTTATGATGTTAACATCAAACATCAAAAATCTAGTTCCTTCAGAGGCTTGATTTGTTGAATCAGAATTAAGAATCAGCACAATTAAGCTACTCAAAAAGAGGACAAGTGTATACTTTTTCCCTTTATTTCACAAGTGGAAGAAGGAGTACCACTTTTGTTTAACAGATTTCAGGGCAGAAGATTCAGGGAACAAAACTGCAAGTTCCAGTTCAGTTCTCTGCTTTTATGTGATGGAAATGCTCAACTCCCACATCCCAGAAAAAGGTCTTACCACAAGTCTATAAATTGCCTGGATCTGGAAAAGTCAGGAAGAAGGTAGCTTTGACTGTATTTGTTCCTTTAAATTATTTTTACTTAGCAGAAAAGAATGGTCAAGATTCTCAGTATTGAGAAAGAACTCACTACGGCATAAAAGACTGCAGTTTACTAACTACAGAGAGTTGAAGGACAGGAATCTTGCCCACAGTTTCTGGGTCCCAGATTGATCCATTTTCCTACTTAATATTTAAACAGTCCAGAAATTTCAGACAATCCTTCAAAAATACATCAGAGAGCCCAAGGCTCCTCCTTTCTCCCCTTCCAGATGAGTTTTGCCACCATAGCCTGGGCTGTGATTCCATCTTGACAGTTCAATAAACTTTTAATTCTTTGCTACACCATGATATAGTTTCTCTAAGAGGAACCTTCACCAACAAAACCACTACATCTTTCATGACGTCCACAAAGTGTTCTGGGTCAGCTCCACAGAGCTGAACCTCGAACTCTCACCCTTCTGACAGTGAGTGCTCTATGGCAGCAAGAATGTGATAAAAATTTATTTAAAAGACAGATGGAGTTTTGTGTGCTCTTTTGAATGAAAGGTCCAATACATCTCTACTTAAAAGAGCGATGGAAACACACATATCTGTAGGTTTGAGGAATTACAAGGAAATTCCTGTAGTTTTTTTAATAAAGGATGATATAAAATCTAGGCTAGTCTGTTTCTGTCTTCTCTGAGACAGTTTTTCACTCAAGCTACCTGTTGGCAAGGAGTTATTAATAAACTTAGCAAATATATATGCTCATCAAGGAGGTAAGCACATAACCTTCATGACAGTGTAGCCAAATTACCATGCTGGGTTATTTCTTTACATCTACACACCTCCACATATATGCACACATGCAAAGAACTATGTTATTCCACTGCACACTCATGCTCCCAACTGCTGAAATATAATTATTTTTGAGACTGAACCTGCACTACTTGCATTGTGTTTGGATACTTAAGGATATCAGTTTAAAAGGCTGTATACAAAGTAAACATTTGTAGAAGTCTCTTGTTTTTTCACAATGCTTGATCATACAATAAGGATGCCACAAGAAATTAATTCTGCATGTGTGCAGGCAAAATCAAACTTCCATAGTCTGTCTGTTTTGAGCTCATTGCTGCTGATTTCCCTTTCACTATTTTGACTCTAATTTTCAAAATTGTTTACAACTTGGGTAGCTGGTTTTAAGCATAAATTTTAAGCAGTAAAAGCAAATTACTACTTTTTTTTAATAAAAATTTTACAGTTAGCTTCCTCTCTCTATTGCAGAAAGCAGGCTCTCCTCACAATGAAAAGACTGATCTCAGACTGTGTTCTGTTCGACCTCCCAGGGACTGAATGAATTGCTAGTACTAGTTCTTGCTCAACCTGTGAAAAAACTACCTTTCAGAGAGACAATTGTAAAGGATAAGGACCCCAGACTCAACTCAAAATCACCATAGGTATTTACAGGGCTAAAGACACGGCTCTAACACTTCACCATTGGGAAAAATCCTCATATCCCTGAGAACAGGATTCTTCTGTGAAGAAGAAGCGGACTCTGACAGCTTCTAAGGAACTGATTGATCTAAGACTAGAATTCCTCTAGTTTCACATTCTAACCTTTTGACTTAAACGGCTTTCATGTGGATTATGTAGTCCTCAAATACACAAAGGTTAGCTGCAAAACAGGAGGGAATAGGCTGTTCCAGTTCTCCACAGGGCAGAAGAAAAGAAATAGGGGAATGACAGCAATTGATATGTAATTTAGAAAAAAAGCTTTATAAAAGGTTATTGAAGCCCTGAAGCAAACTGCTTGAGGGGATTTTGGAATCTCAATTTTTAAAAAGCTGTCAGAGTGACTTCGTAAGAGCTCATCCCTTTGGGAAGAGATAGTTTAGGTGACATCTTAGGTACTTCACAGATTTATAATTATTACTATAGAAGATGAATTTTAATCCATAATACACTCCTATGACCCTTTCACCCAGACGTACAGCTAAGTCTTCTATCAGTTTGTCTTCAAAATAGTGTTCTTCTGTCTCAATCCAAGATTTATCATAGCCTTGAAGAAAGAGATTGACGGCTCGGTGTCTAAAAAGGAACATTTAAAACAAAAGCTGTAAACTTTTAAAAAGAAAATTTGGTCAATATGAATTTCATTTAGCTTGAAGAACTGTCCAGTCATTATAACAATAACTGAAAGGGGAAGCAAAATTTCTATGGTCAAATGCACCCGTTAAAAAAAAAAAAATTACATTAAAATGTTCTATTTAAAACTGTGTCCCACTAACTTGTAAAACTGATACTAAAACTTAGTAATAATTATTTCGGAACAGACAATAAATAAAAACTTAAAGAGATTTAAAAATCATAAATAAATAAAATATTTTGCCACATTGCTGAGTTTTATTTTTTTAACATAAAATATTTTCATATTATTTTAATTTAAATATTAACATAAAAGCAATAGAAAAATTTGGATTGTGCTCAAATAATTGCATTTTTTAATGTTCAGGATTAGACTTGAAATCAGAAATTGAAAATTATATTTTTTATTATTTTTTTTCAGAAGATAGAAAAAAGTAATTAAACCTAATAAAAGGAAGCAGTATACAAACTATATTACTAAGTAGTTTATCAATTACTGGTTTACTTTTTTTTTTCCCTTTGATCTTGCCAAATAGCTCCATATGAATATTAGTGCATTTGTGAAAGACAGAACAATATAGGTCTCACCTTGGCAGATTATACAACGGTGCCATTCTAAAGCAGGCCACTACTGCTCTTTTCCTCTGTTTAGACAGCAGCTTATGCCACACTGCTTTTTTGGAACGCTGAGGATGCTCAACCTGTTACACAAAATACACAGGGAAAAATAATGTTGCAATGTCCCTAGTGTCTGGAAATAGTAATATTAGTAAAAATGTTAGTTAACAGATAAATCAACTAGAAAAGGAACAGAAGAAGAATAGATCAGAAAAAATGTTCCAGACAGAGTTCAAGCATTCAGCCAAATCATAGAATCAGAATTTAGAAAATAAAGTTAAAGCAAGAATCTCCCTTTCCTGGTATGATACAGATATTCTTCTTTTTCACTTCATTCAACTTTTTCTATCTTTTAGATAGAATACTATCACCAATAAGGCCATCTCTCAGGAAATCTGAACTTTTAATGCAAAGAATCTTCATTCATTCTATCTTTTATATGTAACTCTTTACACATGTACAGGTAAAATGTACTGCTTCAAATTGCGTCAGACAATATTTTTAAAGAAATTTTCATGGATACAATTAATCTTTTATTTGTAATATGTACCATGATCAGCTACAGTGGAAAGGAATTAACTTTAAGAAAAAGTGGCAAGTCCACAAAGACTTAAGACTAAATCTTGTCCATGAATTAGCACAGACAGAATGTACATAAAATACTTCAAAACACCTTAGCAACATTTCATAAAAGTACAGCTCCGTCTAAAGATACATTCTCTTTCTGCATCCTGGCTCTACAGTAGCATGACATGAAATTGGGTGTGCTCCATCTTTATCTTTTACGCTTTTAGGGTTTTTCCTTCTACCTTTCATCCTTGTTTCCATCTGAAGAAAATTACTACTGTGGTGCTGAAGAGCACTTGCATACTTCTGTATATAGCCTGACTGGATAACTGGGAACTATGATTGCAGGCTGTGCTACAGATCACTCCCTTCCCATAGCCTATTCAGTTTCTGTGATTCATTTCACACATCTTCCATACAGATTATATAATCTGATTTAACCTATACAACTGTTGTAGAGTTAAGGGGGGGGATGACTTTTGGGGGGGCTGTTTGGTTTTCATGGGGGGTTTGTTTCTTTTACAAACAACTACGCTCCTCTGTGTTCCAACAGCATCAAAGAAGGCAGTGAAAGTTAGCATTTATACCCTGAAAGACTTGGTAATTCTCCCTTGGAACAAAATCAAGCATTATATGTAAAATATGCAGTGACAATTCTAATGTTTATGTAGAGTCAATATTCAATCCAAATTTGGTTATCCAGTTTAGTGAAGTACAAAAAATTATTAATAGTTAAACAATGAACATTTAATTAAACCGACAAAAAACACTGCCATTCAGTGAAATATGTAATTATACTTGTAAGATTAAATGGTAACAATCTTAAACAAGTTCCTTCTAAAAGATAAAATACAAATGAAGCGTATTTTTTAAGAGATAGGACAAAAAAGCGTTCACTGCAAACATGTTTAAAGTCACAAAAAAAAAGCCAGCACACTAGTAATTTAAAAGTCAGACAAATCCAAATGTGAAAGTTAGGTGATTAGTAATATCTTCACAAACAATTATAAATCTCTCTATACTTTCCCAAAAGAAATAGCCTCGGCCTACGCAAGCAGATTTCTGAAAACAATAAAAACAAAAAGGTTAGCTCTGCATGGAAAGAAAATACAAAGAATGAACTGATCATTGCAAGTGCAATACAGAAAGCATTCAGAGTATGTATATATGGAGAACAGAGTATTTGTAAACAGAGAGCAAAGGATTACTCAAGACTATCATAAAAACAGATGCAGTGCTCATATATTCATTAATTTTAAAGACACCAAATTTCCCATTTCAGTAACAAAAGTTCCTGAGCATTTATCTACAGAAGATAAGTAAAACTGTGGGGCTAAATCTTTACAGAAATAGGTGCAAGGTAGTCATAAAAAAAGCAGAAAGCATTTATTTGAGAACAAGCAAAGCATTTACTTGTCTAAGTCTGACCAGAAGTACCGATCTTAAATGTTGATCTGGTATTACAATGGGAATCCATCCTGTTCTGTATTACTGCTGGATCATCTCAGTCAACTTTGATAAAACCAGGGTAAAAGAGAAAACCTTTTTCTCCCCATGTTTCTAGCTTTTCTCTAGTCTTCTTTCCCCACAGCAATCCTATATCCTTTCAAATCAGCACGCATTCTGCTGTCTCGCTCTCTCTCTCTCTCATAGGCAAACCATGATTGACAAGGATTTACTTCCATATTCTACCATGTTTTGCTTGCTCCACACATATTCAGCAACAGGTACAATTTAGTGACTCCTCCTCATTCTCTTCTACCAAATTGTGTAAGGCTGTTGAACTTGCAGCAAGTCCATATCAAGGCTGGCAAACTATATAAAGAAGAGTTGTGTGATGCAACAGACGAGACACAGATATTCACATCAACATACTTTCTGTAAAGTGCATATACAAGCACATATCTCTCAGGTTCCTATTGACCGAGCCAGTGACCTCGTCACAGTGTGGAAACTTCCTGACATCGGATCTGAAAACCTTCTGCGTGAAACCAGCTAATCTAATGAGAATGCAAGAGAACCTTGAATTTTCAAATGTTCTTTGAAAAGAGAAAAAAAAAAAAAGAGTAAATTCTACATGAAGACAGCTTGTAGTCTATGCTGTGCAACCATCAGTGTTCATCTCTGCCATTAGGAATACCCTCCAAGTTAATGTCCTGGTTTTTCACTACATTTTAAAAAGGAAAACACATAGAATAAATCTAAAGTGCAACATAGGTAACAATTCAAAAAGAAAAGTCACAAAACTAATTTATCAACTAGTCTTTGACCTGTAAGATGTACCAATATAGGAGATTTTTTAACTTCATATTTTAAAGAATACTGCTACTGGAAAGGACACAAAATAAATACAGAATTACTTAAATGAAAGTTACTGTAGTTCAGGTCACATGGGAAGCTCATATATTACTGCAAAAAATATAAGATAATACAATAGAGCTTTCTGCCAGATTCTGAAGCAACTTTAAAAATTCTGACAGATCTTTCTCAGAAAAAATGATTCCTCCAACCTGCTTCTGCTGTGTCTTGAATGCAGCAAGGAATATATGAGTTGGCCAGATTGGCCAAATTCTTGTTGGAGCTGCTGCAAATACACTGTGAGATATGACCGTGATATTGGACCACAAAACACAAGATTAAGCACGTAAACAGTAGCCATCAAAAGAAAGAAAAAAGAAAATAACATTAAATACAGCAGGTCAAAGTACAAATGAAAGGGTGAATACTTTTATTTAGATAAGAAGCAATGGAAATGGCAAAATGTGTCTAACCTGTTCCAGGTGAAACAGTACATTAGCTATATCAAGGACCCTTTCCACAGTCTTCTCTGGGTCTGAGGAATCTTCAGTCCTGTTTGGTAAATCTTTGTAAAGTGCCATCTGCCATCTAATGGCGGGATCCTCAAGCTGCAGGAGAAAGATTTCACATGTCACCAAGGCAAAATGTTCCAAACAGTTTAACTAGTAGAGAAACTGCTTCCAAGGTCAACTGAAGCATTTCATATGGCTAACCTACACCTTTACATGGCTAACCCACACAGCATCAACTACACTGTGAGAACAAGACCAATTTGTGCAATGCTTTTTAAGAGCTTCCATAAAACATGAAGTGTTTTGGGTTGGAAGGGACCTTTAAGGCCATCTAGTTCCAACCCCTCTGCCATACACAAGGACACCTTCCACGAGACCAGATTTCTCAAAGTCATGTCCAACTTGGCCTTGAATACTTCCAGAGATGATGCATCCACAGTTTCTGTGGGCAACCTGTCCCACAGAACTAAAACACTAATAATCATACAAATAGCAAACGATCATTGGTCAACAAATAGCACTGGCACCAGCAATGAATATAATATTTGAGGAAAAGTAATGAATATAAGGTACACAGCCATAACTTAGTACACTGCCTTTCCCATTATTAAATGAAACAACATTGAAAATGTTGCTCTGCTAGTCAGGATTACTTAATTTTCAGTCATGGAAATTAGTAGTATTGCTATTATTTATGTCTATTATGAATTTTTTTTAATTGTTAGAAAATCCTAATTTTACTGATTACTAGGTAAAAAATTAAAAGTTGATTTGCAAAAATTAATTCAAGATGCATTTGCCTATCAGCCTTCAAATTACAAAGAACTGTAAGAAGCTAAATGGTTTTTTTTAAGTTTTTCTCTTTACATTTCATTTTTTCTACTTCATTGATCTGTAGTTCTCTGTTTTACAGTTAGTGATTTCTTTTTTGGGTTTTTTTTGTCTCCCCAGTCCTTCTGCTAATCAACACTGATGCAACACACTTTGCAACCATTTATTGTGCCAATGACACTGATGAGCCATTTTACCGAGAACTGTGGCCAGTGATCATTCCTGATTATGCAGTTACTGTTGAAGACACACTGGCCCAGATGGCTAGAGAACTTAGGGGCTAAACCCTACAGATTTGCATAGGGCTTGAACTCAACACTTACTTGCCTAAAACTTCTTTGGGGATCCAGATTTCAATTTGTGCCTAAGGTGAGACAATAGTGCAAATTCACCTCCACAAAACATATTATGATACATGGTTTACTCAAGTTCCAGGAATGATTAAAAACTTACACAGTCGTTCATTAATAGCTTATTATAACCTAGAAAGCCACATTTTGCAGGCATTTCTTCCACCTTTCGGCTTTTCCATTTCTTAACAACTGTCACATCCACAGTCTTTGTGTGAGCATTTGACTGGATCATCATGAATGGATAGTCCACAAAAGACTTTTTAATCACAGGTGGAGATGTCTTTTGATCTGAGGACTCCTCACATTCTATCAAGGTACAGCTTTTTTGTATAGGTAGTTTTCTAAGGGTATGAATAGTTGACATTTCAAGGTGTGAATTAGAATGGCTGGAAGAAGATTTTGGTGACTTGAGCTTCATCCATGTCAAAATGAATGCAAGTTTCGTCATCAATTTCTTGAAATAAAAGGCTTGGTACTGAGTAACAGCATGCAGGCATGCAAGGAAAGGAAAGACAGAAACAGGGTGAAGACAAATGTACAAATGTAGACAAAGACAAATGCATGAAACAGATGTCACAACATTAGTAGCTAAAGATTCAGAAGGATGATTCTCTAACAGTGCAGTACTCCAAAAAGGAATCTAGATAAATTACATTTTAGCTCTAACATAAATAACAGAATGTTAGGTGTTTGTGAGAAAAAGTGGTTAACAGAAAACACCATTTGAAGAAAGAATATTGCTATGGTTGGAGGAAAACCAGCCTTTCAAAAACCGGTATTCTTCCTATATTTTGGAAGCCACTTTACACAAATACCATTATAACTAAGTTACATATTAATTCATAGTAGTAAATAATAATTTAAATTTGTAAGACCAGTTGGCCTACATTCCCATTATGTCTGACTCAATCAGACAACAAAAGGGTAGTGTGTGCATGATGGCATCATTTTTCTTAAAAAGAAACATCATACTTGACTGTACAGTGACTGAATCCTAATGACAGCAAAGAACTAAGGAATAAATTGTACTGTATTTTGTACATAACTACTGAATTTATCTTTAGACATTATACTTTCAGTAATTAAGTTATACACATTTAGTATTAACTCTAGAATGTGTCACTGATAAATCATCATTTTGTCTGCAGTTAACTACTTTTCACATACAGGTCAAAATTAGAGCTTTTAAAAGTTAATAAAGCAATATGTAAATAGCTATAAAATAAAGCTAACTCCAATAGCAGTTTAGTTCTGTTATCTATGTATTACATGGTTTTCTTTCAGATTTTCATCTTCCACCAGGAATTAATTTTAAAACAGGAAATTCTAAAGTCATTGCTGAAAAGTTTACAGCTAGAAAATCCAACAATGTGTACTTTCGATTAGATAAAATTACTTTTGTCTTAAGCACCAAGGCAATGTGAAATTGCATCAATCTAAGAAATTTAAAAGCACTTTTATTCTCATGCAGTATAAACAGAGGAGACATATGTTGCTTAACAATAGCAAACTTTTAATTGAAGCATCGGAAGTTTCTGAAGAGAAAGCACAGATCAAGGTATTAGGATGTATCATTACTTCCAGGAAAAAAAGCAGTAACAGAAATTTCTTAACAGTAGAATGTATCACTGAAGAAACAAACTAGAAACTGAAGTAGTTAAAACAGGAGGACAAGTGCTAAATAGCAGCATGAAATCCCAGGCAAGACTTTTAACTGCATGGCTCACAAAATGACAATATACACATAATGAAGATGTCAGAACAGAAATATCTATCATTGTGACTAAGAAAACACTATTGAAGTTTATACAGAAAATCACCTCACGTTTAAGGGTTTTATGTTCATGGCATGCACATTGTTTAAGTATCGTTGCTTATTAAGATCTTCAGAAACGCTCCTTTTTTTCCTAGTACTTTGCCTGTGTGTTTTCTGCTTCTCAGTATATAACAGTATTTGCTATATAAGGATAAATATTTCAAGCTTTTTAGGATTTAACCAAATCTTTTGCTTTCAGAGTAAACTTTTCTACGTGCAAACCCTATAATTTAAAGCTACTGGATTTTTATTTGTAGCATTTTAAGAAAAACACTTTTCTTGTTGACGTGGAAGCAAAATATAGAAAACATGTTGGGAGAAAATTAATCTTCACATATTATTCAGGAAGAACCATCTCACTACAAGCTCATTAAAAAAACCCTTATTTATGCAATGCACTGATTGCAGTGGAATCTAGACTTCTGAATGATTTTTAAATAACGGTGCAGGAAAAAAAGCACAAGATTTTCAACTCATGTTTACTCTTTTGTGACCTTTTAATGAGCATAGGAAATACTAGTTTAGTTTTTTCTCGAGGTGAATACAACATGGGGCAGGGGGAGGAGGTAGAGGACAATCCTAAGCAACATCCATACGTATGATTTCATCTTTCTTCAATAGAGGAGAAACATACAAAATTTTATTACACTTCCATATTCTGGCTTCTTTGTCTTTATTTGAAGACTTAATAAAACAGTTTAATTATGCTGGACATTTCAGCATGTTTCCCCTAAAGCTATTCACCTGGCACTAACTGGAATTCAGTAACACAAATCCATACTTTTTCCCAAAATACCTTCTTTTCCCTGGGCTGAAAAGCAGGAACCAAATTGAGAAAACCAGAGATCTTTCACTTTACAGTGTACGGCAAAATGGCAGCTTCCTTTCCATTTACACTTCAAGCTGATACTAAGTAACTTTGAGCATTTTGAAGACTTTATCTCAAATAATAATAGGTGGAGTTTAAACAGTGATAGACCTTCCTTTCATCTCCAATTTTGTATTAATGGTGTGAATGGAGAGAGATTTGAAGGGCCATATATTATTGTATATAACACATATAAACACACATTAAAAATCAAACATTTAACAGTTGACATGAACAAGTTACTTGACAGAAGAGAATAAGGGACTACCAGTTATCCTAATGAACCAAGGCAGGTTGTCATTATACAGCACTAACAAATGAATTCAAAGGAAGAAAAGTCAAATTTAAAAACTGCATATAGATTACCTTGCCCTGAAGATGAAGATTACTGCGGATGACATCCCGTACTTCATCTTCAGTGTCTTTCTGCCAATAGATTACAAATCATATAAATTAGGAATAGAAGGTAATTAGGAAAAGTTATAATTCATTTAAATATCAACCTTGGGCTTCATCAGATGATGAATTAAACTGATAATGTGAAAGAATGAGAAAAATCTCAGAGACAAATCTTTTTTAATCCAAGCTCACAGGACCAAGTTCTGGATGGAACCATACATATATGTTCACAGTAACACACTAAATGTGAGTCTGACTTCAAATTACTCATACACACATACCAAAAGTTTAACCAAATAAAACCAATAACATGAACAGAGCCTTCTGTGACTTGATTTCTGTTTGTTTTGGGGAGCTCTTATCCTTTATAGCATTCAGTTCAGGAGTCCAATGGTCATATAACCCACAAGAGTGTATAAAGTATTATAGCTTGAGAAAGGATTATATTCCAAATTACAATCACATCATTGCACTTCGAGTATCTACCCAAAAGAATAACTTTTAAATCAGTCTATCCCTACAGAAATTCTTGCGTTCACATGAGAGTGATTAAAAGGAATTAGTTATGATATTGAGCATAGAAGTTAAGAAACAGCTAGTTCTTAATTTTATCACAGTCACAGAATCAACTAGATTGGAAAAGACTTCTAAGATCAAATCCAACCAAATTCAAGGTTCAGAAAATATAACAAATACTACTTTGCATTAAAAATTAGAGAGAAAAGTGACTAGTTTAACTACTGAATGCTATCTCTATTCATATACTGATCATTCTGAAGGACGTTCATACTGATCCTAAGTATGTTCAAACTGAAATGTTTTAAGCCATGAGGAAAATATGTAGCTATATACCATAATCACCCACTGTGCCCTTATAAAACAAAATTATAATCTTGATTCTCTGTGTCATGCTGTAAGAATGAACACAGGGTGAAATATTCAAAGAATTTAATTAGTAAATATTTCTACCTTTTAGAACTGCAAAAAGAGCACCTACCATGCTAAATCGATTTTTGGCCAGTGCAATTAGCTCTTGGTCTCCAGGAGCACAAATGTTTAGGCCTATTGGAAGCAATCTCTTCAGTGCTGCCACAATGAGAGACGTCTGCATAGAGTACCGGTCACCTTTTCGCTTCATCTTCTTCCTTTCCTGGTCAGAAACTGCAGCCTGCAGAATAAAGTAAAGATGGGGAAAAAAATCCAATATTAAACAAAAGAATTGTACTAGCAACTTTGTACTTGTGTCTGGTTTGACAATATCCTTATTACTTATATAGGTGTGACCCTGTAAAACTGGCATTTTATCATTGCCAATATTTTGCAATGTATCTCTCAAATGACTGTGTTTTGAATCTCAACCCAGCCTTTTCAACAGATTTCTTTACCAAAAAAAAAAACCAAAACCAGGAAAAAAGCCTCAAAAAAAAAAAAAATCAAACAATAAAAGGTGCTTCTCTGGAGTCTTCCTGACTCCTTCCTTTTGCAAAGAGAAAAATATAAAAATCTTTACACTACCTTAGACATCTTAGATTTGGTGTCACTGATAAGGAAAGACATATTGTTGATTTCATTTTGTACCACAAAGTTCTGCTCTTCCCTTTTGAAATTCTGGAAATATACAGAAGATCTCAGTTAGAAGCATTTATATGAGGACTCTATCTGAACATACCTTAAATAAAAATATAAATTAAGTAGAAGTCTGTAAAATCCATAAGTTAAGACAAAGACAGTAAAAATGAACAGATGATCAACAATGTCCTTGAATTTCAGCTTCATTTACATTGCATAACTCAGGTGGTGTATGTTTGGGCTTTTTTCCCCATGTTAGAGAGAAGGAAATGTTTCCCTAGTTATGAAAAAGACATGATAAAAATCTCACTCCTCCTCTAATTCAATATAAAAATACTGTCCAGGTTTTCCCTTACTAGTAAATTATTCATTCTTTTTTTTCCCCCATTATAAATTTCTACTATATTCAGGTATATAAGAAACTTGTTAAATAAAAGACTGAAATTATGAATACACAGGTGATTTCATTATCCGGTATCTATCTACAGTGCAGCCACTTTTTGTGCACACTGTTTTTTATAATAAATCTTACAGTCAAGTTCAGGCACAAGTACAGAAGCTATAAGGGGTCTTGTTCCCCAAATTTGAGAGAATTAAAGCTATAGCATACAAAGAAATTTAGTATAGACAACAGTCCACACAAAGATCTAATGCCTGAAAGAAATTAGACTCTTTGTGGTTTTTAATTCTTTGTGTTCCAGTATTCACTGAGTCATGTTTTATTTAAGAAGTATCAGTGCTTACTAGGTGTGATTACAAGAAGGCTATGGCTTAAAAATAACTGAAAAGGAAAAAAAAAGGTAAGGACACAAAACACAATGAGCTTAGTATAATAAAAAAAAAATCCCAAAAAACCAACAACAGAGCAGAGTCTGTAAGAAAAATATTTTTATTCAGTTTACTATACTACAAAATACCTATCCAACTCTCCTATCTTCTCTGCCATTTCAAATGTGTCAGAAATGTGAGTCATTAATACCTTCCCACCTGCAGTTTCACTTCTGTCATTAAATGTATTTTACAAACGTAACCACTAAATAACTGAACTACCTATTAAGAAACCTCATTA
The DNA here is from genome assembly GCA_013397115.1 of Edolisoma coerulescens. Classification (NCBI taxonomy): domain Eukaryota; kingdom Metazoa; phylum Chordata; class Aves; order Passeriformes; family Campephagidae; genus Edolisoma; species Edolisoma coerulescens. The sequence continues at coordinate 1,320,302 of VWZW01007347.1, read as the reverse complement.
AAACAAGTATTTACCAAGGAATTACTTACATGAGACTTTGACCAGTAAATGAAGACCTCAGCCACCATACGGAACAACTCTTCTGCTTCAGGATTGGGCTCTTTCAGCCATTTTGCCCTAAAATTTGGTAAAAGGGAGAAAAAGGTGATGATCCTCACTGTCTTTATGCTTTGAAATCACTTTTTAACATTTTACAAGGACACAAGTCAACAAAATCAATCATATATGCTTTTCATCCTTTCTGGTAGCAGTGGCTTTTTGATGTCCTATTTCAAAACCCTTAAAATCCTTTAATATTAATCCTAGTTCTAATCCAACAGATTTGGATTACAATTTCGTTTTGTTTTGTTGTCTTCTCAAAAAGACCCCAGCTCCTCCTAAAAGTCAGAAAGCATTAGCTTGATCAACTTCAAGATTGTCAGACTGAGTAAAAGCCACTTTAATTCAGTGCTAGGCACATCAAGGGATAAGAGGAGGTATCAATAAAAAGGAAGGTTTTATGAGATTCATTGACCTATTCCTCTGCACATACCTGTTATAGTCCACAAATCTAATCAACAAAGGGTAGAAGGCATAGAGGTCCCGTGCCAAAGTGGTGAACTCATCTAGGATGAGCAGTTCAGCCTCCGACATGTCACCTCTGCCTTCTGCTCTTAGATGTTCTTCATCCGATACAACCACTGCTGCTTTTTTCTTTAGTTTATCCATCAGTGGAAGGAAGTGTGTCTTTAAGAGCTGTGGCTTCGCTTTACTTATGATGGGCTGGGAAAACACTATTCAAGGCAATGAAGATTATAATATATACCTGGCCACAAAATATAACTAAAATCTTTTACCTTTTCCCACTCGCTTGAATCGTATTTCTAGGCTACAGAGTCAAATCCTGTCCCCATTGAAATCAGCAGAAGTTTTGCCAAGAATTAAATGTGGTCAGGATTTCACAAAGTCAATTCATTTTGTCTGAGGGCAGAAACCGCAGCTTCACAGACTAAGCCTGCAAGATCATAAAACTTGAAATACCTCTTTACTGGTATTCTGTCAGCATGGTATTTGTCCGCACAGTTTCACTGAGCAATGTGGAAGTTGGGTAATGGTATGGATGGATACATGTATAGCTACACAGTGCACACACAAGTTTTCTCAGCTACTGGCTTCTCTTTTGAACCTTGTTTGAGCGAAGCGGAGCTGGAAAGCATGCTCTGGTTATTTGAAAACCCATGGAAACAGCTGTCCTGTATTTCTTATGCAGACTACGAAGTCTTAGATGTAGACACAAATGAAACTATTCAAACATTCATTTCAGACTTGTTAGCACAAGCTTTTTGCAAATCTACTCATAAGAACAATTATGTGAACTAGCACTTCAACTGAGCCCACTGGTACAAAACCATTTGTAATATATTGAATAAATTACACAGAATTTTAGGCAGTTACCACCTATTCTTAGAGTGCACTACATTACTAACTTTCAGAACACTAGGAATTCTGAATGCTACCATGAATGAAATTACTACTACAGTAAAAACTAAAAAGTCATAAGGAAGTCTAATTGAAAAATTGAATCCATACCACTGAAGTGACTTTTCTTGAGAGATCGCAACACTGAGAATTAAAGTGTTTTTAAAAGAATTTCAAGCTGTTCATACGATGAAGCCAACACAACTATTACTAAAATGACATTAGCATTTCGACATGTCATTGTAATGCATATGTTAGATATGCACCTTCAAATCCCGGTTTTAAGGATCCAGCACTCATACAGAATAGCAAGGAACTGTATAATGCCTGCAAATGAAAACTTGCTATATAACGAAAACGGGGCTAAATTACTATAGTCCTTGAATTTAATATACCACAAAAGGCACATGTGTATATTCTCGGGGAAAAGAAATAAGTCTAATCTATTTCTTATATTACTTATTGAGAGATTAAAACACACTGCTTACACTGCTTTTTCTTTGTACTTAGTATTTCTGGTTCATCAAGATCTGTTTTGTTTAAAAATGTAAAAATATGAGTGTTCTTCTACTCCAGCATTAACAGGATAAATACAGAATGATTCAGAGTCTGTGTGTATACATAAATTCTGAATATACACACATTTACTTGTTTATTTATTTATTTTCACATCTTACCTGCTAATCTCTTCATCCAGGCTCCTTCATCAATACCAAGGTTGTTATAGATGATTTTCAATATGTTACCCAACAGAGTGTTCATGTGCTCTGATGTCAAGGCTGTGCAACACGTTTCAGCCTTGTCAGGGTTGTTCTCTGGCCCATGCTCCCACCAGTGTGACATGTAACTGCACAGCATAGGCAGTATGACTTCCATGATATGTGGCATTTGTGTGTAACGAATACCAGATTCCGCCAGTTCCACTATTTCTTCCATTAGCTTCACCAAGGAAGGAATATTTGGGCAAACCTCTTCTACACTAGTTGGCAAATTGAGAACTATTGAAAAAAAAACAAAAAAAACCCAAAAATCAATGAACTAGGTCATAAAAGGAAAATAATTCTTTTCAATTGCTACTCAATACAACTTTTGTTTTCTGTTTACATTTGCCCCCTTCTGATCCAAAGGAAACAAATCAAACACAAAAATAAAAAACACATCCTTTCATACTGTTGAGCAATAAACTGTTTATATGAACAGTTCTGTAATTAAAATTCCTATATGAAAGCTTCAACAATGTAAACATTGCAGAATGAATTCAGACAAATCAGATGCACTTTTCTATATCCAAAATAAAGCTTAAATTTCAAAATTACTTCTAGTGTAAGTTTTGTAGTTGAGGAAACAAATTGATAAAATGAAATCTCTCTCAACAACACATCAGATAAGACCTGGAATTCTGATAGAACAAAAAGAAATCATTGCCTCTCCTAACAAATTGAGCAGATTTGAGAAACTGATTCTCCAGGTGAATGTCTGATTGTAAAGGTTTACTTTTGAAATAATTTAAATTTTTAGTTCCTTCCTCTGAAAAGGCACTGCAGTTGCCTTTATTTTTGAGGCAGTTTCTTTTATCTACAAAAAAATACCTGCAAGCACAGTCTGTAGCTCCTGAATGTCTAACATACTAACATACACATACAGTGACATACACAGGTATCTATAGACCAAAAATTTAGCCGGCAACTTGTGAATACAAATGTCTCTACCAGCATTCCACAATTCCTTGTACTAAGGCTAGTGTTTTTTGAAAAGCGGTATCTTCTCCTATTTAGAGCAAATATATTTTATACAGACATCACATAGTCTCCTTAAAGATGAATGCAATTTTGGAAAATAAATTCAATTTTCTGTTAAAAATCACCACAATACAGTGGACTGTCCTTCCAGGTATATTAAAATAAATAGAACATATGGTAAGTATGCACAGATGTTGGTATTTTCAAATTTGAATACTACAGCTCTTTGGAGAATAAATCTGGTATGCTCCCTTTTTTAAAAAATAAAGGTGAAGTTATAAAATGAATGCCAATATAAACTGGCATCTTGTACGAACATACACTGTCATCCTTGTGTATCTGTAACATGATTCAGACTCAGCATATATGCAGAGCTTGTAAAGTTCTACTGCAACTTCTATTTGTTGCAGGAACAGTTCGTGCATGTGACTTTATTCAACAATCATGTTACAGCATAAGAAACATCAAGAATGGAATAAAAACATATACGCAAAATAAACATACATAATGCCACTGTAAAGTATCTGTAGTGTCTTGTATGTCAAACAAAATAAAAACCAATCTACATGCTACTCTGCAATTTAGTTACTTTAGAAGGGCATAATATGTAATTAATACAGCAAAGCTACTTTCCTTCAGTTGCAAGTATGTATGTTTTAAGGACCCAATATTGTTTATGTAAACTGAGGAACCAAAGCTACTGATGAGAATGCCTAATTTTATGATCAAATATAGAATATCTGAGGTACTAAAAACGTGCAGAGTCTTCATTAAATCAATTCCAAAGTGGTATTTTGAGAATGATATCTCAAAATTAAAATATCAGTAACAATAGGAACATAAAATCATGGATTTTATCAGATTTCGAAAATAAATTGTTTAGAAAATTGATTTAGAAAGAAAGATTCAGAAAAGAAATACAACAAAGACATGATAAGAAAATTATCACGCTATAAAATGTATGCAAAACCACATGTCTTAAGGCAAGCAGCATTTATAGCGAAATCATGTTTTCATAACCATGATGTGAGTTTCTCGAAATACCTGCTCTATCTCTCGCATTCTTGGTATTGTAGATTGAGTAGATATTATGTTTGTTCAAATGAGTTTCCAAAAAAGCCACTGGAAAGGCCCCTGAGAAAGCAGCCAAGCACTCTCCTAGTGCTGATCGTTGCCTGCAAATTAACAAACACCATTAACTACACACATCTTTGATCACAGAGCCACAGAACGGATAAGTTTGGAAGGGAACACCAGTGGGATCACCTGGTAAGTACAGACTGACCACATCATGGGCTTGCATTCTGAGACGAATCCATTTCAAAGAGATAAGCCACGGCATTACTAGGATCACCCACACAAGAACGTGTAATAGAAATTGAAGTCTAGCAACCCTCTGCTAATGTATGAACGAAATGTTAAGACATAGAATCTTAAAGGTGGCCTACAAGGCTGAAAGAAAATGAAAAACACGCAGAGGGAACCAAAGTAATCGTAAAAATGCCTTCTGTTCTGTTACTTTCCTCTCAGCTTTACTGACTGTATAATCCCTACTATTAAGAAAAAGCTACTGGATAGAACAAAAGACCAAAATCAACTATCATTTTATTTAAGTGATATTTCCTTTTTCTGAGAAATAGTGATAATCACTTTCATACTTAGTCTAGTATGAAAGTCAAGTTCTTCAGTGAGTGGAAAATTGCTTCTCATGATCAAGAACGCTGAAATTTTATCACAAAGGTATTGCTTTAATATCTTCAAATAGATGACATTTATTTGATAATCAAAATTCTTTGTGTGTCAAAATTTTAAAAAGCCTGTTTCTCGGAAGAAGTAAGTGATGCCCTGTCAGTTCACTTGGGTTCTTCAGGGGACATTTAAACTATTCTTTCTAATTTTCAATTGAATTGATCACAATAGAATTTAGAGAGGTGACAAATCCCTAGCTAGGGCCAAATCACGCATACGACAGAAATTCAAAAAAATCTGAACCCAGGAGAATCATGACCTTTCAAGTTAAAAGGAACAAAGGAGCTCAAAACGGATCTTGTGATTTAACAAGATTCGTCCTCGGTCTGTAATTTATCTCAGTCTTGGAGATTTTATTCTTTCTAGATCTAACTCATTAAACTTGATTTTGTTAAATGTAACTCTATTCCTATTGTTATTTATTCTGTTTTCTCCTTCTTCCTTTCTTTTCCTTTTCATTAAGTCTTCATAAGCAAAACATACATCCATCACACACACCTGCAAAGAGCATGCTTTATGCTTTTCGATTGCAATAATGGTTGCAGACAATCATACACAAAAATTGTCACTTACACTGATACATTTGGTCTTCAAAACAAATCCCATATCCTTTATTTGCCAAACAACAAAATAAATTAATTTTTTATCCTTAATGAAAGTAAAGAGACCTGATTTTCTATGAATATGTTTGGCTTTTTTTTACTTAAATATTGGTCCCAACCATTTTTCATATTGGCTATAATACCACCACCAAGGAAGCAAGGGTATGTTGTGGGGCTGCTCTGGAGTTATGCACAAGTTTATTTACTGGACAGTGTCACTTCCCAAACAGTGAACTTCCTAGATTACTGCTGCCAATATCTAAAATGCATGAATTCTGTTTAGCCTTCCTTCAGAACAGTGTTAGTCACTACAGTGCAACTATTCAGTTTCAAGAACCGAATTTTTCTATGTACTTCTATTTTTTGACCAAACATGGCTTACACACACCAAATGAAACTTGGAGGGGGGTTAGCACATACAGAGATGTATAAAAAAGCAATTGTAATGCCTCATTTACCTGGATAACTGAGCTAGAAAAGAAATAGTGTTATACAAGTGACAAATTAAACTAAATTTAGGGTAATGAGAAAGAAATATATATCACAATTAAATATTATAGAAAGAAGAATAAAAATTGCTGAGCTGAATGACATGATTTTACAATACCCCAGTTAACCCTCAAATCAAGTGCTATTTATTGTAAAGTAAGATAATTTTAATTGCAATTTTTATTTGAATTAAGAAAAGTATTTGGAGAAACATACAATGCAATATTTCAAGTGTATTATAATAAATGCACCTGCATTCCACTTAACATCTGAGCACTGTTTTTTCTCTCAAGATATCTTTCCAATAATATTCTCCTCCTATATTAATTTATGACCTACAAATTCATGATGCTAAATATAAATGCAAATATTAAAAACAGAAGAAAAATTTTCCTTCTTACCTCTCTACATAGATACTCTTGCTGGTTCCCAGAGCATATAAACTGGCCAATATTCTGTAACAAGAGACCTGAACATCTTCCACTAAATAAAAGAACAAAACTGTATTTACAAAGAGATTTTTTTTTGCAATACATTCCCTTAGAATTAAAATAAATTTCTTTAGACAATAACTGAATTAAAAATATTAAGCTAACAAAGGCAATCCATAGAAATCACCTGCTAAATATGAAAAGTCTTTGGGCCTCTGAGTGCTATACTTTTTACTCAAAACTTCCATTTACCTCAATATGTTAACAGCTAAAACAGTAAATCTATTTCACTAGTGCACTAACTTAATGAAATTAATGGCGTATCAACTCTTTACACGCGGCACCTTTACAAGTAGAACACCACTGTGCAAAATAAAGGCAATGTTGTTAAACAAATAATTATTTTAATCATGGTTAATATTTTTTCTAATTTAGGCACTGATACCAAAGCATGTACTTAACTTACACTTTAAACTTACAAAAGATTAAAAACAATTAATAATCCTTTAGTCCATATGAGTACTTCACCAAAGGATGTTTTAAAATTGTTAAATAATTCAGTCACAAAACTGTGAGAATAACCTTAACATCTATTTGAAAAAATGCTTGTGTAATGCACTCTACAGCAATAGTGCAAACAGTATAAGTACCATCAAGAAGGACAACACTCCCATTCTTGCCATAGATATCTTTCATAGTCTCTCCTGCAGTGCTAATATCATCCCCCAACATGCAATGAATGAAATATTGTGAGTAAAACAGGGTAAGACTTAATGGGCTGGGAGAGCCTACAAGATATTGTATCAAAGCTACATGGCCTGGCCCTTCACTGTACTGTGATTTTAGTTCAGATCATCTTGGAGTAATGTGTTTTAACTTGGAATAGTAACCTCAGGTACACTGACTCACCTCTGTATGTGACTCCCCCCACGGAATGAACTCTGTAACTAGTACTCTTAGGTAAAAGCACCAGGTCAAGATACTTGTACAAATAAAATAATCTTATTCAAGATGTAAAGAGAAGTCGTGTGTAAGAAAAATTAGTCTTTCCACTATGCTCTAGACAAAATAAATAGGCACAATTTTAAATAAGTATTCTTTCTCAGTTCATGAATTCCAAATTTGGTGTTTTACACCAGTGTGATGTATGTAGAACAGCTGATTAAGAACACCAACTTAAGTGATAAAACATTCAAGGCTAAATATTAAGTTCCAAAACATGGAATACTGGAGATCAAAACTTATACAAGGCATGAACATGTTGATGCCTCAAAAAGTGGTTTATGATGAACAAATCACTTTTTCTGGATATCGTCACAGTCTCCTTAATTTTACAGAAATAGTTTAATGAAAAAAGTAGATGTTTACATCTCGTGACATTCAAATCCATCAATACAACTCTGAATTTTTGAAGAGTTCTTTTAATGCTATTTTAAATAATACTACTTCAAGATTCTAAAAAGAGAAAAAATATAACTCAGTAGTCTTTTCCTCCAGGTCCTTCTCATAGATTTTCATAACTGAGTAACAGTCAGCTATACAGAGCAGGACTTCCCCCTTTAGTGCCATCTGGACAGTGATATCTCTGTGAGTTCCTAAAGTGTATAAAATTAAAGTTTTTGTCTGCAGACTTTGTTTGGTGTGTAATGTCTGAAAAATTTTGGCTGCAAAATTTTGAGGTCGGGGAAAATAAAGGACCACTAAATCTGCTGTAAACAGAATCTATATACAGAAATCTAATATACAGGCTGTCATACACATTCCCTTCTCTGGTGTCTGAATTCTTCAGGACCTCCTTCCACTTTTCCCTTTTCCCTAGAATTTAAGGACCCACCCAGATTCTCCTGTAACTGAAACTGAGTCAAGGTGCATGTGTGACAGTGTAACATCATTCTTGTAGTATAACTTTATTTATAGACAGAGTAAAGACAAAGTAACTTGCAAAGTGAATTCTGACACATGAAGAAAGTAACAGTAAATCTATGGCAAAGTTATAAACAAAATGGATCCTTTTGACTTTCTAATCATGGACACATGTACTTCAATATTTATCCAAAGTCCACTAAAACCTGCAGACTGTTTTTGGTTGATTGCAGTATATGTTTGATTAAACCAATAATAATTCTGTCAAAAATGACATAGGATTTGTCCTTCTCCAATAGAATTGAGGGTCTAGTAATGCTTACTACATGAGACTACAGATATTTTAATGGCATGGCCCTTCTACATACATATATGGTAATATGATACATACATATCAAATCTTCCCCAAACTGGTGCTGCCCAATATGCTCAAATAATGAGGATAGCACTGGCAGGAGAGCAACTGTGGTATAATTGATGATTTGTGTAACTCCTTTCGGCTGGTTTCTGCTGTGTGTAAACTGGCCTTGCTTAAGATTTTCCATTGTTTTCTCCAGATCCTCAGCAGCATTGTCCAAAAATGCTCTCAATGCCATCCGAACAGATTCCAGACCAGTTTTCATCACAGTCCTGTTTATATCATGCAAACAGAACGAAGAAGAATATTCTATTAGACAAGCATGGAATAAAGATTAGTCTTGGATTATATGAAATGAATAATAGAAATCTGAAGAAAAATCTTTCATCTTTTAACATTGTAAAATCCCCTCAGAGCAGAATAATTGACTGAAAACTAGTTTTATAGGTATCCTGCAGAACACAAGGATACTTTATCTGTTTTCCTGCCCAGCAAATAGTCCTTCAAAATTTATAAATTGATTAATTTGCCTTCAGAGAGGAAAAAAACAAAAAAAGTGCCTAACAAAAATAAGAACTAGTAAGTGTGTGATTTCTGACTCTAGAAAGATAAGAACTCTCTCAAGCTAGAACTCAGAAATTCTTCCCAATTATGACAGTCACATTTCTGTCTCCAGAATAAGGGCGTCAGAAAGAATGAGTAAAAACAACCACATCTCTTAAAATCAAATCAATAAATCGGTAAATAAATAAATGCATTGATTATATAACTATAGCACTATAGTCAATTATGTAAAAATATAATCCAGGAGAATTATTACCTCATTTTTTTTTACCTTATACGATTTACTAGCTCAATTACAAAGATCTTTTTTTAAGAAAAGTATCCATTTAAGGCATACGTGAAATAAATCTTGATGTTCTTTTATAAATTGAATATCAGTCCAGTTCTTTTAGTCTGATTGTTTATTTTAAAGAGTGCATATATACAGTTTCAAGAGCAATCTCTTTAAACTTCCATGTTACCTCCATGAATTCCTTAATCTCCATCTGGAACTATTTTTACATCTCTACCAAGAGCTGAATTAGTGACCTCCACCTGTATCTATATTCTGTCTGTGTCATAGCATGGACCACGGAAAATTTCAGACAAAAAAACCCAAGATATTGCAAACTAAAGGAGTACCAGGCAAGAGCTGAGCCATATTAATGGCCACGATCATGACTCTACCCCAAAACAAATGGAACATAAAACTTGTCCATAAAAGCTACTGCAAAGACACTGAGAAAAAGAACTATCTATGCATAATCCAGCCAATTGTTTTGAGATTAAATGCAAAATTAATCTTAACTTAGCGAAAAAGTTACCTAAAATTTCCATGGAGGCAGTTTAAGCTATCGCATTTTGTTTTACAGCTGCAAAGGTCTAAAAAACAACTATCAGTAGAGCTGGCTGACTTTACAGTAAATGAAAAGCAACACATTACCCTCCAATATATCAAGGCTGTCTCATCCACAAACTTCACAATAACCGCTCAAACAGCTCAATTTAACATAAATGTAACACTGAATTCTATGCAAAGGTTTTGGGTTTTTTTCAAATCAGAACCTGAATTAATTTTGCAAAGAAGACGCTCTATGAGACAGATTTACTGTATTCCATGTGTATTTAACTCCTGAATTTTTTGATTAAACGCTGTAAGGAAAATAATAAAATATTTCTAACTTTATTGTGGTTTTGAGAAAGTCACATGATTAAAACCACATAAACTAACATCCAGAAGTTTCTGGACACCACTGATCCTTAATAAAGTCTAAAGTGTAACCTACAAATAGTGTCCTGTCAAACCCTAGTAATTGACCTGTTTTGCAATGGCAATTCTTTTCAGCACTGTAACTTCTTGAGTGTTGAATTCTGTAGCCTTACATAGGTAGCCCAAATGTAACTGCACATTACTTTCTTCAGTGATTTTCTTCATACTTTAGAAAATATAATCAGTATTACCTCGCATCCAAGGTCTGCCCCAGTATGTGAAGACAGTTGACTATTGATGTTGCATCGTTTCCTAGAGAGGGAGGAAAATTATCCACCAATGAAGCTGAGCATAGTGTATAGCCTATCAACACTCTGCTAACTCAGGATTTAATGAAAGAATAAATGACATAGCAGAAGAGCAACTAAACTTCTGCATAATTTCAACATTCAAGTTCAAAAACATGCAGTTTTTTGTCTTAGCCTTGTTTACACAAATGCAGTAACTAGAGGCAGTTAAGCATCTCTCATAAAATAGCTGAGGCAGTCAAGATGGAAGCACTTAAACGTGGGGTTAATTAGAGCTGCAGTGTATTGTCTGGTTTTCATTTGATTTCTCTATGTTTTGCTTTAGTTAATTCAAGTTTATATGAATATTTATCTTCTCCCTCTCAGTAACATAAAAGCTGTAAACTTTCCAAAGTTGCTATTGCAGGAAGAGAACACTCACATCGAATGTCGTTTAAAAAGTTAGTTCCCTGGTGTTCCCCATAGGCTGCAGCCATTTGTGGCTTAATTGGGTGTGGTCCACATGAAAAACAGTCTCTGACATAATACACATATTCCATAATTATTTTTTCCCATTTAGGTAAAAAGAGGACTTACACACAACAAGCCTTCTATGCATATGTACATCCCCAAATGTTGGCATGTATAAGTCTCTTTCCTCTAAGATCACTTTTTAAGTCCAGAACAGATATAGGCTACACAAACTTGAACCACAGCCTGGTTTTCTAATTCACTTTTTTTTAAAATGAAGTTATGCAAAAATAAAACTGCCTTTTTTTGCTTCTTTTTAAATTTTCTTGATTAAAAAAAAATAGAAACAATTTGAATGTTTAAGACAGATTTCTGAAAATACTTCCATCTGCATACAGTGATATAGCATACTATATTTTCTCACTGGCGTTTTTTTTCTTAAAAGTACAACTAAATTAGTAATTAACTAAAATTAGTAATTGTTTCACTGAACTAGAGATTTTAAAAGATAAATTGCAAGGAAGGTGTGGGAGGTGTGTTGCAGCACTGAGAAAGCTGTTCTATGATACCAAAATTAGGAAATATTGTTGTGGTGTTTATCCACAGCAGATTAAACAAACCTGAACCACAGCTCCCATGGCTGCCTCAGCCAGGCAGCCCCACCTTTTTTCCACTGGCGCTCATGATCATGCAATGGCACAGCAAGCAGATAAGAAAGCTGAGGTGACCTAAAAAATCCTACCAAAATCACCACCCCAAAAGATTAAGGTTTTTTTTGTCAGATCAATTTTTTTTTCCTTATTATTTTTATGCTCTGGTGATAGGAATGCCAATGCTGACGAAAAGAGCACAAGACTGCGCTAAGGACAGCAGGTATGGAGGGAAGTACTCAAAGCACACCGGACTGTGGATTAGACCATCACAGAATCATGGAATGGCTTGGGTTGGAAGGGACCTTAAAGATAATCTGGGTCCAACCTCCTGCTGTGGGCAGGGACATGTTCCACTAGACCAGGCTTGCTCAAAGCCCCATCCAACCTGGAGCAGCCACAAATTCTCAGCAACCTGCTCCAGAACATAATGGCTTACTAGAAATTTAAACAGCATAAAAATTGAATCAAACTACTTATACAAATTTGGTTTTTAAATTTGAGAAAATATCAATTAATACGCTCAATTCACCAAAATTATTCACTAAAATCTTTCAATTTCTGCCCAGTAATATTAAAGAAAATAAATCAATACAGTCTTCCTGATGTACAGCTCCAGCTCTTAAATAGTAAATGATTGTGGTCAAAATCTACTTTCACATTGTAAAGAAATAATGATTCCATGCTGAATGACAATGCCATAATCTCAATGACACTCAGATATCAAATGTGATTAACTATTTAAGTTCACTCTGTAAGACATGCATGCTTAATTTCCCATCTTATCAAACTCCTATATACATCTTAAGCTACATGACTTTCACTAATGATTTTCATAAATGCAGCTGTATATTCAGAAGTACCATTCAAATACACAGTAATATAAAATACCTATACAGCAAAACTATACAAAATTGTGCTATTTGTTACAGCAAACTCCCCACTATCCATAAAAGTTATTATTGAGCAACTCCTGCTCACAGAAGATGCCTTAAAAATGTACAAATAACTTCTAGGCCCCAGCTGTGCTCAGTTATGAGCATTTTCTCCTCTTCTATAGTCTTTGTCTCTCCTGGAATAAGTGCAACTGTCTTAATCAGACTTTCTCACATCATGGAATTCACTTGCAAGGGTAGGCAAACTTCAAGGTGACTTTGACTTGAGTTATTAGGTCCACTATAAACAACCCAATCATGCTCCATAGTTTCATGATGACCTTGTCATAGTTCATGCAAAAACTACTGTGTTGGCATAAAGATTTTGTACTCAGTTAGTTACTGCAGTCTTCTAGTTAAAGAGTTAAAAAACAAACTATAGCCATCACGAATAATCAGCTGATCCTTTCTGACTTATCTCCTAGCACTTGAACCCAGCCAAACAACAGGAAATAAACAAGCTGAGATGTGGAATAGAAAAGATCTTTTCTTTAGTACTGAAGAAAGTTACTTTGACTTAGGTTTTCAATTTCAACCATGACTTATTTTAGGGAAAAAAAAAAAGTCTGACAACAAAATGCACAAACAACAAAAGAGATTTGCAAAATTTTAATAGTATACCTGAGCTAGTTCATTCTTTGAAGAAACAACCTAGAGTATAAATCAGAGCCTATGTGTATATTTGTGACATATTCCACCCTTCAGAAAAAGCTGCAACAATGCCACACAGCTACAGAAATAACTCCATTCCTCCTATGATCTTTTGGCTTTATAGGCAAATCCACTCAGCTCCTCCCAAAATATTTAAAAGTGATTATCCCAAAACACCTTCCGATCTTTCTTCTCAGTTTAATGGTTTTCATAATGGTCTGTAAGTTTTTTAAACACCACACTGCTGCAGCAAGTGAGTTCCTTCCCTTCAAATTGAATGAAATATGCAGGAATTGAGTTAGATGCATGTTATCATAATCAAATTCTAATTCACTAGGTAATTACCCAATTAGGTATGTTCATGGACGCTGAAGTTTGCACTGCATCCATCATAGAAGCTATGTATGCATAGGATGTACTATTCCAACTCTCCTAGCACCACGGCATAAGAAAAAATTGCAAAGTAAATGACTGTGCCATACATTGCATATAATGTATACACTTGATACAGACTCCAAATTGACTTCAATTCAGTGATTTTCACATGGCATAAGACAAACACCGAGCTCCTGCCAAGGTCACATAATATCAGAAAGAAAGTACACATGCGTATGTGGAGTCAAGCACATCTGGGAATATTCAAGAATTCCACAGAACGTAACTCAGCATTTCAGCCCACTTCTAATTTTCCTTGATGACTTTCCAATACAAATGTGCAGTTCTGATTGTCAAATGTTTTTCCCAAATGATTTTGAATAACATTACAAATCAGTAATTTTAATTTACTCATCAAAATTCTTTGATAGGATAATGAAACCCAAATATTAGTTAAGACACACAGGAAACTAAACAACATCCCTCTCAAACTGAAAACTACAAAAGCTTTTTGTCCCATCTAACAGATTCTGTGATCTACCAATCTAAACAATAAGTGGTCTGTGTAGACCATGCATTTCAGCCATGCAACATGCAACAAAGCAGCACTTAACACAATGCAAAAATGGCAAAGAAAACCAAGTGATGGCCATGCTAGTATTTTTCAAGGGTCTCCTTACCAAACAGTGAAATCCTATGCCTGACAAGAACTCCAAGTTTGCAGAACAGGCTGAAGACAAAAGAAAAATAAAAGAGAAGAGAAGGGAAAAGGAAAAAAATAAGGGAGGGAGGGGGGGACGAGAAAGAAAAAATAACAGCTGATATATGAGCAGGAAAAGCAACATGATGTCACGCAGAAAGAATCAATTGTCTGAGCAGAATGTGGGACAGAGTACTAAAGAAAGAATTTTCAAGTGCATATCCTTAACAAACATGGTTAAATAAGCACATATTATAATTAAAGAAACAAAAAAAAAAAATTAAAAGCAAAGCTAATTAATATAAAAGCGTTCTATACAATAACCCACAAGGAAATAATCATCAAAGCTTTAAAAAGTAAACTGTGGTCATTGTGCTATACAGGATACCCCTGACAATTTGAAAACAAAAGGTAAGGGAATCAGATTAACTGATAGCAAACGTTTAACTAGTTCAATTAGGATCTCGTAAACTCGAACACAGCAAGAATTTCTTTTCAAATAAGTTTTTTTTAAAATATCGCCTCTTACATGGTTTAAAACAATATGATCAATGATTTTGTTTCACATGTTTGAACTACTTCCTGTGCTGATGAACAGCACTCCATTGAGAACAAAGAAGAGTGAAATTTCGTGTTAATTCATAGAAGCAGGAGCAAACTGCCCTACCCAAATTGACCTGGGCTCCAGATTAAGGCAGAAGTAGATCAATCTTCATGACATGGTTAAGTGTGAGAATATTCACCATGAATGTCCATTTTGGTGTTATTATTTTATGCTGCAGACCCCTTCATCTGCTATAAATGAAATGAACAATATCATGTCATTTCATTAAGCTACTTAATTAGTAGGCACACTGGCTATTTATTAGCCTCTGATTTAAAAGCAAAAGATACAATAAGCATGTCTGCACAGCCTATGGATGAGATCTGAACATGTTGTTCCATTTACAGACAAGAGCATGGTGTCAAATGGAAACATTTATGTCCAGAATCACAACAGCCAGGTTAATGTGGTATTGAATCCAGCTAATTAGCCAGTGCACAGTGATCCACTCTAGCAACAGCAACTGCTCTGTTTTAGAAATGAGTCTGCTTGGTGCGTATTCAGGGATCTCTCTTCACTTTTTATTCCATGATGCAGACATAAATTATATATTCTTTTATGAGGATCTTGGTTCACCAAGTCCAACAGGAAAGCTGTAGAGAAGCACATTAGCATCATATAGATTTTTTGTCCATTCTGGAAAAGACATAAATAGCTCCCCAATCTATCTTATGTTCTGACATACAAATATTACTCAATTGACGGTGCCATTCAGTAGATGCTATGCTTTCATAAAGTGAGACTGAAACTATTATCTACAGTGTATTTAGTTGAGGTTAAATAAGTCCAAATTGCCAATACTTAGATTGATGTTCAGAACCAATTTCATACAACTACAGTAGTACAAGAACTTGTAACATGGTCTACCGGATGAGAAATTCAAAAAACCCAATCATGAAGAGATTGGTTACAAATACAACAGAACATAATGCCACCACATTTCAGGAAGAAGTCTGACCCATATTTGTCAGCAAAATAGATCTGGATTTACTGTATTTTCTAAATATGGAATGGTTCTTGCATATGCCAAGACTTTCACTGTATTATCAATATCCAAAATTATACTCTTCCATAGCTTAATGAATGCAAGTTTATCTTCACCGGATAAGGAAAGCAGCCAGGAACTGCCCTTAGCTTGAAGCAAATTTTATGCAGGAGGTGCACTCAATAGGATTAGCTATTATTCATCCAAGATTTCCTTGTATCTGTTTTCTTCTCGGCTGACACATCTGGATGGCACATAACCCAATCAAGTATGGCAGCAGCTCTGATCTTTTTGCAGGACTACATGTTTGGGAATCTCACACAGCCATAGAGCATATGTGCATAAATCCTGAATCTCTGTGCAGCAGGTATGTTGATATATTTGACATAATCCAGAAGTAGGGAGTTTATTGGCATGACTTAACAATTATAAAAATACTGTTATCCAGGACATTACAGACAGAAAAATAGCAGCTCATAAGACTGGAAAATTATTTATATGCATGTATTTTGATACAGTTCTTAATTCCCTTGAAGAACACCATTCAGATAAGCTGCCAGATCAGATTAGTCCATGAGATGACACAAAGTCAAGACAGCCATTACTTACTTCTGCTTAACATTGCACTAGAAATTTCACTCAGTATTCACACAACCTTTCAAGCCCTGTATGACTACCAACTGGCTATCAGCCTCAAAATACAGCAATTCAATACTGCAAGGTGCATGCCCAAGAAAAGCCGAGAAGGCAACCACCATACATGCCCACATTAAAGGTATTCAAGAGGTCCTGTGTGAAGCTTGTAATCCCCCTTACTAAATGGGAAATGTGGGTTGCAATTCAATCAGAACTGAAATTAAAAGAAAACATCTTAGAGAGATGGTCTTAAAAAAAGGGTAACTTCAGGGACAGAATCAAGTTAGTATTTCTGTGATAGTACTACTCCTATTACTATTTATAAAACTAAAGAGCAGAAAGAATGAAACTCCCTTATTTTTAATTTTTATGATGGACATTAATAATGATATTTATTGAAACTCAGCTACAAATAAGTTTGGCTTTTAAATCTTACATAAAATTTTGCAGGAATAATGATTTAAGTATATACTTATTTCTAATAGTGAAAACTGATACATAATTGTATAGTCTATGCCACAAATTACGCAAGTGCTCCACTGTTGGATATAAGGATAAATTGAAGTTCCCTGCATGCTAAAATCATCCCTTTTAAACAGCATATAATAATAGCTCTGTACTCCTCTCCATTTTATACAATGAATTTTCCTAACAGGGAAAGAAAGTGAAAAGTTATTAATTTGTGTGTACATTAAAATATTTCTGTGCCTCCCACTTCTCACTTTCCCACAATCAACTGTTGCTCTTTAAAGACAAACACATATACGCATAGACATAACATTATTTTAAGCTTTACCTTGTCACCATTTCTTTCTCTTTATTAGAGGCATGGCCTCCACTGGTGAGAGGCCTACTTGCCGAAGATAAGAAATACAGGCGATGATTTTTAAAATACTGATCAATCAAAGGGAGCACAACCTGAAATTATATCAGAAAGAGTGGTTATCTCAGGAACTTCTTTACTCTGTTCTGTATTATGCTTTGTAAGTCACAACTAAAGACAGAAGATTTCAAACAGGTTTTCTGTTTTAAAACTTCTATCTGTTTGGGTTTTTTCTTTAATAGCTATTCCTCTGAATTTATTTAGTATTCAAGGCACTTAATATGTCATCAAAAAGATGAGCAGAAAAAAATTTTACATTATCACTGGGATATTTCTATGGTTTTTCTAGGAGGAGTACAAGGCAGAAAGTATAATTTCATTTTATCTCAAAACTTAAGATTTTCACCATATCACAGAACCAAACACAACTCTTACTCTTTGTTCCTTTTAATGTAGGTTTAAGAAAATAACCTGCAACTGTCAGCATGCTAACAGCACTTAGTACTAGATTTTTCAAATAAAACTCCCGAAAAAACCTCACTTACTGAAGGTTTGTCCACAGTTTTCCTGTGGTGATTATTACTCAGTGCCCACTGCAGGTGTCAGCCAGGAGGAGATCCAAAACAAACAGCCAGAAAGAAAATATGAAATTGCTTCCTTTTTGGTGCATGGATCACAAGAAAGTGGAATGCTAGCCTCTGAGCCAATCAGCTTTGCAAATAATACCACATGGAAGTACTCTAAGGCATTGAAACTACAGCTTACTGCAAGGATACCAGGATTAGAAAATGCTGCAGTTGCCTTTTCTTATTCACTGATGAATTCAAAAGGCATTTTTGAATATCCAAATATCATACAAGCTTTTACATGTGAACGGCAGTAGCAGATTTTCTTAGTTTATAATGTGTAAAATCATGACAGAAAAAGGAGAATTCTGCTGAGAGGAATCTCATGACTGTCAGAGGGAAGGGGAAGGGCAAAGTCCTGCACTGGGGGAGGAATAAGCCCAGTTACCAGCCCACACTGAGGGCTAATCAGCTGAAAAGCAGTTTTGCAAAGAAGGACCTGGGGAGCCTCAGTGGACAGCAAACAGACCATGAGCCAACAATGCAATCTTATTGCAAAGACAGCCAACAGCATCCTGGATTGAATTAGACGGAGTGCTTGTCAGCAGGTCCAGGGAAGGGGTTCTTGCTCTCTACTCAGCACTGCTGAGACCACATCTGAAGTGCTGTATCTGGGTTCTGGTGCTGTATCTGGTTCCAGGCTCCCCAGTACAATACACTGACATAACGGAGAGAGTCCAGTGAAGGGTCACGAAGATGATTAAGGAACTAGAGGATCTTTCAAATGACAAGAGACTGAGGAAGCTGGGATGCTAACCTGGAGAAGAGAAGGCTCAGGGAGGATCTCATCAATGTGTATAAATATCTGAAGGGAGGGGGTAAAGAAGATGGACCCAAGCCCTTTCCAACTGTGACAGGACCAGAGTCAACAGGCACAAACTGAAACATGGTAGGTTCTCTCAGACCATCAGGAAACACTTTTTTACTGTCAGGGTGACTGAGCACTGGCACAGGTTGGTCAGAGAGTTTATGGAGTCTCTACCCTCGGAGATATTCAAAAGATGTCTGGACATGGTTCTCTGACACTGCTACGCAAAGGGCCCTTCCAACCTCAGCCACTGTATGACTCCATGATGGAGACAACAGCATGGTTTTTAAACGAGAGAAATAACTACCATGACACTGACAGACACACAGCTGTCTTAAATCCAATAACTATTCCTCACAGTAACCTGCTTGAAGATTGTAAAAGAGAAAAATCTTCAAAATCAGACTAAGCCAGACAACAGAAAATGTAGGGGAGCTTATGAATAACATCATATGAGTAGCTCATAACATGGAGCAGGAAATAACGAGAATAAAAAATATAGTCCTGTAATCTTCCCACATCTATTCTTCGTCCTACATTGTTTTCAAGCTATTTTTATTACTGCTGTTTTTAATTAACAGAAGAACTAATTTAACACAGAAAAACGCCACTATAACAACAACAGTAACTAAAAAATATGTTCTCACTTCTGTTACTCACTATGTTGACAAAGAATAAGCAAAAATATACTGTACTTTGGCAAAAAACTTGATTTCTTGTTCATATGGGAATTGCTCTCCTTTGCCTCTGCTGCCACCATCTGCAGAGAGAAGAAAATTAGTTCCCTGTGATATATCCTAATTACAAATCCCTGATTATCCTAATTACTACTCCACATTTTTCTTAGGAAGCGTACACTATAAACAAATAATACTGGTCATCTTCAGATGTAGATTTAAGGTACCCCAAACAGTATATGCACTAGTTAAAGTGGCATTTTATGACTACCTCGTTACAGGAAAAGTAACAGCAAATAAAATGTATAAAGAATAATTGCTCAAATCTTCATAAAAGTGTAGGCATCTTGTAGTCCAAAGAGATATGGATGCTTTTGTGACATAAAGATCTGGTGCTATGTTTATCTTTTCCTGTTACAGGTGACAATTTGGAAGCCTGAACTCAGATTATAATAAAACACCTTTCTCCAGTTATTCCCAAGAGAAACAGAATTAACAAATTTTCATTCCTTATTTGTGAACTTTGTACTAAAGAACAAAATTAATGGTTAGATCTACCCAACTAAAATTTAAATTGCTTCATTGTTCCCTTACTATAAAAAACAAAATCTCTTTCAAAACAAAATCTGGTACAACTTCCAAACGATTTATCATTTATTTATTGTCTTCTTTCCATTAATCTATTGAGGGACTAGAATGGTATTTGTTCCACCAATGTTGCTAGTGTTTCAGTATTTAATCATTATCATTCTTGCAGTTATTCCAAATTTATGTAATTAGGAATGATGAAGCCATGGTAATCAAGCATCAGCAGCAGAAGTAACCTGATGAGTTATCAAGACCAGACTTTGTTACTGTAAGTAACCACGGCATGTAATAACTCAAAAAATTGACGAATTTCCACATTAAAACTAGATTGGTTTTTAGACGAGCATTGATTTATTCAATCTCCCTGATGTTCCTGTTACTGTCATTTACAGCATATATGACTATGAGGCACAGTATGTGTTATGTGTCATTGTAACTCCCATGGTCACAACAGAAGCTGCACCTGGCCGGTTTTTTCAGCTTTTACTTCTCATGTAAGAAGCTGATATGGACCACCAAACTTTGTATTTTTTTATCTTCATCAAAGCAGATAAAGTTAAATCCTTCCATAGCACTGTTGACAAAACATACGACGGGTATTTGTGAAAGAACTTTCCCATTGCTGGAGTTTGTTGAAGATGTTTCTCTACTCCCTTTTCCAGAGAAAATTTCAGAATGGTACAAATGACTGGTTTCATTTGCTCTCTGAAAAAGGGATTACATGTGAACAGTAACTATTAATGTGCATGTGTGAGAGATTATAATTTTATGCATAAATGCAAGGAGGCAGCTAGTTTTCTTTTTCAAAGAATGCAAGTCATAAATTTTAGCTGAAAATTTTTAATCTGATGCATGAATATGTGAAACTGGAATGAATGGCAATTACGTAACTCCAAAATTCATGATCTTCATGAACTACAGGAAATTAAAGGGAAAACTAGTCCAGAAATGTACCAATCTTTAGAAGGTTTTCTGGTTGTTTTTATAACATCAGACATCTTAGGTAGTAATTGTTTTAAAAAATGTGCAACGGGTACTATACCAAACTCCAAAATGTACTGATGGGCTTCATCCACATATCTTATAAGCTGCTGAAGGAAACTGTAGGCAAAGCGTTTCTCAATGGAAGGCGTGTCTAATTCTAGGTCCTTAAGTCCTCTGTAAAAAGAAGCGAGTAAATTTTTACACATGCAGAAGGACTCAAAGCAGTCTTACCTCTCCATGTAGTCTGACATCATTTTCTCTAGTAATGATTATGTGCTTATTAATATAAGAAATTTTTTGTGTGTTTGGTGTAGACAGTACTCTTACACTTACTTAGGTTTTGAGCAATTTTTTTAAACTAGATTTCCCAACTAGAAGGTTAGAAAAAAAATTACACTTGTCAAGCAGAATAATCCACTATAATTATAATTTCTTTCCATTACTTTTAGAGCATTACTATCTTTCATTTCCCTCCAGGGATTGATTCTTGGGTGAGGGAGTTTTGAAGCTGCAAAAATATTTTGATTTAAACAATCAAACTCGAAATAAATCTAATATTCATCCCTATGACTTTTCCTGAAAAGTCTGCATGCAAATGGAAAAGTTTTGAATAGCTATGTAGCATTTGTGAAAAATCAGAGCAAGACCAAAACAAAGTGATAGAATCGCTTTTCCAGCATGTTCCATCCATCTTAGTTAACAGCCTGATATAAAAAACACATCTTCTTTCCACAAGAATGAATCTCCAAAGCGTGAATCCATGTCATGGGCTGATGGCCCTAGCAACAAGCTGGCACTGGCATAAGCCTTGTTTATGCAGGATCAGGACTTAGTTGATGGCACACGAAAAAAGCTATTCTTAAACAGCAAGGGAATCAGTCACACCTCGTCTCCCCCTGACTCATGCACCAAGCTATATTAGTACTCAGCTAGGTTGCAAGTTTAAAAAGTATACCTACTGCATATATACAGAATAGAGCTGCCTATGTACTGTGCATTTATGATTTAAATTAAAACACTGATGATGGTAGGGTTCAGATTCAGAAGAAGAGATTCTGGAACTAAAACAGCTTTCTCAGCTGTCGATACGAGTTATGGTACAATAATGTCTCCTTCATTAAGGCTATCTGATCACGGACCTCCTCAATGCAGAAGGGGGTAATAAAAGAAAAATCACAAACCAGAAAACCTAGAGACACAAATCTGGTAGGCAAAAGATGAAGGAGACAACACTAGAGAACAAAAGTCTAAAGTGTACTAATTAAGGGACCATTAAAAAACTTCAGACATGACTTATGGAGAGGGCCACCTGAACTTTGTAACTCCTAAGAGGAAGGGACGTAAGGATTTGGATTATTTGTACACAACCAATGCTCAGTACAAAAAGCAATGACAGAATATACCGGGGGGAAGGATCAAGAAAGAGCAAAGTGGAGAAGAGACAAAAACAGATTTCAAAATAGCTGGTCACATGTAAACTGTGGCCTGTCAAATCAGTTGACTGATTGAGCCCTGTACCTCATCACTAGAGTTTGTCCTATATTCTTATTAAATGCTTTTGTACCTGTATCTCTGAGCAATGTCACTCATTATTCCATGTGCTGTCAGGAGTAAATGGCAGCTACTGGCAGGACCAGCATGAGTGGATACTGGGCCAGCAACTGGAGTCAGGCTTGGCATGTAGGTGCCCCCAGGTCTGTGACAAATGGAGTGAATGAAGGTCTCAAGCATCTGTAGCTGGAGACTCCACAGCTTTGGGGATCATCTCTATGGGCCCCTACAGACCTTGAACCCAGAGTGACAGCTTCAGCAGGGGACTGCCATAAGTGCATTTGGTAGTAGCCATTGGAGTCAGACAGTCAAGGGCATAAAGCAGTGTCTGCAACTCCAGCAACTGGAAGTCCCAGTTGCCTGCCACTGGGGTGGGAATGCTGTGGTCTAAAAAAATTCCAGCTAATGTGAAGGAGCAGTGTCAGTAAGATGAGTGAAGACTTCTGCACCAGCAGCTGGAGTGGGCCAGAGTGCCACATGCTTGGCAGGGGCCAAGTGTTTCTATCTTCCCTAAACCCAGTTTGCATGGGGGTGCAGAGATCTGAATGGTCACTGTCAAATAAAGACTGTAAAGAAATGTGAGCAAGGCATATATGGCAGAAAGTATAGTGGTGAGCAGACCAAAAACATGAAACAGGTCCTTTTTTGTTTAGACAAGGCAGTTGTCAAAGGTGCAGCAAGTACATTGAGTTTAACTGCATGGAAAGGCCTGGTTTAACCAGCAGCAGCCGATGCAGATGAAACAGGAACTAGTTACTAGATGATGCGTGTGCCCAAGTTAATGCATATCCTACCATCCCTCTTAGCCTTCCACTCCCAAAAAAACCCCAAAAGCCACTTTTCACTTGTGTTTAACAGTAGTAAAAAGGGTTAGTGGAAAAGGAATATGCACTCCTGAATACAGCTGATCATTTTGACAGGGAATAAGGAAAGAAACCTTCGCTGTCTGGCACCCTTCTCTGTACGCCCTACTGCATTGATAGGAAGTAAACTGAATTATTCCAGCTACCCTGAAAGACTTTACCAAAATTATTAAGATTAACTGTGGGGCTCTAGAAACAGGCTGGAACTCACATGTGATAGAAAAGAACGGAAGTAGGCAGATTTTAAGAAGATGTGCTGGGCTAATTAATTCACAATGATTACTTAAATTGATCTCAGTGACTGTTTCATTCACTTACTAATGTTCAAGTCATGCAAGGCTCAGATATGCTTTCAGCCATTTCTAGTGATTCTGATTTCCTAAGTCATGCCAACGAGGCAGAAAAGCCTCCAAATTAATTAAAATTTTATTCATGCTACATTTAGGAGGTAAATATACCATATTAAAATGAATTATGCATGTTATTCTGCAGACTATTAACTATTATTACATTTACACTGTGGATTGCTTAAAAATTATTTTAAAACATCACTTTTCACTTCTAAAATATTTTAATAATACTGTAAATGAACTCAATTAAAATGAGTCATATGTTTTAGAAATAAAACTGTCTTATCCAACCAATTGTCTAGAAATTCCTTTAGAGAGGAACATGTGCTTGAAGATGTGCATGAACATGTAACTAAGACTTAATAATTCTGTCATCTGTAGAAAACTAATAAGTTTACTAACAGTTGGATGCATGGAGACACACCAGAAGGAAAAAGCAGGCTGCAATATTGAGAGGGAAGGCAGAAGACAAGTAGAGATTCTGGAGAACTCTATTCATGCCTTCCAAAAACCCTGCAACTAACTCTGTAATCCATTTCTTCCTTACAATGTTTTATATGAAGGAGTTCGTCCTTATTCCCAGGTACTGAAACATAAAGATGATCATAGAGTTTTGTTTTGATAGAAGAGATCCCAAAAAACAAGCAACAACAAAAACGAAAAAAACCTGCCAAAATCAACCAAACCACTAAACAAAACCAGACAAAAAAGACCACTGAGGACTATCAGAAACCTTCTGTGAAATTAATACTGAACAGAGAATTACCTGGAGACAACATATCCATTAATCTGTAGAAATTTCAGAATATCCTGTGCTTTTTCTCTGTCCTTGGCTTTTTCTTTGGCTGTGAGTGTATCATAAGGAACAAGAAGGGGATGGTTGCCTCCTCCTACTATGGAGCATCAAGAGAATAAAAAATTAAAGAGTTATCTGTTGACATGGTAAGTCCTGGTATGCAAAAGTACTATCACAATAATACACAGCACATTACAGTAAATTCTAGTCTGAAATAACAATATGCTTGTCTGCTTCTTTACACAAACCTTAAAAAACATTCAGATAGAAACTTTAGATATGGTTACATCGTTCTAATGTATTTCCTACAAGTACCAGCTAAATATGCTGAACCTATTGCAAAAACTCTTAAAGAAGAAAAAATTGCTTAACTATTACAAACGTGTATTATACCTACAACTTCATTTAATGAAACTGAAAATATTTCAATAAATAACGCATCATTTCCTAAGAAAACCAAGATATTAACAAATACATAGACATACACCATGTCCTGCTTTTAAAAATTCTAATGACAGGGTTCATCAAATTTAGCAAGATATACACATATCTAAAAATATATTAAATTGATACACTTCTACTTTATATTACTAAATTAAAGACAGAAAATTTGAATACATCATTCAAACAGGGTTCACACAACTGTCCAGCAGGATCAAAAGAATGCTGCAAAACCAGAGGTAAACAAGAATAAACTTCATTGTATTGCTTACAAAAATCTGATGTATTGATATCTATTGAATGTAGATATTTAATTTGGAAGGAAAATAACGCTGCTATTGTTAATGTAAATATCTGCATAAAAGGCAACATTCTTAGGAGTTCAACTTCTAAGAACACCATTACCTAACATAACACAATAAATTCCTATGACAATTGCTCTGAAACCCCAGGAAACTGTAAAGGTTATGATCAGATTTATCTGTGAAAAAATAGTAAATAAAGTCTCTAAAAATAATAATATTTTTTAAAAGGAAAAAATTCTCTCTGGAAAATATTGGAGACATACCACTGTATGATTTTTTTTAAGCTACATATCCTGAAATTTTCCATTACTTCTGCTTGAATCCAAGTACATGCAAAATGATAACCTAGTGGGCAAGTCTGATGGTGGGTTGGATTTTTTTCTTTAGTCTGGATTTGTCTTAGGAAGCACAGTCTTTAACATTGGGATGATTGGATTTTATTCTCTGATCACCAACATGATGTAATTGTACCACATGACAGCTGAAGACAGATATGCAAAATGCATATAAATTCACATTATTCTTCCGTTCTTTACACATGGGTAAAAAAATATTTCAAGACTGGCATAGGAATATACTGGAGGAAAACCCTCATGACTTTTGAAGGCCAAGTTTTGCTCTGCTGACAAATTCATCTACTTTTCACTCACAAAAACTCTTCATCAGAAGCCTCTCCTTCAATCACTACAGCCACCTTCAGCCTTCTCATACTGCATAACACAACAAAAACTATACAGTATTCTCATTGAAGTGCTTCTCACAGGCAAAATTCTTCTTTTAAAGCTGTGAAATGCAGTATACCCATTAAAATATCTCATCTTTCTGTAGCATATGACTTCCCAAACTTAGTCCATCCTGAGGCTACTTATCCTGAAGAAGGTTTTATAGAAAAGGAATAAAATAAAAACTAAATTAAGGGGAAATATAATTAAAGGCATGGCAATTATCAAAGGCACTTCCAGACAGAACTTTGCTTTTTTTTTAAACCTTAACTGCTATACCTTTTCTGGAATTTTACAGATTTTAAAAACCCAAGCACTGAAGAAAAAACAGGAAGAAAAAACAATCAAGTTTGGTGCATAGAGTATACAACTAGACACCTTCAGATAAGGCAAAGCCCTAGCTTCAATCATGAGCAAATATAGTGTTATCTAAAAAAAAAAAATCAGCTTTAACACAAATAAAGAAATTCTTTTAACACAGTAGAAAAACAGTAAGTTACACAAGACATGAAAAAGCTTTTCATTTAGGTAAGCAGAGATCAGGAAGCACATGCAATTTTTAAATTAAATCAAGTATCTGCTCTAGGTTTGTCCACTTGTCAATTCAACACACAATATGTGCAGCATTTAGTAGATCTACCTTCAGATCTACCTTCAAAAAAAGAAGCAACACAAATGAAATCATAGTCCATTGGATAATAATCTGAAAGATTAATGCTAGAAGGAAAACGGATTAATGTGGCTCAAATTTATTTACAACCTTTGGGTTTCCTTCCCTTCATATATTTGAATTGGTAAACTACTTAAACAAGAGCAGTTACACTTGGTACTATAACAACTTTCAGGCACTAAAAATCCCAATCAAGAACAGATACTTCGCTGTTCCTTCTTTGTCAATTAAAATTTGCTGTTCCTTTTTCTTCTTTTTAATGTCTTCTCAAATGCATAACGCAAGGTGGTCACAGAAAACTTAAAATTATGTAAATACCTATAGTTAACATTACCTTTTGCTTCAAGCTCCATTTTCTTTTTCTTTGCCCATATGTTATGGTAGTTTTCAGCCATCATCTCAGCCATAGCCTTAGGAAAATGGAGAGCTTAGCTACATGGGTTGCAATGATTAACTGTCAAGAAGTACAAGTTTCTAGTTGGTATTAAATAACAAGTTTTGTTCTCTGGGATGTTTAACACAATTACACTGTAATGGTTCACTGCAAAAAAGTTTTTATTGAAAAAATATTATATAGAATTTGGGTAGAATTGGCATAGGTATGAGTCAGGAGCCTGGTGCTGAAGAAAGAACTCCTAATACAGAGAACAAGGAACCACAAAGAGAAGAATAGTCTGGAAATAGTACTGGGGCGCGAGATGGGGGACTTCATTCTCAAAACAAGGCCAAAAAGAACCTTCTGAAGACACTGTCAAGGGAAAGAAAGAACAGCAAGCCAGGGGACTGAATCAACATTTGTTACTGCTGGCTGTGGCAGACTAATTATGAACCCACGGATATAGCTTCTTCTGTGTGGACACCGTGCTCATTTGTGTGACCACACTGTGAAAAGCACCAGCCACTTTAGAGCATAAATTAGTCTATATACTCTTCATATAAAACAAACTCCTTCAGACCGGAGAACTAGAAGCTAGACCCTGAACCAAGCAAAACAGACAAGTGCCTCCAGTGTCTACCTAGTAGGAAGTATGAAACAACCTTTTAAACCCACCTCTACTGTCCTCCTGGTTGTGTACTCTCTAATTGTACAGAGTGGTAGAATTTTCTGCAGATTTCACCTTACATTTATTTCATGAACCTACAGAAACCTACTCATATTCAGTAAGGATTTTGAGTAATGAGTATTTCTCAATACCAATTCCTTTATTTGTGAGAATACTCATGAATTCAAGAACTTTTCAGCCATATCCTATCTGTCCATTAGACAATTTGTTTCACAAACTTTTTTCCAATGAATTCATTATGAAAGGTATCTCTTCTGTTCTGTATGCTGGATGTTTTCTGTCACGTACACTCTGATCCTGGTAATTTGACAATCCCAATTAGGACCTTAAAAGGATGAAGAGTAGTCTGTGTTTTCATAGCACTTAGCAAAGCAGAGTGCTCTGAAGATGTTTTTAGAGCAAGACCTAGCTGCTCATGGAGCTAAAATATGACCAGGTGACTTAAGACCAAAATGAGGAGTATTTTGCAGACTTACAGTTTTAGACATGGTCATGATTCTTGCTAGCTAACCCTGAACTCCAACTTGAAAGCTATTAAACATTTTTTTAAATGTTCAAAATTACACATAGCTAATTTTTTAAACTCAAATCTCATTAATACCCAACACTTTTAGGTATTTCGTCAATGTCTGCATCAGGACAATTAATAGCTGAAATTGCATTTTAATTAAATTTGTTTAGCTTTTAAATAACAAGCTGGTTTCAAAGAACCTGGTTTCAAAGATGACCTCTCTTCATAGGGCAAATGAACCATAAAGCCAACAAGCTCTGCCTTATAGCTAAGGGCTACAAAGGAAATACAGTAATGACAGGTGGTAGAGGGTACAGCATAAAAAAATAAGCAAGGGACTAACAGAAGTTTCAATGCCCTTTCTATATGATTTGTGACAGGATGGTTACTTTTATCTAGGTTTGGTTTACTGCATCATAATACTATGATGATGTTCACATAGTGAGTTTTTTCCTGAGCATTAAAAAAAGTCTGCGAAGCCTTTCAATTATACTGAGTTTATACAAACAATAAATGTCACAATTGTAAGGAATCTTTGTCATCAGTTTAAAATAGGAATGTACTGGTAGAGGAAGTTATTCAATAATCAATTTTATGAATTTTTTTGAATGATCAGCAATCTACTGGCAGCTAATTGGCAGAAAATTCTTTTAAAGCTAGTCAGCAATCTAAAACTGCTAGAACTATAAAACTGGAAACTGCAAGACAGAAATCAGTGAGTGGAAATCCAATGTGAGAATTTGTTTAGAGGTACAGTAGAGTATATACTGCATAGTTAGTCAATTAATTTACTACTACTGCTTTTTTTCTGCACTATGGCAAAGCTCAGTATGGGCAAAATTAACCCTGTGTTTCACGAGTCTATTGTAGTCAGCTTTGAACACCATGTTGCTATCACTAGACTGGTACAAACACTCATGCTAAGTAATTTAAAACTATTCAGTATCTGCCTACACTACATTGCCATTATACTCACAGGAAATTAGTAGACTGTAAAACCTAGCACCATACTCCAGCAATCACCATGAAAAAAGTCCTAACTAATGACAGAAACATAGATTATCAACTAAAACATATTGGTCCACATAACAGCAACCTACTGACACTTCTGTCAAAATCCTACCCCCAATTCCTTCATTCTCAATTCTCACAGTACTTAATAGTTTCTGGTTCTTACTCCTCCAGTTTAGAGAAAAAAAGAGCCTTGACTATATTTTTTGGAAAGATGGTGGAGAAATGAATGGGAAACAGAAAAAATTGATGCTGCTAGCTCTTCTAAACAGGATTCTCTTCAAAATGACAAATGTTCACAAAGTGAACTGGGCAAATCAATCCAGGACTAAAGAAAATTTTGAAGGTTTTCAACACGAACCATGTTTTTTAAGCAACAGAGGATCAAAGAGAATAATGAAAAAGACCAAAAAACCCCCACCAAAATGAAAGAATATCAAAATAGGTAATATTTGGTACCAAATTCTTTAAAATAAACTAGCGAAACAGACAAAATGAAATTGTAAAACAAGCCACAAGCATTTTAGGTGTTTCTTACTTACATGTAAGTCTCTGGAGAGGGTGACATTGCTCATGTCAATTGCTCGAGGAGTGTAACCATGGGCTGTATCTACAGAGATCTGAATGACAAATGTGCAAAACAGTGGAGTCATTCCAAGCATTTCATATGAAGAAGTTAACATTAACAAGATACTGAAAGTAATTAAGGAACTTAATAAAAAAATCATTTGTAGATCTATGAAGCGCAAAAGGATCCTTTGTGGCCCAGCAGAATAT
Source organism: Edolisoma coerulescens (assembly GCA_013397115.1). Lineage (NCBI taxonomy): Eukaryota > Metazoa > Chordata > Aves > Passeriformes > Campephagidae > Edolisoma > Edolisoma coerulescens. Next base: position 1,289,999 of record VWZW01007347.1, on the reverse strand, counting down.
ACATCAGGGGTGCTAAACTTCGGTGAGAATTAGGCAAAGGTCAATAGAGTTTGTTCCCAAAGACAGATGGCCATCAGACACAAATCCTTTTCATTTAAATACAAATTTCACTTGAACTCATTTAAGGTTTGAACTTATTCTGGATAAGGTAAAGTTACGACTAAATCTCTGCATTTTCTAGAGATTCTTTTTTTTCTCAGCAGGCAAAATCTCACACAATCTAGTGTGAATTCAGGCAAAAATCAGACTTTGAATTTGGCTTTTCAACCCTATTTCTACATTTAAGACTAGAACCTATAAATAGTTATCTTTTACCTTCTGTCCCTCCTCCCCATCCAGAAAATATCATCATTTTTTTATTCTTTCTTTTTACTGTCTAAATTTGTCGCAGATTTGCTCACTAGATTAACACAAATGGTCAAAGAAGGATAAAAAGTGACAGAGGTTCCCTAGATGACAAGCCACTGGTGCAAGAAGTGTGGCTAGAAAAGGGGCATTGATAGTCTTTCCTCTATGGATTATGCAGTAACACGTACCCCTTGCTTTAAAAAGAACAATGTCTAGGCTTTTTTTCCTATGTGGGATATAATATTCATATGCATGTATACAAGCATATAGAGCTCCAAAAGTTCAAAGGCTTCCTTTCAAAAGGCAGTTATTATTAATGGAGAAAAACACAAAGTTTTTAGCAAAGTGGCTCACTTGACTGGTTTGAGATATGCGACGCGTCCGATTATACAGTGCCATGGAATCTCCTTCCCGTGTTCTTTCAATTCGCCATCCCCATGCCAGCATAGTTTTTAGTGATTCTTTGATTGGCCATCGATAAATTTCTTTCTCCTAGAAGAATGTACATACAATAATTATCTTGTTTATTAGGTAGCTGTACAGAGCAAAAGGTAACTATTGGACTTTTTCCTGGTTATACTGAGATGCAAAGAAATGTAGTGAATTCAACCCTTATGGCCCAGGGTTATTGAAATTATGCAAATAAATCATATAAGATATTAAAAAGTTTATCATCTCAGAGATGGGAAGAAGAATTCTGGCCCTGCAGGAAGCTGATGATCTCAGCGATAACTGTGTTAACAGCATTCTCAGACATGAAATCAAAGGTGCAACAGTAATTATCAGGAGTAACACAGTGTTTTATCTGCTACATTAACCAAAAAACCATAATCATAGAATCATAAACAAGTCTGTGTTGGAAGAGAACTCCGGACATCTGCTGCCTCTACCTTCTGTTGAGGTCAGATAAGCTACCTAACTGGGCTATCAAGATTAGGTTATCTAGGTCTTACTCTGTCATGCCTTCAATATGCACGTGATTTCACCACATCTTTGGGGAAGTTATCCCAATGTTTAAGCTGTCAAGATAAGAGGGATTTCCAGAAAGCATTTCTGCTAAAGAAGCATACAGCCATTGCCTCTTGTCCTGTCACTTTGCACCCCTGTGAAGAAAATACCTGTAAGTAATGCTTAGAACCAGGAAACCAAGACCATATCTCCAGCAACTTTCTCTTCTTTAAGCTGAACAAGTCCAGTTCCTTCAGCATTGCTTCATTTATATCAAGTTCTCCAGATGTCTAATCATCTTCATGGTTTTCTGATGGAGACCAGACAAAGCCTAAACCTAAGTCTTCACTAAGCAAGAAGGCATTCCTGTATGACCCTACTGCAAAAATATAGTGGCAATATCACACCTCAGTTTCACCATAAGTCATGCCATGCAGATTCAGCTATGTGACGAAAAGTTTGAGTGGCCTATTTTTTATACACTAAAACCCTTCTATATCTGTTCAGGATTTTGTGGAAGGCAACAACCACATATTAGTTGACGTAGTGTATTTTTTTCTCAAAATGATGTAAACACAAGGCAATATTTTCAGTGATATTTCAGCCACCCTGGATCAAGCATGAAGAAACCCCTCACCTTTTCAGACAGTAACTTATATTGTTTCATTAATGGTTGTACTTTTGCAGATTCAGAAAATGTTTCACCATAGGTCCATCCATTGGCAAACTGAAAACAGCAATAAGAAGGACAAAATGGGGAAAAGCAAAAAATTATGAGAAATCCTATTTTTGTTGGTAGAAATTAACTGAATAATGCTTCCACAGAGCTGTTCTCTTAAAGTTTCGTTTCTCCTATTTTCTCAACATTTTCACATCCAACATTTATATTCTCTACAAATTAAGCTACAAATCATGCAGCATGCCATCTTTTTGCAAATTATTGATTACCAAAGAAACCATATCAATACATTTTTCTTTTAAAGATTTTTATAAAGCACAATACTGTGCTACAGTTGAGGAACTATTTTTAACATTGGACAAACAAAATGCACAAAGGAATAAAAAGGCTAAAGAGCTTACTTGATTAAAAAAAAAAGAAAATTCAGGTCTATAAAACTGTTAAAGAATTAGCAAGTATATTTACTCAAAAGTCAGGAGTGAAAATGATGAAATGAATAAACTATTTTGAAATACTCATATGCACTTAGAGAACTTTCCCCCAAATATATTTCAAGAAAATAGTATGTCTATATCTTACCTACATACCAACTTTTAGCATTATGAAAAATAATAACATTCAGAGTAAAATATTTTAAGGATGAAATGGATTCAAATAAAAGATCTGATTTTGCTTTAATACGAATGTAGATTTTACCTTTTCCATTGACCATTTGTCATGAGCATGTTCTGCATATTTATTAATGAAATATTCCAGCTTTTCAGGGATTGTAATGCTGAAAGTGAAAAGAAAATTAGCATTATATCACACAGGCTAAAATGTAATGCTTTTTTGTAACGAAAACTTCAAAATAAATAATAAATAATGCATACACCCTTTCCATGCATCTTGCTGTGCTCTTCTCACATACAGTTTCCTCCAAGGCCCAATTAAATCAAGGAAGAAATCTGAATTATTTCATGGGCACTGAATGACAACCACAGGAATTTTACTTCTTTGAAACATGTGTGAAGGGAAAAACTAATAATAAGATCAAGCACTAGTGTTTTCTGTCACACATTTTCTTATTTTCTTAAAATTATAACTACAACCTATAGTTTCAGAAATATGGTAGTAACTTATTGCACATTTCCATTATAAACTAAGTGTACTAACAGTCCTTTTTGAAACATTATCTATTTTACATAGTCCTATAAATAGTATTATATGTTTGAAGCCTCTAATTTATGACAACTTGAGTATTACGACTAAGGCTTACAACACACCAGTGAATATTAAAAACATAAAAATCCCTAATAAAATAATAAAACCCCACAAAAATTAATACACTAGCCCTTCAATGGGTGTACAAGAGAGTGCAGAAGTTAAGGTTTCTGAAGTAGTAAAAAAAAAAGAAATTATTCTTAATCTTCAAGCGATGGCTAGAGGCAGAATCCTCTCTCAAAAATAATTTATCAAATATCAGTAGTTTACTTCATCAGCATTCCTACAAATGAAAGGGAATAACTGCTTTTGATCACTGATGAAACAGCAATATCTTCCCTCCTAATATAAAGAATTTCGGTACAAGTAGTGTTAGAGTGCCATCTACTGCAAAGTAGAAGTCTCAATTTTCAGTCATAAGGTGGAAAAAAGAAGAAATGTAAAACCAAATTATGTCAGCATAACAGTTTTTAAGAGCCTAACAACCAAACAAAGATCAGAAAATATTCATCCAGTACTGTCATCAGTTTTTTTTACTGTCTGAAAGATTGTATTTTGAGGGGAACTCTATTAATACTATAATACTTCAAATAATTCCAGAAACAGAATAAAATTACAAATACAGTAATATCCTGTTATCTATACCTTCATACAAATAGGTCCAGTACTAGCAAGAAATGCAAAGCTGGATTTGCATGTTAGAATGTAGTATAATTTGGAGGTTACAATTATAGCAGTAGTACTGTCTTTATCTTGAAACATCACAGAACTGTTGACTCGTATAGCAATGAAGTGACATATAATTTGGGTAACATCAAGTAACATTTTCTGGGTTTTTCAAATTTATCTACAATTTTTCTCTGAAATGACACCAGAAAAAGTAATACTCAGTTAAATGATAATAAATTATTCTTAAGAATTTTTGTTAAACCTTCATATATTTTAACTACAACGTAGAAAAATGAATTTTAATGGTCACTGATGTCCTTTCTATATTCCAGACTTTATTATGTCTTTTGTTGACATATTCAGATGTGCACACATGTAAAAGCATGCTGTAATGAAGGTGTCAATCTACTGACAGCATCCTGTGTGCTGAATGTCAATACAGGTGGAAAGCTCACAGGGGTAAATGAAGCAAATGTTTTACTACAGGAATTTTTAAAGATCTAGTGCATAGTTGTATTTCTGTAAGACTATTCTATACAAAGAGAAATGGCGCACTGGCTGTAGTCAAAAATCAGGGCAGAAAATTTCCATTCAGATACATGCTTTGTCTGGCTAATATACTTTAAAAAGCAGGGTCAGAGTCTGATGGCCTAGAAAGAATGAAGACTGTTCTGCCCAACTCCCAATTATTCATAGTAAAAAGATTATATGAAGGCATGATCAAACAATTTTCTGTAGGTACACTGTCATTCACACAAACCAGAATTAGTGTCTTGACATATGTTAATAATGACAGGGATGATGTAGACTTGTCTACTTTGTCAGCTCCTAAGAGCATGCTGGTTTGTTTGCAGTAGACATGCAAAGACAATTGGGTAGTTTTATCTCCTGAGTAAAAAAGCATTAAAAATATTCTAAGTTGGCTAAGAAATTAATTATGTAACTTGCTAGTTATTGTTTTACTTGATTTAAAATAAATACATAAATAAAAATATTAAGTTAAGATCTCCATCTTATCTAGAAAGTAAGCATTCAGAAGAAAAGCTGTAAGTTCACATCACACCAAATGACAGACTTCCCCCTCTTTTGCACATTCATGATCAAAAACCTGAGATGCAACAATGCAATTCCTTACTTTGAGGTATCAACAGGTTGAGGATTAAAGTTCCCATCTGAATCCATTGAAGACTGTTTCTCCACCATATTGACATAATTTGATTCCATATAATCTGGAGGTAAGGCCCCTGCAACTGCACTCAGACAAGGCAAAGCCAATTTGAACAGTTCTTGTTCATACTTCTGTGGAACACACAGGGGATAGAAAGTGAGTACTGAATGGGAACTTCTAACATCACCGGTGAAACTGATGCAGCTATAGATGAAACCAAGCAGCCAGAGAATGGCTTTCTCACTTAGTGTGAAACTGAATTTTCGTTCTGAAAATAAAGAAAACTGACTGTCCAAAGCAGAAAGCGAGAAGCAAATATTAATCTTTCTCAAGTAAATGGGAAAAGTGTTGACTTCACTGGTAGCAACGCTAAACATTTTTCAGATGCTGGGAAGACAGCACAGCACAGGAATACGCACAGCATTCCATAACACTTAGATTTGAAATGAAACTCATGAAATTTTAAGCTTGTTTGTTAAAAATAGTCACAGAATGAACAATAAATACATACCAAGATGTATTATTAAAATTCTGTTTAGCATAGAATTCATTCAAGGGTGCTGAAACTACAATTACTAAACAGAGAAGTGTACAGATCTGTACAGGTAACTCTCAAGATTACTGCTTTAGTGATATATTTTTTTAATGAGGCGATAAAATAGTATACCTATATTAAATTAGAAGCTATAAGAAGAAGATTTAAATTTACTAAAGCCTATATTTTTTCTTTCAAAGTGGATGATACAGTGTTGATAAAAGCTGGGTAAAAATTACAGATTAAAGAAAAAAGATTACACAGTAGGGATTTTACAGTAATAGATGGATATTAAAGGTACTTACCTTTTGAGATAAAGCATCAAAAATACCCCAGAACAACTTTCTGGATAAATGAAGTTCTTCTTCTGAGGCAGCACCAAAGTTACCCCATCCACTTGGCAAACAATAATACTTCCAGCATCTTTCATAATGATTTGTCAGCAACTGAAACAGAACATATTTTGAAAGCAAATAGAAATATAACTGCTGAGGTCCTTCCATTCTGGCATTCAAACATTACACAGATGCTACCAGAAAAATTTCTATACTTTTATCAATAAGCAATGTTACGTCACTGGTGCATATACACCCAGAATGAGCAGTTTTTTCATCTTTGTTTCCATACCATTTTGCAAATCTTTTTGGAAAAGTATTGCAAGTCACAGTCAGCAGAGAGCTGAGAGGATTCCCTTTTTTCCAGCCTGAACAAACTACAAGATGGAAAAACACAGACATTTATAACATAAATGTGTACATTTGCATAAATAAAGACAGGAATTAAAAAAAAAAAAACAACCCTCATCTGGTATTTAGAAGAAAGGTTTTTGATAGCCAAAAATATAATCTTGATACTGCACTGTTGTTTTATACTTTCAACGGATCAGGAAAAAAATCCCAAAACAATACTTGTAGTATATTTGTATATCTTCAGATTTAAATAATCTGTTAATATATATTTACTAATTTAAATTGTTGGATGATTAAAGAAAAAATGCAGAAAACTTATATGCATATAAGATGTCAAAAGACAGAAGTTCATCATTTATGTAGAACCACAGGAGTCTCAGAAATCTGGACTCTAAGAGTCAAATGTGTATTTGAAAATATTTTTTCAAACTATATCCACTTACACAATGGCCAGATAAGTTTGCTTTTGGACTACATGTGCATAATAATACATATGAATACGTTTTTAAACCTAGTCAAGAGAGTAAAGGTAGGTTTAGTCTTCGAGAAATCCCTGATGAAGCACAGAATATTATTTAAGAGGAAATAAAAACAAGGCAGTCTTATTCCAAAAAGTCTGAACTACACGGAATACAGGAAAAGCACCACAGTTTTGAATGCACATGCTGCTTAAAACCTGAGGCAATTTTTAACTGTAGAAACCAGCAAATGTATTCACAGTAGATAGCACTGTATTCTGATTTGCCTTCATTATTTTCTCACTTTTCCTATTCAAAATTACATTTCAGATGCCTGATTAACTTATAGCTGCCTCTTTAGATTACTATAACTGGCTTGCCAACACAAGCCCATAAGGAATACACAAAATACTACAATATTTTCAAATCAGAAACACAGCAGATATAGGTAGGAGTCCCTTGCTAAATCACTGGAAATCAGTTTACTGTCAGTGAAACCTTTTAAAAGTTACAGTTCTAGCTTCAGATAAAGAGTTCAATTTCCTCAGAAGCTCCTATTAGTCTTTTAGGTGTCAATGGATAAAATCCTTTCCCCATGCTAACAGCATGGTTCTCTTTACATCTGTATTCTCGCAAAGCCTGACTAGCCAAAAGGATCCAATTATTATTTCCTTACTGTTCAGTTCAGGAACAAGAGAAGCCCGCTGCAGTCATGATCCTCGGTATCATATAATCTGTTCTTTTAGATGAACAGATGTCAAGGAGCTGGGCTTGTTTCTTCCCCCCAGAAAAAACAAACCCTGAAGCACTATAGCCGTATAGGAAGTGCCATGTTACTACTTGGTTTTAGCAGCACATAAAATGCCATAATGCATTAGAAGGGTCCCCTTCAGGAAAGTATACTAAATCATCAACTGTGTTTCTCACACATAGACACGGAAAAATGGCTGCTACAGAATCTTCAGTTTGACTGAGGATTTCTGGGGGGCATAACCAAATTATGAAGTCCTTGGCAGGACTTCAGCAGCAGGCCTTGGCTTTGAGACTAATGATTTAATTCCTCTTCTTACATCAGAAATCCTGATATGCTCTTAAAGCATTAAAATATATTAAATAAGAAAATATTAAATATCTCATTCAAAGCTATGGTGGGAAAGCATTAAAAAGGAGCGCTGAAAAACAGTAGGTAAGCTGTGGAACCAAGTGTTTATTAAAACTGATGATGATATCTGAGGAATCTTTAAGGAATGTGTCATCTCAGAAAGGAAAAATCCCTCATTTTTCTTGTGCATTAGGAATCAGAATAAAAAGAGACAGACAAACTTTTGGGAGCTGAAAACAAAATGGAACAATACTACTAAACATTATTACTTAACAGATTTCCAGGCACCAACAACAGAAAAAGAGTCCTTTTTCCAAGAGCAAGGAAAACCAATGCAGAGGACAAAAGGGTACGCACAGACTGCAAACTGCTATGTTTTGTGCACTGAATTCTGCCCCCTGCCCCTAAGGTTTTTTTCTATTCTGTTTTCACATGGGCTGAAACAAACAGGAAATAATTAAAGGAGAAGCAAACATTAGACCCAGACTTCATAATTCCATATGGATGGATGTAAATTAGACTGAATTTCCCCCAAAGCAACAATTTATCCTTAAAAACTATGGCCTTAGAGTACTGTGGAGTGGAAATAACATAACAAAGATTACAGAGAATCTTCTCCATGCAACTGTTTTATGTTGCATTCTGTTATAAAGAATGCTGTTGAATACTAATATTTACTTTTACCTTGAGAGGCATCTTTGCATGTTCATTTAACAGGGGTACATCAAATACTAATCTCCTCAACAAATGCTGCATCATGGAAGGCCGCAACTGCCTAAAAGCAGACAAACCATTTCAAAAGGGTGTACCAGCACAGTTTGATGTAAATAATTGATAAATATATTAAAGCAACATATCTGTTCTATGCCGTTAAAATTCTTCAAATTCATAAAATAATAAGATTTTACTTGTGGAATTAGGGGTCCAGAAGAAAGCAAACAGGTGTATACCAAAGGAAATATTCTGAACAAGATGCAAATCAAATGCTTTAAACAAACCAAGAAAATGTCTGATCTACAGACAAAGAAAAGCAGGGAAAAAAAATAATGAATTTTAATAATGTGTATTAGGATCACCATGCCCATGAGAAAAGGATATTATGTTAATTTCTTGTAATATATCGCAATGGCTCTTAAAATATCTTAGAAACTAATGAAGACATAAGAGAAAAATCTCTTTTGATGTGCTAAACAAGACACAGCAGTGGGCACCAACTGGAAGGACAGAAGAAATTGTTAAAGTATGAATGTTAGAATGCCATGGACATAAAGCTTTCCAGATAAGTAGTAAAATCTGGTAAATTTTATTGGTTCTTAACAATGTAATATATTTATATAAAATGATCAAATATATCAAATATCAAAATTTTATGGTATCAAATGTCATCAAATGTGATATATTTTTTACACATTTTTTACAGTATTATAATATAAATGTCTGTCATTTCTGAGCACATTTCCACAATGTGAAAAAAAGAAAAAAAAATCATGTTGAAATGTTAAAAAAAACCCCAAACTAAATGCTCTGCTGAACTGAAAGCCTAAATGTTAACTTTAATTAGAACTTGAATCCATGTTTGCCTAGTCAGCTTCTCATAATTGAGGCTGTAGGTTTATAAAAAAATTGGATAATAACCAACTGGTTTTGACCCTGCAGACACACAGACAAAATTTGTCCCATAGCTGTTCAGTAAAGAGACATAACAATACTAGTCATTTATTAAGATTTCAAATGGAACACACCATAAATAAACCTCTACATAGAATTGTATAAGTTACTGAATATCAGCCACAAATCTGTCCAGCTCAAAGCATTTAAATGGCAATTCAGTGTATGTATAACTCCAGAACTCCAGAGCTTTGTCTTTTTGCATCCTCTTACTTAATCACCAAGGTTTTAATTTAAAAGATTTGGTGATAGCAGAATAACTGAGGACAGAATGAATGAGAACTGAGGAATGACTGGTGATTAATAAAGCTCCAAATTGAATACAGTATCTTAAAAGCTATTATAATCATCTGACGGGAAAAAAAAAATCTTAATTATGTTACTGGTGGCATAGTTCTGCATTCCTGTATTACAAATATCACAGGTTACTTTATCACTTAGCATTCCTGTACATCCAGGAGTATTTTCTTACCCACAGATAGACAGCAAACACTCTTCAATAGAATCTCGCTGAGCTTTGGTAAGAGAGCATCCTTTTGACAGTCTGTACACAGTGTGCAGTAAGGAATCAATGAGGGAAGCGTGGTGCTCCGTGCCAGCAAATAGAGGAGCACATCTGGTCAAGAGAGGCAAGACTGCTGTGCAAAGGTATCGATTCAGAGCCAAAGCCATATCTGTAGCACTTAAAGCAGCCTATAAATTAAATGGGACAGAAATTAGACTTGTCTCATCAGTGTTGTTACCAATGAAAAGAAATCGTTGGTTTTGTTTTGAAGTTATAAAGGGAGAAATTTCCAGAAACACGGAAATGAGGATATGATACCTACTGGAGCTAGATGCCTGGCCTCTTCTGCTTTTAAAGTCTCATGGATGGCTTTTGTTTTGTTTTTAGTGAACAAAACCAAAAGCAGTAAATGTGGTCATTCAAAAACAAAACAATTTTCAAGATTATATTGAAGAATGTCATAGTTACCAAACAGAACACTCCAAAATCAGGTAATAAAAGTCAGTATCTTTTTGCTATGAGCAAGGCCAAGTTCCATGTGAGTTAAAAATCCTCACCTCCTCTTTCTTAAATATCTGGCAGAAAAGAACCTGGGGGTATTGGTCGACAGCTGAACATGAACTGGTGCCCAGGTGGCCAAGAAGATTGATGGCATCCTGGCTTTTATCAGCAATAGTGTGGCCAGCAGGACAGTGATCATCCCCCTGTACTCAGCACTGGTGAGGCTGCACCTCCAGTCTCCAGTTTTGGGCCCCTCACTGCAAGAAGGACACCGAGGTGCTGGAGTGTGTGCAGAGAAGGGCAACAGAGCTGGAGAAGGGTCTGGAGCACAAGTCCTATGAGGAGCAGCTGAGGGAGCTGGAGGTGTTTAGCCTGGAGAAAAGGAGGCTCAGAGGAGACCTTATCACCATCTACAACTGCCTGAAAGGAAGTTGTAGTGACGTGTCAGTCTCTTCTCCCAAGTAACGAGACAGAACAGGAGGAAATGGCCACAAGCTGCAGAAGGGGAGGTTTAGATTAGATATCAGGAAAAAATTCTTCACACAAAGGGTTGTCAAGCATTGGAACAGGCTGCCCAGGTAAGTAGTGGAGTCATAATTTTGGAAGTGTTCAAAAAAAAATTCAAAACAGTGGATATGACATTTGAGGATATGGTTTAATGGTGAACAAGGTGGTGATGCTAGGTTGATGGATGGATTTCATAATCTTAGAAGTCTTTTCCAACCTTAACAATTGTACGATTCTATTATCCTAAATATCAACATCATTATTTTCAGAAAAAAATGTGGACATAAAAGGTCAAATAGGAAAACCAAATTCAATGTCTTAGCCCTCATAATAGCTCTCTAAATCTAAGCTTTCTGGACCAAGACAGCTAAAAGAAATTAGATGGAAATAAGAATCACAGGGAAAAAAAAAAAAAAGAAAAAGGCAGCAACATTGAGGAGGAACTAAAATAGAAATTTAGTCATTTTCTAAATAACAGTGTAGGTGTCCCTAACAAATGCACAGAGATGAACACTTCCTGTCTATCATTGGAAAGAGGCTCCCAGTCACATGCTTCATTGGCAGCTCATCTGATTTTGATTCCATAGCACAAGCTCAGAAAGTCTCCTGGGGAAAGGCCATTTTTATGGATATTTTTATCCATTTTTTCATGAATAAGGGTATCAGTGCAAGTTCTTAAAAAGTAAGCATTACATTGGACGATGCATCTTCAAGTATTATCAAAACTCAGAAGCAACACACAGTTCAGCCAGCATTTGAGAAATGCAGAAGATGTGAAGACATAAAAAATGCTTTTTTGAGGGATGAAAAATGCTGTAGGGTTCAATAAGACAACAGAACCAAAAAAAACCAGACTGAAACCCTTACCGTATCTAATGAGGCAGCAGCGCGAAGGTCTGGCAGAAAGCCAACTTCAAGAAGGTGTAGAAGAAAATCCTGGTCCTCAATTCCATAGACCCTGTCAAGGAACAAAACCATGGCTGCCTTGTGATCTGGGCAAAACCCCGCAGACATGTCAGGTTCCACCACAGTACCATCTAAAAGGAAGAAATAAGACTTCAGTGACAGGGATCATCCTTCATCAGCAGACTAGGCAGTCATGCTGCTACTTGTCAGAGCTTTTAAGCCTCTGTTAATACCTAGGCATCTTCCCCACAGTTTTGTTACGCCAAGGCAACATATTTGCAGTTAAATGGAAAAGAATGCATAAGACAAATTCTACCCAGAGACTTCAAAGTCCCTGCATGCTTTTCTATTCATGCTTTGTATATGAAGGGTTTCTTAACAGTTGATATTCTACTGTGCTAAGTACCTAAAGCATAATAACTAACCGACATAAATACCTAGTTCACAGCAGAAACAGATGGAAAGTAAAAATTACAAGCAATCTACATCAAAGATCCTGGAAATACAGTATTGGTGAGCATACCTTTAATGTATGACAAAGAATTAAGAATGTGCTAACAATTCCTGTCAATGTCAAAACTTTTGAAATATCTGAAAGGAATTCATTGAAATATTTTAAAATCTTTATACTTTCATTTTGGAAAGTAAACAAGCACTTCTGTATGTATGAGCTGTAGTCTGTTACTGAGATCTCACCGATAGGTCTATCCATATTTGGATCATAAATAAGTAATGATTGACCTTTTTATCTCTTCTACTGTAACCTATTGGAAAATCTTGTGCTATGAGCCTCTACACAATCCAGGTAGCATTTACAATGTTTTCCCTCAAGACACACTAAAAACAGATGTAATACCTCTCCCTTTTATGTAGGTGCTCACAGAGCTCCTACTATCGCAATGAATTTTATATAGGCAGAAAACACACAGAAATGCATTCGCCTATGTATGTCACACCTATCTCTTCACCACAGCTGCTGGAGAGCAACTCTGGTGTCTTAGTAAGGTCTGCTAGAAACAATTGATAGGGTTAGAACAGCAAGAGCTAAGGATTATGTTATTGAGAAATGAGGCTGCAGTATTTTAAAATAGCTCTAAAACCAGAAAGCATTCATTTTAAAATTTCTTTTTAAAGTTGTAATAAATTTTCATAATTCAATTTAACTGGATTTATATCAGTGATTTAAGGATACACAGAATTGTTGACTACACCATGCAGAAAGATTTTTGAAATATGTATGAGATACACATAATTTCTCTTTAATTCACATAATAAATAGTTGAATTTCTGTAATATTTTTAAATGCTGAAAAAAGTATGAGCGTCAATATTTCAATAAATTATATATAGTAAGAATAGGATGGGAGAAAAAATGTAGAACAATCTTACCTTTTGCTATGGTTGGCATGTGGAAAGCAATACTAATTACTCCCACCAAATCTTCGAGTGGAATCAAAGACCGTAGAATTGATCTGATTCTAATGGCTTCCCCTTTACCAGCATGGATTAGCTAATAAAAAGAGAAATAAAAATTTAGTAAGATCTTCTTTTTATCTTCTATACAAAAGAATAACTGCTCCCAAAATTGCATTATAATTAACAATGTAAATTTCATGCAATCTGCATTGATTTGCTGTAGTTTGGATGCAAATGCACTAAGTCTAAAAATCTATATGTTTGCTTATTAAATAAAACTAAGCTTATTTTCAGAGCAGAATATTAGGTAAAGCTGGTGAACAAAGCCTTAAAATGCAGCAGCATATGCAGCAGGGGGAGAGGGGGGAAGAGGGGTGCGGCAGGGGGGGAACAAAAGCCAATTTTCAGTTTTGTTTTGTTTTTTAGAAAAGGCAGCAAGATGGGGAGAAAACAAGACAATTTTTTTTATCCAAATGAAACAGGTATTAGTACACTGACCTTTTTAACTAGATACATCTCTCCTCTCTCAAGTTATCAATCCCTGCACAAATCTGATACTCATCTATACTAATGTATATTAATTAGGGCACATTTCAGGGTGAAATGAGAAACTATTTATAACTAAATTTCTGAAGAATAGCGATGTATATTGAGTTTCAATCTCTTACAAAATAAGTGGTAAGGTTTTTATACTGTTTCTAATTCTTTGTATCTAGTGCCTGAAATAGTGACACCTTACGTTTGAGAAGGTTTGTCGGTGTGAATAAAGATTCTGAGATATTGGTGTGTATGTCCAAGTATAATGCTTATCCCTACATTTTAAAAGAATGCCCTCTAGTATTTACATTTTTGTATGCAACATAAAAAGTCTGTTTAAAATAAGTATATGAAGATTAAAGCCATAGTTTCTAGAAAATAAATCACCTTACACCATCATAACAAATAGGGATATTTGAGGAATTTGATTGTCACAATGGACAGTCAAGCAAAAAAAAAAACCAAAAACAAACCAAAAAGCAAGGGAACAATTCCTTTAAAAAAAAAGCTTCTGAATATATTTTTTTCCCTTGCCAATCAGTAGAACAACACATCATGTCTACTAAGATATTATGTAGCCATACCACTGCTTTAATACCTGATAACGCAATACTGAGAAAAAAATGAACAGCAAACCAGTGAGCAGCAAAACAACTATGCCTTTACTTTCCAGTGCATGAAGACATAAAACTTACATGCATTTCAGGGGCACAACGTCCCAAGAGATCAATCAAGGCAGCATAAAAGGTCATGATTGCATTTCCCATGTGAATAGTGTCATCTTCTTGTTCTTCTATTTCACTGTAATTAGTTAAATGTTACAACAAATAAAAGATTAAAAAAAGAAGTTATTAACAACACTAATAGATAAAGAAATTCTGCTCACAGGTGTAACAGCTTACAGTGAGTGGCTTCTGTTAACAAATGGACTTATGGCAGACTAAGACAATATACTTTGTCCCTAAAAGATTGTAGCAACATCTCCACTGTAACCATTGGTACCATTTACCTGTCTCATTTTGCATCAGTGGACTGACTCTTAATGGAATGAAAAACAACAAACAGAATTCTAGAGATATCTTAATATTTAGAGAGAGTTACTTAAATTAACATTACAGAGGAAGCAGTGTTTAGCAAAAGATGAATCTCTGCCCTACACAGAATCCAAGGAAGAATCAACTGGTAATTGCCGTGTTAAAACAAAAAAGTCACTTCACATCTAATATTACAAAACAAATAAACAACTATTATGGCAATGTAAGGAATTCTACTGCACGTACAGGGTTTTACTAGATCCATTACTTGGGGAAGGTCCATCTCTTGATGGATCTTCTGATATTTGTATTGCCTCCTCCATGGCAGCAAGCAACCCATTGCCTCCTTCTCCTCTTAGAGCTGGACCAAAACACTCAGGTCGGCGAATAAGCAGTCTGACTACAACATTAGCATTCTCCTCCACACTCTCTCCTACCGCACAGAACAAATATCAAGATGTAAGATTATATCAAAAAGAGTACTGAAATATAATCAGAAAAAGGTACACAAAAGAGCAGAATGCATAGATACTTTTAACTACAAAACAGTTTAAATATCACAAAGTTACATAAGCACACAGGTACCTCTATTACTGCAATAAAATGAAAAACAAGTATAAAATAAAGCATGCTTTAATTCAAAATTAAATAGACACAAGCAATTAACTATGTAGTAAAGGATGTTTAAAGCATCACTGATAGCACTGAATTTTAGCAAAGATTCAGTCAAGTGCAAGGGTTAATGAGGGGACTAGTATAATTGCTGAGCACTAAAACTGGACTATCTAAATCTTCATAAGAAGATAGGGGTTTGACTCTGTATCTAACATGAATTTGTCACAAAAAGATTTAAGACTCCCTGCTCTACTTCCAAAGGAGATGTGGGCATTCCAAAACGTAAAGCTGGATTAAAAAAATGGAGCACAGGTTCACAGGACCCTGGATTCCCACTTCACAAGTCATATAAGTTAATGTGTGTCTTGAATAATTCTACTCTTTCTCCAAGTTATTTTAATTTACAGTAACTTATCAAGTTGGCTTGTATTACTATTTAAAATTACAAACTTATTTGGATATCAGAAGAAGTTACAAAACATATAGGGTTCTACTCTACCATTGCAAAAAACAGCAAAACGAAGAAAATCCAAATATCGTTCTCCTTCAACTGGATTCCATCCGATGTCCGGGTAGCCTTTACAAATCAACAAAGGACAACTCTGCAATCCACATCCAGCCAAGTAGCGAACCACCTAAAAGCAAGGTAAGATGAAAAAGATACCAATTGTGAAAAAGAAGTGAAGTGCAGCTTCAAAGGGAAGCATCCTCATATATTGTCAGGACATGGTGTCTGCAATCTCTTATCCCTGACAAAACCACATCATGCTTCGGGCAAATCAGAAGATCACTCTCTTTCTTAGTTCACTTTTCCAGTCTTTTCCTACTCCTGCCATGAACTGCAAGACATATTTTTCTCAATTCCATCATTTCTCTCTCTAGAATTATGTTTTCCTATCTCTTATCTCATTTCTCTTGCAACTTTGAGCATTAAAAATTATTCAGTTTTGAAATATTCCCCAACTACACACCATCCATAACAGAAAACACATCTTTTCTTTTATAAAGGATTAAAGGTCTATTCTTTTATTTTAACCATGCATTTTCACTTGCCTTTTTTTTCCTTTCTTTTTTAAACACACAGCAGTAACACTCGCTGTAATTCAGGACTACAGGCTCAATAGTATTTTTCAGTTGGCCCTTTCCTTTCTGAGCTGTAAGAATTGTAAGCATAGCCTTTAGCCACTTTGGACGGCTTCTTCTTGCTGAGCACTTATAAGAATGGCAAGACTGAATATGTTCTTTTAAACACACATGGTCCATCTTCCTATTCCAAGAAAGGAACATCTGCACTTGTATTACTCCTGAAAAATATTTTCCTATGAAGATTGTATCACTTCCAGAATTTGACGGCTTCACAAAGAAATTGGATATTGCAATTTCTCTGTCTTTTCTTAAGAAAGAGTTTCTAATGTCTACCTTGAATCTGTCTTTCCATTATTTAACCTGCTTTTTTTATCCACTACTGACAGAGCAACTATTATTCTATTCCTCCTTGCAGCAGCAATTTACATATACTACACAATTGCTACAGGTTCTCTTGAGTATTTTATTCTTTAGTGTAATTAATCCAAATTTCATCAAACTTTTCTGAAACAGGTTTAAATGTTAGGGGAAAATACGACAGATATAGGCAGACATCTCTATGAGGATTTGTCATATATTGTAACAAGTTGGCACAAAGTTCCTAGTAACCCCTACCGTATTATGTCACCAATGAATGTCACCATTCAAAAGAACAACAAAGAAAGATTTTAGGAACAAAGTTTT
Source organism: Edolisoma coerulescens (assembly GCA_013397115.1). NCBI lineage: Eukaryota > Metazoa > Chordata > Aves > Passeriformes > Campephagidae > Edolisoma > Edolisoma coerulescens. The sequence goes on along the minus strand of VWZW01007347.1, from coordinate 1,272,742 downwards.
GTTGGGTATGGACTCCACTACTGCAAAATTAAGAGCTGCCCTTGAAGCAATCCCTTTTGGCTACAACTGCATGTGTAATCACCACAACCTCAGTTCAATTTTTCAGACCAGCAGAAAGAACAAACAATCAGATTCTCAGTCTTCCCCTGAAAAGTACCAGAAACTGCCATATAATCTGGGATTTTGCTTACTCCAAGAAACAGGTATCTTCTCCTCTCTACAGGGGAAGAAAAAAAACTTGATGAAGAAGCTACCAACCTTCTCCAGATCAGGCTCCCTTAAAGCCAGAGCAAGTTCGTTGTTATCCATTACAGACGCTGCGGCAACATCTAAAGGAGTTGATCCTCGCATAGAAGGAGAGGCTGTTAAAATAACATTTTGTTTTAACACCAATTTAATAAAACCCAACAAATTCATAGGAAATGCATCACCATTTTTTTAATAAGAGGCAAAATTTTATCATTAGTTAGCACATGATTAAAAATATATAATTGATACTTCTCAGTCTATAATATCAGCATGCACTTGCATGAAATTTGATACTGATATGAAATGAAAATACAATATACATATATATACTATATATACAATATATTCAAGCTAGAAACAACTTGTCTTACACATTCCTGATCTCATTATATATTTTGTTTTAAGAACTCATTCTAATTTTCCTAACTGACATAACTTTGTTTTGAGGAAAGCGTAGTAATGATTTTATGTCTAATACACAGACATGCCACCAAATCCATTGAAATAGAAAATATCTTTAAGCTTTAAAATATAAGATTATAAGTTGTGTACTTCTTTCAAAAATGGCAATAAATATAGCATTAGAAAAATCTAAGGTTTTCATATTGACACTCCAAATACATTTGATTTGGGCACTTCCTCTTCAAAAAGATTTTGAGTTTTTACTTCTGTCCTATGCCTTTACATTAACACATTTGTGATCATTTAAAAAATTATCATGATGATTCCTAAATATTTATATATTGTCAATTTCAAGTACTAAACTAAATAAGGATAAATGTATTTCCTCTACAACACTTCAGCCGAGAAAAGGAAAGCAAATGTGAAGAAAGTTTCAAGGTTCATTTCTGGGCATCTAATCATGCACCTAATCAAGGAAATGAGTTCTTTATTTCTCCCACTGCCATAGGTGTATATTGACCACTATACATAAAAAAGTGTAGGGGTGCATGCTTGAGCAGTGAGAGGTAAGCCTTAATGAAATGCTGCCAAAACATATTAATGATTCTCCTTGTCAAAACAGGAATATATTCTGTTCCTCAAAATGAGCAACTAACCACTAAGTCTCTCTGAATGTTCAGGCATATACAACAAAGTGTACTAAATTAGCTCAACTTAATGCTACTGTCAGGGAAGTTGTTTGGAGTTAGCAATACAGTTAATGAAGACATTTTTCACCAGAAAAAGGAGAAACTTCAATACAGAGTGAGTAAACAGAGGGATACAGAAAAATACAGGTGGTTTCATTTATAAATCAGCAGGAAGTTTTAATTTTCATTTTAATACTTACCAAGGCCAACACTGCTGTTTTCCAATAAATAGCTAAGATGATCAAACATAGCTTTTTGATTCTGCCTGCTGATGCGGCAAAAATAACATAGAAAACGACAGCAGTTTGCCACCATCTTTGGGAAAGTGATTTCCTAAGAATCAAATAAAAACAGAGCCAACTTCAAAATCTAAGACAGACATATAACATGCAAAAGATCATTTATGTAAAGCGTTTTAACATACTAATATGTAGGTGTTGTACTCTTTGCCCCTCAGGGAAGTTAACCGCTTAGGTTTCTCACTGGAATCAACAGGACTTGCTCAGGTAGTTAGTAACACCTTAAGCCTCAAAGGTCAAGGTGTAAGCTTTAAAAACAAAAGCTGGGATCACCCACAGATTCTAGATTCAAACATGAAAGAAAGTGAGTACTCAGTTTCACAGACTAATACTGAATTGTTTTTTAATTAGTTAATAAAAAGATCTCCCCTTTAAAACATAATAAGCATAGAAAGTGCTACAGTTTTTTCTTTAATGCATCTGAAATTACAACGCTAATAATACCTTCCTCTGGAATGGAAGGACAGATTTTTCCAAAAAACTTAGTCAACTATTATGTTAATGGAAGTTAGTAACAGGTTATGATCCCAGTATCTCCACTGGTGACAGCTCAGTGCCTTATAGGAAAATGCTTTGAACAGCTCTTTTCTAAACTCTCTGCCTTCTAACAGTGAATTGCTTTACCTTGGATTCTCCTCCACCAAGCACATTTACCATCACTTCCATGACAGTTTCATGCATGCCTAAAGCTCTCATGAGATTTGGATGTTGGTAAAATACTTTATTATTCATGATGTCTCTACAGGAAAACAAAATAAAAAAATGTTATGGACCAGTAGTCTACCTATTATGTTATTTGCAAAGCTGATTTACTGTGCAATTCTTCCCTACCTCCTGAAGTAAAAAATTACCTCAGGGACTTTTTCCATTGAGTTTCAATCTCTCCTGTCTATTTTTCTCTGCACATTGTGGAAGAATGTGACCTTTCTTTTCCCATGTTATAGTTACTGCACTAATTACCCCTTGATTACACTGAAGTATGAGACTCTTTTATTTTCATTAGAAATTCCATTCATATCTAAAACTATATTCTGACAAGAGCATCATCAAAACTGCTATATTATTTTAAATTTTAAATTCAATTATGCAATATTTTTTGACAAAAAATCCTTTTTAGATTATTAAAACCTTGAGACATTTGCTATCTGCCATCGAAAGCAATAAAAAAATCCCAGGGGAAAGAGATATCCACCTATCTTCTAAGTCTCAAAACCAGAAGCTGCACAAATATTATTCATGAGTTACTGTTCAGCAGAATTCTTCTCTTCTACGTATTTCATCAGAACAGATTTTCATATTTAAAATCAGTCTTTAAGACCCTAATGTCAATATTTTATTTGACATGGTATATCCAATAAAAATGTCTAGTTTAAAAAGTGATTAAATTTCTAAATACTATAATTAGTCTTGAAATCAAATACAACCCATAAATAACCGTGAAGGCAATTAGGTCATGGGAGAAAAGGATTAGCAGGTCACCAGAGAAAATACTGTTGGTAGCTGTTCAAATTTCACTGCATATTTTAAACAGTCTCTCTTTTTTTTCTTCCTGACCTAAACCTCAGGCAAGGAAAATTCAACCTTTTAAAAGGTTTAAAAGGAAGAAGACTATTTGACACTATCAGAGTTTTTGACTCCCAGTAACTTTTCTCCTAAAACCTAAAACTAAACTTCGTATCAGTGATGATAGGCCCTGCCTCCAAAAGCAGTCTCATCTCCTTTCGGCACTAATGCTTCATGCTTGGAAAAAGACCTCAATGGTAGCAATCTTCCAAGACACTCTAAACTTATTTGTCTGCAGCACGTTTCTTTTACAGAAAGCAGGACAGAAGGTCAAGATGTCACCTTAAGAGATGGCCAGTAACATTGCCCTACTTTGCAGATTACATCTACTTTCAGTGTTCTGTTTAACTGTGTTATACAGTTCTGTTTAATTGTATTATAAAATGTCACACTTAGGAAAAAGAACCTTAACAGCATTTCTGAGGAAACTGAGTTTTAAAGCAGCAATGAACAACAGTTCCATTTCTCAGCTGAAAGAAAGGAATACCACTCACAGCAAAAAACCTGGCATTTCTGAACAGGTGTTGGAGCTCAGGTTAGCCTATAAATGTACAAATAGCACAGCTGTGTAACCTACAAGCTAAACAGGACCTTATAGAGACTACCATAAAGGTAATAGGAAGAGGTAGTGAGAACACTGGCTTAATCTACCCCAGGCTTTACATAGCAACAAAAACACTGTTAACATTTAATAGATTCAGAAAATCTTGGTTCTTAATTCACAGTAGAAAATGTTGAGGAAAAAAATGTGTAAGAACTAAACATAGAACATGACATGAAAATCAAATCTAGTAATCACTCACTCATTTTAGATTTCACAAACTGACGTGAAAGGAAACATTTTCAATTTGTATAAAAAGGTAGATTTAGAAATGACAGTACTTTGTGTCTCTTGACAGATGCCAGGCCCTCCCTTTTGCCAAAGCCTTACCATGAGTACACCAAAGACTGCAACAACCATGAAACATTGATGAGACCTGCTGGTAACCTAAAAAGTAGGCATTGTTCATAATGAAAATACAAAATTATATATAGACATTATTTGGATATTTGAGGTTTTCAGTAAGCTAAAAAAAAATTGTATTTTGCACAACAAAAGCTTTGCTTCAGCTTGCATTCCTGGAATTCTTTATATAATGCTGTCTTTGGTTCTCCTTGCTCTTGCTGACTGGAGATTTCCAAAAGACCACAGCTGACGCTTAATATCAAAAGACATCTCTAAAAGACATGGAGAAAAAAAATAAGCAACCTCTTTCCTACTAGAGACTGTCATGTTTGCTTTACTGTTTTCTCCAGCTGAGCTCTTTATTAGCCTAGACTTCACTATTATTAATCATATAATTAGGAAGAATAACACTGTGTGAACTACTTTGTAGTTCAAACATACCATCTATATTTAGTGCAATAAAAAAGACAGCATATGTACAGACATGTAGCTGACTGCTGGGGAAAATTGTATATGTCAAGAGCCAATAGTCAGTGCATTCATAAAAAATGGATAGTATTCTTCACAGGATTCTTTACAGCCATACTATTTAAAATATAGTAAGAAGATAGATTCTGATATCATAAAATATTACATATACGTTTTCAACTTTTCTCAGAAGTCTTAGAGATGTCAACTGCTTCCCCCCCAAATGATACACATAATGCTGCAAAGGCTTTCTCTTACAATTGAGGATACTATACAACTGATAGCAGTGTCTGCATTTACACCCATATTCAGACTCAAACTTCATGTACAACCTTGGCCACAACCATACAGCAAATAACAAAAAAAGTTAGTAAATAAAGAGAAGTTGCACTCCAGTTATTTACCCTAGTCCACGAATCATAAGCTTCTCCTCTTCCTTCCCCATTCTGACACTCAGCAAGGAACGGATTTGGCCGAGGGATGCCAGAAGATTGATGGTGTCTTCCACAGACACGCTATTTATGGTGTAGGTCTTTGGTAGGGCTCGAACCAGGCCACCAATACCATCATACTGGCGATGTAGTAACACAAACATGGCCCTCACTAACTCCGGGTCTTCTATCACTGACTCCTGGGCCCAGCGTACCATCGTGTCTGAAATCAACTGCTGGAGAGTAGCTGTGAAGAAAATAAATAAATCACAAAATTACCATGAACTGCTCATCTCCCTACTGCTAGTCCCTCAGAACCCATGATGCAACATGAATTGGAATGAATTCAATTCCTAAGAAGCACCTTTTACTTGGTATTTCTTTAGCAGACTATCAAAGAAAAATAAAAACCACACGAGAGAAGCAGAAATATCTCAAAACCAAAAACTTATATTTAAAATTAAAATTAAACACAAAAAATTATGAAGACATACAGGAAGGTCACAAAGTCACCAGATTCATTTCTGTATATTGCTTTCAATATTTCTCTATGAATATAGGTCTGAGGGCTTTTTTTAGCCTATCATGAAGTAAGGCTGAAAAATTATACTGGTAGCATATGTAAATGATATATTATTTTACATGTCTAAGCTCTGCATCCACTCAAAGTTTTATAATGTACACAACAAAATAATTTAACTCATTCCTTTGCCAATGACAAAGGCCCTTCAAAAGAAATAAAAATACTACAATCAAATAAATAGCAAATCATCATTTGCATATTTCCAATTCAGGCTCTAATGACGCAAGAAACCCATATCTGGTAGTGTCACTGATATTTTTTATTAGTTGAGACATATATATATATATGTGTGTGTTTGGGAAAGATATGTCAATATAGACAAGCTATATAATAGCAGTTAAGATAATTCCAGGTTAACTCAAACTAACAAACAAAAAGAAAAGTAATTACAGAAAGATATTGAAGAAATAGGAGTTTACAGAAAAGAGGATGTTTAAAAAAGAAGAGAAATTATGCTAGTACAGGGAAAGGGGAAAAAAAGAGTAGTAGTAATGTATTTCATTGTTGCTGTCCAGGCAGTGTACTATAGGTGTTTCCATTGACACAGAGTATAGCATGTTTTAAGAATAAAAACACTTTTAAAATAAGGAAAAAGATGAAATGTGTCTGGGCTGATATTTCAGAAGGACTGAAATAATTAATAACAGAAAGGGACACAATGCTAAGTCTTTCGGTTGGGGTTTGTTTGTTCTGGTTTTGGGGGGTTTTTTTAATGAAGAATCCCAAGAGCAGGCAATCACTTTGTTCCTATTTTGGTAACTGCAATACAGCATTTCACCTGACTGTGGGTCTGTTTGTTTAATAAAACAGTCTACTAATATAAGAGAGAATCAGATTTTATAGAGCTTTTATGCTTACTACAAGAAAAAAAAGGAAGAGAGAAGATTCATCACCAGATTCTGCCCGGACCTAGACTCTAATTATCACATAAAAAATAAGGACATTTGAAAGTGCCATGTACCACAAAAAAAGGAAAAGAAAGATAAAAGTAAAAGCAACACTGACAAAAAAAAAAGATAAATAAAAATTAAATAGCCAGTTGGCACCAACTGCAGAATTAGGATGCCACTGGCAGTGATTCTTATCAAGATAAAAAGGCAGAAAGTATCAGAAAAAATGACAAAACAACAGTAAGAGTCAGCAAATCTTGAATTTTAGGTTGTGTGGGGAGGCTTCTGCTAGTTATAGTCTAATTGCAGAGTTTTATTTCATATGGTAATCTTCATGCAAATACTGATTTGAAGCTGCTGCAGCTGAGGAAGTTCTCATAAATCAAGACCTTGCTACAATTATTAAGTCTGCAATAATTCTACTAAAAGCAAGATACATTCTGAAAAATTCATGAGTCTACAAAGAATATGGGGCAAAAATGCCAGCAGAAGAAATTTTCCACTGCATCCTACTAGGAAATAGAATCTGCCTAATAAACTCATCTGTGCCTGCTTTGAGTAAAGCTATAAACTTTAAGGTGCACAGGTATTTCACAAAAAATAGACCTTGTTTTGGCTGAAAATGTGTGAAGAATTTCCTGGTCTGCTTCTTTTGCCTTTTGGAACTAAGTTACAATGAACTGATTTATTTTGCTTACAAGATGTCTTATCATCATCATCAACTGTCTTCTCAGCTTGTTTCTTCTTCAGATATGTAACTTTTTCCATGAGGTATAGGAGGCGACCCCTAATGGTTGAATCACTGTTGCCATCCAAGGTTCCATCTTCATCTAGTTCAATTCCTGAAATTTAAAAAAAAAATGCACAAGGTAGTGAAAGAATAAAATTAAGCAAGCTACAGACATGTTTTGTATCTTGTATGTACAAACATAATTAAACTGAACTGTTCTGCTCTTAGAGTTTTATATGGAACACGCTTAACCAGCATTTGGAACAAGTATAAAATAGGCATTATGTGCCAAAGAGGAAAGTGCAGATAAGGATCAGGTAACCTTAGTAATTTAGCGTATAAATTGTGGGATGCTATACATAAAACATACTCTAAATGTATTTCTCCCAGTATGCATTTTGCCACGCTAACACAGATGCCCGTGTTTTGGACATATGTAGCTCAGACGCGTAGATATAGTCCCTAGAGATACAGTGTGGTTCAAGTGGTACTAGTAAAGATTTTCAGGTAAAACATAAAAAAGAAGTGAAAATACAAGTGTTACAACAAATATAGTTTCCAGTGGTCAGTCAGAAGAAAGTAGCCACTCTCACAATACAGTGCTCTTTCATGACATTACTATAACAAGCTATAAAAAAGCAAAAACAATTAATGTGAAGATTCACAGAATCACAGAACAGCTGAGTTTGGAATGAGCCTTTAGAGTCCAGGCTCCCAGATCAAAACAAGTTCAATTAACACAGGTTGCCCACGACCACGTCCAGTGAATTTTGAGCCTCTCCTAAGGGTGAAGAGACTCCACAACCTCTCTGAGGAACCTGTTCCTGAGTTCCATCACCCTACAGTAACAAAAAAGTAGAATTCCCTGATTTTCAGTTTGTGTCACTAGACATCACTGAGTAAAGGCTGACTCAGCCTTCTAAACTCCCCCTGTCCAACAGGTATTTATACACATTGGTATAATCCCCCTTTTGAGCTTCCTCTTCAAGTTAAACAACCCCAGTCCTCTCATTCTCTCCTCGTACAAAAGATGGCCAAGAATTTAACCATCTTTGATGACTCCTCCCTGGCCTCACTCCAGTATGCCCATGTCTCTCTTGTACTGAAGAGCCCAGCTTTTCTGCGAAACTACCCTCCAGTTTGGTCCCTAGCCTGTCCTTGCTGCAGGGGTCATTCCTTCCCAGCTGTAGGACTTTGTATTTCCCAATACTGAACTTCATGGGATTCCTACCAGCTCCCTTCTCTTATTTTTAAACTTATTGATTCATGCATATGTTGCAGAGGAATTAAAAATCTTGACCTGTACCTATTACTCACACTAAGTAAGTCCAAGTAAAAATGTCATTCAAACATTTTCTGGATTTTTTAGTTTCCAAAATAAGTTCTGAATTAAGAGCTTCGTGGAGAGTTCTTTAGCAGTCTTGAATTTTATAGGATGTTTCTTCATGACATCACATCAGTCTTCTCAATTTACTGCATTTGGTTCTAACTGTCTGATTTTTTTGCTTTAGGTACAATTCCATTTCTATTAAAAGTTATTTTGTTATACTTTGTTGTAACAGGACAATTGACACTAAACTAAGCAATGATCATCAGTAACTTCATATTACACACCAAATCATATTACAAAATGTTTTGGATGGCAGTCTCCTCAACCAAACTAATTAACAGTAAAGGCACTGGAATGTCTTATCGGTTGGAACACAGAAATGGTCTGAAATTACCCAAATGAAATGTCTTTTCTCACAGTTATGTTACTCCTTGAGCTCTAGTTGTACTTTTTTGATTTGCAAACTTTCAATACATTGTCTCTCAACCATTCCACAAAATGTGAATCCCAAAATGGTGGCTAAGCAAGCAAACATTGGACTTAGCGTGGGTAACTGTTTTACTTATTTTGCAATATATAGAGTAATTAAAGAGAGTTCTGCTCTATGATAATGCACCCTCTGACCCACAAAATTAACTCTCTACTTGTAGATTATGCAAATTCCCATTTTCCCTCACACGAAAAGAAAGGTAATGAAAAAAACTGTGTTAAGTAATTTGAACAGAGAAGAATGACGGAAAACAACTAGAGAAAAATGGAAAAATCAAAAAGATAAAGCTTGTTTTCCTTTCAAATGTTTATCTAAATTATTTATTTCATCTGCATTTCCTGTTACCAAATACAAGAAAAATACTGAAAAGCTGGAAAGCATCCATCGACAATGACCCATTGGTGTCTGGACTGCTTGCCCTATAAGGAGAGAATGAAGGAACTGAGTTTGTCAGCCTGCAGAACAGATGCTTATGAAGCAAAACATACAGCGTTCCCTTCTAGTTAGACCAGATAAGGATAAGAATATTTCCTTGGTTTTGACTACAAGCTAATTATCTTTATTTGATAATATTTATAATTTGTACAGTGTAATTTACAGACTATTCAGTTATTTCTTACATAAAATTACTTATAAAAATTGCTTCTAAAGCCATTAGAATTTAAAAAGTAAAAATATTCAGTAACAAGACTTACCACAGTGTGTCATTAGGTCTTCATGGAAATCCAGGAGTTGATCCCGAATTTCTTCAGGGCAAGGACAATCATTTTTATCATCTTTAAAGTTCAGCAGCATGTTAATCTTAGAGAATACAAAGAAAAGACAAATTACACTGATCTCCAAAAGGAAAAACTTTCAAATCAAACAGAACTCTGCAACACAAAAAGCACATGAAGTGCAACAAGAAAGAAACTGTCCATTGTAAGCTGTACCTGTTCTTGAGGAGGGGATCGAAATTCTTTTGTTTTTCTAGCTGTCAGGGCAGCAGACATGTTCAAGGCCTGCATCACTTCATTGTACCGGAAGCGCTGATTCTCTTGAAGCTTGGCCACAAAATCATCAGAAAATGCTACAATGGCTTCTATTCGGTGTCGTACTTGGCAATCACACAAGTACTGGAGTAGATGACACATCTGAGAAAACAGTATTGTAAGAGACAGGAGTTGGCAAGCTAAGAAATACCTTTTGCATATTATGTAAGTAAGGATGGATTTCCTACAGCAGCAGTTAACTATCAAATAGAGCATCTGGAACATCTAATGCTGTTATTTGCGACACATAAAGGAATCTTACAACAGGAATATCTGGCATCTGCAAGAGATTAATGTGCCTCAGACATAACTAAAGTTATAGAGAATGGATTTACCCCTTTTGCCTAGGGAATTTCTTTTCTGTTTGGATCCATAAAAATGAAGAACTCACTATTGATGGCACTGAGCAAGTGATTCTTTTAATGAAACCATAGTTGCTTGATCTGTGGTGAGCAAGTTTATGTCATCAAAAAGATACTAAATATTTTAGTTTTCTGTAAGGAAATTACCTCTCTATTTAACTAAAAAATTAATTTCAAAATGCTTTATTCCTTGAAAGACAAATTACCATATGAAGAAAACAGGAACAACCACTAACACAACAGTATTTTTACCTGTAATTTAACAGGTTCTGGAAGTTTCATCTGAAGGAGTCCTTCCTTTGGCATTTGCTCCCCTCGGGTTCCTTCCTCTCCTTCTTCTGACTTGAGCTCATCTGAACTGAACTCCTTTTCTGAGAAATCAATTTCATCCTCCTGGCTCGTTGCTTCTTTGAAAACCCGGGGCTCAATCAACTGCAAGATGTGTTTCAGATCCTCATTGTGGAAGATTCCCATAATTAGGAGGGTATAAAAGAGCTTGATGAGAGGGACAAACAGAAATTCTGTAGAACCTCCAACCGGATCTCGAACATGGAGGCTTCCCTCCTGGACAGCTTCAGTCAGCATCTCTATGGTTTTGGCCTTCAAAATCTCCAGAGGGAATTCAGGACTGAACTGAAAGCATTCACTGCTAATGCTTACAAAACTCGGAGAGGAAAACTGCATTCTTGGCCTTAATGAAGTGCTAAGTCCTATACCGGGAAGGCCATGTTTTTTGTTCTCATCAGGAAACAAAGTAATACTCTTGGTCTCATCTGTCATTGGAACTATAAATTCATTATTCATCATCAGCCTGGCAGTTGCATAGGTATTGAGATGGATGTCAATGAGTAAGTCATAATATCCGGCACGTAACAATCCTGGCATGTATTTATTCTCAATAGCATAGAGGAGCTGAGATTCATCCACATGGCTACAGAGAGCATGGGCCACTCGGTTGTTGCCTAAAGCACAAACAGCTGAATACAATCGGAGGGTATGGTAGTGAAATTTCAACAATTCTTCTTGTTCTGTCAGCTCTAAAATATCAATTGTTCTGCAGAGAAGAAAAAAAAATATAGTAAATCCCATATGCATAAATATCTTTTGAAGGGATTCAGACTTCTCCCTAAGGATATTAGCACAATATCAGTTCCAGGGATGGGCTTTTTCCACATTTCAGCTTTCATGTGAGAAACACTGTCAACGGAAGAATCAAGGACTTATAGCAAAACTTAAATTTATTCAAGTCACTCCTAAATTCATTACTTTAACTACTTTCAGTGGGGAAAAAATCCAAATTATTTACTTAACATAGAATATTTCTTCATACTACAAACAAGAATTTATGCAACGGAAAATTAGGGTTTTAAAACTAGTTTGGGTTAAGATATTTATATCATTTATTGGTTTTAAATCTGGGGTTGCAAAGTGGCAAAAGACTGACCAGTTCATTTGAAGAGGGTTCAGTGTTGGGGTTCTTTGTTTGGAATTCTTACCTAACTGTTCAGTGAGTTGGTTTTCAGTTTAGGCATTGGCAAGATGCTCAGACATTTGGGTAACAATGAAATCACAGAGTTATATTTCTTCAGTTGTTTTATTAAATTTAGGAAAATTAAAGCAATGGAATACTTAAATTGGTCACAAATCTTAAAAAACCTCTACAAAACCAGATTTTTGCTTATTTTGCAGATTATCTTTAACAATTTATAAACAGCTTCTTTCATTTTCATTGCAAATCTGCATATACTATTAACACCTTCGGAGAGAAATTGGGAGAGGTTGGAAACAGAATAAAAGAAAGGAGATATTAAAACACTGGAAATTAGGATAATTTTTAAGATTAGTGAAATCAAAACACACTGTCTACATTTATATGTGTTATGAATACAGAGAAGAGCTTGGGCCTTTCTTACACAGATGGCATTACATGACTAGGTTCATAATCCCAACACAACTCTGATACAGTACAAAACAAACATCAACCTGTTTTCCTCAGGAATATGGAGGGCCATGAACTGCAAAGGATTCAGGCACTGTATCATCCACCCTTGACGTTCACTGATCCGAGACACATCCACCTTCAAGAAGTGGTTTGGCACTCTGCTCCAAAGCACATGAGTCAGAAACTGGACATGGAGACGTGGAGGACATTGAGACACAGGATTTTTGTGTTCACTTTTGAACAAGCCAGCAGATAATGGCATTACGTTCTGGAAAATTCAATGGAAGAGACAATCAGTTTCCTTATCTTTACTAAACAGTGCATTTCTTTTCCAGAAATACACTCAATATATAGTACAGTACAGTAGAATAGGAAATCAACATTTTCACTAGCTTTTAAAACAAGCTAGGAACAGTTGGAAGATTAGCAGCAAGACAGCATTTTCCATATTTGTTTTTGAAGAACAGCTAAATTTGAAATAGAAACTTGACTGCCACATCTGGTTACTTCCTTGGACTCTACTTTTCTTTTACCTCTTCTGATTTCTCATACATCCAAGTATCCAAAGCAAGGTAGCAAAATTCAGCTCAGTTTTCTTGTGTTCTATCTGAATGTACTTTAAAATTATTTTAAAACTCTAATCAAATTCTTCAGATACACCAGTCATCCATGCTCTGTTTGTAAAATTAGGAGATTGGCCTTACCAACCCCAGTGATTTTATTTCATATTGAAGGACAAGATTCAGAAAATTCTAATCAGTTTCAACCCTTCTTATTCAATGTACTGCATTTTATATTCATTAAGTATACAAAACTGAATTAAGAATAAAAATAGAAGTAATGCAAACACTTGGAATCATAAAAATGTGCCCAATACCAAGAACGCATCACAGGAAATAAATGGCAAAAATAAAAGAAACTTATTTGATACAATTTATTAGCCCTAAAGCTGCACAAAAACAAGCATTATTTACCTTTATTCTTCCCAGTTCAAACTGGAAAACATTGGGGCTGGTAGCTTGAGCAAAAACAGCAGGAAACAACTTTGTACTTGGTTCAACCTAAATCAAACAAAGGGAAAAATTATTCCCATAACAGTGATGATTTCTTTTTCTTACATTCAGTTTTCCTCCTTCCCACTGCAAGACATCATCAAAAAATCCTCACCTGATAGTACGTGCCTAGTTCCTTGCCATTAGCTGTGAAGGTCAGCAGGCCACTGGCAGCATCAACCAAGCAACCAATCTCCAGACCATTATTATTACGTCCTTGTCCAGGGCTCAGGCTCTCTCCTGCGCACACCATATAGCAGTTGCTGCGTTTTATACTGAGTGTCAAAAGATAAATTTATTTATGAATGGTGTGCAAAATTTCTGTAACAAAGAACAACCTTGCAATGGTTGCAAACAACAGGGCCTCGTGGCTCAAAAAAATGGATCACATCCTAACCACCGCCAAAATTCAATGAAACCTAGATGTCATAACTGAAAAAAAATAAAAACTGAAGATGACAATGTATGAACAAGTTCAAATCACTTGTGAAATACCAAAGAAAAAACTGACTTTGCTACTTAAGGTTTTAAATCATTTAATGTTAAGCCTAAAAGAAAGTTTCTGATATGCATAATAAACTGAAGTGCTGAGAGGAGCTGTTGTACTAATTTTGGCCTCAAAAGCCAATATTTATAGGACCATAATTTCAAACTATATAGAAAGATGCACTATTTAACTTTTCAGTGCCTATTGATTTGATTAGATCATTAGTCCATTGTTTCTTCACAAGCAAGTAGAAGTAACAATTAAATTAACATTTTTTTATACTACTGCTTTTTAAATTATTTTTTCTACATCAATACATTAAATGGGGTAGATTTACACCTTATAAATTGCTAGTTGCTTGTATGGATATAAAATACAGATCTTTTTAAGCAAACTGTAACCAACCTCTCATGAACCTTCCCTTTTTCATCTCCCAGGGTAACTGTGACAGTATGCACTCTGTCCAAGTCAAAGCTTGTGTCATACTGGTGAAAGTCTGATGTAATCCAGCCCACCCAGACATTAGCAGGTTCTTGACCAGGAAATATTCTCACTGAATAATAGTACTGTTAATAAAAAAATAATGTTATCAAATGTTAATATTTGTTCCCAATGTATCAGTTTCATACAGAATTAATTTGTTGCTCTAAAATCTGAAAACATGTCATCTCTTCAAAAGTAGTGTAGGCTTGTTCAAGTGCAATTCATAAGCAAAGCAACAAAAGACTCTAAACCCAAACCAAAATACAGCCAACAAAATATGCACGTTAAAACAAAAAAAATGGAAAAGATTAAATATGCAGTTTGTATGCTTGTATTAAAGGCTTCTGCATCATAGCATTGTAAGCTATATTTCTACTGCAACTAAAATTTTTATACTGCAGCTGAGTCAGTTTCTAGTACCTAATATCTTTTAGAAAGAGAAAAACGCATCCAGAAGAGGAGTATTTGTTTTCCTTCAAATATTCTGGAATGAGTGCTTATGGAGCCGATATTGTCAGAGAAAGATCTAGAAAACCTGCGCAAAACTTTCACTGGGAATTCCATTAAATAAATGTTCTGTAGAATTAGTAGAGATGTTTTCAAATGGTCCTGAACACTGACCCACTAGTTTAATGTACCTTTTCCAATTTATTCCATTATTCTAGAACTATTTATTTCTCCTCTTTTATGTCTAGTGTTATCAACAGCAGTTTCAAAAATGGATTAAACTAGTTTATAGGTTTTCATTTGGACATGGTTTCAGTGTGATAATCAAATCAAAATAAAAGGAACAAAATAGTCTCAACTTGAATAGAAGTTCAGAACAATCACAGACATTTTAATTGAAAATTAGACTGAAGTTCTGAAACTCTTACAACCCAAAAAACCATGTAAGTATTAAAAAACCCCACACCAAACAAATAAAAAAACCCCAAAGAGCTAAAACATCAATCCTATATTACAATACCGTGGAAGTTTGCATCAAATAATCATAGTCATCCCTATCATCTGCTAGCACATCCTCAGTAAGCCGTGCAGAGTGACTCGTGCTGTAATCTGGCTTTGTCCTCCTGAGCATAAATCTGCAATAAAAAAAGTAAAATCAAAATCTCTGTTAAAAGCTCAATCACAAAGGCAAATTATTCGGAAAAGAGAAAGAGACAAGCTCATTTTTAAAAGCATTTTAAATTAATTCTGACCTTAAACCGTATATTCAAAAGTTACTTGACTGGTCTGCCAGACACGAGTGGCGTTTTCCTCTACTTTGAGAAGCGGAAGGGGGAGGGGTGGAAAAACGTAGCAGGCTACTAACCTTTGTTTAAGACGTGAGGGCTTTTCTTGAACATAATCTTTATGGTTGTTTAACTCTGGTTTTGTGGCATCTTTTTCTCTTTCTGTCCGGTCAGGAACTAGATGACCATGAGCAGTTTTCATTAGAACCTCAAAATCAGAATCAGCATCATAATCCTCCAAGTCATTTTTTGGGCCAAAAAGACCAGAGCCTGGTAACCCTCCTGCAGCTGATCTGGAGAACACCTCAGCACATTCAATGGGCATGCTTAATCGAAAAAACATGACATCTGTTTTACTGTTCTGTGAACCAAAGGACTTCTGTGTGACCTTCAGACAGGGGCAGCTGTCTATGGTGCCATCAATTCTCATCACCTATGAAACATACAGATGAAGTTGTTTTGAAGCTGTTGCTTTTTCTGCCATGTAAATATTCTATTTCTATTTCTACAATAAGCATCCATGATTTGCAAAACTTGCAACAGTATTGTGTCAACAGTCTAATGCATTGCAATCATGTGCTGCCGTTTTGAAGAGAAATAAACACTATGAGGAGAGGATATTTTTGTAGCTCCATTTTTAAATTAAAAAGAACAGCACAAAGAAATTACCTTTCTCTTTGCAACATAAATCCAACTCTGCCCAGAAAACACAGACCAAGAAATAAAAATCATACACATATATGCGAAAGAACATAAACTCTTTCTTAAATACCACACACCAGCTGAAAAAGAGTTCTTATTTCATCATTTCAAGAAGGATTTCATGGCAAATTTACAAGGCATGAATTCAGTTCCATCAAGATGCACAAATGACTAGGACATAAGTGTTGACACAATTGGCTAATAAATATTTATTGCAGTCAAAACCAATTAGCTATGGAAAAATCAAAAAGTGTGTGCACTAGAACACATGGTATCTGTTATTTAAAAATGACCGGTTTCTAGAAAGCTGCTTACAAACATATCTCTCACTGCACAAGGAGCTCTTAATGAGGACATCTTGTATACTTGGTCTCTCAGAATGTCATGTTAACACACGTCACAAATTTCGTGGAAAAAAAAGAAACTAGCAACCAAATAATTATATTCTTTGGAACTCTACCGAATGTAAGAAGTTTGTAACAGGTGTAAGGTTTATCCAGAATTGGGTCAACACATCACATTAAAATCTTGTTTGAAAGTACAAAAGTAGAAACAAAATTCAAACATATTCAAGTGTCGAGAAACATTTTAATAGGATCACAGACCTCAATATGTTCATGGTTTTGTGGCACTGGTAGAAACTGAGGGAGCCTTTTACTCAGCCAAATGGTGATGTCTCGGTTTGTATTAACAGCAAAGGGTTCATACCCTTCCTGTAAGCCACATATAGTGAAATATTTTAGAGTGCTGACATCTTTTCCAAAGTTCATTCTTCCCACTTGAGACGGGCCCAGGCTGCACACAGGTAGAAATCCTTAAAACAAGATGAAAGAATACATGGGTTGTACATAATGAATGCTGGTGAACTGGTCTCTTCCATAACTGAATTAAACATCATTCCGGGGAAAAAAAAGTAGATCCAAAATGCAAAGATTATAAAGGTAAGCAATCATCAATAGCACATCACATCTTGCATGTCACCATGCATGTCACCACTTAAACATCATTCTGAAAAATTAGCCCTCTAACAGTCATGGATCACACTCAAACTACTTCAGAGAGTCCGATAGTCAGCTCTTGGTTAATCTCTCTGCTGAGCTGGTAGAGTACTGCCAAGTTTACCTTACGTCTTACTACTTCTGATATTCCTCCTAAAATGTCATTATTCATGATATTTTGAAAGAATCTTACTTCAAAAGTAATAGTGCTTGTCGATGCAGCTATAATAGTGAAAAAAAAAATTACAAATATGCCCAAAGTGCATGTCACAGATTCTTTTTAAAAAATAAGATTAATTAATTATAAAAAGTCAGAAAATTTTGGCTCTGGAAAATGACAACTGACAATATGACACTACAGCTTCATGAAACTTAAGGTATTTTGGTTTGGGATCATGTTTTCTGTCTTACCTTTTGAATCAGCTTTACATTTGTATGCATCTTACTGTTTCACTAGCACAGGGATCACATTTGTGGCTTCTTTTTACAAAACTTCTTTTTACAAAACTTTTTTTTTTTTTTGTTCCTGATTCCCCAGAATGAGCAAGGACACTTTCCCCATACAGCTGGCTCTGCAGGCACATTCTTCTTTTTTTTTTTTCCTCAGTTTCAGCTTCACATCTAAAAACCTAAGAAAATCTTTTATTTCTTCTATTTCTTTTCATCCTGCTTTTCAATTTCCACAGCCAAAAACGACTTTGTGGATTCATTTGACCTAGTTATTAACAAAATGTTTTCTATCAACGAGAAACACGAAGCTCTGTTCAATGATTCTGATTCACATGAATATAACAGGTATTGAAAAATATAAGGACAAAACACAAATTTTTTCCTCTCTTTTCTTTAGGCTGCCCAGAAAAAAAAAAAAAGGCAAAATATATATTCATGATGTTAGTTCTTCAGAAACAAACTCCAGAGCACCATCTACAGGAATGAATGCTCACCAGATAAATGACCAGCCTTCAGTATCTCGTTTTGAAGATTTTACTACATATACACAAGATTGGTTATCACGTGTATTTGTATTTGACATGATAAATTTAATGACATAACACTATTAGCCACAAGCTGAAGTCCAGATTTTTATCTTCACAGCTTGGCTCTTAAATCACAAGGCATCAACTTCTCAGATAACACAGCTATAATAGACAACATGATATATGTCAATTCTGCTAGTGCAAATCCAGTGATGGACAATAATATCAGTATTTTCCAGCACTAAACAGAACAAAATTTTGTTAAATAATACAACTAGGAAAATCGCATTTGCATATAGAGATATATGCCGTGATACAGCCTAGCAGCTCTAGTAGGGATAATTTACTAGCCTCCCTCTTGAGCTAAAGGAATCCATAAGCTGTTGCAAAAGTT
This sequence comes from Edolisoma coerulescens, assembly GCA_013397115.1. Classification (NCBI taxonomy): domain Eukaryota; kingdom Metazoa; phylum Chordata; class Aves; order Passeriformes; family Campephagidae; genus Edolisoma; species Edolisoma coerulescens. Next base: position 1,254,012 of record VWZW01007347.1, on the reverse strand, counting down.
GCTAAGCAAAGCCAAAATCAAAATTAAGGTTTTCAATAACCTTACAATTCTCATCTCATCACTCAAAAGATGGTAATTCTTCTACCTATGCGTTTTCCTGTGGTTTCAAAAAAAACCCCAAATCTCCCAGACAGATTAGATGTGAAGCAAGTGTTTTACACACACACACACGCAAATAAAATGTAATAAAATGTAAATGAGCATTTTCAAGATTCCCTGAAAGAAAACAAAGAAACCCAGGAAAAACTCCTACACAGGTAAAGCTGTCACTGGTGTTTTTACTCAATGTAGTGTAAACTTGCAAATGTAGGCAATGTGAAATCAAGGTGACAGTCCCTCTCACCAGTACAGTTTTCATTGATAACAGAAGGTACTGTACATGCAGCGAATTCCTGAACATAATTGCAACTGTGGCTCTGTATAAATGGGATCTAAACACCAGTCCCAGTGCTAACCACGAAAACCCTACTTCTATCTCTGGTGAAATTCTGTGTTGATTTGCCAATGCTTTAGTTGTCATTAAGGTGTTTTAGGGCTCTCCTATACATGGTAAAGACAGAGCATCTCATCTCACAGGGAGTGTGCTGGTAAGGCAGTTATGTGTCTTTCTACAGAACAAAAATGAATTTCAATACCCATCTCTGAATGTGTATCCGGCCATTTTAGATACTTTATTCACAGATCCCATGTAGCCCTTGCATGCTGGAGGCTACATAAAAAAATTATTTACCCCTAACCTGGCTCCTAATCTCCAGATACATAACTGGGCTATCGACCAAATTTTATTTCACTGTAAGAAATAGCAAAACAAGTAAAAAGACTTTAACACTACCACATGAAAAGTAACCCTCTAGCACTGTCTGTCACACATAGCAAAAGCATAGGACAGCAACACTTTTCATAATGTCCCCTACTTTCAAGAATACAACATGAACCTCCTGACTCAACCTGTCAAACGCTACCAACAGTTCCTTGCTCGCAGAGATCACAAGCTGACAAAACAAAATTTGGGTTGTACAGTGTACCTGTTCATGTCTACAGTTAAATTTATCTTCTAAAAATACATAGTAAGATGCAATTATGTTTATCAATTTAACTACTGAGATGGTATCTCATAAGTAAATTCATCTGCCACAATCCCAAGGAGCTCCTCTTGTTGGTAGTACAACCTAACACGCAGCACACAAGCTTTATTACTAAGCTGGCAGAGCATCATATCCCCTTTTCACTGCTCCTAAGTAAATTAAAACTACAGGACTGATTTACTGTGAGGCTGCATCAGAAATTCTGTTTTCTACAGCGAAAGGTCCCTTTTCGCAGCAACACAACATGCCCGTGATTCACTGATCGAAGTGACCTCCAGAAAGGTCTCAGTGCTTTTAAGCAAGAGCCAGTAACAAAACAAAACTAAAGCCAGCCTACCAAAAAAAAAAAAAGCAAGCTCCACAAAAGTAATTTATTTTGGGTATTTCATGTATGTGTTCGCACATACACACTCATACTCAGTTTCCTTCCCTCCCCTTCTCCTTTCTCCCGCAATATTTGCATATTAAATACCCATAATATTTTAAATATAGCTCTGGAGTTATTAAATCTGAGATCAATCAGCATGTTCCCTTGAAAACAGGAGGTCTTATTTTAAAGGGCAAGCTCTTTTCTATAAAAACAATACTAAAGGAAATTAATGTGAATTATGCAGATATTGTGGAAAATCTGCGAGGTAAGTCTCTGACATGGTTACCAAAGCCTTCAGGCTCCATGTCAAGCCAGGAATTCCTTCAGCAGAGAGATCTGTTTCAATTTGAACCTGCAGCTAGAACAAGGACCACAAAAAGTACACCACTGTGATTTCACCAGCTTGGAATAAAAGCAGCCTACCCTCAGAATTTAATGGAATTTCAGTTTCTTTCAGAATTTCCTATTCCTCAGTGGGAGTACACTAACTAATAACTGGAAAGCCATTAAAATTTAATGGCACCAAGATGACTTTTTGCATATAGCACTAATAGTAAGCCAATTCACATATCCTTCTCCCTCATCATATTACCACTGCATCTAAAGAAATCTGAAAGCTGTAAAGTAACAGGCACCAGTCTAGAAAATTAATGGCAATTATGTCATTTTAAATAAAATTAAAATATTTCTAATTCCTACTGTATGGCAGAGGAAGGAAAGAAATTCTCCCAAAGCCCTCTTGAAAGTAAAATACTCTGAAATTCAGATGAAAATAAAGTGGTTAAAATTCAAAGAGGGAACTGCCTAATTAAGAGATATGAAATTCATATTTCCCCTGGGAATAGGGTAGGGATGAGTAACCCAACAGTATCATATGGAGCTCTTATTGTTCAAAAAATTTAACTTTATCTCTCAGCTACAGCTATATAGTTTAACAGATGTATAATATATATGGCAGAATATATGTACCTACAAGAAATGAAAGCTTAAATCTTAATTTTTTTTTTACATTACCATAGTTCAGAAGTTTAGGCAGTTAACTTAATACAATTTCTTACCTCTTTTCTGTATCTATCTGCACACAGGTATATAATTAAGTTTATAAACAAAAACACTTCTTTAGTACAGAATCAATCTGCCACCTGACATACCCTCACAATCTTCGCCATCTTTAGCAATCTCCTAAGTTATGTCTTCACAGTAAACTAACACCTGCTTGTGGATGCGGAAACCTGCAGCAAGAACCCTACAACAGCCACAAAGCTCAATCTGCTGGTTTAGATTTAAGCAAAATATTTTGGAGGATAGTTTTTTATCAGCTGACTTTATTCTGGATCAGATGTCATTTCTCCTCCCAACGCTAAAACAAAACCTTAAAGATGGCTTAAACTCCCCACCACAGTTTCTCACTAATTGGACAGAAATTCAGTAATATTTCACTATTTCATCAAGATAAAATCTGATGTCCTTGCCCCTCATGGCAGGGGGGATGGACCAGGTGTTCTTGAAAGGTCCCTTCCAAGTCAAACCATTCTATGATACATTCTATGATTCTGCTACATCCTATGATAATCTTCTGCAGTGAGGATGAAGTATTAAAAGTCACACATCTGCCTCTTCAGACACATTCCCAAAAAACCATTAAAGGGTCTCACAACAAAAGATGGCCACAAAGATCACTACAGTAAAAAGCCCTTCCTCATCCTCACAGCCAGCAAACTTCCTTTCCAAAGGGTTGATACTAATCAAATTGAAAAAAGGATAAGGCGGGGAAGGCAGAGGCAGGGATGAGAATGGGGACATGAAACACAAAAGAAACACATTAAAGTGAAGTCAGAGCAAAAACCAGGCAACAGCAAGTTAACAGCATGATTTATTACAGTACTTACCGTCACCAACCTCAAAGTCCTTGAACGCAAGTTCCGAGCCTGAGTCATCGAGCAGGATTTCACCATTTAAGGTGAACATCATAGTGTGCTCATTCATGTCAACCATACATCCAACAACATCTCCTGCCAACCAAGAGCGGCCAAAATGTTCATTACCTTGATGCCACCGCTGTGCCTGAAAATAATTAAAAGCATTTAAAAGAAAAGTAGTGAAAAAGTATGTGTTCTTGTCTTTAAGGGCAGAACTAATAATTACAGCCTCAATTACAATGGCACTAAAATGAACACTTTCACAGAGTATCATTCCAAAACTGTGTCTGTGAGTACTCCAAGCCGACTCTTAATACAGAAATCCAACAATTAACTTTCTGAAAGCACCCCTCACATCAGCACTGTAAAACATTGCTAAGAGAGCTGACAGGGAAAATTGCTATTTCAACATTTTAGTAGAAAGTAAGAGTATAGTTTAGTTTCCTGCAGAAGTTCCATGGAAGACCTGTAATTACAATAATATGCTATCAATTATAATGTTTAATAGCTGCTTCACAAACCCTTTTAAAACAACTGCTTTTATTTACTTTAGTAGCCTATAAATTCATAATTTGCAGACAAAATGTATTGTTTCCTTAAGTATAATTCTAAAAATTTTTCGTGAAAAATAAATTAATCTTTCTCTCATATCAGATTTTGGAAGGAATAGAACTGTCTGTGAATGAGAGAAGCACTGGGTTTCTGACAGATTCCCGAGCAGCTGAGGGCACGATTAATGATTCCTATGACTGACTTTCAAGCCAAAGACTGCAAAGGCTTTCAATGAGGTCTTGGATTGGAGTTCAAATAATTTAACATGTTAAGGAGTACTGTAACGAAGCATAGAAAAAAAAAGTGTCAATAACTAATAGCAAATAAGATTCCTATTCATGTGTTTCATCACAAGTAGATGTTTATGCTCTGTATCCATCTGGAAGTCATACAAAAGAAATGAACCTTTCTGGATATCCTGAAGGTCAAATTTTCTCCAACCAAGGGAAGAACCCATCAAAATCAAAGAACAAAATAGCTTTGTGGATTAAGACCTAAAGGTCAAAGCCTAAGATTCAGAAGGCAACTACACAGCTATTCCAGTAAAAATAGAGGACTTGAATGTTTACATAAGACACTTTACAAAAAAAAAACCTTGTCAGTTCTTTTTTCAAGGCATCTTCTCATGCAACACAGGAGTGGGGAACAAATAAATGCCCACAGCAGAAATAAAATACATCTTGAGAACTTTATCTTTTTGGGAATATGCAGGAACACTGTTGATTTCTGCTACATATTTTAATAGTAATAAAGGAAATTAATTCCAATACCAGATACAAGAAATAATTTAACAATGAGTCATCAGTAGCCGTAATAACAATTAAGGTTTGGATAGCAGTTGCACTTGCCCTCATACTGAAATTAAAAATTTCAATGAGTCACTTAATCTATTCTGATGATAGTTAGTAATATAAAGGTTTGGTTTCCTACATATTTTCACTACTAGATTTAGATCTGTCATTTTTTTCACACAGAGTTAAGTCTGAGCAAACCTTAGTGATTCTATCAGAGTCCATTTAAGCTTTAAGGATTTCCATGAAAATCTAGCTATACTCTTTGGAACTCTTACATTTCTACAAAAACTTTGATACAAAGTTTGCCTCAAACACTCACTGTTAATAATCTTAACCCTATTTATTCCCTAATGGCACTTCTTATAGAGAGAACAATGGAGTAAAACTTCAAAGAAATTATTCATCGGTAATTATAGCTCTGCCAGTATTTTGAATTTGATTAAGCCACTTTGATTTCCAATTCTTTATACATATTTTAGAAACACGTGAATTTGTGAAAAAAATTATAGAAATGCCAAACCTTGCTAATTAATTTTTCAGGTGACACTGATTCTAGTTATTCTACCTAGGCCCTAAAAGACAGAGAGAAATAATTTCGTGAAAAATCAATGAAAGCAGAGAAGGTAATTGAGGCAATGATACATGGAACAAGACATAAAAATTAAAAGTTTCGCAGTCACTCACATTATTACAGATAAACACGTACAAACCTTAAAGCCATCAAAAACAAAAGCTTCTTCATCCGAGCCAAGTTCCTGATCTGGCAGACAACCCGGCCTGGTCCAGCCAACTCTCATGTCTCCTGCAGTAACTGCCTCAAACTCAAAGTACCACTTCCCAGCCTTCACTGCATAAGTCTTTTCTGTGCGGAAGATCCTGAACTTTTCCATTATCCCACTGCACACATCCAGTCTCGTTGCTGTAAAGTTTAACAAAATAAAAATAATTATAAAGGGAAAAAAAAATCAATGTAGAACATTCTGCTTTCAACTACTGACAATAAACAGTGAAAGCAAAAGCAAAAAGTAAAGGAAACCCTTTGAGCATAGACATGAAAAGAAGAATATGCCTGCAGAACAGCCATGTGGGGAAAGTGTCCTTGCTCATTCTGGGAATCAGGGGGAAAAAAAATTTAAAAAAAAAACCAAAAAAAACACAAAGAAAGGAAAACTTAGAAATCTGAATGCAGGTACAAATAGATGACTTAAGGATCACTCTGATTCTTTTTCTCAGATTAGGGGAAAAAAAGGCCACAAACACGTATCTTTTTCCACAAATTTGTAATGTTTTAAAGCCCGTGTAACCTTTGAAAAGTCTGCATTCCAGTCTAATCACCACAATTCCTCTTCTTCCTGAGTTTGTTACAAGATTAAATTTGTCTGCACCTACTTGCACCTGTTTGTTAGGCCATGCTAAGAACCTCTCCCTTTCTCTTCTGTTCTCTCACTCACATCAAGGTCCACATTTCCAGTATCACCTAGGATAGCCTATAAAATCACATCCCTCAGAATTAACCATCACTTCTCACACCACCATGCCTGACTTCAGTTAGGTGAGGCTCATTAAGTTTCCTCTAAGCAACTCAACTCTCTGCCACATAATTCTTTATCAGTAAAATTTTCTCTTTTATAGTCTACACAATTAATGCCTTAAAAACACTTTTGAAGATCCTCAGTACCTCACCTATACAGATGAAGCACCACAAAGCATGGTAACTGAGAAATTGTTTTCTTTTTATATTCTAAGTAACATAATGCTTTCTAGAGTCTAAGCAATCCCAAAAATACAGCTGCTGTGGGAAACTAGTAAGTAATATTAACAACAAAGTATAAAACCCAATACTATAGAACTTTTTAAAATTAATGTTTAAATAAAAATTAATGAGTGGAGATGCAGAACACCACTAGAGGGCTCTAAATTCCTTAATAACAGTATGGATTTTGGCTGATGAAAGAGGATCCTTGTGACATGTTTTATGCATCTCCAAAACTTGAGAAGCTCATAAATTGCAAAATCCAAATCCCCAAAATGACGATAAAAGTCTTTTGCTGAATGCAATTCCAGTCTTTGCCCAAGAAAGACCAATTTGTGGGACACTGTTCTTCAGTTCTTTCATCTGGGAATTTTGCAACGGCATTGATCACATCTTTCACATTCAAGGATTGCACTTGTGTTCTTTGCATTTCATTAGTAGCTCCCTTCACAGAACCAGCTCAATGTCTCTGCATTCTAAGGAAAAAATAGTGGTTTTCAACGGTTCATTCCCAAGGAAAGGCAGCAGCATGTGGTTCTCAGAGCCCTAAATGAAAATGGGGATTAATATTGTTCAGCAGGACGTGGAAGAGACTGTGGAAAAAAACTGCTCTCTCCCCTCTCACCTACACCTTCAGACAGCCCCTTTATCTTCACAAGAAGCAAAGGCCTCCTCTACCAGCCAACCCACCTTCTCAGAACCAAGTACAAGTCATGCTCCATCTTTCTTTGCAGCATCTCCTTCCCAACAGTGGGAGGGGAAGAAATCCTAGGATTATGCAGCAGGCTCACACTCCCCAGGTTAGGCATAGGCACCTTTAAGAGTGAGACCATGGCGTTTTGCCACCAGCACTGTCCACTCCACTAAAGAACATTGTTCTACCTATTCAGCAATCCAGCCTTGTCACACCCTCATGGTCTCAGCAATGTCTCATATTTAAGTGTAATTTAATATCAGGATCTCATAAAAGCTGGGGATCGGAGCATGCATGTGCTTTGGAAAAGAAATTCCAAATGGTAGGTTCCTTGTGTACACTTTAGGTATGAGTTATGTCTTCTGCAGAAATGCTTCACTGAAGGTCTGTGGCCTAAATAGGTCTAAACTTAACAATATTATCACTACATGAAGAAAAAAAAAGAAAATAAAAATAAGATATAGACACATTTCTCAAAATTTCCACATTTTGCTGAGATTAGAAGGATGCTAGTTTCAATTTTGATTATTCCATCTATCCTTACCACTAAGTGAACTTCTGAAATAGGGATTATAGGAACTTCTGATAGGAGTTATATCTATTTATTTTATTTGTACATTATGTCTCCTGATTTCTTGTACTTTCTCAACATTTTATATTCTGCAGTTGTTGAGTTAAATGTTGTGTACTGTTTCTTTAAAACTTCTTTAGTAATATTTTAAATAGGTTTTATTGTTTGGTTTTTTCCCTTGTCTAGGATGTCTCAAACTGAAAATACTGCCCACAGTATCAATAAAACATTCAATCTGGCAGTGATGCAAATTCAAAGAAAACATATGTAAAAAGTGAGTTTAAATTTACTCATAGTGTAATTCAACTTCCAAGACCTGAGAATGTTCAGGAAATTTAAAGGCTCTAACAGACTATCCAGTTCTAGACTTGCAGGTTGACGTGCACAGAAATTTGGTTTGCAGCCATTCATTTCAGAAAATTTCATCTTGTAGCTTTAAGTGTTTAAATACAAGATTGTACAAAAAGTGTAGAATTCTTCATTATTTAAAGTTAAAATTTTAGGAATATAAAATTCACATCTACTGAGTTTACATATTTTTTCCTATTTTGTCTTAAAATAGCAAATACAGCATTAAATAAAAATTAGTCAATAAATTGTGTTTATTGATTTAAATTGTAAATAATTGCTTTGAAATACAAAAATGTTACATTTTGCAAATATCCATTTGAGGCCACAGGACAAGGAAAGGAAACAATAAGGAAAGTAAGAAATTAAGATCTAAGAGAACAGAAAATGGAGAAAAGCACCTATTAGACTTGGAGGCACCTGTCCAAAATGTTTTATTGGACCAACAAATTCAGTAGCAGAGTGGAAAATTCTAACCTTTTTTTGAGAAAAAAATCCCAAAATTAATTACCGTGATCTTGATCAGGAGCTTCCAGATTGTAACCATAGCCTAGAAGGGTGCGGACTGCTTCCCGAAGACTGTCTTTGTTGGACTTCTTTGTTCGATCATCCAGAAGAGCATATGGTACAAGGCGAGGATTTCGTCGATTTTTCACATCCTGCGTAAGTATGAAAAAATCAGTTCAATTTCAGAAACTGTGTTTTGCCTTACGGACAAGATTATGCTATAATAGCAGCATATAAATTTCTGTTTATACCAACTGAAATCATGTAACTTCAAATATGGCAAGGAATCAAAGAAATATCAATAGACTGAATTCACGAAAAAACAAGTGACACACAAAATAAACAAAGTAGTGTGGCTTATACCTGCTGTAATCTTCTGTCAAATTTACCCAATAAAGTAACAATACAAACCACAGAAAAAAGGATAGATGCAAAGAGTTTGACAGAAAAGCCAAAAGGATTATATTTCATACACTGTTTATGAAGCAGCTACCATAACAAGAAACTTGTTTCTAACTAAAGCAAAGAGACATTTCTGTACCACAAATATACAGGAGTTTGTTTGTTTGTTTTATTATTAGAGAACTAAACAAGATATATGAATTGCCCAAATAATAAACGTGATAAAAAAAGAACAAAATACTACTAACAAAAAATAATAAGTGCATGCAACACTAATTAATAAATTATAAAATAGATAATAAACCTGTGCCTTACTACAAAAACTACTTAAGACATGTATTTTTCAAAAATAAAGGGGTTTACCAGCATACGATTTATGTGCTTCATGTATAGAGTTTTTGTAATAGATAATTAAACTAACCTCACCTGCAGCTGAAATGAATGTATTGGTAAGGTTTAATCTTCGTATTTTAGGTTTATTAAAAAACATTGATTAGGTTTTCCTCTACTGCAATATTATCTTATTTGAAAGCAGTGTTTAATTGGATTATTTAAATGGCTAACATAATGTTTAGTGACTAACAAAATTGTTTTCTTGTGTATATTTTCTTCTCACATCCTGTCAGAATTTGTTGGCAGTGAGAGAAACCATGCAAAGAACTCTCCATGTTTTTCCTAATATCTATATTTATTAAAAAAATTACAGACCAGACATATCATATAAAAAAAAACTTGCTGTTTGTTCTCTTGGTACAATACCAAAGATATTGAGAGGATTTTATTATTGGTTAGATTTATCAAGAAGTCCAAAAACAATGCCTATTATTTTAGAAGACAGTGTTTACAGTGAAAGTACCTTACTTCTTTTATAGCATTATAGTTCTAGTTTTAGGAACATATGTGGTTTCAATTGTATCTTTGCAAGCAGAGAAGAAATGGCACGTCTATTCTGAAAAAATTCTTGCAGGCATCTTTTGTTATCCTTTAAAAGATTAGATGTAAGGCTATCTGCCTCTTGCATTGTCAAAGTGGTGCAGGTATTAAAAGCCCAGTTATAAACCAGTGCTTGATGAAATCTGGTCCTACAAGTGATTCCTCCAGGAGAAGAAATATTAAGGGACAAGCATTACCTACATGCTAAAAGGGCTAACCAAAAGATAAAGGTAATGCATTTCTGGGGACACAAATCACAAAACCATATCAGCTCTAATTATATTCAGTGGAAAGGACAGTGGCAGGGACAACACCAATACCATTTGAGGGATCTATTTTTCTTATTTATTCCAAATTCTTAAGCTGACATCCTGCTTCATCCAATGTTTAATATGGTAGATGTGGAAAAGGGCTGTGTCCTTCGAGAAAATGCTGAAGTAAATGTTATGAGAAATCATTATTTGATATAAGAATATTCACATTAACATCTGAGGTGATGAAACACTATGAGTTTAATTATTTGTCATTGAAAGGACACAAAAAAGAGAAATAATTTCCTCTGAAGCACTGTATGTCCAAAAGATGTTGTGAAATACTGTTTTTAAAAATATGAAACAGAAGTTTGGAACAACAAATATGTAACTTCTTATCCATGATATAGTGTTAGACTAATGCATTTGTAGTTGCCATAGCAACCATTAACACACATTAACATACAGGCAATCAGCTGATAACAGTGTATATAATGAAATATAATATAAGTGCTTTTAAAATGGCTAAGAACAAAATGAGAGCAAGGGGGAAAAAAGGAATACAGAAATTGTATGTATTAAACCAACTTGATTTTACAGATTTTTTTCCTTGGGTCTAATTTTATTTAGGTGACCTTTTTCACCCACTCAAGACTGTGGCTACGTCTTTAAATTTGAATGTGAGAAGAGATTTTTCTTTTAACAACTTTGCTCCTTTTTTTTTCTCCTATTACATATCTATTTAAATTTTGAATGTGTTACTTATTGCTGAATTAAACACTCTTATTGTTACACTCTTCATAAGTTTTAGTACTAATGACCTTCTGCACCTCTCTGGTATAAGTGTAGAGAATGATCCCATACCGAGATAGAGCTTTGCACATTCACAATCAAGTCAACAAGAAAACTGATTAGCAAAGAGTGGTAATTTTACTGAGTACATTTCCAAGTAGTACATAGACTGAATTTTTCCTACTCAATACAAAGAAATTATTGGAGACTGTTAAAATAAGTTTTAACATTCAGCCTAAGCTTTAATTTTGTTTTAATAATTTTTTTTAAAATCAGTATTTTCCAGATTTCACAGTCTAATGATTCAACTGTTTTGTACAGAGTTTGTCTGGCAACCACTTGTTAACAGGCAAACAGTTTGAGTTGGGTAGCACGCATGACATATATATAATTCTTTTCTTTTGAATTCAGAACCTATCATAACACTGAAAAAAAAAGGAAAAAAGGCCTTTACATTTTATTACACAGCTCTGTCTTCATTTGATGTAACAAACATCCATTAATAATTTAGAATTTAATTTACTTTACTTAAGAAAACATTGCAACCATAAAAATTAGGGATGCCTGGCAGAATGTGCCCTGGATGGAACTAATAAAGTTAAACGTCAGTGACATAGCACTGACCATGAAAAGTCAGTATTACTTTTCACAGTGCACGCTACAGATTCTGCTACATACAGAAATGATAGACAAATAACTATTTGAATGGACATGGATACATTTATTTGCAGGGTATAAAAGGATATGAATCAGACAGTAATTGGTCAACGATGGTACTAACTGCATATAGCTCTAAAAAGGAAGAAAAAGAACTACAGAAAAAAGTACCTAAACACACACACACCAAAAAACATCAACAAGCCTTTTAAAAATTCCATGACAAGTGAAGAACACTGCTGTAAAATAGTTCAAAGGAAACACACATCAGATGTAAAGTGCATTTTTTCATTCAATGAGTCTGTGGCATGTCGATAACTGATCTTGTGGCACTGGATCTACAGCTGGTCTTGGAATTTGCATGGACAGATCTCATGTAAGAATGAAATCAGGAATGCCCATACCATCTACAGTAGCAAAGAAAACCCTAGTCAAATTCTATAAGCAGCTCTAAAAGAACCTAGTGGGAGATGCAGTGTGTGTAACAAGGTTGTGTGCTTCAGAAGTAATTCAGTAACAAAAAACGAAGCATCATATAAACCTCTAAAAGACATCTGAAAATAATAATGTAGTTTTCAGAGCTATAATTGTCATATTACAAAGCTGTGCACTCCTGGATCTTCCCAAGGCTCTGAGAAGTTCAGGAACAGCACAGACCACTAGACTAAACGGAACAAAAGGTCACCAGAAACATATGTAAATAAGTGCTTATCAAAAAGAAAGACAGGAAAGGACTGAGAAGTTAAAGTACATAGTAGGAACAGTGCAGGAAAAATATGATGGTAATTTAATGGGAGCACACATTTTGCAATTTAAAGTACTAGAGCTGTACAGATAGATATTCTGTGAGATACTGAAATGATTTTCTTCTCCTAACCAAGGCTGTTAAACTACAAGCACAAAACAAATGTATTTCAACACACATCTGTTAGACAGATGTGCTGTTGTTTTCTTAGCTCCCTTTGCACCATTAGCAAACCGTCATTCCACAGTTGTGAATTGATTCTGCTTGCTGTCATATCTCCACCGACACGCAAGAACCACAACTCTCACTATCACAAAGATTTCCAAGCAATTGCTACAACAAATTCTACAGAGCAAGCTTGCCAGCAGTGCTGCCAGAAAACCAGAGAGCCACCACGTGTGTGTGCAGCATGGACACTGTGAGCAGGATCATGTATACCTACACCATACCTTTCATGCCTTGCTATCCAGAGGGCAAGGTTTTCCACACATACCACAGCAGCTCATGTTTAACCAGAAAACATGAGAATTAAAAATCATCTTATAGGGAAAGAGGAAAAATACAATTCTAAATTGGTACTTACTAAAACAGTAATTTTCCAAGTCCAGAGCATTAGAACCACAAAGCACAAAAAAGTCCTCAGAAAGCCGTATTCTTAACAACACTAATAATCCAAATATATCCAACCAAAGCAGAGGTTGCATTCCTCATCTGGAATACTAGCAGCTGTGTCCTAACCCTAGAAGCATATGTATCCTTAGTAATATGTGTATTACTACTTCTGCCATCTTCACTGAGGACCATACCCATATGGAATGCCTGGTAGAATGTGCCCTGACTATAAATGGAAGGAACTAATATATCAGTATAAATCATTTAAAATGTCAAAGTGAGGTAACATAAGTAGTTTTTACAAGGACAAGATGCTGTTTTTATACATGTATTTAATGAAAAAAGAAGCAACAACTTGATTTTTCCCACGCATGCATATTTCACCCAGTCTGACTTTCCAGAACAATGCCTCTCTTGCATTGCAGCCTTAGGCAGTCTGAGAAGACCAACTCTTCATCAAATAATGATGTCATATACTTTCTATAAACCTAAAAAAATAAGATCCTGACTTAAAAAGACCAAAATGTCTTGCCCTTCTCAGCCAAAGAGAAATAAGATTTCAAATAATTGCTTGGCAATACCGACTAACTGTTCTAGGACAGGAACTGCAGAGCATCTTTTTTAAGATGCTTTTCACACAGTGGGAGGAAAGTTTTACGTTGCCAATTTTTATAAACAATTGTTAAAGCTGTGAGATTTTTAATACCTTTCCTTTTCTCTATATAAATGGGGTTTCTGATTGTTAGCTTTTCTAGCTAGAACACAATGCAACATGAAGAAAAAGCAAGATACCCTTTGACTAAGCTATCTGGATTTGTGACAATGCATATAAGCAAAGGTTGAAAGAATCTTTGGCTGTGATGTCCACAATCAGTGGGGGGACCTAGAAGTCATGTATTCAGGAAGGAGGAGGATGTAGGTAATGTACTCTAAATTATTTTAATTTGCTTTCTGATTTCTAAGCTCGACTCTTTTCTTTCCTTTTCTGTCTTTTCCTTATTTATATGGATGTTGGGATTCTCCTGTAGGCATAACATCACAGTTTTATGAATGTCAAAAAATACCCCAAGTTCATGGATAAACTTATATGAGTTCTGAATATTTTCCATTAGATTGTGAAGATTTAGTCACAAATACATTCTTTTATACTAAAAATGCTATTTTTCCATTATCTTATTATGAAAAATTCCTTTAAAGTAACCAAACAAAAAAACTCATGTAATTATGATAGGACTTAATATCAAAATTCATAAAGGTAATAAAAAAAGCCCTCTCTCATAGCACGAATATGATTATTTTAATTCACTTACACCAAGGCTATATTGCTCCTTTGCCTGGATCTAACTCCTGTATCTGTCCTTACTTATTTACTATTTCCCCAGTTCCAAGACCACCAACTTGCAGGTAATCACGTTCTCCCTAAAAGGGACACTGTCAAGTATTTTCATACTGATTTTGTGCTTGTTTTTCCACTTACCCTTGCTACTTAATATGTTCTTTTAAGCAGAAATACATATTTTTTCTACCTGTTTTGTTCCGTCTGCTCCCTTCACGGAGCAATAAGCAACTGTGAGTTGTACTCACTAAAATACTAAAAAATACTTACTTGTTTGTGATCACTGACATCACAGTTGTCAGGAAAGTTCTGGGAACATGATTTACTAGCTAACTTGTGCTCCCTCTCCTGGCTGGCTGGCTGGCTCTGCAGCAGCAGAACAAAAATACTGTATATAGTCATGCACAAAATGCAGCTTGTTATATCTTGTTAAGAAAAAAGCCTGGCAAGCAGTGGTGGATTTAGAAGAAAAAAAAAAAAAAACTGGAAGTTGGAAGGCATTGTCCCCAGCAGTTTTTAAAGAAAGAAATGGTTTATACATGAACTACTTGACAGTATCCCTTTAATTTTTCCCTTTTACATAATCCCAAAATGATGAGACTCTCATACAGAACAGATCTACTAGATTATTTAATTCGTCCTACAGCCACAGCACGACTGCTGTTCATAACATATTTCCCAGTGATTAGTTCATCTACTTTCAAACATCTGTAAGCTTCTTTCCCTTAGGAAACTATTTTACAGCTCTGCAAGATCTGTTTATAGTATTATACAGCATAACATCATGTCACTTTATTCCAGTACTGTAGCATGTCACAGCAATATGATGGAATGACAAAATGTAGCCCATGAAATAAACCCACTGGAGTCAAGCAGAAGCACGTGAGAGTGTGGACAACAGCTAGAGCTAGCAGCTTCCCATGTGATATGTATGTCAGCTGAATGAGAAGCATCTCTGCACTGCAAGGAGCACCTTGCTATTCTGCTCTCTTCTTATTGATTTTAATAGATGGTATTTGTTATCTGTATATTGTAAGCACTCCTGAAACTCAGCTGCTGGTTTTTTCTCCAGAAGAAAAAAAAAATCATTATTTGAAAAAGAAATATTATGGAATTAAGAGCAAATCAACATCAACATCCAAAGCATGGCAGCTTCTGCAGGACGTATTGTTGTTGGGAAAGGGCATCATCTACCTGTTGAACCATCCATGAGACTGTGGTAACTTGCCTGGCAAGAGTAAGGGAGAAAAAGTATACTGTTGATCTTGTAAATCTGCTTCCTGAAGGTCATGAATATTTCTGAGCTCTTGTTCACCTTTGACAACCATACCCTGCTGAAAGCATAACTATGACACTGTTCACTGTACCACTGCGCTGCATTCTCAACAATAGTGCACAACTCAGCACACAAAAGTCTTTAGTCAATAAAAAAAATACTTTGATGTTTAAAGCATAAGTACTCAGTACTGCAAAACCCCAATTAAGTGGCTTTCCAACTCCAAATGTGATCAGTTTCATAGGCACTTAAGCTTTTTACTTTTAAATTCTCCAGGCTCTCCTCTGCATGCCCATAACTGTCTTTGTCTTGATAAGGAACAGTTGAATATTTATCAGATATAACTAAGCCCAGTCAAGATTTAGAGCAGAGGTATTTGTCTAAGACTTTCAGAGCATAACCTGGTAGCCAAAATCAGATCTTGATTCACCCCAACTTCTTAAAAAATTTTTGAAAACTTAACTAGGGGCTACCATTCCAATAACCTTTTTATACAAAATCTTGTCCGTGGCCATCAGAATGGATTTGGTTACCTAAATCCTATTTGTCCAGTAAGACATCTTTAGGGCTATGGATTCAATTTTAAAAAAAACTCTTGAAAAATGAGTAATGCACCATTCAGTATAATAAGACTAAGGGGTTTGGAAATAAACCTCTATTTCCCATGAGTTTTCTTACACCAGACTATAAATTTTAATAAGTGAGAACAGATTCAGTTTTCATGTTGAACTTTGTCATCCAGCAAGCAGGACATTTATTAGAAAGGGAGCCTAGGGAAGGCCAGAGTTTCAAGGCCAAGAGTTCCAAGAGTTTCCCTCAGGAAAGTATTTTAGGAGTCAGTAGATAAAATACAGAGAGCTGTTCAGTGCGTAGATTAGAGTCCTCCTTCTTCCCTTCTTCTCCCTCCCTGTGAGGCTCAAAAATGTCTCTTCACAGGGCTACAACATTTCAGGTTCAATAAGTTTAGTCTTTTTGCCTAGGCATAGCACTGAGAACATAAGACAGACTTCATGATTCTTCTGACATTAAGCTGACATGTTTACTTTTAGGTTTTATCCCATACTAGATTTGTCTGATGAATTTTTTTGGGGGGGTTGGGTTTTTTTTTCAAAAACCAAGCAACTCCACTGCCTTTTGGTAACTATAATAAAACTAATGATTTATGACTACCACATCACACCTCCTCAAATGCAGAACCTTCTATATCAACAGGCACACGAAAGCATGCATAAAGACAGTGTATAATAAACATATATCGCATAGATGTAAAGGAGAAAGTTTTTTCATTGCCACCCACTCCAATTACATCTTTTACATATCATTCCCAAACCAGTAACACTGGGAAAGTCTTTGACATTGTCATTTAACTGACTTTCCTACTTAATACACTAATTCAGAAAACATGCAATTTAGCCACAAATTCACTTCAATAAATGTGACGAAATTATTTGTGGGTTTTTTCAAAGATATACAGATACAAAAGTAGGATAAATTGTCTTCAGGATCTGTGAAACATTATTCACTGTGTGTGAGTCATGGGATTAAATTTTCCCAATGCTAGTTAGAAATACAATTAGCTAAGAGATGCATTTGATTCCAGAAACTTCTTAACTTCATCTTAACCAATAAATTCTGTTGCAAAACTAAATTTCATTTTGGGCTATGTCAAGTTTCTATCAAAGTTGTAACTATTTCCCAACTTTCATTCATCTCAAAGCTCCCAATTGGCAAGATCCTGTATTGAAAATGATTGGCTTCTGGAGGAATAAAAAATATGGGAGACATGGTATAAATTATTGAGTGCATTCTTTAATACATCAGCAATATTTCTTTTGAGCATACAGTTTTTCATACTAGAAATGAATTGTGCACTACCTCCATAAACACAGGATTGAAAGAGTGAGTTCAAAACAAATTAATCCCCTCCCCTACCTGACAAAAGAAAATCATCACTTCCAACACTTCTCATAATTCATATTCTATCAGAAATGTTAACAGCCTTTCAAAGGGCCACCTTCTCTTACTTAGAGGTGCAGTATTATGGGAAAATTTAATCCTGGGGTAAGCAGGGGACTTGCACAAACACTGAATTATCTTCAGTGTTTTTCTAGTAGGGAATATTACATATATTCCAGTCTGCAAAGAGAAGAATTGACTCACTGTCTGTCTAGACCCAAATACAGAACATAGATTTCCTAAACAGCTTACCAAGTAACACAATGACAGCTTCATAATAAGATACTACAATGAACAATGTTGAAATGCAGATATGCAGTATGTATTTTGTCACATACGCATACTTGTACGTGATGAGGTGAAGTTAAGTGCTTGACTTAACATATATAAAACCAGATTATTTTATTATTTTGTACAAAAATTTGCAAATACAATGAATTTTGGCCCTGTATAAGAACAAAATTTAACATGTGTGGCACTGAAATGTATACCTCAAATTTTTGTCAAAAGCAAAACCACTGTTTGTAGGAAAAAAAGGGTATGTACCTACAAAACAGCTGTTTCTCATATTTTGCAAAAATAATGATCGTTTATGCTCAGCACAAAACCATGAAAACTCTTTTTTTTCCCCAATGTCCAAACTGTCCTAAAATTTCACTGTGAAATGCTACCACACATTTATTAATGCAAGTGAAGTGACCTTTCTGTATACAAAATTCACAATCAACCACAAAAAGAACAGAAAATCTTAAGGGAAAACTGATGTAGACGCTGTCTTGAAAAATTGAAAATTAGGCTCATGGCATACCCACTTGACTGGTTTTGGGTTTGTTTTTTTTTAAAGCAACCAAAGAACCTGAATTTTGCTTTTAATAATTCACCATGCTTTATTCTTACTCCTCTCCCTTGTAGCACATTGTGATAACTACCAAATTATATTCCTATTCACTGAAGCAGAACAACTAAAGTAGGACTGGAACTTTGAGACTGACTTAACTATTCTCAGTTAAACATGGCTTCTGCCAGAAATATATTAGCAAAGTTATTACTAGAAGTTTACATTCTGATTTCCCTGGATAAACAAAATCATTCAATTCCCAGAACTGCAAACATTTAAATGATTTCCCTAGTGAAAGTCAATATTTACATTTCCTAAAATACTGGGACACACTAGCTTCCTGCATGCAATTTTCTCACCCTGAGATCTAGACAGCATACAAGAATATACCACCAAGTTTTTTAATACTGCTTGTAAAAGAGTCTCATACTGCTGTTTAGCAGGATCGCTTTAATTATGTATTTATGTTTTCTTTGACTGAAAAACTTGCATTCATTAGCTGTGTATCACCATTATTTCCATTTAGGTGTGAAATATCTCAATAGATAAGTGCTGTTTTAAGTGTCTGACGTTAGCACTTACCTGCTGGATGCCATATGTCCAGCCTTGCCTTATACGGTCCCTTGCCCACACATTATGAGCATTCTCTGCTAGTTTATCCACCATAGCTTCTTGAGAGGGGGTCAGTTTGATAAAACTCAGATCCATGGGTGCTGGCTTATATCCACTCAACAACTGATAGCTGTTGAAAAAAACAGAACTTGCAGTTACTTTCCAGCAAGAAAAATTAATAGAAACCACAAAAGAAAGAAACAACATCTATGCAATATATCTATATAAATATGATATCTTCCTTTGAACACAAAGAATAATAATGTACATTTGATTACTGATTTGTTTTTGATTCTCTTTCAAGCTAATTGCATCTTGATGTGATGAAGTAACTGGTAATGAAATGACCAGGGTCAAAATTGTCTGAACAAAAAATATTTTTAAAGTATTTCAGTAATGCTACATATTCAAAGTAGTAGATCAGGCTGTTGTTTATCTAAATGCTTATATCAACAACATTATTGCTACCTCTGAGCAGATGGCAATACTTATTAAATTCTATCTACTTCCTACCGAAACAAGAAAATCTATTCTTCCTGTTACATAAAGGGATGCTAAGAGACAAAGCAGGTCAAACGGCTTACTCAAGAACAGTTATGAAATCCACCTTAAAAGTTTGTCTTCTTAATAATTCATACCTTAACTAGCCTCCAAATCATAGGAGCAAACGTTTAAAATTTAAGCATGACTTCAGAATAGAAAGCCAGCTTCCTCACTTTTTTTAGCACTCCTAGAAATGCTACTTTTATAAAGTTGTTCCCTTCCAATTAATTACAGAAATCTCCTACTTTACTTAGGAGCAAACCTTCAACAAAGGACGTAAAGCATATGGTCATGGATGCAGCACAACAGAACTTACTAAATCTACAATGAAAACCTGCAACACTGTGTGGCACCACCATGGTAGTGGACACGGTCTCCCTTACATCAGCTGATGAGGGAACACACAAGGGAAGAGGAGCAGGAAAAGAAGACTGTGGGGGAAGACTGACAGGGGCTGTACAGGGTGTCTGTGCCCACGGGGCAGCCTCCATCCCCTGACATGGTTTGCTGTGGTTGGCCCCAAAAGGCACCTGCTGCTGGCCGAAGACAAGTCCCTCAGCCAAGCTGGAGGTGCCTCTGGAAAAACGTTTTTAAGGAAAGGTGAAGTACTTCACAGGCAGAGAGGAGTGAGAGGAGAAAAAAAGTGAGAAAAACAGCCTGCAGATAGCAGGGCCAGGGCTGCGGGGGGAACAGAGGGTCTCCTGGTACCAGAGCTGGGGCTTCCCTGTGGTCCCAGGAAAAAACAAGCTGAAGCTGGTGGATGGATGTATCCTGAATATCTCTGTGTATGGACCTCATGATCTGAAAGGTCTTTTCCAACCAAAATGATTCTACAATTTTATTTCTCCTCCAGCATACAAAGCACTATTTTGGTCGAAACAAAAGGAGTCTGTGAAAATAAACAACAACATTCTCTCATTGAAATTATACACCCTGGGGTGTACAAAGAATGGCTAGTTTAAATAATTGCTCAATTATTTTCTAAACAATTTGGTAATTTTCTTGTATTTTCTTTATTTGTACTGACAGAGAGAAATCCATAAAATTAAACAGTATTTATCCCCATTTATATTCTAAAATATTCAAATACTTTACAAATCTTAATTAATTCTGTTCTGTGACAACCATTTTAAAATACATTTAAACAAATTATTTGTTGAAAACAATAATTAAAAACAACCATGTATTTAAGGGGGATTACCATCTATAAATAAGAGACTGGATCTTCCTTCAAAATTACCACGGTAAAAAGAAAAAGCTTAAGTTTGAAAACAACAATTCAACTACATTATTCCAAAATCAGCCATCCACATAGTTCCCAATCTGCAGGTTTCTATTACAGCTAGCCCACACAGCAGTTAACTGCCTTCACAGTTACCTCTCCTCAGGTATCTGTGAAGTCACTTCAGTGAGATGAGTAAAACAAGACAGTAATGGAAACAGTGAAACACATGAAATTGGCACACTTGTCAGGTTGGCAATTACTGTGCTCTTTCCTGTCACGCTCCCCTGCACGAGCTTTTAAGAATATTGCCACAATGTTTTTCTTTCCTTTTTGCTAGTTTTTTCAACCCATTATATGTGAGGTATCAAAATTCTGACTCTGTATGTATGGTATGACTTCAGGTTTCTAAAGTTATGACTGCTAATGGCATTAAAAAGACTCGACATTATTGGTCTTCTTATATTAGGAAGTATAATTTCTTCACACTTGAGATTTAGCTGCAGTTTTTCAAAAGCAGGAAATTTGATTCACTTGAACAATCTTGAAAATGCACATATATTTCTGCCCAGGAAATTCAGAATGAAAATACAGAAGGCTCTAGATAGCTCTTCTTCTTTGAGAGATATGTGGTTATTTTGGGATACTAAAACTGAAGAACAGTTTGGGAGGAAACTTAAACTAATACCTTGCTTTTACTCCCATTCATTCTGGCAAAGCTACCACAACAGGGATTCTGAAACTGTAATATCAATTGTATGTAAATCTGTGCAGTGTGATAGATACCAAAGACTTGAGGGTCCAGGTTCTTACAGCTGTCTTGTAGTAAAGTATTACCTAGAAGCTGGCAGGAATCTTGCCAGAATGAGGCACAGGCTTTTGGCCCACAAAAGGAAGAAAGAAGGCATGCTTTAGTTAAACATGTGCTGGAGGTTATTACACTGGCCTCAGGGACTGCATGTAATACAAAGGTATGGGTCAGTGAAGGATTGCTGTGAATAATGGAGATATGCAATACCAGAGGAACACCTATTTCTGCACAGAGCACATTCCTGCAAAGAGCAATGAGGTGCTACCGGTGGCAGGAACTCAGCAACAGCACTTACCATTGCTCTGAGTCATAACCAAGGAGACTAAATTACTAACTTAAATTCAGGAATAACAGACCATACAGAAGTTTTCTCCTAGTAAAACTATGGCCTTTACCTTTCCGATTTTTTACATATTACATAATCCTCCGTCATCCCATGGGCTCAAGTGTATGTTGGGCAGTAAGGTTGTCATAGGCATATGAAACTACAGTTCCATTATCTCCACTGTGTTCAAGTTCCCAAACTCTTCATTCCCAAACTGTGGGGGGGTGTACTGGTGCTAAGAAGCCAGGGCAACTTGGCTGGGCCATGAGAGCTGGTTTCAGAGCTGTGGTATTGGAGGCCACTATACCATACCAGGCTAAGCCCAGTCTTACCAATGCTGCTGCCAACAGATCTCTTGGAAAAAAGTCAGGTGATTGTACCAGTTCTCTACACCTCAAGTCATGGCCATTTGAGAACTTTCAAAAGGGTCACCTTTAAATATCTGCAGCACAGTAAAATACATTGACAAATTTACTGCAAAAATTCTTTACAAAGTCTCTTTGGTACACACCATATATAAAAGAAACATATAAGAATGAATGTCAGACACTTCAATGAAGAACAGAAAAACCTAAAATTTGTCCACGCATCAGGTGACAAATATCTGGAAGAAAAATTGTGAATGAAGAAGGTATGTGAATATTTCTGAAAATTCCTGAGAATTCATGCACGTACGTGCATGCCCAAGAACTAATAAGACTATCAGTGTAAATATCAAATTGTTAAAATAGAGTTCACTTAATTCACACTGCCTAACAAGAAGAGACATTTGAATTTCAACTTACTTCTTTGGAAGTTTCATTTTTTTCACTTTTTCTTCAGCACGTTCGTCAGCAATTCCAACATGGCAACCTAATGCCAGCAGGGTTCTAGGGCACAGAAATCAGAGATTAATTACTGACAATGTTTCTATATTTAGAGTTCTTACTGTTTCTAGGCATACTATAGGGCCTACAAACAGCACTATACAACAAATGAGACCTATAAAAATTACTACAATATAACATGGAAAGATCAACACCAGCCTTTTTATACACATAATAAGCTTTCTGATAGTGTTAAGAAAATGCCACTAGATGTTCCTAAAATTTTTAGTAAAAATATGGGTAAGTTACTTCAAAATGGAAATATCACATATATCATCTATGAGGTATCAGTTTGAAGATTCTCTGTCCTTGAAACATTATTTCTGCTTTTTATACTTATTCATATAACTGACATGTTCATTCATACTGCGTCATATCCACATCTTTTTATGTTTTGCTACTTATATCACAGCTGATAAAAAGAAAAAATATCACTTATCCTTAGAACGTGTCTTCTTTCTGAGGAAGCTATTGTTTACAGATTTCAGTTGGATCTGGATCTTTTTAAGACACACTACTGAAGAGAGAACTGACAGCAGAATGCATGACAAGCATTAGGCCAAAACTGCAATCTTATTCAAGCTAGACAGTGTGTCATGTACCTTCCACAAGGCTTATACCACAGAGCCACTGCACCAGCCCATTGTGGCCCGACTCTGCAAAATGCAGCTCATTTCAGAAAACAAACATTTATATAACCTTAAAACAGGGTCAACAGCATTAACTGAGTTTCTGATTACTTCAGACTTCTGCCCTTCCTTATAGTCACACTGTTCAGCAGCATAAATTTTGAGTCTCATTTGTCTACAGGATTTGATCTTTAAGTTATTATATTATTTGTTCCTGCATTTATATTCAATGTTGGCTTATAAAGTCTTTCTTTTGTCTAGGTGCATTACTAAAATATTTTCATTAAAATTAACAGAAATCCTAGACAAAAGTCAGAGACTTAACTTTGGAGTCAGATGAGAATTTTCTCAAAACCTGAGGATGATAACCATATCTTTGATAGAAACTGATTACAGAAGAAATCACAGGTGTAAATACCTTGGACTCCATTCCAAATTTTCCTTAAGTGGATGAAAGGTGTCAAACAAGGTTTTTATTTGTTCTTGCCACTAGCTAAATCAATATTTTCTAGTCTTGCTTTAACTATATTTACTGCTCTTGAACTGACTGGAGAGAAAAAAAAAAGAGCATATTACTCTTCTAATATTATTTCTCTTGGCAGATGAATTGTCTGTTTCAAGGAGATTCCTACAGCATATTTTTAGTGCTAGCTACATGAAGTAAGTCCTACTGTTATGGACTGTGAACCCTGATTTAAAATTAAATAGTAAAATCAGAAATGAGGAAACTAATATCCAGTGGCCCCTTCCTGCAAAGCACACTATCTGCTAAGAATACTCCATGCAGCTAAATTTCAACTGGCATAAACAACACATGATTCCTATGCAGCTATCACCAGCATAAGTAGGAGAACAAATCTAATAGTGAAATGCAGTACAGAGGAGCGAACCTCTGGTAACCCTAATTTTCTTGTAATGTAAGCCAGGAATTATCTCTACCCAAACAAAACAAATTCAAATAAGACTGCCACAGGAGGATAAAATGACAGACTGTACTGGCAGAATCTGAAAGACCATTAAAGCACTTCATACCTAAGCAAGAAAAATAAAAGTGGCTGAATGCAACTCTAATCATTACAATGATAGATGTAATTATCACGCAAGACTGAGTAAATACATAGAAATAGGAAAGTCAGTCACAAAATAATAAGCAAGAACAATAACAACAAAAAATACAAGACCAAACTATAACATATCTATATGAATGTGCAGAAACAGTATGAGTAAGCATATTTTAATCCCATGACATTTTCAGAGGCAACTCATTCCTGCATCTTGATATGTCGTACAGTATGTAATTCTTATAGCTCATAAAATATTCAATCATACTGAAAAATATACACAGATCCCAATAAATGGAAAAGAAATGTTCTATCAGACAACATGACTTAGATCTCCCTTGGTTTCTAACTCATCTGGCAGCAAAACTGGCAACAAACCACCAAGGAAAACACAATTACAGTCAGCGTTATTCTCAATGTCTTGCAACTATGCCAAGTATGCAGTTTGAGGTAAATTGTAAAGAAAATTATTAGAAGTTTTGAAATAACATTTTCTTTCCCTTTTTCCCCCCATCAAGGTTGACAGCTAGTAGATTAGACACATCTAGTAAAGAAATAGTCAAGACAGCTTACAATTCAAGTTGTCACCTCTGGATCACCTAGAACTGATTAGTGCACTAATTTTTCTATATTTTCAAGCTTCTAGAAACAAACTGAGCAAGACGCTCCTAGTCCCTGCGCAAGAGATGTCTACATGAAAAACATAACTCGATACTACAAAACTAGAACTTCATTTTTCAGAAAACAAGGACTAACACAAGAAAGTAAAGAAGACTTAGTTCAGTAAGCATCCAAATTTTGAAACACGTAGAAGAACTGAACATTTTATATTTTGGATACTATCCATTAAATGGAAAGACTCTTTCTCGATTAAGCAATGAAATTACTAAAAAAAGAGTAATCCATAACTTGTATGTTTATAAAACAAAAGCTTTGTTTGTTTGTTTGTTTTGACAGGGTTAGATCAGAAAAGCACTGGACCCTGAACCAGTAATCATGTAAGAATTCATTAAATTTGTTCAATACTTAGTGAAACATTAGCAGTGTGCATTTAATTATGACAGCATGATTTTTCTGCTGCCTGAGCCATATTATATAGAGTATTCTAGGAAAAGATCCAACGGTAGTGGATCATCTTTTGTACTTTTATAAAATAGAAAGCAAGAATGTATTCTGAATCCTTAGCACATTACTCTGCTGACAGGAAATGCTCAAAAACTTTCCTTGTAATTCTAATATCTACCTGTAGAAAATCTGAACTTATTTTCTTGCTTCCAGTTCAATTTCTCTCTGAACGCTTTACCTCTAAATAATGGCAAAATATCCCTCCAGAAACTGTTTAGCCCTTAGGGTCATAAATATATTCTTCACTGAGTAGTTTATTTACTGTGGGAACAGTAGATCATTAAACAGTGCAGAGAAGTTGGCCTGAAAAGAAATCTGCAAGTTCTAGAAGGAGTGTTCTACATAGCTTTCTACTATGAGGACATAAAGTCCTTTTATTATGAGTGTAAACACTACATTGCACTACCAGTTTACATGGAAAATATTTTAATAATATAGGACAAATATTCCTACAAAAGTAATATCATGCGTGCATTCATCCTCCGTCAGCTCCCTGAATAGGAAAAAGTGACTATATTCTAATAAGAAAAAAAGAAAGGATAGATTTCAAATACAGGTGACTGAAGAACCACATCTACCATCGAGCATTTACCAGTTTGAGAAATATTTTTACATGTTGGCTACATGCAATGCTACATATGGAAGAAATTACTTACACTAATAGATTTTTCAATTCATTCACAGCAAAGTGAGAACTCACACCTCCTTGACTGATAAAGCTGAGGTGAGGAATTTCTTCAAAATCTTTGTAAACCAGAAAACTAGATTATTTCAACAAACCCTTTATTGTCCCATTGCAATTTTCTAGCATTCCAACTTTAGAGCTTCCTTGACATTCGCACATCTAACCACTCTTCCACAAAAGCAGGGAATGCCTACCACTGTTTGTTCTGTGGCAACATGCACAGATGACACAGAAATACCAGCAAGAGCTCCTGAAGCGAAGTTCTTAGTTTAGTCACCCACAAAAAATAAATATCTATTGAGTTTCAAAGTGAGTTTTATCAATAAAGAAAATTAAAATAAATTAAACAAAATTGAATTAAATAAATAAGAAGCAAAGATTTTTTTTTTCAAAGCTTGGATCTATTTTTTTCCTCCTAGATAAAAACTGCCTGAATTTTCATTTCCCAATCAGTATTACCACAATAGTTCTAAAAAGACTATCAAAGTCATTTTCAGTGCCAAATACATAATTCATTAATGTATCTCACTCCCTCATTTGCATATTATTACCCTCACCTACACATCAAATTTTAATTCGCATGTCAATTTATAATTCTGGAAATTGCATCTCCTTATGAAACTCTAACTATAAACTTCAAAAGTTCTAGCAACTTACTTCAGTGTTTCAAGTGACATTTGCAAGTTATAATTTCTTTCCTGCTCCGGCAATTTCGAGAACTCCACTAAGCATGGGTGCTGCCTTTTGTTGTCATCTCTAACCTGAAAAAACAGTAAAGAAATAAGCTTAACATGCCTTAAAAACGAAAAGAAATTTAAAACCAGTCCAATCATAAAGCTGATCCTGTTAGAATTACACAAATTGGACAATACTTCAAAACAGAAAGTATTCTGTATTCTCAGAGCATTATCATTGTGTTCAAGCAAGGCAGAATTAGCATTTTCAAATAAACTTCAGATTTGCATATCTCAAGTGGAATAAATGCTAATTTGTTCATGCTATTATACAGATGTTCACAGGAAATATGCAAAGTTCAAGAACAGTGCAATCTATATTATGTTTTAACATACAGCCATAAAGTACCATCTCATCTTCAGCCCCATGTCTGAAAAACTCTGCTTCCAGTTTGTACAAATACATTGATACAGAAAGTACCGAAATCCTCACCCAATGAAAACAACAACATAAAAGATAAATCTTCCCCATCTCTTAATTCAGTACATGTTTGTTTCTCTTATTTCCAGTACCACAGAAGCAGAATGTGCCTTTTCGGAAGTCACATATGAGTGGAACAGGAATTTACTTTTACTGTAGTGATAGGAGAGCAAAAAACCTATAATTTACAAAATCCTACACTTTATAAACTTAAAAATTTGATCAAAAACATTTTTAACCGGCTCTATTTCTACACAGTTTTAGTCTAATACTGACCGTAACCAAGAAAGGCAACCTTGGAGGCTGGGATAATCAAGCACTCTATAGCTCTCAATTTAGCATCTTGTGCTAGAGTTCAGCCAGCAACATCTACAAAGGCTTGATAAAACACATTCATTTGAAAATATTACCTAAAAGACCCCCAATGCAAATCTGCTCAGCTGAGACAACTTTTTTAACCATGTATTCCAAGATTTTTGTGTCAATCTTTGACAGACCATAAGTTCACCATTTATACTAACCTCTAAAGCTGCAAAGAGGAAGTTTTTAAAAAATAACATTATTGATTTTTGATCAATCAGATAATTCTGCTGGAAAATTGAATTTTAACAGTTGAAGTTAAGAAGCCTAATTTTTACAATTTTTCAAAATTGATCGTTACACTACTACTTAATCTAATTTATTTAATCTCATGAAAAAAAATCATTTTTCTCTATAACACTTCTGAGTAACATAGTTTTTGCATTTTGATCCAAGCACATAATTCTCAAATTGAACAGCAGTCATTTGTTTATGTTTTGGATTGAAAAATCTTTACAGTCTCCAGGGGGTATTTATCTTGATTTGATGGGATTAATGTTCTTTGGACAGACAATGCAGGAAATTCAACTGTCAAACTATTTATAAAAAATAATAGAAGATAAAACGAGAAATATCTTTTAGCAGCACTGGAAACATTTATTTACAGATTCCTAAGATCTACAGTAATCTGTATTAAAAAAAAATTGAGTATAGTCTCTGAGTTTAGATCTGTGTACAGCTAATTTAATTCTTGGACGTCAGGTATTTTCCAGAGAATTCCAGTATTAATTTATTTCCCCTAGTGACACTATTTCTATTCTACAGCTACAATGTATAATAATTATATTACATAGTCAACATATCTGGTGGGTTACCCTCCCGTTTCCTTTTTTTTCTGAGCACAATATAAAAATCTACTGCCTTGCAAACATGTTATATCTGTGGCAGAACGCATGATATTCATCAATTCTTAATTTTTGTGGTTGGTTTTAAATGAGCAGAGACACTGAACAGAAACAAGGATATGCAGATGCATCTGATGATTTCAATAGCATACATATTCAGACTTAAAATGAAGTCAATTAACAAAGTCCATAATTTTTCTACACTAGCTTGCTATTTTACTTTGTTGCATGCATAGAATGCAGTAGTAATATGACATGCAATAGTGGGTATCACTTCGGTGATACTACATACAGATCTAATGACACAGATATGTCGAAGGAATATAAAATGCTACAGCAGATTTTTTTAATAATCTGGAGGGTCATTTAAATATTCTGCCTATTTGCCTTCAAACTTTTCAACTTGATGAAACAACAGCACTAGGTACTATATATATTGCATCTTGCTCTGAACTAAAAAGACAAAATCTAATATTAGAGGACTTGTGTGCATACAAACAAGCTAATTTCTGTGCCATGACTTCTCTCAGTACTCAGTAGGTGCAGTGCATGAATTCAGGTAACTGGAATTGGCAACAGTGGCTTAAATGCAGATGATACAAAACTGGGGAGAGCTGTTGACTCCCTGGAGGGCAGGGAGGCCCTGCAGAGAGACCTCAACAAATTACAGGCCTGGGAAATCACCAACCATGTGTAGTTCAACAAAGGAAAGTGTTGGATTCTGCACCTGGGATGGGGCAACCCTGGATGTACAGACAGACCAGGGAATGAGATGCTGGAAGGCAGTGACATGGAAAGGCATCTGGGGGACCTGGTCGATGGCAAGTTGAACATGAGTCAGCAGTGCCCTGGCAGCCAGGAGGACCAAGCATGTCCTGTATCAGGCACAGAATTGCCAGCCGGGCAAGGGAGGGGATTGTCCCCTCTGCTCTGCACTGGGGTGGCCTCACCTTGAGTCCTTGGGGCAGTTTTGGGCAAAACAACGTAAGAAAGACATTAAACTATTAGAGAGTGTCCAAAGGAGGGCAGCAAAGATGTTGAAGGGCCTTGAGGAGAAGCCATATGAGGAGCAGCTGAGGTTACTTGACCTGTTCAGCCTGAAGAAGAGGAGATTGAGAGGAGACCTCATTCAGTCGACAACTTCCTCAGGAGGGGAAGCAGAGGGGCAGACACTGATCTCTTTTCTGTGATGACCAGTGACAGGACCCAAGTGAATGGCCTGAAGTTGTGTCAGAGGAGGTTTAGGGTGGATATTAGAAAAAGGTTCATCACCCAAAGGGTGGTTGGGCTCTGGAACAGGCTCCTCATGGAGGCGGTCACAGATCCAAGCCTGACAGAGCTCAAGAAGTGTTTGGGTGTGATTCCTCAGAATAGGGCTGTGTGGTGTCAGGAGTTGGACTTGATGATCCTTTTGGGTCCCTTCCAATTCAGCTTATTCTATGATTCTGTGAAACTGATAAAATCATTTGTGAGAAACCAGTATGATTAAAAAATCAACCTCCAGAAAATGATCAGCATGTAGTTTGTCACGATCCCAAAGTGAGCACATCCTACCACAATGCACTAAAGCTAGATAGAGAAAGCTAGGTAATTTAAAAGATTTAACACCTATTTCCATTTTGATCATAAATAACTTTATCACTGCTTAACTTGATACTTATCATATATGGTTTAAATAGTGTTCAACTGTACAATTAGACTCTCGATGATACGTAATGGTACACCAAGAGTTCCTGCGGATTGCTTCACAGCTGGTATGATTACACCACAATTAAAATGTTTTGACACGTTAATTTAACAGAGGTTTTGCATTTCATTTGGTGGGGAAATTAACTACAACAAAATCTAGAGATCTTCTCTGTTAATCATATATTTTTAAGTACTGCTGTATGCTACACCAAATATAATACCTATGCCCAGTTACCTTAAATCTGTAACCTGAACTCCTCAGAAGACCAAAATCTTTTTAGTAACAAAAACAGAATACATACATGTTTTTACACTTATATCTAGTACCTACTGCATGTTTCTATATACTCTTCACAGCAATCTTTCTTCATAAAACAGCATTTGGGATACGAATAACAATCCTGTATAATATTTTATGGGTTGACTTTAAAACAAAATTTTTTTCATACTCCATGAAAATAGGAAAGAGATAAGAAAATAGTTATGTAGAGCACCTAATGCAGACATGAGACCGAAGAAGTGGCGAAAAGTAAGGCAACAATCAGATTTAACGGACTTTCCTGTAGGCAATACTTATTTGGGACTTCGAAAAGAGTAATGTCAGTCAGTACATGAAAAGAGAACCAAGAATAACTGTTTTCATCAGCTTACTCCACCAGTCAATTGAGCGTCTTGCTCCAAGAACAAATAGGAGGTGAAAAACTCACTATGTGCTTTCTGTGCTGACAGTTAGACTGAAAATTTCAGCACCAAATAGCTTTAATACAAGAATTTTTGTTCAGAAATGCACAAGCGCTGTTGGTTTCCACATGCTTTTGGTGGGAAGGTGTTTAAAAGCTTACTGATTTGGGGGAGATGATGAAAAATGCAGTCCCATTAGTATATTGAAACCAATGTGCTGAATCATACTATGCAATTAACAGAAAATTAAGTTGCAAGGTACATACTGGTCCATACTGCCAGCCAAGTTCAATCTTATTCATAACCCAAAGTTCATGGATGTTCTCTGCTAATTTTTCTCTAATCCTTTCCAGGTGGGGAGGCAAAACAATCTGAAGAGAGAAGAGGTAAGAGAGGAAGAGGCTATTACTAATGAGTTGCTTGACATGCCACCCAAACTTTCATAGCAAACTTTGTACAAACCAGATCTCCAAACAAATCCCAAGAAAAAACCAAGTTTGGGACAAGGTGCAAATTCAACCAAATGAAGTAACATAGGCCTATAATATGTGTGTGTTTGAAAAGGAACATGCAATCTTTCCATTTCCATACCTGGCTAGTATCTACAGGAACTGGAGTGAAAGCTGCTTGTGACAGAGAGACAGTGGGACCCAGCAGGTCTCTTGTATAGCTACGATCTTGTTTGTACTCTCGGCTGTGCTCCACTTTCAGCTTCTCTTTTGGTAGGACAGCTTCAAAGCATGGAGCATATCCAGGTGGAGGAAGGAACTTGAACTCTCCATGGCGACCTCCAAACAAGAAACGAACCCTGTAAACATCAGAATTACTTTAGATAACCAAAACACCTCTGGTGTAAAGCCCAATCAGTCTCTAAACCTAAAGAATATTAAATGCTATTTAAGAAGAAAAAAAAGGGAAAAAGTCAATGTTGCAGTTTCTTTGCATTGTTTACAGTTCAACTTTCTCTAACTGCTGCTGCAGTTTATGATGTAGGAGTTCAAAAAAACATGGGGAAAGTGAATGATTCTTTTTTCTAATTAATTTTACTTTACAAAGGCATTCTAAATCATGAGACCAATAATCTCTGAGAGAAAGAATAATCAGTTTACTCAGCACACCTATAAAGTAAGCAGCAGCATTTTGAGTCTCTAAAGGCAGAGATTATAACCCAAAGTAATCAATCAAGCACTTCAGAACTCTCTCCATTGAGGAGAAGTCTCCATTCAATCTCATTTGAGAAATGAACCTAAAATCCCCATGGTTCTTTCCTTTCTCTCACAAAACTCTAGATCCTAATGACACAATACAAAAGCTCCTATATTTCCTTCCCTAAAACTTTTATTTGCCATATTAGTAGAAACCCAGGGGAAAGCACTCTTTTATTCATGACAAAATGGTAAAAATGTCATGGCCTTTTGTTACTGCAAAATACAATCAATGAGCTAATAATGGTATAGCAATGACGTAATACCGACATGACATAGCAATGACATAATACTGAAAAACCTTCCTAGAACATTGCCATTCAGAAGAAATCAAAAAACACTCAAAAAACTAGCCTTAAACCAGAAGAATTTTGTCTCTCTTCTGTTTACTGAGTATCTTACAAGATTTTTGTTGATGCTATACCAGTACGCACTCAAAAACTGCATGCAGCACAAAAATAATATCTGTCAGTAATTTCTCTGATAACAGAAACAAAGAATGCAGGCTTATCATTTTGCAAACTATAGCATGCAGATCTATAGTTTTACCACATTTTATCTCCTGTACTATCAAAGGCAAAGCCTAAAGAAGTGTATTTTGCATCTGGAATAAGAGGTGGATGTGTGCGCTTTAGCTTCTGTGGTATTCTTTGAATGATGCCTCAGAGAGCATTGCTCTGCCTCCAACAGAAATCAGCTTTCAGCCTTCACCTTTGCCAGTCCTGATAAAGTTGGTCTCCCTGCTGGAACACCACGCAATCTTTTTTAGTATTATAGTTTCAAACTGCTCAATACGCAGAAGCAGAAGTCTGGCACCTCAAGTGTGACGTGAAATTTTATACAAAACCAATACAACAACCAGAATGCAGACTGAATTCATATTAACTCACA
Organism: Edolisoma coerulescens; assembly: GCA_013397115.1. Lineage (NCBI taxonomy): Eukaryota > Metazoa > Chordata > Aves > Passeriformes > Campephagidae > Edolisoma > Edolisoma coerulescens. The sequence goes on along the minus strand of VWZW01007347.1, from coordinate 1,220,916 downwards.
CTGATAAAAAGGAAGTGTATAAACAACATTTCTTAAGGTAAGTGCGGATAATGCCTCTTTAAATAATAGTTACTACCTCGTAACAGGTGAGTTAGGGAAAATATATTTTTAATATCAAAGGCTGATGCAAAATGCTGCCCTGGAGTGAATGTGTAGCAACGTGTCAGCAAAGAAATTACTAAGAAGCTGTTTCTAAGATAGGTCTGCAAACTACCAGAATATACTGGTGTGCTGAAAAACAACAGATGCACTGTGTCTTCAGGACTTCTTTGTAGCTCTCACTATCCAAGAACTGGAACTTAGCCAAAAAAGCAGATGTCAGAAAGAGAAATGAGAGCAGACAGCCAGGGAAATATTAGCATATTCATGTATACAGAAAAAAAAATAAGCAGGCTGGAAAAAAAAAAACAAAAAAACAAAAAACCCCAACTCCATGGGATGCTAACTTTATTCCTGCAGAGAAGCTGACGACTGGGAAGAAGAGGCCATCTATGTTGAAGTTTTCAAACATTCCTTGAACTGGCTGACCATTTATTCGGAAAGAGATGCTGGGGGCACTCAGGTCCAAACAGCAGCTAATAACATCATCAGTTCTTAACAGATGTTGGTTGGGAGAATTTACTGTTCGTGCTACACAACCTTTGGAAGTAACAGAGAAACATTTAGTGAAACTTATGAAAACCACACTGGTTTTCACAGCAGCCTGAAAAAAGAGAAAAACATCGTTACAGAGCACAAACACATTAATACAACCAATATTGAACCTGTAGCATCCAAGACCTCATTTTAAGCTTGCAATACAGTGAAAAGCAGCATACAGTCATGTCAACACAGCTATTTCAATCATAAATAATAAAACTCAATTACATTAATGTAAGTGAAAATAATTACTGATATGAATATAAACAGTCAAAAACAAGAAAAGTACATTTTATTCCTTACATTACAGAAGTGCAAACTGCAAACAGCCATTAGTATCTAATATGAAGCCTAGTACACTTTTGTAAAGAATGCTTCATAATTTGACCAAGAAAACGATTCACTTTGAATTATTTATGGAAAATTAGGTACTCCCTGTTAATGGCCACATCATGGTACTCTTGCAAACTTGTATGACATGATACTACTCAGTTTCATAATTAAACTGCAAACCAGCATTTTTCAGCAATATACAAAAACAGCTGCATTTTTGAGGTATATGTATTCTGTAATATATGTATTTTTAATCAATTTTCATTAATTCTAAAGGATTCTTCTATCTTACATCAAATTACATTTACACAAGCACACCTGCTTCCCAAGAGAAATAAGCTATAGAATTCAGAAATAGAAATTGATTGTGTCTGAAATTTACTGGCATCTACAAAGCAAAATTCTGGAAAACCATGGAAGCTGTATGAAAACAGGTCTACTCATGTTTTCCAAAAATAACTTAGGCACTGTCTGCAAGACATTCGCCATGATGCATACTAAGAACGGAGCACTAACTTTTTAACTAGGGAGTCCAACTTTTGTAAACATGAAAGACTTAACTAGCACTACATTTCCAAGAAGAACCTGATGTTACAGGTTTTTAACAGTAGCAAAAATAATAAAATCTCAATAATTTTTCTACAAGTGAATTTTCATACACATATCACCCTGACCCCTGAGGAAAAATAAAATACCAACACTTCCAAAACTCTATACATGTAAAATGACTTTGTGATACTGCCAGATGAAAATAACACAGCTGAGAGTTAGTTAAAATAAATCACAGAAAGGGACAATTATTTAATGGCAGGGATAACTAAACTCTAAAAGAGCTACCAATGAAGAGTGGATATTTCATTTCCTTAAAACATAATACTTGAGACCAGATGCCTTTTTAGACACTAAAATTTAGGCAAATATAGCTTATGGAGATTAATGCAAGGCTGGCTGCTAACAGAAATATGTATTGGTCATTGATGAATACAGAGGAGATCAAATTACCTAAATGCCTTTTTTGGCCCTAGACTTTAAGGACCTATGAGTTCCACTTCTCCACAATAGGTAAGTCCTTCCAGGACTGAAGAACCAAATGTAAATTATATGTGATTCTCATACAGGCTTGGTCCAGAACAGAAACTTGGGGGCAGAAATTATTGTTGCTATTCATTAATACAGTAAATGTTACATGCTAAGAAGCCAATGCAGAGACTTATCACGATGCAGCCTGGGATTGCAGAAGCAAAAGAAAGGCCATGATTTTCAATATGCAACTACTTAAAGTTCTTCCATGTTTGAGAGGTATGTATGTGTTACACAATAGTGTCAGTGAAGAAAGACACACATCTTTTCAAACCTATCAGCCACATCCACAACAGATACAAAAATTTGCAGATACCAAGGTGGTCTGACATCTTTTTCGGCATGATTACTGACTTGAGAACCACAAACAATTGTTCATTTATTCTGTTGTTACATTTCTGATGGAAAAGTTTGCAGTGGATAGAAAAATAATTTTGATTTTCAGTAATCTTTTGTTTCCTCCCTAAAAGTGACCTTAGGTACAAAAGCTATCTTGGTTAGCTCATTATTTTCTCGTTCTTCTGCAATAACACTTTATCTGTCAAACTCAGTCACGACACTTTTAATGATACCATTAATTATGCATCATTGTTCCAAAGTAATTCTCACTATACATGAGAGGCAAAGTAGCAGCTTCTTTCCTAAGATGCCACTCCAGTTGACAAGCTATTATTTATTAATAAAATCCATTGCTATTTTGATTGGAACACTCTTTTGAAATGTAAAACTGTATTCTTTTCCAAGTATCAAGCCACAATGCCTCAACACTGAAAAACTTCGGATGATGCAGCTGACTCACTGAATTGTCTCTCGTCTGCTTTAGAAAACCTTTTCATATCTTTATAGTGGAAAGAACTGCCAGTCCAATGAGCCTTTCCCAGTTTTCAGGCAATTCTATAGTTCACCACTGCCCAATAATCTCTCAAAAATCAAAAGAAAAAATATTTTTCTAAGCAAGGTGAAATCACAGTAAGATCTCCTCTCAAGAAGTTCAGGACTGTCTAACTGTAGGACTACCCATTCTAAATGTATCTGGTAATCTTTTCACAAAAGTCAAATCTTCTGAAAAAAGATTAAGAAAAAGAGAACAAGCTATCATTACTCCAATTTTGCTGAGCTAATCCAATTTGAAGAGAGAATAAGGTATTTGTGGAATCAACAGTAAATAAAAATGCTCTACTGAGTTCAGCTTTCTCTAACACTAGAATCTTCACGCATAAATTACTATTAACAAATAGATCCAAAGTAAGCCAAGAACATTTTAAAGATGAATACCTGAGCAAATACATCATATGCATATATGAATGTGATTCTGCAAGTCTTGCAATAATCAGTCAGCCTTAGTGTATGCAAATAAAACATCACTACAGAAAAAATATCTTGTTTTAAGTGTATTACAAAAAACATATTTAAAAATCTTCTTCACCACTAAAGTATTTCTGTACTTCTAATGACCAATAATAAAAACCTGGCTTGAAAAAAACAAACCAAAAATGAAAAATGGAGAGTCCTGGGAATTAAATCTCTCAGACTGTTCTTACACTACCGTATAGGAATTACAAATCCAGATGACTGTTTGTCGTACTTCAATTTTTGCAGCTTTGAAGTTCTGAATAAAATCTTCATAGTTACCATGAACACACAGTCCCCCTTCCTCCTGCCGCCAAAATCCCAGGCTGAAATATAAATTATTAGTCTATCTGCATTACTTCATATAAACCATTTTTCTTTAATACTGAATGTCAGTTTAAATCACATTCTGATATCGAGTGCTGTTTCTGTATGTTCCAAGTGTCAGCTGAAACAATTGATTCACTTTGCTGCTGTTGAAAACAAATTCACTGGGATTGCAAACACACTTATGATGCCTAAACAAAAATAAACAACAAAAAAATACCCAAGAGAATACCTGACCACAGATGTAGACCATCAAAGCCATAGGAATATAAGTCATCACCAACACCATTTCCTCCCCATTCTGCTCCTCCCCCTGGGTAGGGTGAGTAGCCTTCTGTTGAAGCCCAGCCCACTCGTAGATGAGTTGATTCTGCAGTCACAAAGGGCTCTAGATGGTCCACCATAAGTTCATAGTACCATTTTCTGTATTGCGCAGAGCCTTCACTAATTCCCAAGAAGATGTTGGGTCGCATGCTTAAACAGAAAGAATAAAAAGTTATTAAAACCTTATCTCAAGGACGAGATGAACTGCTGCATACTTTTCACTGACTCAAATTTCAAGCTTGTTTTGTGTGATTAAAACAACAGAAATAATTTTATTTCATGGAATCACATAGATTACCAGGTTGGAAAAGACCACAAGGATCATGTGGTTCAACCTCTCTTGACAAAAGCATAGCCAGGACAAGTTGGCCCACCACACTGTCTTGTAAGTGTCTCATCTTAGGTAATCCACCATTTCCCTGGCGAGATTATTCCAATGACTGATTCTTGTCATTATGAAAAATGTTACTCTTTTCTCCAATCAGAATCTCCCTAGGAGATACTTGCACCCACAACCCTTTGTCTTTTCCATGTGAATCCTTACAGAAAGAGACCTTCCTTCTTCTTTGTAGCAACCCTTTAAATACTGGAATGCAGTGATAATGTTTCCCCTAAGCCTTCATTTCTCAAGGCTGAACAAACTCGGTTCTCCCAGCCTTTCCTTCCATGGAAAGCTTCCCAGTCCTTTGGTCATCTTTGTGGACCTTCTCTGGACCTTCTCCAGCTCATCCAGATCTTTGCTGCATAACAGGGACCAAAACTGAACACAGTATTCCAGGTGTGGCCTGACAAGCACTGAATAAAGGTTTCCTTCTCTCTGCTGTTTATGTCCTTGTTGATGCAGCCCAACATCCCGTTGGCTTCCTTTGCCACAGCAGCACACGTTCATACTGAGCTTGCTGCCCACTGGGACCCCAGGTCCCTTTCCACAGAGCTGCTCCCCAGCCAGGCAGATCCCAGCCTGTGCTGCATTCTTGAATTATGTTTTCCCAGGTGCAAGATACACTTGTCCTGATCTTCATAAGGTTCTCATTAGCCTACTCTTCCAGCCTGTTCAGGTCTTTTTGCAGGGTGGTGACGGTTGTACTATTATTTCTCTTTTTTTCTGTCTGCTCTTGGTTCTTCCACTCAGGTTTTGGATGAAAACGCAGAGAGAGACTGAAGCTTTTTGTATGGACTTGTTTATTATATTCTTATCTATGTTANCAGCCTGTGCTGCACCCCTGGATTCTGTTTTCCCGTGTGCAAGACATTACATTTTTCCTTGCTGAACTTCATAAGGTTCTTGTTAGCCCACTCTTACAGCCTATGCATATCTTCCTGCGGGGTGGCTCTCCCTTCCCAAGTGACCACTGCCCCACTCAGTTTGGTATCACTGGCAGGCTCCATCAGGGTAGATTGGTCCCATCACCCAGATCACTCATGAAGATATTAAACAGCGTTGGGCCCAATATCAATCCCTGGGGACCCCACTTGTGACAGTTGCCAGTTTGAAAAGGATTTACCACCCCCCCCCGGGTGTGGCCAGGCAGCCAGTGCCACCCGCTGCACAGACCCCTTGTCTCCACCCTAATGTATCAGTTTCTCTGGGAGGAGCCTGTGGGAAACTATGGAAAGCTATGGAGAAATCCAGGTAGAAAATGCTCACCACTCATTCCATATCAACCAAGCAAATGAAGCCAAAAGCTGACCTGCATTATATGTCTATATCTGGCTGCACCTGTTCCTCTAACTGGTAAAATGGAAAAAGGGGTAGCTTGAGCTCCAATACTTTTCACTTGCACTCCCAAAGCTTTATAGTCTTTCTTGATTCTGTCCAGGTCTCAGCTGGCGGTACCATTTATGCCCCCACGAGAAGAGTAACAATGGATAGTATCTGTGCTCTGGACAAGTTGAGGCACCCTCTAGGCAACATCTCTGACCTTAGGTCCCAGAAGGCAGCATTTTTAGTTATTTATTCATTCATTTATTCTGGTGAAAATGGTCTGTACGTTTTAAGTAAAAAAATGTTTGCTTCAGTAACTGAAACAGTGTCTTCACTCAGATACCAATAATAATTAGTTTATGTGTTTGAATATTTAATAGATGTTAAATCCTGCAAAAAATCCCCACAGCTATTCACTAGTTACCAACATAATTGTAGTAAGTACACATTGCAGGTTTAATTTTACAAAGCAAACTGCGTTCTGTAACACTCATTATACATTCAAGAGAATAACATTTTAAAAGATACAAAAGTGAAGTGTCAATCTATTTCAAAATTCTCTTTTACCTCTTCCTTCTTTGTTCCAAGTCCTGGACGACTCAGTAATTTGCAGTGGTGGTAGAAATCCTTAATATCAGTGTGGTGTTCCTACTGCTACTGGTTTTACAGTACTTCACAAGACTACTTAAAAGGCCAGCTACTACTGTGCTTATTCAATATCTAGCTAAATAGCAATATGTAGAGTCACATATCTAAAGGTCATAAGGGGGAAAAAAAAGAAAAAAAACCCTATGTTTTTCTAATCTGATTTTTGGGATAATATTGAATATAGACTCTCATCCCAAAAAATTCTGTCTCCAGACAGTTATTACTGTGTCAGCTTTGTACTAAAAAAGCCATTCAATCTTGAATTAAAGCCACAGAGCACAGAAGTATCCAAAATCAATACTAGCTATATTTCTTCAATGGTTGGCTACCCATATCGCAAAAAAATCTTTTAAACTTCTAGACTGAGTGTACGTAGTCTTCACATTCCTCCATTAGATTGGGTTATTACTTGTATAAATATTTTCTTTCTACATTCAAGCTGACTAATCAACAAAAATGTAGCTCTAAGCTAGTCCCAGTGTGCTTTCTGGTAGAGGGAATGACAGGGGGAGGAAGAAGGGCTGGTATGGGTGGTTAAATACAAGTAAGTGTAAAAGCAGACTTTACTGACCAGGTTGCTTATAAAATAACTAGTTTTATCAGAAGTATATGGGTTGTCTTTTGCCAAATGTTTAAGTATAGATACTCTTCGCATTGTTCCAAGTCAAACCTTAAAAACAAAATGTGTTTGACAAAAGCTATCTTCCAGAAAAGTCATATTATTTGTAAATTATTAGCAAGATCACTAATTGAATCTTTTCTGCCTGAACACAGTACCACCTTATTATGCTTTTGTCCAGACTTCACACTTTAATCAACCTAATCAGCCAAAGTACTCTTGTTCAAAAGTGGTTTGTGAATAGAATTTTCCAGTTCCCTGGAAAAGTATGTTAAACAGCAATATCTTATAAAGTTCGAGTAATACCTTAGAAAGTTCTTTTGACAAATAGTTTTGGGTCAAGGTATGCATGTCTTAGTCTAACACTAAATTTCTTCAATGTTTTCCTTGGTCTTATTGACTTTGGAAAAAATAGTTTTTTGCCTTACAACTGCAAGAATAAGAATCTTCTCATTCACTACTTTCTAATGCAAAGCAAAAATATGGAACAGCTAATTTTCTTTTTCTATCACCTTATTTGGGAAAGACAAGTTTACCTTCCTTTTATGAGATCCAAAGTCATCTCAGAAGCTCAATCATAGAACTGCAGAATCAGTGAGGCGGAAAAGACCTCCGTGATCATCAAGTCCAACCCTTGATCAAATATCTTCATGACAATTAAACCACAGCACTATGTGCCATGTCCAATCATTTCTTGAACACTTCCAGGGATGATGACTCCACCACTTCCCTGGGCAGCCTGTTCCAATGCTTAACTACCCCTTCCATGAAAAAATTCTTCCTGAACCTCTCCTGGTGCAGCTTGAGGCTATGTCCTCTTACCCTGTCCCTAGTTGCTTTGGAGAAGAGGCTGACCACCACCTGGCTACTGCCTCCTTTCAGGGAGTTGTAGGGAGTGATAAGGTCTCTCGTGATCCCTCTATTCTCCAGATTAAACAAACCAGTTTCCTCAGACACTCTTCGTAAGACTTGTGCTCCAGACCCTTCAACAGCTCCGTTCTGTTCTCTGGCCTCAATGTCCTCCTTGTAGTGAGAGGCCCAAAAGTGAACACAGTATTCCAGGTGTGGCCCCACCAATGCCAGGTAAAGAGAGACAAGCAGTTCCCCAGATCCTTTAGCCTGAAGCAGCCTCCTTATAATTTACAGTGTGGGTTTTTTATGATTTTCAGCATCTAATAAATCCTATGAACTCTGAATTCAAAGTACTATTTCTGTGTTTCAATTTTCATTCTCAATCAATGATTGAGACTTTTAAAAATAAACAAGTTTGAGACATAAGAAGATCTCAGAGATCTTCACAGAAAGCCACATTCTTTGGCCTCAGCATAAATTAAATCTCTGGAAAAACATTTACTTAATAATATTTGTAAATGATACTTTACCAATTTAAGATGGTACTAGCTTCATCTAGTTATTAATGTCTGCTTGAAGGTAGCTTCTAAAACTAAGCCAGTGGAAGGAAGGGTGAAGGCACTCTCTAAATATTCCAGGCACTGGTGAAGGTGACAGGCACTAAATTCTTAATTTTGACCAAAGGTGATTAGGAAATCCTCACAAGATCACAAACATAAAGGCAATCACAGGACATCAGCTGACAATACTTTGAATGCCCAGCTAGATCTAGACCATAATCTCTAGAAGAAACTACAGCTTTGAAGACTTTAGTTTCAGGCAGCTATAGCTTGTGACAGCTCTCTCTGACCAACGTTTCAAATTTAATCACTACTGCAAAGGGAATTTAAAATCCTAGTAAGAATAAGATATCATAACAAAAGTCCTGGAAGTAAAATATTTTCTGTAGTGACTATTTCTTTTAAGCACAAGTTGGGTTTTTTTGCTTTGTTCATAGGTACAGATTTTTTTCTTTTTCTTTGTACCTGCTCACATGGTTGACAAGACGTGTCTGTAAGAGCAGATCTCTTCCCGGCAGGAGATTATCACAGATTAGATGTTGATTAGACCTCACAGCTACTCCATGACAAACACAGAGAGAACACAAAACGTCCAAAACCTAAAAAAAAAAGAGATTCTTTTAATCTTAAAGACTTTTTCATTATCATTGTTAATTACTTCAGGCAATGTAATTCTCTCTACCTTGTTACTGGAAGACATGTAATGGTATGTAATTCATCCAACACAGTGGTTTTATTTTAGAACAATTCTGAAATTCTTCTAACAATAAAACATTATTCCCACTTCCCTTGAGAATTGGTATATATTAATGTTTTTGCCAAAAAGAAGGTAACGTTTCTCTTTGCTTCTTCAAACTGCTCATATACATTTTAGGAAAAGTTTCATTCCTCATTATCAAAAGAGCATTAAAGTATTTGAAATTAACTTCCACATAGAACAATGAGCTCGCTTTGTTCACAAATGTTCATCTAAATATACTTGTTTAGTCTTTACCTACCTTATGGTTTCTTCCATGCTTGTCCAAAAGACAGATGATTGATTTAATATGTCCTTCCTTAATAATGTTTAGGGCTTCTGGGCTTTCCACCAACACACAGTGTAAAACCTCTAGAATTCCTGGGGGGAAAAAAATTCTTTCTTCAAAGTGCATATAAAGTCATAACTGTACATAATAGTTCATAATCTGTTGCTCAGTAACATGAAATAGTTTCAAAAATCATTGTATATGACAAACAAAATAAAGCAGCATGAAGAATTGCCAGGAAGAATCATTAATGTTAAATGTTTCTCTGCAATGGGGAAATAAAACAAGCTCCTGGACCAAGTAAACACCTGCTTTAGCATCTTCTACCTTTGGAAAAGACAAATATTGTACATGCAGTTCATCATTATTTGTTACTTAAGTTGTTGTCACAATGAGAAAAACCAAAGAGGTTGAAGCAAAGCTGAGAAGCAGTCTTAAATCTAGAGATATGCAATTCCTATTAGCAATGTACAGCTCTCATCATTCTGTCTTCAGCCCTTTATTCATTCAAGCCATGTCTCCAAACAACCAGCTTAATCCTTGCAAAGCAAAATCCATAGCATGAGTCTTCTGCTCTTTGCCATGCTTTTTCCATTAAAGGAAAACATAGCACTGCAATTCTCTGTGATGTGGGAAAAACAGTGGTTTTGTCTGATGGTTCTGTCTCAGTAAGAGTACTGTGGCCTGTCTTTGATCCTAGTGAGGAAGAGAACATCAGCTGCTACAGATGGTGCTACAGCACCATCACCATTTATCCCCATACTACTTAATGTTTTCTCCAGAGGTCTAGAGGGACATATGCTGTCATTACTAATAAAGAGTAAGGATTATTCAAGGACTGAAATGTAGAAAAGGTGGAAGACAACAGACACAGTCATAATTTGATTCATCCGGTAAACAGGTTTCAAACAAAGTGTGTTGTTTAATATATTTGAAGACAGTCATGCATAGGTAAACAGAAAATGCAGGTAGATAATGAGATAGAGGTGAACTCCCAAAGTGATTCTACAGCCCTGAAGGTTTAAGCACAAGAAGCCTCAACTATAAATTAAAGAACATACTAAACCTGAATTTGGCAGTGGTTGCAATAGATGTGGGTTGCAATAGATGTGCACTTCCATTATTCCACCATTCTATGATTCTATGAATACTGACAGTAACAAAATTGTTAAAAAGGATAAAAACCTAAGAGTCATGAGAGTAAGCTAAAAGAGTAGATGCTCTGTAGAAACACAGCAGTAGCAAAGTCCACCCAGCCTGCCTACTAGACTAGGTCAGGGGTCGCTGACCATGGTAAAAGTACCTAGGGAGGTTAAAAAAGTGTTTAAAAAGGATGCTTAATCTAATCTGTAACAAGACAAACAACTTTGTGTATCACAGTGATCTGGGAACGCACAAAAATCATTTCATTCAAAACATGGTGACTGGACATTTGCCACCTCTCATTGTAGCACTGAGACACACTTTATCAATATACATAGTAATCCAGTATTAAATAATACCACATAAGTGTGGCAACCATATCCTTGGAATTTTCTGTAGGTAGAGTCCTAATCTTTTGCCTTAAAATAGTACACAAAGTTCATTTTCTAATCTTACAATTTTCAATAACAGAAGTAAAAATATTTTGAAGATGTAAACAGTCAAGAATAAATGCATGCTATCAATTAGATCCAGCTTCCCCAGCACTTTCTTGAATTACTATAGCATCTGAATTCTAATTACCAAATAAGTTTTGTTCCCTGTGTTTCAGAAAAAAATCCCATGTGAGTGTACTGTCTGTTCCAATTGATTCATTTTTAGATTATCTACATTAAAGACAACTAGACTTGTTCTAATTTCATTGGAGTTGCTCAAGGCAGTATAGCAGTAAGCATTTGAATTTAATACAAATATCACAAACAGTATGATATGCACAGTTCATGTTAAGGAGAGAGCAAGTTTTCTTAATGACTAACGGATGAAAGGAAGCATGTATTTTCAGGACAATTTGTTGACTCCTCTAATGTCATATTGTAGAACACTAGAATAAAATGCATGAACTTAAAAAAAAAATCCTGAAAACCTGGTATTATCTGGTTCCAAAAAACCTTAACTTGGAGCACATTCATGTTAAAGAAACTTCCCTGTCCAACCATCCAGTAGCCACTCTGGCAGTCACTCTTGCACCACCTGAGCTCAGACCACGGCCCCTTCACAGCTACACACCCCGCATGTGCACAGTCAGACCGGGTTTCCTCACCAGATGTACCCCAGGTTTCTCATTGCAGAGTCTCACATGTCCCACTCCTTAAAATAATTTCATTGTGGTGCAATAACTATCAAAGTAACAGCTCAAGCTGAGTGCTACCAAGGACAGATCCTGAACACAGGAATCTGAGACTATCTCAGGTGTTTAGAGCATGGTGCTAATAACACCAAGTCTGTGGGGTCAATCCCTGTACAGACCATTTACTTAAGAGTTGGACTCAGTGATCCTTTTTGGTACCTTCCAACTCAGAATCCATGGGCACCTGGACTTTTATACCTTACAGTCTAAGCATGCAGAAATCTGGGGGTCTTTGAGTCCTGCCGTGTCTCTGAGTGTCACCTACCTGGGCCACAGGTTCCTGGGACCTTTGCTATGCAAAGAATTGGCAGTTCAAGTCTTCTCATCTCACCCAGAGCTCAACTGGCAGCTCACACTGCAGGCTGCAAACAGAGCTTCCTGCACTGAATGTATTCCTCAACATTAGATTATGAACTTGCTGTATTCTACCTTTTTACCTATGTTTTAATGTCTTTAAAATTACAGTAGGGCTAGTTAATCCCATCTGGAATATATTTCAGAGTGAAAGACTAATCTAATCTTAATTTATGGATTGAAGAGACAGTTGAAGCATTTGCATTTTAACTCTGTGATGTCTCACTTCTAACATGATCTACTCTCGGACATATTTCTACTTGGACAGATAATAATTTTCCTTGTTCTGCTTCAGGGAAGCTCAGAAAATGAATCAATTTCTCATCTAATTTGTGCAATCAATTCACCGTTGCGGCTTATATATTTAATGCCTTTGTTCTGTTTTCATAACACTTTTAGTTCAAGGATAAGGGAAAAGTGAAAACTGGAATTTTATAGATAATATTTGGTAGCATCAAATCTTTATCGCAACACATTCAAGAAAACACATGCAGGAGATGTAGCTGACAACTTTAATGTTGAAGATGAGCTTAATTTTGGTGTGATTAACAGAATGTGGTGTTTCTTCCTCATATACATTTTACCTTAGAAAAAAATTATTTTACATGAATATATGTATACAAGTATTCTTATTTTAGAAGTTTAGTATAAGCCAGTGTTTCTCCCTATTGAAGATCTACCACTGTAAATTAAAACAGTGAATATCCTCAGCCCATCAAGCCAAATAAAGCTTAAAATCTGACAAGCAAGCATCCCACACAAAATCACAAAATTACATTTACATACTAAAAGCTAAACCTACTGTGCCTCTCAAGATAACTAAAGCACAGCCTAATTAGCATCTTTTATAACTGACTCCCTCAAAAACCAGAAAAGTCTTTATTGTAAAATCTGTTTTGGAGGCAACATGGAAGTTATGTTACCAGTGCACACACGGGGATGGAGGACAAGTAGCCTAGTTCCTAGCAGAAAACTCAGAACAAATGAGTATTGTAAATATTAGTATATTCAGAGTTCTTGCAGCATGTCAGGAGGTTCACAACCCAGAGAGACTAGTGTCAAAATACTCTGCAGTTTACAGAATGCCTCTCATACCTTACTATACTATCACAAACAATTAAGTTTTAAATTTTCAAATCTTTTTGGTTTGAGATTAAAATTTTAAAACAGATACATACATAACAGAAACCATGTAACACAGAATTTTTAGAGCTGTCATAAGAAATTTCATCTTGAACCTCCAAAAGCAAAAAGCGAAAAGTTTTGCATTATTTCTGAAAGCCATTGCCCTGAGTTTCAGATGTAAAATTAGGTCTTTTAGGAAGTAGTTTCACCATTAAGATCTTGTGAAATACATTGGAATTAAGCAGGTTGCAATCAAATGCCATGCAACTGCATAATTGTGAGATCATTCTCCTTAAATTAATGCTCTCACACCAAAGGTGGAGCATAGTCGAAAAATAATCTAACTTATGATTTTGACATTTTTCAAATGCTTGGTTCAGTTTAAATGCAGTTACTCAAATGCTCAATAAAGCAAGAAGATCACAGCATCTACAGAGCAGATTCCCCTAACAATAATGCAAACCAACACAAATGATCAGTTACAACATCTATTTGGTTAGGATCTCTAACCCTAAAGCACCAGCTGCAGAGACAGGAAGATCAGCAAATCTCTAACTAGACACCCATGCTGTAAGCAGCCATCTGTCTGAGCCACCAGCTGAGAACTAAAGTAGTGATACAGGCAAACACTCTCTACATTCCTGTTGCCTCATCTCTTGAGCTGCTCAAGCAGCCAGAGCATAAACATACCAGGCTGAAACAGATCAGGTGCCTGCCAGGAGTAGGAAGTAATCCTGTAGTAAAACAGGTCCCCTACGCCAAGGCCATAGATCTGTAACTAAAGCACGAAACAAAACTCTGCAAAAGTACGTCTATAAAACACTGCTGTCTGGAGGTGCTCACATGGGCAAATGCTTCAAAGTCTCTATGCCAGTCTCAGCCCCAAGCATATCTGATTTGTAAACTCTCGGCTTGCCCCAAGAGCTGACAAAGGGAAAAACCTGCAAGAGGAGAAGGATCAGTGTGTAACTGCTCTTTACAAGTACAATCAACCATCGCACATCTTGCCAATCAGCTAGTGAACGCCGTGCCAGTTCACCCTGGGCTCTGAGAGGGAGAACACTCCTGCCACTGACATTTGACAATATTTTCCCATGTTGTCGGTCAGTTCATCTCAGGAACAGATTTATGGCAAATAAACAAAATGCCCATGAATGTTTAATGACAAAGCTGAGGGGAACACAAACACCTTGTTTACTATAGGACACATCTGTTCTCACGACTGCTGCTGCTGATTGAATACAACTGAGGTAAGAAATTTATTAATATATGCCAAATGGTGACCTGCACTGAGACAACTCCTGGAACTACTCTGAATACTCAGCAATAGCAGGATACTTCTCATTTATTAATGCCACAGTAAAAGGCTGTGTTATGCCTGTGACCTTTTATTTTTCAAATGTTTACCAGTCTAATGTAAAACAAAGACCCTTTGCAATGGTCGACGTACTTCCTTCCTTCCTGGCCTTAATATTTCAAAGACTCTTGAGCACACCATCTATCTGTGGCAGACGTATGATTGAGGAATGGAAAGATTAGTATGGGGAATGCAATTTCAGTTCCTGAGGACAACTCTTTAATCAATCATTATGTTCCTTCCAGTTCATGGAACAACACATGACACTAAACTAAGAAGACGATGGGAATAAATTACAAATATGTAACTGGAGAGGTACATTACACTGTTACTGTAACTATCTTGCCCATTGTTCTGACTACACACCTTCCTGCCCTTTGAACTTACTGTAGCATTATTACAAAAAAGAAGTCTTTAAATGCTCTCATCTTCCAAAAAAATAGTAAAATATACTATATATAAAGCAAAACAGTCTCAACTGCAACTGAAAAACATTTCTTGTTAACTTTAAATAGAAATTTACACCTCAGGAGCAAAAGAGGTGATTCAAAAGGAAATGTATATGTATTACATAGATAACACTGTTACACAAAACAAATTATATCCATTCCGCATGACTATTCTTATATTTAGTTTGATGCAAATCCTGAAAAACATGCAGAATTACAAAGAAAAGGGCAGACATTAGAATTAGAAAGTTAATTAAATGACTTATACTATTGAACAGCTATTTTATCAAATGCTTTGTTTGCCTGAATTAAAAGGTAACACTACATCCAAATGGTCAAGGAAAAGGCAAGACTGCCAGAACTTAAAGTAGAATTACAACTTAAACCAGTATATAAAAAATGTTACAAATATAAATCTCACTTTAATAATATAATTTACTCTCTCATAATAAGAAATGAATTATAATTAGGCTGAAAAAGTATATCAGCAATTTTAAAGAATTTGGAACAGGTCAAATAAGGAAGTTAAAATACTTAAAAGCATACCAGAAGAGGCTTCCAGTCTTTCTAATCTGCTGATCAACCAATCAAGAGATCCAGAAAATTGAGCACAGTTTTTACGATTTCCTCGAATCAGAGCCGCTATTGGGAAAAGAGAGAGAGAGAGAGAGAGAGAAATTAAATCACAGTTATGAGTGCATTTAAATTTAAATAATTCCTGTCTTCTCTTGTCAGAAAGGATCCAGTAAGATAGAGTCTTAATCATTAATTATTGATGTTCTAGATACAAATTTAAATAATGTACGTGACAGTTAGAATTCAGCATAAGAAATACCTTTGATATCAAATTGACCTTTAAGGAATTCGAATTATTTTGGCTTTACAATCATCTCAATAATCCCTGCAAAATGCTCTACATGGAGAAGCCAGTAGTGACACCACAGAATTCATCTGCTACTATAGAAACAAGTTTCTGTAAAACAGTGTTCTTATAATGACAGAAAACATTGGAAAAGCAGAGTGTGAAGCTGGCAATATAGGTGATGAATGCAAATTATTTTCTACTGATACAATACATTCATTCAAGAGTAATAGGAACCAAAACAAGGTAGATGTCCAGGAACTGTCTGCCATACTTTTGACAAGGTTGTAAGGAGGAAGTGACTGTTTTGAATCTGTTTGACCCTCATACTTTAAGCCAAAGATTGAAGTAGACTGAATCCATGCACTGACTTGATGGGCATAACTGAACTGAAATCTCCCTGAACACTGCAGGCACCCACAAGCTTGCCCTGTCCTGGATGACGTGCATCTGCAGGTATGTGCATATACACGAGCTCTCAGAGAAGCATCTGCTCTACCCCGAAAAAGGACTGAAGCACAAACATTTCTGTTTGGTGTGTGGAACATCACAAACCAGTTTTCTTAAGATTGTTTTCCAGTGCTGCAAACAAATTATTTCAATCTGAAATTTCTGTGATTATTTCCAGCAACAGAGACTGTTGGTCGTGCAAAGAGGCAACAGCCTCTTAAAATCTATGTTTTGTTGTTGCACGAATTCACTGTATTATATTGCAACTATGTTTTTATGCTGCTTTATTTATAAAAGGTTAAAATTGGAGATTTATGACACAAATATGACATGAAACTATCTGCAAAGAGGAAGAGCAATGTTGGAGCTAATAGCCACTGCACTGACAGTTCTGCAAACTGGCAGTTTCCTCATCAGTTTTCTGATGAGGAAAACCAAAGCATAACAGCAAACCAAACAAACACATTTTTCTTGCTGTATTATATAATTAAAAATATGTACCCTGAAATCTTACACTTTTAATTAATCACGACCACAGTTATTTGAAAATACTTGAGAA
The DNA here is from genome assembly GCA_013397115.1 of Edolisoma coerulescens. Taxonomy (NCBI): domain Eukaryota; kingdom Metazoa; phylum Chordata; class Aves; order Passeriformes; family Campephagidae; genus Edolisoma; species Edolisoma coerulescens. The sequence goes on along the minus strand of VWZW01007347.1, from coordinate 1,203,969 downwards.
TCATAAGAGGGGGAACATCTTGTTAAAAACACACAGACTAGAACTAAGGAACACCTGTTTCTGAAAGGGACTTTTTTATTGGTTATAGGCAAGCCACACAATCTCACTGTGCTTCAGGTAGGAACATAAAATGAAGGCAGTAACAGTTCAATGCTTAACTCATCACTAAATTTAACTTCATTAACAGTAATGAGACACAGATGGTTTCATAAATGCGGCTCAGCACAAATTTGTGAAAGGTTAGAATTCATTGGTTAAAGCGTGCATTAAATGAGGCAAACAGACACTTAAAACTGAAAAGAAAAAATAACATCCTACAGTTGCTTTTCTTATTGCCTACTACTCTGAACAAGACCAGCATTCAGTTTAAAAGAAATAAAAATCATGATGTGGTCAGTCAGACATTAAAGCCACACCACTGCGTATACTCCTGCACATTCTTTTGTAAGCAAAAGGATCTAGTACAAGTTCACAGTGAATGTATGTATTTGCAATAGAGAATGGACAGATGCTTTACTAGATATAGGTCAATTATTTCAAATTGAAAGACAGTAGACTTAGATTAAATGTAAGGAAGGATCTTTTTGCAATCGGGGTGGCCGGACTAGATGACCTTTAAAGGTCTCTTGTGATCCAAACCATTTTAAGATTATATGATTTTTATATGTGATAGTATTCAGTGTCAGTGTCTGTAAATGCCTTAATTCTCATCACAGTGAAATACAATGCAAGGTCAATGACATGACAAAAGACATGAATTCTGGCATCACAGTTTACTTTTATTTATGTGCAGACTCAAAAAACAAGTACTGTTTGCTGAAGCGAGACTGAGCAAGCAATATCCATTTGTCATCCACATAATTACTGTACAGATCCAGCATTATTCAGAGCAGAGCAATGTACAAATTCATCATAGCCAGATCAAAGCCAGGCTTCCTAAGCATTAGCTGCCAGAAGATAATGCAGTTAGAGAAGTAACATCAGAGGGCAGGAGGGGCTCGGAGACCGGGAAGTCAGCAAAGCTTGTGTGTTCTCATCACTACAATTCCATGGAAGCAATACTTTGTACAAGACAAACAGACGCTTCAGAAGGAATTTTCTAGCCTTGCCAATTGGAAATCAAGCCACTACTTCCTCCAGTCTGCATTGTGCTTAATGTAAAAAGAGATAAACTAAACTGTAACAAAAAATTGAACTCTGCCCTACATCTACGAATAACCAAACCACAGAATTTTACACTCCATCATCTACCATCTACACCCCAAATGTCACCATTTGATTTCAAGGAGATGTTAACTCTCTGGACCTAGTCTGGATACTTTTAAATGCTTATAATTCCTGACATAACTTCTTTAATTGATTGTTAATACATCAAATAACTGCAAATGCATGAATCTTGCTTAATTTGTATTCTAAATTTCTACACAGTGGAAATTCTTCTGTACTAGAACAGTTATGTACTTTTTTTATTCTTTATTCTTCACTATTTTGAGCTAAAACTATCCAAGTAATCCATAATATGTCTTACCTAGTAATTCATACAAAGAATTCAGAATAGATTTCCATGCTTCTCCAGCTTCCTTCCCAGCTACATCTGCAAAGTGAGCTGCACTGCTGTATACATTCAAGCGATCAATACATTCAAGAACAAGGTTGATCATACCCTAAAAATGGAAAAGCTCATATCGTCAGCGGAAAAAAAAAGTATTTTTAGATGCAAAAGCAAAAGATTTTCAGAAACCTAAGAAAACAAAACATGAAAGACAGGATATGCAAAACACAAGATTATTTATGTGAAGTACAACCATCAATCCCATTCGAAAATTTTCCATAATGGTGGTATTAAACATCTGCCATTTAGGATGGTCAAATTAAAACATAAATAAACAGTATTCATTCCATAATTTTAGGCGAGTTTCTATTCTGGAGGATGTTTAGGCATCTGACAAAGTAGAGCAACTATTATTACCAGAGAAATAACAGTATTTTAAAAAATACTTAAAGAATGCTTATTAAACCAAAACATCCTTCTACATTGAGAGATTAAACTATAACAGAAAAAACACATAAGGAGAAAATTATGGTTAGAATTCAAGGCACAAGGTCATCTAATTTTATCAGAAAGGGAAAAAGAAGTAAGGCCATAAATGTATTTCTTCAAATGTGCAGGAAAAACAGCGGATCTAGAGAGATTGCGAATGTAGCAAATAGTTTGACTCTTACACAATTAAAAAAACCCACTGCAAGCACAATCCATATTAGACATCAACACTACAGATATTGTGAAAGAATACTTGCAGACAACATAGTGGAAAATCGGGAGTAAAACTGAGAGAAGTACCTCTTCTTGGAAGAGGTTCTGGCGATTCTTCAGTGCTCGGAGCCTGTTTTGTTTGTTTTCATGCTCCAAATGTTCATCAGGGGGGTGAAAGTAGCCAATCAAGTCCTGAAGGCTCAAACTGACTGACTCAATAGGCAAATCGATGGTGGAAGACTTCACTTTCTTGCTGAGAGAATCAAGGCCCCTGCAAGAAGATGCAAAGTCTCCTGAGAATTGAAAATTAATTTACTTTATCATTCCAACTCTTTATTTATTCAAAAGCAAAGTCTGTTTAGATGCCAAAGCTCATTTTATGACAGCAACTTGTCAAAAATTCTTTTTATCTGCCCATTCTCCATTTAATAGTCTACCCCTCCCTTCCAAAACAAAAACTGAAAGCATGAAAAATGTTATTTCTCTTATTTTTTTTTCAAATCCAAAACATTTTAATACTCTACCTACAGATGTAGTAGTTCCAGAGGCAGAGCAAAAGACGAAGAGAAGTTATTGTAAACCAGTACAAAGCATCATGAAGCTGGAATGGACAGAAGTTAAAGAGACCAGTCCTGCGGTGCTGAGGAGGGTCCAGATTGCCCATGGAGGCTCTCAAACACATCTCTAACCTGTTCTTAAGCCTTTTTCAGTGTGGGAAGATGCAGCACTTCCACACACCCTGTCTCAGGACTTCATTAGCCTTTTTGTTTCCCTGATACCCAATTCAAGCTCGGCCTTGCTGAAGTCCATGAAGATTCTCTCTTAAAAGTAGAGGGCTGACTGTTCTCATCCATGTTGCACCTGCCCCTTGCTCAGCGGAATCCCTTTGCAAACAATGCAAAGTTTCAAACGGATAGCTACAAAAGTTACCTTTAAAAATTAATTTTTATTGTATGTTATCCAAAGTGCAATTTTTTCTACTGACTTCGTGAGAAAGAACTGGAGCATACACTTAAAAGAATACTTTTCTTCCTGTTCAATTCAGCTTTTTCTTTTTGGAGTAACATCCTGCCAAAACTAAACTGCTAAACACTACCTTGGACTCCCTGTGCACTCCACAAAAATCTCCACTGTAATTTAGCAATACCTTGATTTGTTAAACCTTATCATTAAATTGCCTTTCTCTGTCTTTATCTTTTATGGCATTCTTAGAAGCTTCTATGAAGGTGTATTATTTACAAAGTGACCTAGGGCTTACATTTCTATTGTATTTTAAATGTCATACAGTAGACAGTTCTCCTGATTCTGTCTGGTTTTCTTTAAGTACCTTGTTATATGTTTTTCAACAAATTGACATGCCTGTGTCTTTTGCTGTGCCCTGATTTAGGACATGGTTGCTTCAGATCACCATCTCCCACATTGTTTTTTCTTGTGACAAATGAGTTCTTATGAAATTCTTATCATTCCATACAGTGTTACTTCATATCATTCTTTTTCTAATGCAAGCTGCACTGATGAAAGGGCCTTTCATCAATTACTGAAATCACAAGTGTTTAAGAATTACCATTTTATCAGCATTATTTAGCAAAAGAAGGTAAATGAAAATTGCATACATCTGACAGGATTTTTAAATGGCTAATTACTATAAAATACAACACAATATTTTTTATGTTTTGAAATATTAAAGAAACAAGTAGCATTAAAAAAGAACAAATAAGCAAAGGGTAATGTGAGGGTAGAAAGAAAGTATAATTTTTAAGAAAAGCTTATTCTTGTGACTATGAACTTCTTCAGTATATTTGTGTTTTTTACAGATCTGTAGTTTTACAGTTATCTCCCTCTCCCAGGTTTTTCAAGGAAGACCATCTTTAAAAATCATACGTAGCAAAGAAAAAGCTAAATGATGCTTCAAATGAATTAAAGCAAATTTTGGCAAGGAAAAATCTCTTTTATTGTTTGTTTGCATTTTCAGTATGTTTATGCATTTAAATCAAGATTAAAAAATAAATTAATGTTAGAAGACAGAGAAAAGAAACTGACCAGTATCTCTCAAGGCGCTTATCTGCTGATAACACAAAGAACTGACATAACGTCCAGTATGAGAAGCATTGATCTATTTTCTTCTGAAGGATAAATTTTTCCCTGTTGTGTTAATAGCAAATAAAATAGAATAAAATAGAAAAAAAAAAGAAAAGTGATGAAAAGATAATTTTAGAAGCACACCTTATGAACCTGTTGAAAAGGAAGACTGTACTACGAATGACACGTGCTGTACGGGATTCTTCATTCTGAGATCTGGACAGTGTTAAACCATCATCCATGTGCCCTTCGTGGTGCATTATTGCCTGAAAACAAAAGCAAGAAGCAGTCACTGCAAAATGAGACATTAAATAAGAAAACTCACATGGGAAGGCAGGCTAGGAAATTATGAAGTCACACAAAAATAATTTTTTTTTTAAAAACAGATAATTCCATGGTTTAGTTTTTCATGTCCAACAACGTACCTGTACTGAGCCAGCAGGTTCAGTGCCATAATAATCTCAAAGCTACAGCTTTAGTAAAAAACATGCTTTATTCAAAAAAAAAATTAAAAATCTAAGGGGTTTTTGTTTGCTCTTTGTTTTTATCAACATTAAAAATATAACCCTTATAGAGCAGCAAATCCCTAGAGCAGAAAAGGTCATAACAGGTATTCTTTACTGGTCCTCATTTCTAAGGGAGTTACTGGCCTTTTCTGACTATGCTTTGAGTAACTTCCAATACCTTACAGTTTTTCAAGTCTAGTTATCATGGCTCTGAAGGTATTCAATCCAATCCACATAAATATTTTAAACCTCTGCTCTGTGTAGTTCTGGTATCTAAAATGGTCATGGAAAACACTACAGTGTTAAGTTGCAAAAGAATCTTTTCCCTACTTTATGATGCTGAGTTAGCATTCTGCTTGGATATGATTATTCTATGAAGAAAGAAATCTCCCAGGACTCAAGACTTGAACACATTCCAGCCCAAAAAGTAATACACTTACAATGTGGAAAGAAATACTGTGAACTAAAAGCCTCTCCAAACTACATTGAAGAAAGGAATCTTATAAAATTCTATAGGTTCTTACTAATATTTCAATGTTTGTGACTTAATGTCTACAGGTTATTACACACACTTTGTCTGGCTTTCAGTTGGAGAATTCAATACACCACTTAACTTTTCAATATGTGACTGAAAAAACCCCAGTCTTTCATCTGGCAAGCATGCTAAGGCATGCTTAAAGTATTTGAAATCCAGAAATTAGCTAGTTCACATGGCTCCCTTCATTTCCCACCACCCAGCCCAACCCACCCTATCCAACTGTGAGTGAATGAAATGCATTCCTATTTAAAGTCTTACCTTTCGCTGCAGAGAACCCATTCTTACAGACTTTGCATCAGCAGACTGGTACGTGAGCCATAAGCCTGTATCTACGTGTTGTATGAAGCATATTGAATCCCCATACTTTATTTCAGGTGCTCCCATTCCATCCACCTCTTTTCTTGTCCCTATGTCCAACTTTTCCTGATGAAGAAAAAAATGAATGCACAAAAAATAACCTACGTGTTAATATTTGCATAAAACATTAAATATTAGGAAATTGTCCAGAACAGGACCTAAAAGAATATTTAAGATCCTTCTTTAAAAATATTACTAAAAAAATGGGAAAGTGTAACTTTTACTTAAAGACAAAGAGAAATCCCATTGCAGTCTGGTACACTTGAGAAGTCGTGTGTATTCATTTCACCTGCATAGGAAAGAACTAGGATCATAACTGACAGTACATGTCATTATCGCAACATTAAGAGCTTACAAAACAACTCCAGATACATTGATTCCCCTAGCTGAACCAGGCATTAACCTACACAAGGTTTTTCTTGGGCATTTGGAGGTTTTTTTCAAGCCTGGAAAGGATGAGGTCCATCCAATGGTCAATGAGAGATGGCCTTTAACCTGTCACTACCCAACAATGGGCTCAGTACTTCCTGAAAAAAGCAATCCATTTCTGCATGATTGGCCTGCAAACTAATAATGGCAGGACAGGATGTCATTCCAGCTGGTGTCCTGTAAAGACAGCAGCTGTTTCAGGAGAGGAAATGTAGTATCCCAAACAATACTAGAGTTTGTGGCTCTAATTTGGTGTGTTTCCGCAACACCTAGCTCTCCTAAGCACAAACTACTTCTGAACGGACTTGTATGGACAAACAGCCCATGCATCCTGCTTCATGGCAGATTATCCATTTAATCTCTCCAAAAACACATGGTTCAACTGACTGATATACCTATGGCTGTACATTCAGCATGCAACATGACCCCCTTAACCAACTACAGCTTCAACATTCTGTGCTTCTCCTGATCAGCAGGAGATGACAAACATCTTCCTGCAGCTACTCAGAGTAATGTTAAAAATAGTGAGACAAAAACTTCTTCTTGTTCCACCTGTCTACAACCAAGAAAGATTAGAAGAATGACTACTTCATGCACATGTGCCCTGACAATGTGGGAAGACAGCTTCACGGTAGAAGATAGCAAAGACTGGGGTTTTTACAGGAACAGACAATAATGTCTACCTCATCGAAGGCTTTTTTAAAGCACTTTTTGAGTAAAGGGAAATGTCCTGTAACAAGATTTTCAGCCTACAATCATGAATGCATTTTGAAGCATTTGAAAAAAAAAAAAGTGCAATAGTACTGAGGTGAAATTCTTATGATTACTTCTCATAACATTTTCAGATATAATATATTCATCAATTCAGCTTGTTTTCTGATTGTTTCTGGATACAGTTGTTAATTTCACTACCTTGTAAATGACTCTCAGCACTCCTTAAGTGCTGAAATTCTTATTAAAATCTTCTCCATTGATACATGGTAATAACTGATTTATTAATAATCTGATGCCAATTACAGAGTTATTGTGTGCCTCTATTCCATTATTAACCTATTATTTTGCTCATATCATTTCTGTAAATGTTGTATTCAATTCTTTCAAAAGCTAGCACAAATAACCTGAATGTAGTAACAGTTGTAAATCAAAAAGCTACTTATGACATTGCAAACCAATGATGATACAGGAAAAAATAAATTAGATCCTGATTTCAAGCTCCAGTTTTTTGAATTCTCTTTATAACTAGAAGATACCATGAACACATACTGTGCTTCTACATTCTAAGATTTTCTTTTTTTCAGGTCTCACAATTAATTTCTTAAATGTGAATACAAGAATTCACACATTTTCTCATAGAGCACTGTAAATAAAATGAGGGATAATTAATTTAAAGTATTTTTGAATTCTTTGTTAAGAATCTACTGGCTGTAACAGAACGTAAATGGGTTTGATACTGAAATCTTTGTTCCAATTAGAATTAAATTCACTTGGCATAAAAATTGTCGCCCCAACAATTTGTCAAACAAGATCTCTTTTCTCACTAACGTAAGTACACTAACAGCTCTGCGTGTAGGTTTAAAGCCCAGATTGAAATCAATCCCATTAAAGTGAGCTCTGTCCTACAAAATAAATATAGCAGCCACAAAAGCTATGATAGTGTAAATGCTGGACTACATATAGGAGAGAAACAGAAGACTAGAGGATGGTGTGGGAGCAGCAGGCATTACACCATTCATTTGGGAGCTTCAAGACATTGAGCTTTTTGCAGGAGTGAACAGGAACCACAAATTATTTATAAAGGGGAAGATTTGAATGGAGTGCTGGGTTCATATCAGTAAAGAGCAGGTAGTTGGGAAAGTATGTATAATGAATCAATCTCAATATCCACTGTAAAACAGTTCATCAGTGAAAATTATGATCTGAAAAACATCAGAAATCACCATGTCACTAATTAATAATGGTACATTCGCACAGAAATTACATGATGCAATTTTCCAGCCACACTCTTACCACATATGTAACCTGTCATTACTGAACCATCTGCTAATTCTTCCTACAGCATTTTTACAAAGAAAACCTTCAGTTTTATTTGTAGTCTAGACCCATTCTCAGATGATTAGCCTTGTCTAAACAAGGATCAAAAATCTTCATCTATTACACTGGAACAAACAGCAACAAGTGGGTTTTGCAACAGTCTGTAAACCATCACAGGAATGCAAAAAAAGAATGCATTGGAAATGAACAGGATTACTGAACAATAGGCCAGATTTTCTCAGAAGGATGTGCTCTTTATAAACAGTGTTTATTCCACACCTACAAGAACACAAGCCAGTCTTCCCACTTTTGTTGTGGGCTAGATGAACAAAATCTTTTTAAAATGGTTTCATTCTAATGTTGAAAAAATTATTCTGTGAAGCCTCACCTTAAACATTATTTCAGTCTAATTTAACTCCCTATAACATTCCAAAATGAATTCCCTTGATTAAGGCCTGTCCTTTCAACTTCTCCTCTTGTCATCTGACCTAACTCATACTCTCTGTGGCACACTTTCAGGACTGATATTTTAAGACCTCACCAACTGCAAGAAGCTGCTTTTTTATGGCTGCTTTTTAAGCACCATTAATATAATTTCTATAATATATAAAAAAATATATAAACTGGAAAAGACTACAGACAGGAAAAGCAGACTTGGTACAGAATGCATAAAGATTTCTAAATTGCTAAAATTACCTTATTTCAGTGGAATACTGATATTAAAACAATGTTTTTTACCAAAAAGAATCGATATGGAGCAAATGGCAGAGAAAAAAAAAAAAACCACAAAACTTGATCTCTCCAAACACAAGTCTATTAAAAGAGTTGTATTTTTGGGAAATAAATTCTAGATACCTGTGGACATCCTGGGCTGAGTGAAGCAAAACTACTAGAGAGAAAATAAAAAGAATTTTCTGAATTTCAGATGCTCGAAAGGCTCATATATTTTGCATTTAATGATAATTATTGGGGTAATATATGATACCCAGCGCACAAAGGCCGATTACCAGAAAGAAAAATGAAGTGACTGTTAGCTCCCTCAGAAAATCCTTATCTTCTGAGTGCTGTTTGGCAACACTTAGTGGTATTTTCAAGCTTTCACAAAAAAAACCCAAAACAAACAAACAAACAAACAAACAACAAAAAAACCCTTTAGCTTTCTAGTTCTCTTCTGGGCTATTTTTTAAATGAAGTACTGGCAAGCTAATAGGTTTACGATGATGAGCCCTTGCAAATAATAAGGTATAAAAAATAAATGTTGAGCCTTTATATTTGCATGTGAATCTTCAGGTTTACAGGTGATACATTTTCAGCACTATCTCTACAGACATGAAAGCTGCTTTTCATACAGAAATCGAAGTTATTATCTACTCACATGCTCGAAGGAACTGATCCTTTAATACTTTCTTCTCCCTAGTTTGTTATTGCCTATTTAAAGCTAACTTACTATTGTGCAACAAGTGGGAGCTTCACAATTCTTCCCACTTCTTTCCAGCTACTGCAAGGAAGAATTATGACTGTGGCAAAAAAAGGGATGAAATTTCTATTAGAAAGACTAGCCACTTGAAATACTCACAGGTATTAATTCTCTGTACTAAATAAAGAAGATTAGGGGCTCCCTCTTATCCATGAATAATTTTTTTTGGGTGCTAAGTACATGCAACAATGTAAGTGAAAATCTGGATGGTTTGTTCAAACATAGAGGAAAAGAGACCCTAAATCTGCTTACCTTCCATACAGAAGCCCTTCTAGAACTCCTATAATTTGAAATCTTTTTTTAAATACTCTTTTCCAGAGAGGGAAGGCACCTAAAAGTTTCTAATGCCACTAGCCTAATAAAGTGAAATATGACACTCCTATAAGTCCAAAGCAGGAGACTCAGTCACAGAATTGGTCAGGTTGGATGATCCCACAGCGGGTCATCTGGTCCAAGTTCCCTGCTTAAGAAGGGCCATTCTAGAGCACATGGCACAGGATTGCATCCAGACTCGATTCATCCTCAGCAAACCATGTACTCCTCTCCTGTGGCATTTCTGTAATTCCCCCCAAATAAGTAATTCGTTAATGTTGATATCCACAACAGTTACATCAAATATGATCTTCCAGACTTCCAATTTCTTTGAAAATCCATATTTAAACATCAGTAAGATTATAGTTGTCACATGCTGATTAGCTTATATACCCCACTTAAAATTCTCTTGTTACTTCAAGAATTGATTGCCATAACAAGTTTCTATCTGCTCCAAGGCCTTTTGTCTCTGCTCTGCTCAGCATAGGATAGGTTTGGCCACTAACAACAAAATAAATGTTAACCTTTCATTTTGAGCATGGTAGAATAAAACCATTTCAAAATGTAAAACCTCAAAATAATTTCAAATGAGACTTCCAAATTCAGGCTGAAAAAAAGAATAAAAAGAAGAAACTTCAAATACAACATCACCTAGTCTCCAGAGTACATGTGCATATGCTACGTAGAAAATAGAGACAAACCACCTTATCCATATCAACATGAGATAATTCTTTATTGTAAAATTCTTGCCTTCAAGTATTTTTTTGACTAAATAAACCATGTAACAGAAGAGCACAGTATATTGTTCCACTCTTTTTGGAGCAATCCCTGCTGACCACCCATCTTGAAAATCAGTGAATGAATTATTCTATCCCTCTTGCTTTCAAGTGTTGAAATCTATACTAGCTGCAATAGGAAATCCCCAATATGGTTGTACTGCATTGTCCTAAAATATTCAAGCACTTCTATGACTTTTCTAACTGGTTTCAAAATGAACAGTTGTCTGGCTCTCAAAACAATCACCCAAACTACAGTCTTTGTTATCAAGGTGCAAAAATCTATATACCTGCTTTTGGGTATATGTTCTTTTCTTATCTTCCCAAGCAGGCAAATAATTAAAAAGTACAAATTAAATGGTACAGAGAAGTTATTGAGTAATTCTGTTTACTGTTACTTTGTGTTTTAGAATATAGTTTTTTACAACAACAAAATTATTGTTGAAAATTTTCAGACACCATGCTACAGGTGAAAAGTATGAGAAATAAAGGATGTTTAAGAATTTATCACAGTATTATTTTTAACTGTTTACCCACTATAAAAAGTAGTGGTTTAAACTCAAAATGCTTATTGAAGCTGTCAAAAAACTCTGGTCACTTCAGATTAGACTACAGTAAAGTATCTGCTGAGAGAAATCCTGAATTTCCAATTTAATTTCAGCAACTTAAAATATTATAATTTTTTCCTATGTCAGCCAACAGATATAAGCAGTGAAGCAGCAGAGAAGTTAATCAGAAAAACAAATTAGAAATGAGTATACTGCTCAAAAGTGGGCAAGCAGTACAAAAAAACTCCAACCCAACCAATGAAACAACAACAGAAAAGCAACAAATTAACAAAGAAAAAAAAAAAAACAAACCCACAAACAGACAGCCAGGTAGTAATACACAGAGAAAATACAATAGAAGAAGCTTTCTAGTTATTGCTTATACTGCATTTTGGAATTTTTTTAATCAGTGAAAAGTAGAAGGCTCCAATAATTAATGCAATCACAATAAACAGAAAATATCTAAATCTTGCTTTCTAAAGAGATTGGAATTATTACTATTAATAGTAATGCTGCACTGATTCCATACCTTGGAAGACCGAAAACAGAATGCTGTAGATTTTACATCTGCCTTCTCTTTGTCTGTAAGAAGAAGACTCTTGTCATCCAGGAGACTTAAATATTTTCCTGTTGTTATATGTCTTAGTCTGAATGGCTGTCCCCATCTAATGTGGCTGCCACTCCACCTAAGAGAGTCCATAAAAAAACATTTATTAAAAAAAAATAATGTTTTAACTACTGGCAAAAATATTTTAAAGTAAAATATATTGCCAACCAGTTGCTAAAAAATATAAAATTCACATATTGGAGTATCAGCAAGAAAGTGGCTACTTTGTAGTTATTCCCTACAAAACCATTCTAATAAATAATCTTAAGGTCTTCCTTTGCACAAGCTGCCTTTGTTCAGACTGAATTCCTCTTGAGAGACGGTACGGACCGCCTACAGAAAAGGAGGCTTATGTTGTACACAAAGAGTTTAGACCTGCCAGTTCCCTTTCCAACATTTCATCTCACAGCAGCTGTGATTCTTCACTCTCCCAGACTCCTCATCTTTTAGCAGTCAGCAGATTTTAAGCACACTTTAAATGCTGTGCAAAAATAAAATGGCTAAAAAAAAAATACCTAAAATAAATATGAAAACTTATTAAGTCAAAAATGGCCCAGATTCTTCATATTCTAGAGAAGGAAGAAAGGCAAAGCTTAACTAAGCTCCCCAAAAAATACTCAACTTAAAATACAGGTCAGAGGTTTCCAACTTCTTGCCCTAAACTGAAAATTCAGCCCTGCTGTTCTTCCTGTTTAATTCTTGAAGATAAACTTGTGTAGGGGTTACTAAGGAGTATGTACTTCACAAAGGCTTTTCACATTAGAAAACTGTCACAAGTAGGATATTTTCCTAGTCTTCACAGACCTTTCTTCAGTCTTATATCCTCAAAAGTTTGCACTTCAGATGTATGTGAATGCTGCATTTTGGAGAGGAAATCATATTAATTCTGTGCTTGCAAAATGCCCATCACAGTGGAGTTATGATATACTGCCAAAGTTCTGCTGTGCTTCTACAAATACTAGAAATTCTCTGTGCTTACTGCGGCTTCAAAGAGCTTCAAATTATTGACATGTTCACATAATATCAATGAAATGTACAAATGCATCCTTATGAATTTAACCTGCTAATAAGGTTAGTCTCATATCAGAATTTTGTACCACTGCATCTTCTCACTTGCCTTTAAGGTAATTCTAGGTACAGCATTTAAAAACATAATAAGTTTTTAAGTATATGTTTTTGTATGTATTCATGTGGAAGTCCAAAAATCCCTTAAGACTGCACTTAAACAGGTTGAATTAATTTTTCATTTTAATTTTCCCTGACACACAGATGTAGCAGGTTAAAGCACTTACCTATTCAATACCAATACCCACTTGTTTAAATGTGTCTTCTTAAGAGTTGGCCATACTGCACACAAAGTATGCAAAACCAATTTGGCAGACATTTTCAAAGTGCAGTTTTTAAAATTATTCCATTTTGTAACAGGATTTATTACACTTCAGTGATTAAACTTCTAAACCTTTTTGGTTATTGGTTTCAAAAAAGACAGAAGAATAAAAAGATTTTTGCCCTCAACTATTTTCTTTTGTAATCTAGAGAGTCTCTTCTGTTTAAGCTGAGGGAGCTTTGGGGTAGAAGGAAACATGGAAGCTTTGTATCTTAGAAACACATTTATCTTTTTCTGTCTTCTGCACAGCAAAGTCCATATAATCCACAAAAGGACATCTGAGTCTAGTGTCCTAGCATAACTTCTGTTTCTCTAGTCAGTAAAATGTCAGGACATGAATCTCAGCTATTGTGTTGCCAAGTAAAATACACCAGTTCTGCACCTTTCATATTACAGGTCATGCTGGGAGCTGTCTTTTCTCTTGTCTGATTCAATTTTCTCTTGGACCCAATAGCTATAGACCATAAGAAAAAAAAGTAGCATAATTGAGCCATGCTCCTAGTTCATGCCTGCAGGATAGGAAAAATAACAATTCATGTGCACTCACAAGAAAAGCCTTTTGAGCAGAAAGTATCTTGTGAAGCCATTTTTGACCACTAAAAATATTTTTTTGCAATGTGAGAACATGAACTCTGCCACCCGTTTGGGAAAGAAAGCAATGCTGAGCAATAGTATTTGGTGTCCCATGGCAGGGCATCCCAAAGGCATCTGTACATGTAGACTGCCCAGGCAATTTTTATGAGAGTTCTCCTCTAATGAACAGAGTTGAGAAAAAAAAAATGTTCCTCTAGAAACCTGTGAAATTCGCATAGCATTATATCTGCAGTCATTCTGGGAAGGACTACAACTGAATGAGAACTTCAGGCATGCATACACAAAGCTACAAATTGAAGCATTTGCATGAATAGCAATAGACTGCAATTCAGCACTGTATGTATAAAGCAATTAGAATATCATACAGGAAAACAGGCTGGTGAGGGAGGTGTAGGAGAGGTTATTCTTGGGATTTCATTTGGTTCTTTTTTTTCCTGGTAAGAAAATCATGTTTTTTAAAAAGAAAGATTACCACTCCCTTTGTATAATTGTTTTGACAGTTCTTACAATTTCTTTCAGTTGTATATGTTCAAATTTTTACCCTTCAAAAGTTTATATACAATGCCTGTCAAAGTGATATATATGATGCTCATAACAGAAACCTGTCATTTCTTGGATCCCCATGTTGGTCCAGTACTGCTTATTAGGGAAGTAAATGCCATGGGGAAAACAGAAAGCCAGAGATCATTCCACAGTTTCACTGTTGTTGTCACTGTCTCAAGGTCTATTTTAGTCCAAAGGAAAAATCTCACTGCCCTATCACTGACATTTAATGTCATCCTATTAATAAAATGCACACAGAGAGAACAGCATCATTGGAGTGTAACCTTTTCATAAGCTGCTCTGATTTAATCTCTAAAAAGCAATCATTTATTTGTCACTAGAAACTTTATCACAAGCACATATTGTATTATGATTTAAATACAATTTTACACTGCAATTACCTTAACAAACAAGGCACAATTCCTTACTATTACCTCAACGCTTCCAATAATGCATGATAGAACTTTTTTCTGTAAATTTTTTATTTTAAAGTCTTCCAAATGGCTTAAACAAGCTGGGGGAGGAGTGTCACACATGATTTTTTTTTTAAGGAAACCGGTTCTGGTTTTGTAATTTATGTGCTAAAAATGTAAATTGTGAATTCACTGACGCTATAACAACTTCAAAAAATAATCAAAACACACACTGTCTCTATAGGAACTTATTTAATATTTAATGAAAGTCATATAAAGCATTTTTAAAGGATTATTTTAGTTTTACTCGTCCAGATTTACAATTATCATTTTGATTTTATAGGATCACTCTTACTATAGAAGAAGTGTCCTGCCAAATGTCCTTCTTTTTCTGAGACAGATTTTACTTACGCAACTCTTAGAGTCTCTAGTCGCCACAGGGAACGAGCATGAATGGACACAGCACCGCCTTCATAATGGACAGTTCTGAAAACCAAGCAATGGCACAGACTAAATGTTCAGCAGAATTCATCATCATATGCGTTTGTTCATTTAACCACATCTCTGATTTTAAGATTGTCAAAACAATTATTGCATTTGTCAGATTCAAAGGTTATTAGATTCAAAACCCACTCTTGTCAATTGAACCCTCAGACTTAGTTATTTAAATTTTGTTTTAATTGTCCTTAGCATCCATTATTGTGACATTCACACTAACAAGGCTTATACAGCATTTGATTAGACATTTTTCTTAGTGTTTTAAGGATAAAGAATCCAGGGGGGAAAAACAGTATCAATAGCCTGATAATTACAACATTTCTAGATTCTAACAAAAGCCAAATATCAAACAATGATGAAGATTTGTGATCACTGCATGTATCTCCCAGGAAAGGTAGTGTTTTCTCAGCGCTTATACTATTAAAGTAACTGCAACTTATCACACTGAATTTTGAAAATGTACTTATTTAGCACTTTATTTTAATACTATTACACCTAAGATGTCACAACAGCCACAGTCTTCAGACACTGACACAGTCTTCAAACATCTTAGATGTTAACAGCTTCCTATTTACAAATTTTTATAGGTAATGACCTCTCTAATTCCTGCATATAACCAGAAATCTAATTATCTCTAGAAAACAGTCAATTAAGCCTAAAAAAGATAGTGAGTCTTTTCTCCATTATTCTACACACAGGTAAGTGATCTATACCAGATGCACAAAATGGTTAAGATTTATGGTCACCAAAAGCCCTGAGCAGATAACCCTGTTTTACGTCAAAGTAAACACTAAGGAAAGTTAGCATTGCCATTCTAAACTTAGGGAGCCACTCTTTGGATTGTGCCCTGCCTGTGCCTGTGTTTCTGCCCTATGACACTGACAGAATTTAAAAGCCTAGGCCTTTCCCTTGGGAAAATAAATAGAAGAGTCACTTATGCAAAGGAGTGCTGTCACTATGCTTATCAGTTCAAGCATGTCAGGGAGCACTACCAAACAATGGCCTAGTTTTATAGATCCTGGAAGAGCTGATGGACTGAGTAAATGTTGAGAACTTCAGTCAAGATCAGGCACCACCAAAAATAGCCAGTGGTATAACTTTAGGTAATATTAATAATGAAATTTTAGCCATTCCCCATTCTTTGCTAAAAGCAATTTTTGAGGACTACAATTTTGGAACCAGGTACATACTACTTACTAGGCTTTAGCTTCAAAGTCCTCCTGTGGATATAATACAGAAAGACTGAATGCATAGCACAGAGGAAAACCCAGCATTGAAAGAAATAGTTCAAAACCAAAAGAAATAGAGTTAGAATATATTTCTCTGTACTGTTAAGCATACATAAAACTACAGACAGGCTAAAATTCATCCTGGAATATAGTAAAAAGTATTATGGAAATAAATTACTCACAGACACCGGGAAAGAATGAAGACAGATCATATAAGAGAAAAAATGAGTCCAAACACAAAATAAGTACATCTCACTACAATTACAGAACCAGAAACACTGACCATTCATGACCCAGGTATAAATAAAAACTCTGGCACATGTTCCATGTAGCAAGAAGCTATAGGTGGATATATAAATATGTACAATATTCACCCCTTGACCTTATATCCACTATTTTCTCCAAGTATTATCTCAGCATTTGCTGCAATGGTTGTGGTGCTAGGAGCAGCTGGCAAGTATTAGCAAGTCTCTCATTTCCCTCTCACAGAAGAAAATGAAATTCAAAGGCAATCTTATTTTTTATTGAAATTTACCTTTATTAGTACTGTAAAATGCAATTTTACCTTGAACTCAGCTATTTCTCTGTTCAGATACTCTCCCTGCACTTCAGGTGTTTGTTCAAATTCTTCTGCAGCTAACGGACCAAGACTGGATTTATGTTGTAACATCTCAAGAATAACAGATCAGATGTCACCCTGGTTGGTTGGTTTGGATTGGGAGTGGGAGGGTGTGGGTTGTTTGTCTGGGCAGCTTTGGTGGGGGTTGTCAGTTTTTTTCAAAGTTGAAGCATTCTGATTACATCCTAGCTTATTTTAGTATGAACCTCACTCACAAAAAGGCATTTGGAATCCTCGCACTTGCATACTGCATAATATAAAATCAAATTTTATTTACACATCATTAATTATGTGAAAAACTACAGTTTACAAGTCATTAATTATATGAAAAAACAGGCTGAAGCAAAGTTTTAAATCCATAAGAATGTTTCATTCTTAAGTTGGTACCTTTTTACTTTTCAGGGATGAAGCTCTTTCTCACAATGGAAGCCCAGAAGGTGTCACCAGTTTCTCAGTTTGATTATTGTTTTGAAGATAGTTTTGGATTACACATACCTGTTAGGTCAGTGTAACATTAAACATCTTAAAAACCTCCCATCTTAAACTTAAAATAATGGCTTCTCATGGGTGAAGTAGTTTACTTTTATCTGAATGTCTATCCATTATTTTCTTTCTCTGTTCCTTCCGAGGGGAGCTATCAGTCTTAGAATGGTCATGTAAGATGAGAAAATGGGAGAGAGATAGAAGAAATCATAAATAAAAACATATGACTTGTTTA
This sequence comes from Edolisoma coerulescens, assembly GCA_013397115.1. NCBI lineage: Eukaryota > Metazoa > Chordata > Aves > Passeriformes > Campephagidae > Edolisoma > Edolisoma coerulescens. Next base: position 1,186,054 of record VWZW01007347.1, on the reverse strand, counting down.
CCAAAGGAAATAAAAAGGATTCTAGTATTTTCTTAGTTCCATATGAATGACCAGGTACAGCAGCAACATAGGGAGTAAAGGCTAAAAGACTGTAACAGAACCTTTAGGACAAAAGTCAAAAAGGCAGAAGCAAAGCCTCAGCAAAAGAATAAGTGACAGCAGTCTGGAGGGGGACTGAAAGAGAGCTGGTGGCTGGAGGGCTAGGGATTAAGAATCCCTACAGGGAAGCAAAAGGAGAAGCCTGAAGTCTGGAGTAAAGGATGGAGCAGAAAGACTTTGTACAAACAGGAAAGAAGATACATGCTACAACAAAATCAGATAGCACAAAGCATTAGAATAGGGTGCAAGCTCTTGTGTTTTTAACTAAATGCTGTCTTCGCTACAGAAAAGATGATAAAGAAAAGGTGTCTTGAATAAAAGATTTCTTCAATGAAGGGCAAATCACTTTGCCTTTATCATAAGAGCATGCATGCTGAACACTGTCCCAGGCAGATGGATAAGTTCATAACCCAGACCATCTCAAAAGTTTTTATGCTAAGGAATTGAAAGTTCATTTTTAGCTCTTTTCATTAAAGTAAATGTAGTAAACTGCTCTGAGATTGCTCAAACCAACTTCCTTAGTACTTGCTCTATATATCATTATTTGAAAGGATGCACCTCATTTCTTTTCACATACTTCTGATGACAGTTCAGTGCTGAAAAGGAAGGATGATTCATAACGTTTGAATCCTTCCTGAAGCTGACACTAGTAAGTCGTATCAGGTACTGGTACTGCTAGGTCAAATGAAAAATTGCTTTGAATGACATGAAATAACCCACAACAATTTTCTGGCAAACAGAGTTACTACAGATTTACATTCACATGATGCAAACAAAAAATTGAGTTGCAAGGTGCAAAGAAGATGCACATGACTTGCCAAACAGTAGAGAAAACCTCCACATTGCGAAAACTAATTATGAAATTATAAGTAATGTAAGTGTATAAGGAAAATACAAACAACAGCAGAAAAAGAGAGGACAAGAAGCTACGAGTGTTAGTCTTCCTCAAAGCTTGGGATACCTTGTATCTTCAGAACCATATCCATAACATTAATTTGTGACTTTTTTTTCATTTTTTCCAAAGCATTTTATCCATATATTCTACATTTATGTATTAAGGATATTAACCACTTTTATTTCAAAATAAAATATCTACAAGTAATTCAGAACCTTTGAGACTTCTCAGTTAATCTTTATAATAAACCTTCATCTAGTTTATTAGTTGGTGTAATGAAGTCATTTTTTGGTCTGACCTATGACTGTAAGTTACATATAAAACACCATCCTTTTCCTGACTATGTCGTTCATCTATTTAATTCTCCCTTAATCCAAACCAGAGCTGGGACTGGCCACTGCATTTGTCTCCCTGCGTCCGGGTTGTGTGTGCAGCACCACGGACAGAGCCACGGCCCCGGCGGGACCAGGTCCTGCTCTCCCCGGCTCACTCGCGGTATTCTCCTCAAGCTTTCCAAGACCAGATGCAGAGGGAAAGCGACACTAAACATCAAAAAGAAAGCTCCATATCTGAATCTATCATCATGAATTACAATAATGAATTAATTACACAGGTTTAAAATAGAGTGCCACGTGTCAACCCCCCTGGAGAGCCATTATTGAATTTATATTCTTATTAAAGTTTTGTTCAGCAGAGAGAGGGCAATCATTTCACTGAAATTCACTGACTACAAATGGGAATTAAATGAGGTTAAAATAAATGACATTAAATGACAGTGTTTCGATACTGCTGAAGCAGTCTTGGTTGAAGAACCTGCAAATCCTAAATTACACAGCAAGAAAATAATGGAACAAATCTCAGTAGCTTAGAATGACTCAGGGCACCATAATAGTGTACCTGGATCACACACAAATTAATAAATCCAAATAAGATGTCAAAGTTCAAGTGAAAGAAAATTTTCCACTCCTCTCAATGACAGACAAGACTGGTTTTAGTTTGAAAAATCAGTCACTAAAGAGCTCCATGTATGTTTTCAAAATAATTTTTAGAAGCACAGCCATCACTTTTCAAGGCCTAAGGGTTTCTTTGCGTGCAGGGGAAAGGTTATTGACTTACGCTGATTGAAAACTTTGAGTTCACATTTCAGTCATAAATCATGCTCCACACATGCCAGATCCCAAACTTTCTGAGGTACAACAGACCTCGTTAGTTCATAATGCCGTAACAAAAAGTGTCAAGAGAATGGCATGGAAAATTAAAAAGGAGCTGGGATTGGCTAAGTCATACTGATTTTGACCATCAGTTTAAAAGCCTGTCCATCCCTGAGACTAACACTAAGTGTTCAATGTAATTTACAAAAGCCTTAACATAATATGTTTCACCCAAAGAAAGTCTAGAAGGCAGGAATAGTAAAACTGCTTCTGAAATTAGGCTACATTTATCCATTCCCCCATGAAGGCCTATTCTAAATGGATGGTTTGAGAAATTGGAGTCTGCTCCAGCCCAAACGATAACTTTGAAAAGCCAGGAGCACTCTTCTCTCTGTCACAGGTAATTGCTTTCCAAAATGATTTACTTCTGAAGGGTCCAAACTGCACTGCAGTCATCACTTTAAAACACCTATTGCAAATCAAAATGCAAATTAGTTGCAGTGGAAACACTCATGGTTCCTTTCTAGACTGGGAGCTATGAATATCAGAGCCCAACTCTTGTGAAGTATTAAAGTTCAAAAAGAATAAGAAAGATGATGGTATAATAAAGAGCAAGCACCACAACCAAATCAAAAAATAAAAAACCACCAAGTAATTTTGATTACATACTTCTACTGCTATCTGCCATTAGATTTTTCCGGGACTTCTAAGGAAAAAAACAACCACAGAAAAAAACAAAAACAAAACAAAACAAAACAAACAAAAAAAAACCCAAACCAAAAAGAAAAACCAAAACAAAACAAAAACCACAAAAAAACCATCCAAACAATCCAATCACAAAACAAATCCCCCCAACACAAGAGAGCAATCCAAAACTCTACGGTCATGCCCACATTAATAACGAGCTGACATTTCTACAGGAAACTAGAAATAACACACATAATACAACAATGCCAATAATGTAAAACAAGTCCACTTAATTGAACTGCAAAAAGAAAGAGGGGGAGGGGACTGCTGACTGATTCAATTGTAATAAATTTATTATGAACATTTTTAATTTTTTTTTAATTCAGAGAGTGAACCAATGGATAGCAACTTCACAGAAGCACTTTAATTTATATACGCTCTAAATACCATCTCCCATCATAATTAGAACAAATTTATTCATTCCTTTGATATTGTAAATTCAAAAGTGAAGACTCAATAATATAATTACCAAATAACAGGTTTAAAAAAAAAAGTGTCACAATTTCAACAGTAAAAGATGTCAAAGGAAACTAAAGACCATTTCAAGGTACCTGTAATACAAAAAGTTACTTAAATCTCCTGCTGGATAATCATATATAACCCTCTGCACCCAAAAAAAAGAAGTATTAAAAATTATTAATAGATTTCTCCTGTATGAAACTGGAGGGAAAGGGTAGAAAAGAAGATCATGGAATCCTTTATTTAAATTAAAAAATACACATAAATCAAGGAAACCGTGGTGGGTTTGCCTCATTCCTACTGACAAACTACTTATATCAGCTCATATGATGGGATCTAGATCACAAACCACGTGGACAGAGACTGAAGGAAAAGGAGTCAAGATAAATAAGGATTCACAGCTACTGTGCTGCTGCAGAAGTTTGCCCTAGCTTTGAAGACAGATGGAAATCAAAGTAACACCATGAGAACACCAAACTGATGACACTATGCCTTCTCTTGTCTGTCTATACCTGTATTTATTTTTTAATCTACCTGGAAATACTTCTGAAATTTGACTTAAAGAGCCACTCTGCAAATTTAGGTCTAGCTTGCTAGAGACAACTAAAATACTTTGAAGAGTAAAAACAGTTTAAGAATTCCATGCATAAGGGTTAAACGAGCTGCCTTAAAACAGCAACATACCTAACTAGAATATTCAGTAAATTATATTTAATTCAGTGAAATTGCACATACTTGACCTTTTGTCTGTTCCTTTTTTTTGTTCTTTATCTGGGTCAGTGAGTAAAGACTACCAGGGTATCTTTCACCCTGCCTGTGGCACTTTAAAAATAATACTACTGTATTCCTCTACTGTAGTATCAAGGAAACCAACATATTACCACAAACTTCTCCACTTGCACTGCTTTCCATTCGAATGTTTTTTGATTACAAAGCAAACTTAATCTAGCAACTTCATGGAGGATCTACTTGAAACTGCTTCCTAAGGAAAAGCAAAGCTTCTGACTTGACAGTAAAGTCCCTCTTCCACAATACAATGATTCCACCCTACCTTCTAGGGATCACTGTACCACAATATAAGGGCACATGGAGGGACACAGAAGCTCAACAATTAAGCAAGGCAACACAGCATAGACTCAGAAAAAAATTGAGACACAGGAAGTAATTTTATAAGCTTTTTATATGACTATTTCTGCCACTGCACTGTGCCTCTTCCAGTGTAGATTTGGATGACCTTGACTCAGAGGAAGCTTTGTCAGGTACTGTAATCATGAAGAGAGTACCGTCACTGCTTCACAGGTCTTCACTGTGCTAAGCGAGAGTACAAACTCTCATATGTACAAGAGAATAAACATCTTGAAAATGTGCGTTTTATTTTGAACTCCTGGTACTCTTTGAAACACTTTTATACTCAATATTTATGTAACTGCATCAGTGTTCTAAGAATAGAGTAAAACTATAGTTATTTTTGGAAACTGCTTAGGAGGATACTTCACATCTAAACTATTTATTTATTCCCTGAAATAGATACCAGGTTACATTATAGAATAAAACTGTTATTTTAGGATTGTCTGATCTTTTATTTATTTAAAAAAGCATAAAGAGGAGACCTCTGCAGAAAAATAAAAACGAGATTGAGGAATTGGTGATTCATAACAGGAATGGTACTTCTCAGTGCTCCTTTATGCTGCCACTCTGCACAGCAGACCTGCTCGTCAGGTATATGCTGGAACAAAGCAAACCAAACAAAATCACAATAATCTATCACCAGACTACTTCAAAAGGCAATGACAGGATAATATGGAATTACTACTGTACTTCAAATATATCCCACCTTAGTATGCCTCATGTGCAAAAGTTACAGAATTGAAAGACAAAATAATTTTTCTTAAAATTTCCTACCTGCCAAAATTAGCCATATTTTTAAATATAATTCTGCCATATGTTGAATCACAACCATCAAAATGATGTATGCATACATACTGAAAACTGAAAGGAGCCCCAAATTATTTTGAATAGGCAACAGTCCTAATTAGAGATAGAAGTATAGATATTTTAAGCAATCACTAAATTTACTAATAATTCAAGAGAAGAAAATGTGGGTCACAGAGTGATTATAAATAACTCCATATAGTTTAAAGTAATCATAGATTGTATTCTAGGTTTAATAATAAAAAATACTTCAAAATATTTCTGAAAAATAGAAAAACTGCAGAAAGGAGAGTATGAAAAACAAACAAACTTATTTTTATTTTGCTTGTTTATCAAAGAAAAGTTCCTGAACAACAGTACCTTTCAGAAGATCAAATATGTTTTTATGAAGCAATAAGAAGCAATATTTCTCAGTATTGCTATCAGGAAAAATAAAGACAAAGACATACATAGTATTTGTTGCCTACTACCTCTGCTTCTTTGGGGGTTTTAGACAGATATGGGGAAGGAAGGAAGAAATACAGAGCACTGCAGACACTGCAGGAAGAAATACAATTATCTGATTTGTTTACAGGCACTGGTCTGCAGATTAAGAAATTCACCATATTCTTCCCATGTTATGGGACAGAAAGATGCATCATGTGAATGCACAAGTAGGTCAAATCAATTTTTTCATAACTTGCAACTTCACACTCCATTATTGTGTTTTACATGTAATGTTAGTCTTGTTGAAAAGAGACAGACTTAGTGTGTTCTTAAGCACTGAAGTTCACTACTAAAGTGTTAGACCACCCTATAAATCTGATGTTACACTGCAACTACATTTTTATAAGGAATTTTGCAGGATTTAGACTGAAGTAAGAGCAAACACTACACGATCCTATTTATTTATCACCTTAATTTTTCCTCACTTCCAGGCTCAGGATAAGAATAGCAGTGATCAAGCTGTAATGACTCTCACATGGTAACTAAAATTAAAACCTGAACTGATCACATTTTAAGTATCGGCATGATGAACTACCTTCTGCATTCAAAAACTATTCCCTTGTCTGAAAATGAGAAACATCCATGAAGTGCTGGTCACCAGCAGTATAAGAAAATTTTGAGCCTCTTCTCATTAACATTTAAAAATACATAGAATTTTTCTATGAGAGCTTCTAGAGTCTCGTCCTTATCTTTACAAATGAGAATAAATAAAATAAAAAACACATTTCCATTTGCAAACCAAAAAAACTTGTTTTGATGAGTGACTTAATGAATAGCACTTTCTTTGTCATGGAAATGAAGCTACCCAATGTGCTGCATTAAACAAACTATTCCAAAATACCATTTAGCAACATTTAGTAACATTTAGCCTGAAGGTAGAAATAAATTATACAACACTGCCCTACCAAAAAAAAAGCTTAGGGCATAGTTTATTAGAGCAAGTGCAGAGGACTGATGCAATCACTCCACTGAGACATGCTACTTACGGTGTCAGTCTTCTCACTATTTGGATTTTTTAGTTAATAGAGAGAGACACATACCAAGTTGTCATCACTTCTCTACTTCCATTCTAGGATTCCTTGAGTCAAGAAAATAACCATAAATTAAATTCTAGACTGCCATGACAGGTAGACCTGAGATTAATTCCCAGATTAGTTGCCTTGAAGGACTGGGCAGTATTCTTACATTCCTGTCCTAAAGAATTTTTTGTAATTACGGGGAAAAAAACATCAATAAAAAAACCCAACACGTTTAATTCACAGTGCTTTTAAATCAGTAAAAATGACAATAAATTATCAAAAATCATTATTGCTTTTACATTTGGTGAGTGAAATCAGACCTGAATAATACTGAAAAGAAAATACAAAAGGCTCATGTCCAAAGTTTATCTCAACAATATTCATTCTTATGACTAATAAATCTCATCACAACATCTTTCAAACAATTGTACTATCACTTACATATTGATTCAGCAACATTCATTACTATTATTCTAAGCTGGAAACCTACCTTCTTTGTTCTTCTCCATGTTCACCCGAAGGGACTGTCAAACATTCATCCATGTGACCATGCAATAACCTCAGAACATCCCCTCCTATCAGGTATCCTTGAATAAAGGGAGAAAATTGAGTGCATTTCTCTAAACACAGCAACACTTAAAACTGTAGTTCAAACTGTAATAAATACAATCGGGTTGATTTTGGTTTTTTCTGTGCACATTTTATGTTACTTTAAAAAAAGAGTCAGAAGAAGGGGAAGAAATCTCATACCCTGGGGAGCCAGTTGAACACTGCCAAGTGAGAAAAGCTCCAAGTCAGCAAGTAGGTAAGGATGGATCAGGATAAAGAGGAGCCACAGGCCGGGGATCCTATACAATTACCGCAACTCAGAAAAAGACTGAGCCAACTGAAACAAGGAACCAAGTAATTCCTCTCCCAGATTACAACACAAAAAATAGGAAACTCTTCCATCTTACCTGATCACTTTTCATTTTATTTAAGATAAGAATTCCAGTTAACATACTCCCAAAAAAAACACTGATTTAGCTAGTTCATTATTTTTAAAGCCCTTTTTGGAGTATTTGGAAGTTTTCTGTGAGAGAAACTTCTGGGAAGATCCATTCGAAGCTCTGCTTGACAGAAAATCCAAAACCAATAATCGTGATTTATTTGGACTCCAGAGGGAAGCTCCCATACTGCAAACACCTCCACTGCACGTGCAGGTTCACAGCCAAACACTTGGCTTTACAGTGTACAGATGTGTATGTTCACAAACCAAGGCACAGACCATACACATTGCATCACAGTATTTGAAGTGCTAGGACTTTGCAGCCAGAAGCTGAAAATAAGGCCATAATTCTAATCAGTAAAGATGCTAACAAAATAGATGTTTTTTCATCATTCTTTTTGCATTAGAGATGTGACATTAAAAAGAAATATGATTTTATGTTATCCTACGAATATTGTATTATAATCAAGCAACTGAAAAATTCTAAAACTTGGTAGGTTTTAAGCACAATTCAATGGTATTTTTTCAGTCTGACAAGCTAAATGTAAATACTTCTTTGTGTCCTAAACTCATCTTCCCTTCTTGCTAAAAACAGTTAATACCAAATTTTACATTTGAGTGGGATGCCATAACAGAATTCCTTGGGTTTAGTGTTACGGCAACAAGATTTTTTAAAAATTATTCCTGAAATTATATTTTGAAGCAATGTCTACATCAATAAGTAATGCTGTGAAGTAAGACAGATCTGAACAGGTAAATGCTGTTGAAAACCCTTCAGTCACACCGCACACCTTTAACAAGTTTATTTTAAAGCTACATGAAATTTTTTTCCTGAATATTTCAGGTAATATTTCAGGATAAATATTTTTAAAACTTTAAAATCAATATAAAGTTGGTATTTGTGTGGCAAATTTTAGCACTGATTTTTTAAATTCTTGATTTTGACATAGCAGGGTATGCCCAGGTAACTGTTGTTACATACATTAATTTTTACATGGACCTGTGTCAATATAATTCTATAATTTAGGTTTTGTTTTTAAAGTGACCCCAATCTACTTCATTACACAGAATTAGCAGAATTACTTGATTTGACTCTAAAGCTCTGTTTTCACTTAAACAATAAATTGACTTCTGCGTAAGCCAATTTTACAGAAATGCATGTAAAAAGAAATTATTTTCTTTGAACTACCTCCAATACTGTAGTTCATCTTACAGACTACTTATTCATTATTTTCACTTCAAAATAATTTAACTGAATAGTTTAATTTATTAATCTACTTTTAATGGAAATTTTTGATTAAGAGAGGGTATTGTAGTGCAGTTATTCCTATATATCAATATTTTACTTATGAATATGACGAAGCATTTTACAGATAATGAGAATAATAGTTTTATTTCCTTCTTCTTCCTTTTTGAGGTAATTTTCTACAAAGATAATGTTTGTACCTTGGGAAAGTGAAAACTGAAAAGCATAGCAACAAAGAGCAGGCACATACACAGATAAACACACAGCCACAAAAACCGTATTACATCATTTTCACATTATTTCCTGGGAGTATGAGTACACAATATGACACTACGTCATTGTGGATTTCTGCTTCTCAAGAGGCAGGCGGGTCTCAGTAGTGAGGTTCACCAGGCAGAGACGTGGCACAGCATAAATCTGGGTCTCAGCACATAAACTGTGCCTGGATTATTACCAAGAATGACACACCAGTACTGCCAGCAGTGAGAGGACAAGGAGAATAGAGTTAATAGGAAGGAGCAAAAGGAAAAGGTCTTCTCATTAACAGAAAGGTTTTCTCCATAAAGTTTAGGACACTGCCAAGCAATGCCCTAGCATTTTTTAACAATGGTTTGTACTGTAAACCATGTCAGAGAATCTGTATGTGCAGAGTGATTCTCATATGTAAAAACACTATATAAAAAAGAGATGCTGGCAATGCTATCCCTAAAATCTGAATGAGCAAAGTTGCAAGAACATTCCATGACTGAGTTTTAAAATATGCCAGATAAAAAGAATTGATGTGAAATTTCAGAGTATTGCCTCTTTAAAAAATAGTATCCAAAAATCACACAAAATGAAATGACCTGCAGCTTTAACCTTCTTTAGATTCTATTATAACACCCACTCAAAACAGTCAGTCTGCAGGAAAGTAGAAATTATTAGGCTTTACATTGTGACAGACTTCAGGAAAACTGTTCTTTCCTTTGCTTTGGAACCAGTATGGCATAAATTCAGGGATTCTTGTCCTTTCAATGTCAGAAATTACATTAAAACTCCTTCCTAATTCCTAAATAAAATAAATAGTTCTTGAAAGCTGTTCTCTTTCTGTCTTTACCCTCCTCTTGTTTTTCTTTCCAACCATATGTTACCCATAAAACCATTTCCCATCTTCAGTCTTAGGATTTCACATCCTGCTTCCAAGCCTCTTGCCCATTTTTTACTCAGTCTCCGAAACATGTAACCATGACTGCATACATCAGAAAGATTTGAGATAATATTTTAAGCCAGCATCAAAAGCCATTTCAAAAAACGTATTACAAATGTTATCATATCTTTAGCAAAATGAGATTTGAATGAGCCATTCAGTATTCAGCAAAAATATGTAGGAAACTATCAGTGTGACTTTCAGTATAACCTTCCCTCTGTTTTCAGATCAATTGTATATTTATTTATTGTATTCAATGTTTACAGAGGAGAAAACCACTCCCATACTTGACACAGTGATTTAATTTTTAAAGTATTTCATTTACTGTCAGTATTTCAATATTTAAAGTTGAGTCAATCTTACCTTGGGCAACTTCACTTCCTGAACTGATTGGTGCTACACTCCAGAGTGTCTGCTGGAAGGCTGCATCAACATGTAAGCTACCATTGCCATAAGAGAGATGCTAGAACCAGGAAAGAGGGAGGCTTTTATTTGAGATTAGTTAAAAATCTCATTACAGTATACAATAATAGTATCAAACATTCTCTTGTTTCTTTCAAACATAAATTGTTCCCATGGACTGTAGAAGTAAACACAAAGTTTGACCTGGGTACTCCTCAAAGGACATCAGAAATAAAGCTAGAATAGTAAAGCATATTTGCCTCAAAAAAACATACAGGAACAGTACGGAACAGTCAGAGTCAGCTGCTTCGCATCTTAGACTATAGCAAACACTCTGAAGAACTAATTGTTAAATGCTGTGGGGTTCTTACACTTGTGTTCTTCTTTCTACACACACTAGGAATTTCCATGAAGTTTGAATATTGAATATTTGAATACCTTAATCTGTATTTTGAGTGTAACTCACCACTTGAATATTTTTTGCAGGACACTGGCTTCCTAAAACTGCCATTAGGTCAAAGAAATTACGTAAACTACTGACTATGTAAGTCACTTAAGACAGTTCAAAAAATATATTCTTGAACAAAGTTTTCAAGATCTAAGCAAAACTGAAATAATCTTTCCTCAAAAGTCTCACATCCTACCTATGCATTCAACGGATGCTCTTCTTTGGCTGTGTTACTGCCTGCCTTCTGCCAATGTTGCAGTAAGTGCAACAGGTGCTGTCTCTTCTCAGAATTCTGTGCGTGTGAGTTCCAGCTAGTTCAGTGACATTGTCTCAAGAATTCTTATCTCAAAGCATATTGCATTGCATCCATACAAAACGATTTGTCCCTCCCGCACCATCAGTCACTTCCATGGATACGCTGTCAGTGCCAAACAACATAACCTTATATAAGACTATGGAACCAAGCATTCTGTGAATAAGCAGCTGTTTTGAAGCATATTGCTTATCTTACCAGGTAATAATTTTTCAAGTGCAGTAACATTTAGACACTTTTATCAGAACTTTATTTTAAGCTATTGGACAGTAACCGTGTTTATGGAGTAGCATTGGTCTCTGTTTCCATATGTTGAGAGCAACATTAATAAATTCTGGGTAAAATAATTAATGACACAAAAGAAAAAAATGTCAATGGAAGTCAGAAGAGGGTAAATTCTCATGACATGTGCAGAGTTTTGTCTTCCCACCTGCACACCTTTTAGCTGTACAGAAGTACAAGAAATAGCACATCGGCTTATTTAGAAGGCTCCCATAACAGTTAATGACCTACAAAGTAAGAGCTCTTACAAAAGCCATGCACCACTGTCACTCAGCACATGTCATGGAGAACATTAATGAACAAACAAGTTCTTTGCCTTTTATTCTTCACTTATTGCAGTTACATAACTCAGTGAATGGCAGACCAGGATGGGAGATTAGAATCTGCAGCACAGCTCCAGTTCTACTTTTGCCCTGTGGGCCTTAATTTTGTTAGGGTTCTTCTGAGATCACCACATAGATCCAGTTAGTGACAACAAGCAATTCAATCGAAGCAGGAAGATTACTTTTTGAGGAAAACATGTCATTCAGGATAGACAAAAGAGGAGGAGGAGAACTCTGTTGTCTAGATTTGCCATGAATAGAGCACTTCTAACAGTGTGTTTTTTACATGTAAATTAACTTATTTTCACACACAGTAGTATCAATTGAATTAATGTTACATTTTTATAGACAGGACACTGAACAAAAATACATTGCTGACATCTCTCTTCAGAGCACTGGTAATTTTTATCCATTCACTGGATTCCAGTTGCAGCTCTGATTATAATCCAGATGTCAGGCAAGTCACCAGGGAATTATAACTTTACAAAGTATGGTTCAAATGATACAACATATGACTGTCAAGGCAGAGTATATTCTGCAATTCCCTTCTTATCCTCCTTCCCTTGATTCCTTGCAGCATCCTTAAATTTACAGTTGACAGCAGGGGTCCTACCATTTACAGTTCCATAAACTATGATGTTCACTCCCTTGAACCATTCACAGAAAATGATAAAAGGAAGCTTTGACCATGTAGAGAAATTACCCTGTTAATGGGTATCCAAAGATTCAATTATGTCCAATGTATTGAAAAAAATCCCAAAAGATTAGAGATGCCAGATATTTATCCTGGCATTGCCTAAGTTTTTAGTGCTACACTTTAACAATCTCAATGTTGTTTTAAAGCAATCTGCTCTCTGTCTATAACTCACTGGAGTTCACCTGCTTGGTTTTGTACTTTCAGCACAATAAAGCTATCAAAATGAAACAAGTTCCATAACATGATGGCCAGGACGTGGACATGACACTCACACTGGTGCTGAACAGTCTCCATATGTACTACACAGACATTTGCTACCTGGCATATCAGTGCATCTGGTAGAAGTGGAAGGTTGCCATCATTGATGAGAACCACATGCATAGCATGTCTTTTGGGTATGTAGTAACAACATTTGGAAAGCAGAAATATGTTGGGTTCACGAATCCTGCTGTCTATTCTAACCTTCATATAAGTCTTCCCCACTGCAGGCAGGTTGTCTCAACCAAGTAATATATTTTCTGCACCAGTGTCCAGGTTCAAGCAAAAAGCTAGATTTGTCTTCCCTACTGATAGACTGATAATCTCCTAAACCAGCATTTAACCTGCAATAGGGTTTTTATCTCTTTTCAGATTTAAATCATGGTATTTTATGAATATGGGTTAACACTACAGTCCACAGGCAGTTTATCTCAAGGATACACTCCAAGACTCATCTCTGAGAATACTGCAGGTTTCCCAATGAAGTTAATGGCATATTGTAAACTCTATAGAGAACTGCAGCAAAGTAACATAGCCATAACTCTGTCCCTAGGTCTTCAAAAAGAACACAGTGCATTTAAGCTCACTGAAGAGCTTAGGAATCAGATGGTAATTTCCACAAGAACCCTTTAGCAGTGATTGCTGCAGCATAGCTGCATTCACAAGAGCTCTGAATAACTAGATGATACATTTTAAATTTCACAGTCTGCATGAAAGTTTCTCTTCTCCAAAACGTGCATGTATGAAAAGACAAAAATGTAAAGAAAGGAAAACTTTTGCTTCGAGCTTCATCTTGGCCAAGGTGTGTCAATATTGACAGTTTATCTATTAATATCTATTTTTATCTTCAGTTTGATAACTCTGCCTTCAATCTCGGGCCATTTCAAATAGCAAGACTAGCAAAAGAAAACTAAGGAAGATTATTTACTGATAGATTTTGAAAACTATGTATAAAGCAGTGCACTTCTCAGAATGCACAACCACAGCATCAACCACACTCCTTCAGATTTCTTAGTACCAGCTGGTGCAGAAATAGATGGAAGCTATTTCCTTTCCTGTACATAGAGACTATGACAGCCCTTGCTTCCTAACTTAAAATTACTACACTGATCCCGACAGAAAAGCAGTTTCAAACAATTTACACACCTATCCTCAATTGACCCAAGAATCCCTGAGATGTTCCAAGTCTTGAACAGACACCATTCCCACGACCGGTACACAAGAATATACTTGCATCTATAGCTAATGAAAACCAAAACAGGTAATAAAACAAAACAAACTATACTTCTTTTCCTTTTTTCTTTTTTTTTTAATTAGGAAGGAAAAAACATTTTGCATCAAAAACCCAATGAATTAGCAAACTCCAGTAAAAATTCAAAGGTTAAACTAAATACACAGCCTCTAGAAACAAAACCACTTGTTAACTCCCTACTTATGACATGTCATTTCTATTAAAATTTATTACCTGAGTCATTGAAAAAGTATTCTGTAACAGTGTATTATACTGAAACAGTCAAAACAAATACAAATATTTATTCACAAGGAAGAGAGATATCAGACAGAACTAAAAGTAATAACTGCATCTGTGTAAAATTTTTATAGAATTAGGGTTTTGTGCTTATGTCTTGTAGTGGCAATATATTTATATTCATTAAAACATCTATGAATGCTTTGAAAAATTTTGAATAAAAACAGCTAAACTTACACTGCTGAACAGAAAATTACTATCTAAATTTTTATCCAAACTAGGCAAACCCCAGGAAATTTGCAAAGGGTTTAAAATACTAAAAAATCCTGGTTTCTCTGGATTTCTCCAGAGTGCTTTAAACAGTTGGCCGGCAAACCCAAAAGCAAAGGGAATTTTTTCATTGATAAAGAATGAGAATTTCAGCAATATACTAAGCAATTCCAACTCCTTCAGTCAGCATAAATTTACCATCAGTAAAGGGGGAGAAGAAGCTAAAACCCACAGATACTCAGAAATTTACCATTACAACAAAAACCATCTACTCCACTACCACAAAGCTCAGCATGGGTAATTGCAGATGCATGGCAGGAAAGCATAAGGGACCCACAGAGGGTAGAAGGGGGAAGTTTGCACTCCCCCTCTTTATAATAGCTTTCCTTCTGCACTATATCATGAAAAGCCTGAAGCACATCAGTTACTATGCTTCCAAATGATGATCATTTTGTGTGATTGGTCACAAGAGCTTTCATTAGCAAAGTATTAATTTTACAGAGGCAAGCATCAAAAGTTAGGAAATGTCAAACTAAGTACCCTATGGAAAAAGAATGGCTTCTAGTGAACACATCACACTTCAGTCTTCAATGGCATGATACTACTTTTTGCACATGTGCTGCCTAATTGCATATACAGGATAATGGAGCTCACTTTGTCAACAGCTGCTCAGTGCTTTGTTTTCCCCCTCAATCTTCAGTCTGCAGCCTCATGCTTTATTCAATATAGTCAATTCTTCAAAGCTTTGAAAAAAGAATTATTAATTTCCTCATAGGCTCTTCTCTTGCACCAATTACAGTATTTCACAAAACACAACAAATATTAATGAATTAATTTTCTCAAAGAAGTAGTATTATAGCCCATTTTCCATTGGGGAAGGGAGATTAAACTAAGAAACTTTCATTAATCTAGGATGCCCAAGTTGAGGTGACTGCATCATATGTAGTTTATTGGTCGAGGCACATCTCATATTCACCTCAGTTGCAGTTATCAAGACTGAGCAACTCTGAGGTTTCAAACTCTAATAAAAGGAGCAGATGCAAGAGACACAACTCCAGTAAGGAATATTCCCAGTAAGGGATGAGTAGTGACCTCTTGAAAGCAAGCCTAGTATACAAGATCATCTGCTCAGCAAATTCCACAGCATAGTCTGGTATAGAATCTAATTCTCCAGGAAAATAATTAACCATCATACCAAATGCAATTCCCAGCTCGAAATTTCATCTTCAAAGTTGCTTCATACCACAGCTTCCCTGGTACACAGCCCTGACACATCCACTGAACTTTTGTCATCACTGAAATAGCATTCCATAAAAAGCCAGTGTGACTATATATTTAGGAGATTTCATTAAAATATACCACTACCGTAATTTTTGCATTTTTGAATGCCTGTGATTTTTTAAAATTTAAAAAAATTATTTTTGTGTTATCATTTATATGTAATTTTCCTAAATTAAAAAAAAAAAGGTAAAAATAAATTCCACTATTACAGTTTTCTACCTGTGGTTCATGTGGGTAACTTGAAAACCATTTTTCAGACATCTCCTTCTTATACTACTATAAAAATCATGGCAGGAATTGGCTGTCAGCATACCACATGTGACTGCTGTGCCTTAATACAATGGGTTTCCTGGATAGTTGCTGGTAGTAGTTACGTAGCCTAATTGCTCCAGGCCTCTACCACTCTCTTTTCCCTTCTAAATCTTTACCCCAGTCTCACTAGAAATTCTTCCCTATGAGAGTGGTGGAGCACTGGGCGGGCACAGGTTGCCCAGAGAGCCTGGGGCTGCCCTGTCTCTGGCAGTGTTCAAGGCCATGTTGGATGGGGCCCTGAGCAACCTGCTCTAGGGGAAGGTGACATGACAGGGAGGCTGGAACGAGATGATCTTCCAGGCCCCTTCTAACACAAACATAGAATCTGTGATTCTATGTCTCTCATCTAGCCAAACCAGCTTCCTGACCTAATTACTGCCCACCTTATCACCCAAAATTAGGACCTCCTCCTGCTTCAAAAGGTTCTCCTTAGACCTAAAAAGCCTAAGCTGGGTCTTTTAGCTTTTTTTCTTGCTCAAACTCTTCCTCACCACGACAGCCAGCATTAGACGTCTTTCCAGAAATTCACCACAACTCCTAACACTCAATTCTTTTTCATTTCTTGGCCTCAGACTTTCCTCTTGCTGGATCTTTGTCCAGCAGTTTAGTTCTCCCCAGAAAGCCCACTCCTCTCTTGTCATCCTTCATTTTGTCTCACTCCACTGGTTCCTCTATCAATTCTCCCTTCCAAAACCATGCAGTTTTTCTGTCCTAAATTTTGAACACCACTTTAACTGGCAGGTGCCTACTCTTCCCTTGTCACCAGCTTCTTGTCCCAGACAATTTCTTAGCTCCTTACTGCCTGCCTGCCTTCAGTTGACAATCTTTTCAGCCACTCATCAAGTCCCACTCAGTTTCCCTCCTTCCCAATTCAGTCCCACTCCTGTCACTGATACATCACCTGCCTTTTGTTCCTGCTACTTTGTCACAGCTTCTTCCTCCACATATCTTAAATGACAGGGGATCACCAGCAGCACACACAACATCGAGTTCTCAGCTGTCAATACAGTGACTGGCTTCATTCCTGCCTTGAGCAATCCATTTCAAGGAATATCTGCTCCCACCAGGGGTGGCATGTATTTAATTATTCACTGTAGAGGGAGTTTAAACAGTTCATTAACACACAGGAGGTGCTGGCTTATGTAAAATAGACACAAGAGGTCTAGCTTATGTAAAATAGACAAAGTCATCAGACTTTTAGCTACTCAAAGAAAATTTAAACACTCTTCCCCAGTCATGATCAAGCTCCATTGTTTCAGGAGAACGTTTCTTTGCTAAGTTTAATCAGGGAGAGGCTTGTTGCCTTTTTATTCCTTTTATTGTTGGGTTTTTTTGTTTTGGTTTGGGTTTTCTGTTTTGTTTTGGCTTTTGTTTTCTCGTAAGTTAGTGAGAAGTACACAAGAAAATGACATCTTTTTTTTCCTCCCTGTCTTTGAGCTCAATAACATCTGACATCTTCTGGATGAAACAAAAAAATTATCTCAGACTGATTAAAAAAAAAAAAAAGGGAAGAAAACCAGAAATAGATGCTACTAATTCAAGTAAGTGATTTTTTTACATCACAAGCACTTGATTAGAAGTACTTGGAAGCAGGACTCCATAAGGCAGAGCAGCTTGACAACCTTAATTATTGGAAAGTCCTACCAGCCTCCACAATAACATTTCAAATCTTTGTATAAAGACTCCATGGGAACTGCATTATGATCAGTGTAACAGAGCAGCTCAATGCTACCTTGGTTCCATTAATTCCAGGTTTTCTTATGCAGATTAACATTACTCTTTAAAAAAACCTTTTTTATAATTTTTCAAGAAAGAGAAATGATGGAATTGTGAATTTACACAGAAGAATGTAAAGTCCAACGCTGAGTTTTATCAGAAAAAAAATAATGGAAGGGATGAGTAATTTTTTTTTTTACATTAAAAAAACCAACTTACACACTGCTGTATTCCCTGATACTATTGCACCAATAAATGATACAGATACTTCGAAGCTGTTCCAAGCATATGATAATAAATAAAAGAAATAAAATTAGAAGCTGAAAACAAACAATATATTTGATGCAAGAGGATACAGAGGCAGTGCCTTTGCAATACTGAGAAACCTGTCCTCCTGTCCAGGAGTAATGGCATGTATCAGCTCCACCTTTAAAATAGTTTGATCTAATCTGGATGGTATTATTTTTGAAAGGGAATTCTGCCATCAGTTAACCATGATAAAAATCTTCAAGGAAAGGTTTACACTTCAAAGCAAAGTTCCCAATTAGTTTCTTGTTAGTTTTCAGTAGTCAAAAAAAGAAAAATTTCAATCAAATAAATGTCAAGGCTTCTTCATAGACCTGCATAATGCAGCTGCAGGTCAGCATTGAAGTCACTGAGACAGTAGCTCAGTAACTACATATAAACCACAGGGTATGTACCACTGTTGCATTATACTGAAATCTGTGCACTGTAGATTCAATGTTGGGGCGTTTTCCCACTTTCCTGACTTCTCAGACAGAATAATACCGACCTGATGGATAAAAATTTTCATTTTTATCTTCATTTATGCATTTTTTATTTCAATTTCATGTCTAAGGATTTTTTCTTATATTATGTTCAAAAGTTATTTAGAGACTTCATGAATTTGAAAGAAATTGCAATTAATTGAACTTCTAAATTACTGAAAATTAGAAATATTGAAAGCAGTCAGGATATGTAGTTAATAAGAGGCATAGGCAAACCTCAGTGCAGAGGTAGATACTATTATGAACAAGTTGGGGAAACATGCTGGAAATATTACATCTGTTTTTTATCAGGCTGTACTGCCTCAAGAAAGGAAACATAGCAACTCTGGCTTGAACTTAAATGGTGGCAATATTTATAGCAGAACATCTTTTTGCTCTATGCTAACAGGGTTCAGCAGAGCCAAGTTTCCTCTCTGAAGTATTTGGCAATAGCACAGCTCACACATTACATAATGCCACAAGCGCTTATATAAGTGCTTTTCCTCAGAAATGCTACACAGGATAATAAGGATCCAAAATCCCATTGTCCAGGTAGACAATGAGAGTCAAAGCAAGTGAATGACTTGCCCTGGGACATTGTTGTGAGTCAAAATTCAAAATCCACCTCTCTGGACCTTTAGCTTATGATTTTAACATTGATATTCCTATCAGTTTAGCACTTGTTCAGTGTAAGTAGAAAGATAAGTCTTTGGGGAAAAAATAGAGTCAATTGTCCCAAAATACTATATTTTGTGGAAAGAAGAGAAGGGGCACTACAGCATAGTCCTGATATTTTCCTAATACTTAAGAGTGCTGCCAACCAAATGAGGTCTAAACACTAATCTACTGACTACACTGAGATCATAAAGTGTCAAAGTCAATGTTAAATTAATTAAGCTATAGTCAGACAACTGGAAGAACAACTTAAGAAGCTGACATAGTTCTTCTCTCCTCTTGCATTATACAAATTCAAATAAGAGCTGACTACATTTAGAAAAAGCCATGCCCTATGAATGAACTCTATTCATCTGTTATTTTTACATGCACATCTTTGCCCCAGGATGGTTAACCTATTTTTTCTTCATTCAGAAAGAATTAGCAAATTGCTTGGAAACATAGAGCAATACTTCAATATACAAAGGAGACATCCCAGTCCTATTCCTAACAGCATATTAACATAGAACATTTGATGGAGAACTTACATTTTCCTAAGATTTTAATTGTACACTATGCAACATACATAAACCCAACCCTCAGCATGCTGATGACCATTATTTTCTGTCAAGGGATCCATATGAGGAAATCCACTCCCTTAGAAAAAGCATTCCCCAAGTGGATCCAATAGAGCTTATTTGGTCTCACTATCGAAGCAGATTCACAAGAAACTTCATCTCTCCACATTCCTAACTATTGTAAAAGGTATCTGTTGCTACATTCTTTTAAGAGTTGTAGAAAATAGCAGCTACAACATGACACTGCAATCAACATGAAAACAATGAATTGTGAGTATTTTCAAACTTATATCCTTTGAAGTTATTTTTGTAAACAGCAAAATGGATTAAGACAAACAGTTTAAGACAGACAGACAGCTTTCATGAAAAATATTCATTATTGGTAACTGGCTGATTTATTCTTTATCAACTGTTTCGATTTTCAAAAAAGCTTCATTGCTTTATTGACAGTGCTAATATAATTACTGAATAGGTAGCAAAACCACAAATATTTTTTATGATTGTGAAGCTACATAGTTTACCAGGTCTTAATCTACTCTTGAAGAACATCTGTTCATAAAAATGTGTGAGTGCATGTAAGAGCAAAATTAATCTGTTAAATCCTTGATCCATCTTACTGTCAAATCAGAGCTGTATAACTGAAATAGGCTTAATAACTATTCATTACAATCTAGCTATAAAACACTTTAAGACTGTAATTCAGTTTCATTTCTCTCTATACTGAAAATATTATTTATTTTTAGTATATTGATATTTTGCATGGAACACGCAGTGCATGCATTAACACCACACGTTAAGGAAAATCAGTCTCTGCAGACAGAATCGTGCCTCGTGCTGTATAAAAGCACATGTGACAGCCTTGAGAATCAACAGCTGAGGCACAAACCCTAAATAATAGGCTGAGCTGATTATTACTAATTAGAGGCCAGGACATGCCTACACAGGGACACAATCTGTACCAAAATTCAGCAACCCAATTCAGCAATTCAAAGAAATACAATGTCTTTAAATAAAACCTTCCCATTAGTTAGATTTCTCATTAATTCAGTCCACAAGAAGTTGTTTTTTCACTATGTCTAGTTATAATTCTCATAAAAGTAGTTATTTAAAATAATTTTAAAATGCAAAGATGATCAGAAAGTTTTCAGAATATCTAATGACAAAAAACTCTTTATATGAGCTATTGAGCTTCTAATTAGACACTACAATTATATTCTAACAATTATATTCTCATTTTCCTATGTGTTTCCAATAGAAGGGAGAATATTTTCAATTTTATAATTGATGTCTTATTAAACTATTCACTTTTTTCTTAAATACTTTTAAAAAATCAAAAATAATGTCTCAAAGCAAAAAAAAAAAAAAAAAAAAAAAAAAAAGAAAAGGTGAAAAATAGAGAATAAACTTTAATGTGAGATGCACATCTCATAGAATCAGAGAATACCCCGAGTTGGAAGTGAGTCACAAAGATCATCGAGTCCAGCTTCCTGCCCTGCACAGCAACATCCCCAAGAATCACACCCTGCGTCCAAGGGTATTGTCCAAACTCTGTCAGGCTTGGTGCTGTGACCACTTCCCTGGGGAGCCTGTTCCAGAGCCCAACCACCCTTTGGGTGATGAACCTTTTTCTAATATCCAACCTGAACCTCCCCTGACACAACTTCAGGCCGTTCCCTCCGGTCCTGTCACTGGGCACCACAGAGAAGAGATAAGGGCCTGCCCCTTCTCTTCCATTAAAGAGGAAGTTGTAACTGCAGTGAGGCCTCCCCTCATTCTCCTCTTCTCCGGGCTGAGCAGACCAAGTGACCTCAGCCACTCCTCATGCGGCTTCCCCTCAAGAGCGTTCACCATCTTCATGGCCCTCCTAGATCTCAGATAGTTTTTTGACAAACTCAAAGCACTTCCTTGTTAAAGAATCTTTTTTTAACTTGTGCCAAATCTTTGGGGCTGATTTTTCAGAAGCTTCCAGCACAATTATTTTCTTCTTATTTTCACCTTCTTTTTGCCGTAAAGAATACTCCAAGTGTTTGCAACACCAAGAATACCAAAAGAAATTCATCTTAAAGTGTTGACCTGCTTCATTACAGAACAAATGGGAGATCCTTTCATGAAGAAGAAAGTTATACAAACCAGTGATAAGAAGCAGCTAGCATAATAAGTTGTAAAATATCGCAATTATATTTAATCACTGAGTATTTTAGTTACATTTAATTATGACATTTCAGTATCTCTATATGTTACACATACTTAATCTTAAGAAAATATTGACCTCTTAAGCCCACAAATCCTATGTACCTAAGTCAGACACTCCAAAATTTTTGTACAAAGTTTTAATATATATGATAGTGTTGTCAGCCTATGAACACTCCCACAGATTCTAAACATCTCAATTATGCAATTTAGAAGAGATTTCTTTTTTCAGTATTTTCTTATTTTCATCTAAGTAAATTTTTAAACTCCCATTCCACTACTGAAATGAACAAAAAATAGATTAGCCATATATCAAAGTCACACTTTCCAGACCTTCAGTGTGTTGTTTTGCAAAATATTATTAAGAAAAACAGTTTAAGCACCTTAAGTTTTACTTTTAGGAGGTGGAAATGTAAGCCAGATTTTATTTATTATAAAACTTTCATTAACTCTTTTTTTTCTGTAGAAGAACCACCGTACAGATATTTTTATACAACTTACCAAATATCTTTCTGAAGAGACACTGACTAAAATCAGATCATCTCCAACACGCACTTTTTCTCCTTCTGATCGTTGTTTCGAAGCAGGATGTATGGTCCACCAGCAAGCCTCACCTAATATCAATATTGAGTAACAGCAAAGAAAGAAACAAGAAAGAAAAGGCCCAATGTTACTGATGTTACTGTCACGCTTGTTTCAGTCTTAAAAGTTCTGATCCAGTTTTCACTTGGCTGAACTACGTGTCCATGTGTTTTCCATAACTAGTATCATTCCTGCATCACCTTGCTGGAAACTCAGCTCTAAATAATACACACAAGCAAAAGACTGAGACCTCTGGAACACTGATTCCAGAGTTGAGTAAGAGGACGGCTGTCTGTGTTCTCTAGGCAGCCTGGTCCAGGCTGCTTTTGCTAAAGCAATTCCCTGTCACTTTCATTACAGATTCGGGAAAAGACACTGAAGAATATTCTGCTAAGAATTTGGACAAAGAAATAGAGCAACCCATAATTAGGGGCAATGAAAATAAGCATTTACATACCACTTAAAATAACATTTGAAAGATCACATAAATCCAAATTCAAATGTGTTCTTCCACTTCTACTGACTGTTAGTGCCTCTAATTCCCCGAAACATGAATAAGTATTAAAGTCACAAATTATGTTCCCATGATAAACCTCACTTTCAGATGTGTCTTCTTTAACTAAAACCATGTTTTTCAGGAAAGAACTCAGATCTTTTGCAGCTATTACTCTTACTCTTACTACTCCTATCTAAAGCAAGGCTTCAAAAAACAAGCAAACTTAATCTACCTAAGCAATTCTTAGACTTTTATTTTTAGACTGACAGTATTCTTCATTATATGGTCTTTTAAACTAGTGTTTACCTGTTGTGTCCTCTTGCAATCCTACATCAAATGCCAGCTTATCCATTGACGACCGAGATGTAGAGAGACAGCATAGATACTATCAAAAGAAAAAAGCATACATTACTTGTGCTGCTCACTTCTGATAATCCACTAAAATATCAAAAGCCACCAACCTACTAAGACAGGATTAAATATTCTTAGATTATCCCCATTAGTTATTACCAAGAACATGTATGCCTGGTAAGATGAAATGCACTCAAGGAGACTTGACAAAAATATATGCTCTAAAATAACCTCTCAGTCTATCGAGGTTGTCTTTTCACTGAGATGGGAATAGTAAGAGTGGAAATAAAGGAGTTGCTTGCATCAAATTTCAGCTCCATGAATCCTCACTTGTAGGTAAGGATTTTGGAGCCCATCTAATTCACCAGGGAATTTCCAAGTAAGACTTCTGTCCAAAATACATGTAAGAAAGAATCTCCTTATCCACTCAGTCTCCAACATATGCTCAGGTTGACAGCAAGATGCCAGCTGTAGATTCAGTCACAGCTTATGCAATATGGAATATCCAAGGGGAAAGAAATGAAAATTCACCAATTCAGACTGACGAACAGAGGATTCAGCACTAGGGGAGACAGACCTAGTTTTGGCACTTACCCAGATACGACCAGCTTGGTTTCGTATTTCCAAGCACCAACCCTTCACAAAGGTTTCTAGGAACCACAGTAAAGTGCTTCTGATGTGAGTAATTCTCCAGATATCAGTAAATGGCAATATTCTGGGCACTTTCAAACACAACTTTCATACAAAAAAGAAATCCTTGCTGCTCCCAACTCATGTAAAGTGGTTACATACCATGCCGCTGTAGGAATGGCGCAGCAAGATTGCATGCCCGTAGAGCAGTGTCCGATGTCCACCACCTTGTGCAGACTGAAAGGTAAAGAGGAATGATATACTGGCATGTTCTAATAAAATGGAGCCTTTTGAGAAAGAAAGAAAGCTAGCAAGAGGAGAGAAAACGGTGTGCTTTGAGCCTTCACCTGTTTGGTAAGAAATATGTTCGAGAATCTCGAATCCTTCTTCCCTGTGCTGAAAGTAGGTAGCCTCTATGAAGAGCAGCTTTGATGAGTGTCATGATACCCTCTCCATGCTTACCTATTGTTAAATGTCTTCACATTCACCCATTTTCCCTACAAATTATATACTTTTCTACACAGATGGTATGCAGAGGGAGACTCTGGAATATTCTCCTCATTTTACTAGAGAGTATCCACAAATCACATTGAAGATCATCAATCTGCAAACTGCTTGTCCCACACTGCTTTAATACTATCAGACAGAATTCTTTATCTGCTAGGACAGGTAAATGTTCAAAGACATCCAAGCTAACTCAACAGTATTTTGGGGTTCTGAAAACTCAGAAATCATGTCCAAGTAACTGTTCCTCTTGAGCTACACAGCATAAATATTGAGTAAAAGAAAATTATAAGTGATGAGATTCACTTTTATTCCAAGAAACTACAACCATTTTTCCCCAATATTTTCTCTAAGTTCCTATTTATCAATTATCGGTTTAACCACTCATGAAAAGAATAAACAAATCTTGTTAAAGCATGAACAACCCTTCAACTTCTGCTGAAGATTTATGTATTCCTCATGCTGAAATGCAGATGACTAGCACCGGACAGGAGCAGAGACTGTCTGAAAAAACACTGTGAAGAGCATAAGTTCATACTTCTCTGACAGATCAACTCATGTAACATTATGCACAGCACACTCTTCAAGAAGCAGTGATAAGTAAATATTTTATGAGTCTATAAATGTGACAGCTCCATAAGAAACATTATTCTTTCATATAGGAATCCTAATTTAATTTCTTATATATGGTATTTATACCCTTTCTTTTACCATAGTAGACTGACCTTCTGTTTGATTGGAACATCAGATTCATTACAAAATAAATTGGAAAAAATCATACTATCTTACATCTCTGGCAGCTACATGCCAGTGCTGAAGATCAATTTAACTGAATGGCTATGGCAGCAACATGCAATTATTTCCCTTCCATGTTTGTTTGATGTCCTTCTTTCTTTTATGCATTAGTATTTATTGAACTTTGAATTACTTGGTCAAGGAAAAAAAAAAGAGGAATAGGTGGTGAAACAGCAAGCACTTCAAAAGTAATAATTTTAGTGCTTTTAAGAAACTGCCAAGAGTTTCTGGCTTTTACGTTTATTGAGAAAAGAGCAGCTTGATGGACACAAGGTATATTTTGACTTTCAACAAACTGCATAGCAGTCAAAATGCAGGGAGGCACATTGAAAAATCTCTCTGGAAGACTGAATGACATGAATTTTTATTAAGAAATAATCAAAGTCATGGAGCTTGTTACAGGCACAGTCTTGACAGTAAGGTATGGAAACTTAGCTCTGAACTACCATTAGCCCCACCACTTTTTCCAAAGGCACAAGGAAAGAACAAGGCATTTGATAATGTCAGGCCCACTATGCCAAAGATGAACACTGAATATCTGCTACTCATCACATTGGGGAAGAGGGAAAAAAACTGCTTTGAGCATACTGTCCTACCAGAATTTCAGATTTATCTGCAAATTTTATCAACAGCAGACATAGGTACCCAACTAAAAAAATCAGTAATATGAACAAAATTTCAAAATTTCACCAGTATTTTTATCAAAAGTATTCTATTTTACTATCCATAAATTCAGTATCTAACATAAAGATCTGATTGCCTGCTGCACAAGAGCTGAGAACAGCATGACCAACAAAATCACAGCAATATTAGCTTGCCCTTACTTTGGCCCTATCAATTTGTCTGTCTAGCACCTATTTTGTTAAATTCTCACTTGTAGCTGAACAGGAGAAAGGTTGGCTCTAAAAAATTTCAATCACTTTTGTGAAAAATGGAAGAGCAGGTTTTTAGATAAGTTTTTTCCAAGCGGATTAAAGCCATTCTTTTTAATTAGTATTACTTTGCACATTACAAGAATGCAAGCAAGTTTGTGGTTTGTTTCTTAAATGTAAAAAACATTTAAGAATTTTTCACTCAGAGATTTCTGAAAGGCAATCATAATCAAACCATTCTTTTGGGGGCGAAGTGAAAAGATGAAACAGAAAAATACAGAAAAGGCTAGAAAACAAAGCTGGCTCAATGGAACTGCCTTCCATTTTGGAGCTTGTCTTCCAGGACATGTACATACCTGTAAGATCATTTCCTATTTTAATGGCTCGTTTCATAACTACATACTCAACATCTATCTTTATGCCAGAAACTGCATGGCAAGTAGGTGTTGGACCATGACTGTCTACTGAAATAATCTTTGATTTTTTAAAATGATGCATTCCATTTCCAGCACAAAACTGTAAATTTTCCATGTTAAAAAAAATTGAAATAAATTTAAAAGTTAATAATTGGACTTCTGTGGAAAAGATGCGACAAGGTGAGATCTGCCACTGAAGCTTTACCAAATTTCTTGTAATATTGCAATAATAACACTTCAGAAGACTCTGCAAGTAAGACTGCTTGGAAGCCTCAATGCTGACTAATTCAATCCATAATGCCCACAGATTTTTGCACAAATACATGAATGGCATTATAATGCAAGGCAGTTGCTAACAACCACATAATTTATCATTAGTCTTATTTTCTTTATGTTTCTAATTTCCAGTTTTCAGAGTAATTTCCAAGTTGAACGATACATTCCTCGAATAAAACCAGGCTGAACAAAAATACATACTTTTTCAAAGAAGAACTTACCCATTGAAGATATACAAGCTATGCCATTCAGGAGTATCAATTATATTAACACAAAACTCTTCTCATTTTATTCCCCAAGAATGTGCTGTTTAGAAAAAGACTTAAAAAGCCTTCAGAACTGGCAAACACTAAAAACAATAATTTCACATTGAAAGCATATGGGACAGACAAGTTCACACTGCTTGTGAAAACTTCAAGTAAACTACCCATCTCTAATCCAATATTTCTGCAGCGAGAATACAAGATTAATTTGGAGTCATCTCATTACCCAAAACTCATTTCTAAAGAAAAAGCAATTTAGAATATAACAACAAGAATTAGAGCTGAATAAATTAGCATTCAAAAAAATATAAACGGCTTTCAAGTTCAATACATTGGAAGACCAGGCAATGAGAATAGATTATTAAGATCTGAGCTGTTAAACTTGAGGTAAAGAGTGTTATCACAAACCAAAATAAAGTAAAATAAGCTAAAATTGGGAAATATTTTTCCATGTTTTCTTAATAGAAAGAGGATTAAAATGCCAAAAAGCACTCAAAAACAACAACTTACAAACTATCTAGTAAAATGTGCAAAGGCAGAACAAAAAAATTATCTATTTTACCGTGAATACCATCCCTGCAGTAAGATATATTATACCTGATTCAACAATCCTTTTGTAGCAGTTCAACTTTGCATATACACGACTGTCACAGGCACAGACATGTAACCACCTCCCAGACCAAGAGACTCACACAAGAGCACCTGCACTGCTCTGCCTATGGCTGCACTGCTGCACTCAGGGACACATATGAGAAGCTGCAGGAAATTAATCATGATCACATTTAATACACTTTTTAAAACCATTTGTGCTTCTGGGAACCTCACAATGAGACCTTTTAGAGGCTGGTGAATAACCTTGTGGCTTCCATGATTTTGAGTCAGCCATCACCCTTCCACTCTTTTCATAATAATAAACTTAGTTCTACTAGAGAAAAACATCTCTTAGACCAATGAGAACTCCACTGCCAGCAAATGCTGATTTTTTTTGCTGACTTTTCTTCACAGATCTACACAGTCTTCAAATGTATGAGAAAAGAGAAAAAAAGCTCTGAGCTTCAGGGAGGTACCAGAGAAAGACAGCCATGTGAAAGCATTTAAACCAGACAGTTATTTCAGTGCTTTGCATATGTACAGAAAAAGTAATGTCATTATTCAGAAATCTAATACTTAAGAAAGCCCAACAACAACTGCATTTAGCTCATGGCTATTCAAACAAGTCTAGTCACCCACAAAAGCAATTTAAAATTTAAAATACTAAATGTGTCACACAGGAACTGATTCACTCTCCAGAAACACTCATACAAGGTAACACAGTGAGTTTTTAAGAACAATGTAATGGCTTTTCCTGCTTCATTCCATGAGGGGTCCATATTAGTAGAATGGAATTACTGACACGTGCTATAGGGAAAATAACAGTAGGAAGACTAAAATGCAAGGAAAAATAGCTTTGATAGACTTTTTTTTTTTAATCACCTGAAACAATAAATGACATCAGTAAATCCTTCAAAAATGCAGTCCATATAACTTACAGTAGTGGTATAGCATAACCTAATCACAATCAGCTGCTCAGCCTTGGATTTCCTCTGTGCCCCAGATCCAGCCCTGACAGTCTAGATGGAACTTGTGACCATTATTGCTTTTAATGGGTTTCTAAAAAAATACTACACAACTGCTTTCATGGCACTGAGTATGGTGAAGTGGCTGTACAATAGAAGAAGCAATATGCTCCCCATCTTTCTTCAAAAGGGTTTTTCAAGGCAACAACTACAAGACACCACTAGAAGTTTCAAATAATGACTATTAGTGGTTGTTTCATACCTACATTGGAGTAAAACATGTCCTTTAAAGCACTGACTGCTCACACTTCATTAAAATGGAACATGCTAACGATGGCCATCTTGAGCTTAAATCAGACGCTGGAGACAACAGCATGTTAAATATATGACACCTATAAAACACTTGCAAATATGAATACAAAAGGCATTATGTTCTCCATCAGAAGGATGTTCCAAGTTTCATGAAGTTCAGGAGTTTATACTGTTAGAAAACCACAAAGTTTTACACAAAAATAATTCTCTTTCTAAATCTAGACATTTAGACTAAATGCATAAGCAGAAGTACAGAATTAAACACAGAATAGCCTACAGTTACCTGTTTTGAACCCTTTTAAATGTAAATTCACTGCCACCCCAGAAATAAATCAAGGAAGATATTGCACCCACCAGTGATGGAAATGCTAAAGAATTTTATATATATATTTATAGAAGGAAATGTTCTTCCAGTGAGGAAATCTTCTTCAAGTCCCTTCCCTGGGACCCACATTGCAGCTGTCAATTTTTTCATTCAAGAGAATTCATTACATTCTGAAATTCTGGGTTTGATCCACTAAGAAGAGAAATCAACTAGGAAATCTGGATCTGACCACATGTATTAGCTTGAAAAAAAAATCAACTACCATGTATTCCAAGTAAAATTGTATTTAGGTCCTGGACTATGCTGTTCCCAGTATAAAACAACCTGTGTCAAGATCAGAGATAGAAGGCTGTTGGCATCAATGCCTTTATCAAGATGCTGATGAAAGCTTTTAAACCACCAGGCTAATATAAGTATTTATTCTGAGGTAGTTATTGAAAAAAAAAAAAAAGTGAATGCATAAGAAACATGTGCTTTGTTTGTATAAAATTCTTGTGAGTTCCTTCATTTAAGCAAATTGAAGGTTTCTCTTTAAGAAACCTGCAGGACAAGATGAAAATTACTGAAAGGAAGTGGAATAAATGCAGATTTTGAAAACTTTTGAATCCTTACTCAGGAGAAGGAAAACCCCATGATGGCAGAATTAGCCATGAAGGGAAAGAAATCAGGAAAAGACTAAAATGACCTAGGAGGAATAGCAGAAAAGGATGATCCACGGTCTAAAACCATCTCACTATGATTCTACATATAAATATTTG
Source organism: Edolisoma coerulescens (assembly GCA_013397115.1). NCBI lineage: Eukaryota > Metazoa > Chordata > Aves > Passeriformes > Campephagidae > Edolisoma > Edolisoma coerulescens. Next base: position 1,155,751 of record VWZW01007347.1, on the reverse strand, counting down.
CACAATATTACAATAATTTCTGTAGAGGAGATGATTCTTAAAATATTTCCATGGCCATGTAAAAACTACTCACCTATTGATTTCATTATTAATGTGCAATTTCTTAATCTGTTCTAGACGAACGTTGATGGAGGCCAGTATTTATCTAAAATCAGCAATGATGCAGTCCTACAAGCTGCCTAGAACAGGAGGCCACCACAGGTAACTGTTCAATGAGAGCTCTTGCTCCCCATAATTATATATTGTCTAAACTTCTTCACAGTGAACACAACTCCAGATTACTAATGAGAGCTTCTTTCTGATACCAGGCAACAACCAGCTGGAAAATACAGGAAGGCTTGTTCTCTTAATACCACTATGACCAATTACATGAAAAGCTAAAAAAAATTTTTGATATGGTGGGTTGACCTTGGCTAGATGCCAGGTGCCCCCCAAGCCACTCTATCACTCCCTCATCTCAGCTGGACAGGGGAGAGAAAGTAAGATGGAAAACAAGGAGAGATAAGGCAGTTTACTAAAGCAGAAGTGAAAGGTCATACATGCACACAAGTAAAGGAAAAAACCATAAGATTTTTTTTTGCTACTCCCCATCATCAGGAAATGTCTGGCCACTTCCCAGGAAGCAAGGCTTCAGCACACATCCTGGCTGCTCCAGAAGGCAAATTTGGTAAATAACAAATGCCTCCACTTTCTCCTTTTCTTAGCTTTTATATCTGAGCTGATGTCATATGTCATGGAATATTCCTTTGGTAAATTTGGGTCTAGTGTCCTAGGTGTGTCCCCTCCCAAGATCTTTCCCACATCAGCCTACTGATGAGAGGTGGAATGTTGGAGAGACAGCGCTGATGCTGTACCAGCGCTGCTCAGCAATAGCCAGAGCACTGGTGTGTTATTGACACCAGTGCAAAGCACAGCACTGTGAGGGCTGCTGTGCGGAAAACAAACTCCACCTCAGCCAGACCTAACACACTTGATGACAAAACACTCAGATTAATGTAGTTTAAGGCAACTAAACAGCCAGTGGACACAGAAAAGGCCCTTTTGGTCAGTAATTCAGCCCACCTAAAATCTGAGCATTCTGCTTGTGGTTACACAGAGAGCTTAAGATATCCATGGCTCTAAGTCTGGCATTTCAGTTTTCTGAGATGAATGCCAACCAGAGTCCAGAAAACCCAAGCCGTGGTGAAAACAGAGTGTGTGGAAACAGGCTGAATCACTGCAGAACTTGCGAAGTAACCCTGGAACAGAGCTAGAAGGCTTGTGAGACAAGATTAGCTAGGCAAAACTAAACGACTGACGCTTGGAATACAAACACTGGGAAATTAAATCTTCAGAAACACCAGAGAACTTGAAAATGCTGCAAGCAGTAAAGACTACAAAGCTACAGAGAGTAAGCCAAGAAGTTTTACATCATCTTCTTGCTCATAGAAGTATTCTTTTTCTTTTAAAATCTTGATACAAAACAGACAGAATTTCCTTTCCACAGTTACAGCGTCCAGGCCCAGAACCCTTGAATTCTTCTACCAAAGAAAAGAAAAATGCTAACCCTTCTGCAATTACTGGGCTCTTGGGTTGCCGTTTCCACTGGCTGGCACCAAACCCACGGCCTCTGGTTGCTTAAAATTTAAAGATGCAAAGTAAATAAATTCACTGACATGAAGCATTGAGCTAATATTCCTTCACTCTGCTCCTATCACATAAGAGCAATATCAAAGGGTGAATTCAGTCTAAAACCTCTGTGTCCGTAGCCTACACACCATTACATTAAAACAACAAACAGGAAGTTGAATCTCTCCAGACATTATATATACTATACATACTCATGTCTTTATACTTTACTTTTAAATCACTATTGACTTTCCATGAAATTCACTACAAAACAGTAAATGCTGCAAAAATTCAGGCATGAAGATTAGTATGATTGATGACTGCTGGTACCCACTCCTAGATAATGATGGCCACTGTGACAAAAAAAAAAAGTAAGAAAAAAAAAGTAACAAATCAAACTTATTTTATTAACTTGATCAGCAGTTACTTAAGCTAAACTATAGGCTTCCTAAAGATGGCTTGAATTAAAAGCTGCATCATAACGTGTAATTATGCTCTATATAAATATCACATAAAAATCTGAATTTGAATAAATCAGCTGGCCAAAAAAAAAACCATAAGCATGTCTTATTCACTTGAGAACACAGAAATATTTTACTATCTATATTAAAAAGATTGGAATAGTGAGTAATGATGACAAATACTTGTGCCAGCACCATGCTAAATGATCCCAATTTTGCTAATATTGACCTGTTGGAAGGCAGAATTACAAACACTTCAAATATACTTCATGATTAATATTTCTGACACTACACTTATGTTATCACTTTCCTAGCAATGGGAAACTTCACAACAATGAAAAGCAGACACAGCAGTAAAAATTAATCAAAAATAAATAATATTGATAGTCTGTTTCCAGCTTTATACATAAAACAAACATTTAAATTTATGGCTGAGGCAATACTTCCGTTAAAAATGCCTACTTTCAAGCACTTCCAGTGTTTTGGAAAATAAAAGGAAGATAAAATTTATCGATTTTTCCTTCAGCCTAGTGAGGATTTCTCTTCCCCCGTACTCCTCCTCCTTATCTGCATAGGACACAGAAGAAATAATAAAAATCTTCCTGGTTATTTTAGAGCTAAGTAAGTGGAGGAGGGAGGCATTTTTCACAGGTTAAGGATCGTGACTAAGCTTTTTCTGTTGTTGTATGATACAAGGAATGTGAATCATCCTTGTCACTTGAGAAAGAAACTCACAGATAAAGAATAAGACAGACAGTCGAGTGGGAAGAAAAGATGGATCAGCAGAGGAATCATGCTAAGAAAACTCCTCTGACATCATTAAATCCAGCCCTTAAAATAGAACTGCTTATCTAGCTGAGAATTGCTCACTTTTGGAGAGTGACAGTGAAGCAAGACCATACCATAGAAATATAAACTCTTAGGGGATGAAAATCAATAAAGAAATCAGTTTAGAAGTTGAATTGGGAATAGACTGATAATTAAAGTAGAAAATGGATAAGCAACACATTTTGGAGAAAACTGCAGCTAATTGTTTACTGTCAGTTATTCAAAATGCTTGGAGGTTCACCAAGTGCTTTGTCATTGTCTTAA